>CM035848.1:180699553-181299553 GCA_020510985.1 Pholidichthys leucotaenia
TTGTATGTCACAGGAGGCAGTGTTTCCTGGTGTTGAAAGACAGCTCTGCTGAACTTAACGCGTCTTTTAATTTCAGGATTGACGGCTTTAGCTACTTGGTGTTTGCAACCTCTGAAACCATGAGGTGTTTTGCGTGTGGTGCAGAAGGCCATCTCATTAGATCATGTCCTGAAAAGGCGAACACAAAGAGCACTGGCGGTAAGAAAGGTGACGCCGCTGTTTCTGGTGGTCCGGAGGGTAGCGCTACATGTGGTGCGGCGGATGCCGCTGCGGCGCCCGCTTCTGCTGGGGTGGTTGCGGCCCCAGCAGGCCAAAACTTGAGAATGTTGAGAATGATGTTGATGTCAAAATTTTATTTGTGAGGCTACTTAAAGCCAGAATCAGGCTGGACTTTCAATTTTTTATGGGGAATGGGGATGTGGAAGGTTTCAGGACCCTCTGGTCCCTGGAGAATGTCCACTGTTCAGTTCGTTATGGACAGCTTTTTTGGGGGCGTTTTTTGGGGGAATAATTTTCTGTGTAGTATAGCATGACATAGAAATTGTATTGACTGATGGACAAGTGTGTTTATTAAAGATCTTTTAAAAATCAAAATCTCTCTCTCTCTCTCTGAGTGGGTGTGGTTGTGAGTGCGAGCTGGGAGCGTGTGACAGCGTGAGTGAATTATCTCAAACTTTTCTATACTTTTTTGGGTTTTAAGGTGTTTTTTTTTGCTAAATAATCTTAAGTTTTGTTGTTTTCTGTAGCTGGGGTGGGATAGGCATTCTGGGAGGGGGGTTTCTGCTGCCAGCTCTGCTGGTCAGCATGGTTTTGGAGCGAGGCTCCGGGTTCGAGAAGCTGACACGCCGGCATGCTGTCAAACTGACACCGGCTGTCAGCTGCTCAGTAGAGGAATGTAGTCTGGCTGTGGGGGAGCTGGTTGGTTATGAAAGCATTAGATCAGCTTCTAGAATGAATAGTGCCGTGGTGATTTTCCTTGATAGTGTTGAAAAAGTTAACCAGGTAGTGGAGAGCGGGGTTGTGATTAAAGACACATTGGTTCCTGTTCTGTCTCTGGTGAATCCCGCGAAGAGAATTACGATCTCAAATGTCCCACCATTTTTAAAGAATGAGCTGTTGGAGAAGGAGCTGTCGAGACACGGGCAGCTTTTGTCCCCGATTAAGCACATCCCTCTCGGTTGTAAGTCCCCGCGTTTAAAGCATGTCATGTCTTTTAGGCGACAGGTGCTCATGATTTTAAAGAATAGCGAGGAAAGCCTCAACCTCATATTTAAATACTGGATTGACGGCTTTGATTACACCATCCACATCACCTCCGATAATATGAAGTGTTTCGGCTGCGGAATGGAGGGACACGATTCGATCATGCCCTCAGGGAGTGGGGGGTGATCACTCGGGGGAGGCCGCTAGTGCGGCCTCGGGGCCGTCTGGCGGCAGAGCGGCTTTGCCGCTCTCCGAGGCTGACGGCGGGCACTTCAACCAAGGCCGCGGGGCCGTCTGGCAGTGGCGTTTCGGCCGAGGCCGCGAGGCCGCCTGGCGGCGGGGCGGCTTCACTGCCCTCCGCAGCCAGCCTGTCGATCATAAATGAAACAGCAGCAAAAGTTAAAGCACATCGCAGGGCTGCTGCACAGACCAACATTGTGGACAAGGGTGAGATTACCGAGAGGGATCACGCTGAGGGTCAGACAGATGAGCCAAATGAGGCACAGGTAGATGGTGCGACTAGAAAAATGAATATAAAACCACAGCACAGGGTGAGTGAAAAACAAGAAGAGACAGCTACTAGGGTGGCTGAGTCAGTGTTGGAGGATGCGGATGACATCGAAATAGATGAAGAGTTATGCAAAATCTCAATCAAGCGGAAGAATCTGGAAACCAAACAGCAGAGGAGCAAAGTGAAAAGGGTTGTCAAAGAAAGTTCTGAGGTTTCTCTATCTCAACCCGATTCTTATGCTGGGTCTGAGATAGAGAGTGATGATGAAAGCAGTGATGATGTGGCCAGTGGAGGCGGTTACCCCTTCACAAAAATACAGAAGTTTTTGCAGGACACTAAGGGATCTAGAATGGTTAAAGTTGAAAACTTCTTCCCCGATCTAAAACGTTTTGTTGACTCTGCTCGGGCCTACATGAAAAATAGGGGAGAGCTTGAGCAGGAAAGTTTTACTGATCAGGAGGTTTACAGACTAAAAAAGCTTGTGCTAAAAGCTAAGAACCAAATTGCCCAGGATGATTAGTCTTTTATCGCTCATTCTTTCTTTTCTGTTTTTGTATTGGTTTTACCCTTTTATATGCATGTGCAGTTTTAATTTTGGCACACTTAACATCAATGGAGCAAGAGAAATGTCCAAGCGAGCGTGTGTTTTTACTCTTGCAGAATGCAAGAAAATTAATGTTCTGTTTGTTCAGGAGACTCATAGTTCTGAGGACAATGCTGCTGACTGGAGGAGGGAATTTCGAGGGGAAATTATTCTTAGTCATAAAAGCAGCAGCAGTGGTGGAGTGGGTATTTTATTTTCTCGAGATTTTATTCCACTTTCTTATGACATTGATGAGGTAATTGCAGGCCACATTTTAAAAGTTCAAGCTGTTTTTGAGAATGTGAAAGTTGTTTTTATAAATGTGTATGCTCCAACCGTAGGCACAGAAAGATTGGCTTTTTTAAATATTTTAGATGACACGATCAAAATTTGCAGTAATGATGACTTTTTATTTGTGGGAGGTGATTTTAATTGCACAGAAAATCCTCTTATGGATAGGAATCACCCAGAGCCACATGCTGCATCCAAGAAAAGTTTAAAAGGTCTCATAGAAGCTCATGATCTGTGTGATGTGTGGAGGAATTTTCATGGCAATGCTAGACAGTACACGTGGAGCCATAGAAAGGACGATATTCTGTCCTTAGCTAGACTGGATAGGGTTTACAGTTTTAAGCACCATTTTAACATTTTTAAAAGTGCTTTTATAGTCCCTGTTGGCTTTACAGATCACTCTCTGGTTCAGTGTTGTGTTTTTATCAAGCATATAAAGTGCAGTAGTGCATACTGGCATTTTAACACATCACTTTTATCGGATAACAGTTTTAAAACTGCTTTTATGTTTTTTATGAGTAATTTTAAGTTAACCAAATCAAGTTTTAGCTCTTTGCAGCAGTGGTGGGATGTAGGGAAGAGCCAAATAAAGAATTTGTGCCTACAGTATACTTGCAATGTCTCTGGGGACTTGGCCAGGTCTGTCAGGGACCTGGAGAGAGAAGTAGTGGAGCTGCAGTCTTTGGCAGGCTCCACAGGAGAAAGAGGACATTTTGAGGCCCTCAATGGCAAAAAGTCTGTTTTAACTGACCTCCTAGGTGTGGCCGCCAGGGGCGCTGTAGTACGCAGTAGGTTCCAGAACATCGCACTAATGGACGCTCCATCTCATTTTTTCTTTGGTTTGGAGAGGAAGAATGGTCAGAGGAGGATGATACACTCTCTCAGCTCCGAGGACGGGCGGCTAATCCATGAGTCTGCGGAGATCCGTCGCTTTGCAGCTGCTTTCTACAAAGATCTTTTTAAGAAAGAATTTGTTGAGAATCCACATGTGCTGAGTCACTTTTTGACGGACTTGTCAAAAGTGGTGGCTAGCATGAATGCAGAGCTGGAGAGTGGGATCACTCTGCAGGAACTAGCAGTAGCTGTCCAGTCTCTTCTGTGTGGAAAAGCCCCAGGGATAGATGGTCTACCATCGGAGTTCTACAAGGCACTCTGGTCTGAGATCTGTGAGGACTTGCTGGAAGTACTGTCTGACAGTCTGCGGAAGGGTCACCTGCCCCTAAGTTGTAGGAGAGCAGTCCTCACCCTCCTTCCCAAGAAAGGCGACTTGAAAGACATTAAAAACTGGCGTCCGGTGGCCCTCCTCTGTACTGACTATAAAATTCTCTCCAAAGTGTTGGCTACCAGGCTGAGGAAGGTGATGGAGCAGGTCATACATGTAGACCAGACCTACTGTGTACCTGGTAGGTTGGTTACAGACAACATTTTTTTAATTCGTGATGTTTTGGACCTCTCCAGCTCATTGGTCGAGGAACTTGGTCTTATTTCAATAGACCAAGAAAAGGCGTTTGACCGAGTTGAACATCCATACCTGTGGCAGACACTAGAGGCCTTTGGTTTCAGCTCAGGGTTCATCGCCAAGATCCAGGCTTTGTATAGAGACATTGAGAGTATTCTTAAGATTAATGGTGGTTTGAGTGCTCCTTTAAAAGTTGAGAGGGGTGTCCGACAGGGCTGCCCCCTCTCAGGTATGCTGTACTCTCTTGCCATCGAGCCCCTCCTTTGTAAACTAAGGCAAGGCCTCACTGGTTTTAAAATCCCCAACTCTGACTCTGTTTTTAAAGTGTCTGCCTATGCTGATGATGTTGTTGTTTTTACAAGAAATCAAAATGATGTAGACTACCTTTTAAGAACTGTTAATCTTTTTGGTAAGTGCTCCTCAGCGAGAGTGAATTGGGGTAAGAGTGAAGCTGTTGTGGTGGGGGGGAGACCACAAAAAATTGCCCTACCTGGTGGCCTTTCGTGGACACAAGGTGGTTTTAAATATCTTGGTGTGTTTTTAGGAAATCAGACTTTTACTGAGAAAAATTGGGAGTGTTTTTTAGAAAAAACTGAAGGAAGACTAAAAAAATGGAAATGGATTCTGCCAAACTTGTCCTTCAGAGGTCGTGTTTTAATTATCAACAACTTGATTGCTTCAATGCTGTGGCATCGACTGTCTTGTCTGGACCCTCCACCCAATTTGCTGGCCAGAGCGCAATCTATAGTCGTGGACTTTTTCTGGGACCGTCTTCACTGGGTTCCACAGAGCATCCTGTTTTTACCGAGGGAAGAAGGTGGTCAAGGGCTCATCCATCTGGCCAGCAGGGGGGCTGTCTTTCGCCTGCAGTTCATTCAGCGACTGCTGAGTGGCCCCCTTGACCTTGTGTGGAGACCTATTGCCAGGGCTGTCCTGGCTCGCTGTGGAGGGCTTGGACTAGAGGAGTCGCTGCTTTTAATGGATTTAAGGGGCCAAAAACTCCCAGAACTTCCCCAGTTTTGCCAAAGTGCTTTTAAAATCTGGGGACTTTTTAAAAAGAACTCTCCCCAGGCTTCCTTGTCGCCTTTCTGGCTTTTAAAGGAACCACTTGTGTTCGGGACCCGTTTTGATGTGGGCAATGTTTTAGGACCTTCTGTTTTAAAAAAGTTCATTTCTGCAAAGGTTACAACGCTGGGACATTTGGTGAATTTATGTGGTCCTAACTTGGACAATGCTTTTGCCCTGTGCTCGGCTCTTGGCGTTTCTTCAGTCAGTTATAATGAACTTGTTGAAAGATTGGAGAGACTGCCTGTCCGCAGAAGAACACTCTGCTATTGTTTTACACTGCGAAAACTCTGTGCAAACTGCTGATGAACCTTTTCCTTTTACTGTTTTATCTCCTGATTTTAAAGATGGCACTGGTGTGTTTTTAAACTCTGAACACATTAACATTTGTGACTCTCCTGGTAAAAAAATGTATGGACTTTTGGTGAAAATTCTAAATGTGAATAAGTTAAAAGGTCGTGCTGATACACCATGGAGGAAACACTTGGGTCTGGGTCCAGAGGTGAGGCCTGCCTGGAGAGCACTCTATAAACCACCATTAACTAAGAAGGTTGGGGACCTACAATGGCGAGTTTTACATGGTGCTGTGGCTGTAAATGCTTTTATCTCTCTTTTAAACCCAAATGTTGTTGAGGTTTGTCCATTTTGTCCTCAGAAAGAAACTGTGTTCCATTGTTTTCTGGACTGTAACAGACTGCAATTGTTGTTTGTTTTTTGGGGGAAGCTGTTTTATCTGTTTGGAGAAGTCTTTTCCCTGCAGATTTTTATCTTGGGCTTTCCATATAGACAGAGGACTAAGAAAAAGAGTGAACTTTTAAATTTCATCCTGGGTCAGGTCAAAATGGCTATTTATGTTAGTAGGAAAAGAAAAATTGAACAAATGCTGGATTGTAAATGTAAAAGACATGCTGGTTGACATGATCAAGGCTCGAATAGTGATTGATTACAATTACTATCATCTGATGCAAAATGTTGAAACTTTTGAGGCTATGTGGTGCTTTAAGCACATCCTGTGTTGTGTTAAGGAGGGGAAAATTACCTATGGTATGGTCCTGATGTAAGAAGCAAGTTTTTTTTAGTTTTCCTGGTTTGGTTACTTATGTCTTGTCAGTGAGTCATTTTACTTTTCCATTGCTTCTTTTAGTTGTTTTAATTGTTGTGTTTTTCTGTTGAACTTGTGACAATAAAGGTGTGTTGAAAAATCAAATCTCTCTCTCTCTCTCTCTCTCTCTCTCTATCTCTCTCTCTCTCTCTCTCTCTCTCTCTCTCTCTCTCTCTCTCTCTGTTTCCGGTGGCCGAAGGAGGAGGGTGGAAATAGGGAACTCCGTGGCTTGTTTGGACTTTTTTTTCGGTTTTCTACTGCTGGCCGCTTTTCAAGTTTTTGTTTTTTTGGGTGGAGGATGGCGGCCTTTGGAAAGCCACCTCCATCTATCCACCAGGGAGTGAGGATCGTTCCCCCGGACAGCGAAGTTACTGTGGAGGAGGTCCTGGAGGCTGTGGCCGAGCAGGTGGGCCCTGACACGGTCTGCTTTGCTTCCCGGATGAATAGAGCTGTGGTTGTGTTTCTGGAGGCTGAAGACGATGTTCACACCCTGACTGTAAGCAGTGTTGTTATTGGGGAAATGTATGTACAGGTGTCCCCCTTATCTGTCCCATCAACGAGAATCACCGTCTCAGGTGTTCCACCTTTCATCACTGATGAGCAGCTGGCGACGGAGCTCCGCAGATTTGGGAAGTTTGCGGGCCCGTTTACGACTCTGCCTTTGGGATGCAAGGCTGCCAAGTTCAAACATGTGAAATCACTCAGGCGACAGGTGTTCATGTTTCTCGACTCGCCCACTCAGACTCTGGAAGTCTCCTTCAGGGTCAAGCACGGGGACGGATCTTACATGGTGTATGCAAGCTCGGGACAGATGAAATGTTTTGAATGTGGAGACGTGGGCCATAAACGGTTAGCTTGTCCGCACAGGCAGCCGGCGGAGGGCCCTGATGGTGCCGGCAGCGAGCCCTTCACTCACGCCGCAGCTGCGGACGGCGGCGCAGCCTCCGCTCACGCTGCCCCAGCTCCGGAGCCTGCCCCTGTGTCTGTAGACAGCCCGGCTGCGCCACCCGCGGCCCAGCTTGCGGTCGGGACCGTGGATGGAGATGTCGCCAAAAAGGTCACTGATGGTGTGTCACAATCATCTCGCTGTGTGACGTCAACGGCTGTGCCGCCGCCAGCTGCTGCCACTTCGGAGGAGGGGATGGAGCACCGACCTGATGGTGTCACAATCATCTCACTGTGTGACGTCAGCGGCTGTGCCTCCGCCAGCTGCTGCCGCTTCAGAGGAGGGGACGGAGCACCGACCTGATGGTGCGTCAGAATCTCGCTGTGTGACATCAGCGGCTGGGCTTCCAGAGGCTGCTACCGTTACACAGTGGGGGATGGAGCAGCGACAGTCAGCTGCTGAGGGTGGCATCCAGGAAAATGTGGCCCATGATGAATCCACTGGCCCGGGAGAACTGAGCAGTCAGCTGAGTGGTGCTGACGAGGAAATGGAATCTGAGAACGACACTGTGTCTAATGCTGAGTCTATTGAGGCAAAATGCAGTACAAACACGAGTTTGTATTCACTAGATGAAATAAATGCATTTCTGGATGCAACCTATAACAAAGCCATTAGGGTCGCCGACTACTTCAGTGACACTGATAAATTCATTATGTCTGTGGATGTGCTAAGAAGACAGGTTGGTCTTGACCTCCTGGATGAAAGGAAGCGTTATCGCCTCAAGAAACACCTGACAGCCCTGCGTAAAGCAGCAGGGGGAACGCCGGTCAAGCGCGCCCGACAGGAGGACTGAATGGCGATCGTTCCTCTGCCTGTTTTACCCATTTTTGGGATATTGTTTGAACAGACTGGTATATGACATTTAATTGACTGTAATTGACTGTCACAGAACTGCATCTTTGAATAGGTGGACTGGAGGGACTGCTCTGTGTTGTGTGGGGGGGGGGACATTTCAGTTTGCACTTTTTCCAATGTGACACACTTGGAGGAATGATGTTGGTGTGCTTACATTTTTTTGAAGTGTGCAATAAAAGCTTTTTTCAAAGTCAAAGTCTCTCTCTCTCTCTCTCTCCAAAAGGCAGCTGGCGGTGCATGTACAAGCAACCTACTGAGAAACGCACAGCAGATCTCCAGTGGAGGATTGTGCATGGGGCAATAGCCATGAATAAATACAGGGCACACCTTGATCCGACGGTGGTGGTGGGGGGGCAATGTTTGTTTTGTTCCCAAGTTGAGACCCTCGACCATTTGTTTGTCCACTGTTTTCGTTTATCTGGACTTTTTGAGATTTTGCGCGAGTGGTTTCGGGCTTTGGGTGAACGTTTCTCTTTGGGTCTGTTCATTTACGGTCCGAAGTATAAAGTGGCAAGGAAGGCTGCCCACACTTTGATGAACTTCCTATCTGGTACTGCTAAGCTTGCCATCTGGCTGACGAGGAAAAATCGGGCAAGCAATGCTGGCAATGTGGATCCTGTGTCCGCATTCAAAGTCTTGTTGAAAGTCAGACTCCGGGTGGAGTTCTCTTACTATCAAATGGTGGACAATTTGGAGGCATTCATCAATAGATGGGCTGTAGGGAATGTTTTGTGTTCAGTGGGTCAGGGGGATGAGTTATGTTTGCACTTTTGAGATGTGACACACTTGGACAAGTGATATTGGTCTTTTTGCAATTTCGGAATGTGCAATAAAGCCTTTTTTAAAAGTCAAGTCTCTCTCTCTCTCTCTCTCTCTCTCTCTCTGAGTGGGTGTGGTCGTGAGTGCGAGCTGAGAGCGTGTGACAGCGTGAGTGAATTATTTCAAACTTTTCTCTATCTTTTGGTGTTTAAGGTGTTTTTTTGTTAAATAATCTTAATTTTTGTTGTCTTCTGTAGCTGGGGTGGGGTAGGCGTTTTGGGAGGGGGGTTTCTGCTGCCAGCTCTGCTGGTCAGCATGGTTTTGGAGCGAGGCTCCGGTTTTGAGCAGCTGACACGCCGGCATGCTGTCAAACTGACACCGGCTGTCAGCTGCTCAGTGGAGGAATGTAGTCTGGCTGTGGGGGAGCTGGTTGGTTATGAAAGCATTAGATCAGCTTCTAGAATGAATAGTGCCGTGGTGATTTTCCTGGATAGTATTGAAAAAGTTAACCAGGTAGTGGAGAGCGGGGTTGTGATTAAAGACACACTGGTTCCTGTTCTGTCTCTGGTGAATCCCGCGAAGAGAATTACCATCTCAAATGTCCCACCATTTTTAAAGAATGAGCTGTTGGAGAAGGAGCTGTCGAGACACGGGCAGCTTTTGTCCCCCATTAAGCACATCCCTCTCAGTTGTAAGTCCCCGCGTTTAAAGCATGTCATGTCTTTTAGGCGGCAGGTGCTCATGATTTTAAAGAATAGCGAGGAAAGCCTCAACCTCGTATTTAAATACCGGATTGACGGCTTTGATTACACCATCCACGTCACCTCCGATAATATGAAGTGTTTCGGCTGCGGAATGGAGGGACACTTGATTCGATCATGCCCTCAGGGAGTGGGGGGTGATCACTCGGGGGAGGCCGCTAGTGCGGCCTCGGGGCCGTCTGGCGGCGAAGCGGCTTTGCCGCTCTCCGAGGCTGACGGCGCGATAGCGCCGTCGGGTGCTTTGGCCGAGACTGCGGGGCCGTTTGGCGGCGGGGCGGCTTTGCCGCCCTCCGCAGCCAGCCTGTCGATCATAAATGAAACAGCAGCGAAAGTTAAAGCACATCGCAGGGCTGCTGCACAGACCAACATTGTGGACAAGGGTGAGATTACCGAGAGGGATCACGCTGAGGATCAGACAGATGAGCCAAATGAGGCCCAGGTAGATGGTGGGACTAGAAAAATGAATATAAAAGCACAGCACAGGGTGAGCGAAAGACAGGAAGAAACAGCTACCAGGGTGGCTGAGTCAGTGTTGGAGGACGAGGATGACATCGAATTAGATGAAGAGTTATGTAAAATCTCAATCAAGCGGAAGAATTTTGAAACCAAACAGCAGAGGAGCAAAGTAAAAAGGGTTGTCAAAGACAGTTCTGAGGTTTCTCTATCTCAGCCAGATTCTTATGCTGGGTCTGAGATAGAGAGTGATGGTGAAAGCAGTGATGATGTGGCCAGTGGAGGTGGTTACCCCTTCACAAAAATACAGAAGTTTTTGCAGGACACTAAGGGATCAAGACTGGTTAAAGTTGAGAATTTCTTTCCCGATCTAAAACGTTTTGTTGACTCTGCTCGGGCCTACATGAAAAATAGGGGAGAGCTTGAGCAGGAAAGTTTTACTGATCAGGAGATCTACAGACTAAAAAAGCTTGTGCTAAAAGTTAAGAACCAAATTGCCCAGGATGATTAGTCTTTTATCGCTCATTCTTTCTTTACTGTTTTTGGATTGGTTTTACCCTTTTATATGCATGTGCAGTTTTAATTTTGGCACACTCAACATCAATGGGGCAAGAGAAATGTCCAAGCGAGCGAGTGTTTTTACTCTTGCAGAATGCAAGAAAATTAATGTTCTGTTTGTTCAGGAGACTCATAGTTCTGAGGACAATGCTGCTGACTGGAGGAGGGAATTTCGGGGTGAAATTATTCTTAGTCATAAAAACAGCAGCAGTAGTGGAGTGGGTATTTTATTTTCTCGAGATTTTATTCCACTTTCTTATGACATTGATGAGATAATTGCAGGCCACATTTTAAAAGTTCGAGCTGTTTTTGAGAATGTGAAAGTTGTTTTTATAAATGTGTATGCTCCAACCGTAGGCACAGAAAGATTGGCTTTTTTAAATATTTTAGATGACACGATCAAAAATTGCAGTAATGATGACTTTTTATTTGTGGGGGGTGATTTTAATTGTACAGAAAATCCTCTTATGGATAGGAATCACCCAGAGCCACATGCTGCATCCAAAAGAGTTTTAAAAGGTCTCATAGAAGCTCATGATCTGTGTGATGTGTGGAGAAATTTTCATGGTAAGGCTAGACAATACACATGGAGCCATAGAAAGAACAATATTCTGTCCTTAGCTAGACTGGATAGGGTTTACAGTTTTAAGCACCATTTTAGCATTTTTAAAAGTGCTTTTATAGTCCCTGTTGGCTTCACAGATCATTCCCTGGTTCAGTGTTGTGTTTTTATCAAGAATATAAAGTGCAGTAGTGCATACTGGCATTTTAACACGTCACTTTTATCGGATAACAGTTTTAAAACTGCTTTTATGTTTTTTTGGAGTAATTTTAAATTAACAAAATCAAATTTTAGTTCTTTGCAGCAGTGGTGGGATGTAGGGAAGAGCCAAATAAAGAATCTGTGCCTACAGTATACTCGCAATGTCTCTGGAGACTTGGCCAGGTCTGTCAGGGACCTGGAGAGAGAAGTAGTGGAGCTGCAGTCTTTTGCAGGCTCCACAGGAGAAAGAGGACATTTTGAGGCCCTCAATGGCAAAAAGTCTGTTTTAACTGACCTACTGGGTGTGGCTGCCAGGGGCGCTGTGGTACGCAGTAGGTTCCAGAACATCGCACTAATGGACGCTCCATCTCATTTTTTCTTTGGTCTGGAGAGGAAGAATGGTCAGAGGAGGATGATCCACTCTCTTAGCTCCGAGGACGGGCGGCCAATCCATGAGTCTGCGGAGATCCGTCGCTTTGCAGTTGCTTTCTACAAGGATCTCTTTTTGTCATTTTTTGTCATTTTTTGACGGACTTGCCAAAGGTGATGGCTAGCGTGAATGCGGAGCTGGAGAGCGGGATCACTCTGCAAGAACTGGCAGTGGCTGTCCAGTCTCTTCAGTGTGGAAAAGCCCCAGGGATAGATGGCCTACCAGTGGAGTTCTACAAGGCGTTCTGGTCTGAGATCTGTGAGGACTTGCTGGAAGTACTGTCTGACAGTCTGCGGAAGGGTCACCTGCCCCTAAGTTGTAGGAGAGCAGTCCTCACCCTCCTTCCAAAAAAAGGCGACTTGAAAGACATTAAGAACTGGCGTCCGGTGGCCCTCCTCTGTACTGACTACAAAATTCTCTCCAAAGTGTTGGCTACCAGACTGAGGAAGGCGATGGAGCAAGTCATACATGTAGACCAGACCTACTGTGTACCTGGTAGGTTGGTTACAGACAACATTTTTTTAATTCGTGATGTTTTGGACCTCTCCAGCTCATTGGTCAAAGAACTTGGTCTTATTTCAATAGACCAAGAAAAGGCGTTTGACCGAGTTGAACATCCATACCTTTGGCAGACACTAGAGGCCTTTGGTTTCAGCTTAGGGTTCATCGCCATGATCCAGGCTTTGTATAGAGACAGTGAGAGTATTCTTAAGATTAATGGTGGTTTGAGTGCTCCTTTCAAAGTTGAGAGGGGTGTCCGACAGGGCTGCCCCCTCTCAGGTATGCTGTACTCTCTTGCCATTGAGCCCCTCCTTTGTAAACTAAGGCAAGGCCTCACTGGTTTTAAAGTCCCCAACTCTGACTCTGTTTTTAAAGTGTCTGCCTATGCTGATGACGTTGTTGTTTTTACAAGAAATCAAAATGATGTAGACTACCTTTTAAGAACTGTCAATCTTTTTGGTGAATGCTCCTCAGCGAGAGTGAATTGGGGTAAGAGTGAAGCTGTTGTGGTGGGGGGGAGACCACAAAAAATTGCCCTACCTGGTGGCCTCTCGTGGACACAAGGTGGTTTTAAATATCTTGGTGTGTTCTTAGGGAATCAGACTTTTACTGGGAAAAATTGGGAGTGTTTTTTAGAAAAAGTTGAAGGAAGACTGAAAAAATGGAAATGGATTCTGCCAAACTTGTCCTTCAGAGGTCGTGTTTTAATCATCAACAATTTGATTGCTTCGATGCTGTGGCATCGACTGTCTTGTCTGGACCCTCCACCCAATTTGCTGGCCAGAGTGCAGTCTATTGTCGTGGACTTTTTCTGGGACCGTCTTCACTGGGTTCCACAGAGCATCCTGTTTTTACCGAGGGAAGAAGATGGTCAAGGGCTCATCCATCTGGCCAGCAGGGGGGCTGTCTTCCGCCTGCATTTCATTCAGCGACTGCTGAGTGGCCCCCTGGACCTTGTGTGGAGACCTATTGCCAGGGCTGTCCTGGCTCGCTGTGGAGGGCTTGGACTAGAGGAGTTGCTGTTTTTAATGGACTTAAGGAGCCAAAAACTCCCAGAACTTCCCCAGTTTTACCAAAGTGCTTTTAAAATCTGGGGACTTTTTAAAAAGAACTCTCCCCAGGCTTCCTTGTCACCTTACTGGCTTTTAAAGGAACCACTTGTGTTCGGGACCCGTTTTGATGTGGGCAATGCTTTAGGACCTTCTGTTTTAAAAAAGTTCATTTCTGCAAAGGTCACAACGCTGGGACACTTGGTAAATTTATGTGGTCCTAACTTGGACAATGCTGTTGCCCTGTGCTCTGCTCTTGGCGTTTCTTCAGTCAGAACTATAGTGAATTTGCTGAAAGATTGGAGAGACTGCCTGTCTGCAGAAGAACACTCTGCTATTGTTTTACACTGCAAAAACTCTGTGCGAACTTCTGATGATCCTTTTCCTTTTAGTGTTTTATCTCCTGATTTTAAAGATGGCACTGGTGTGTTTTTAAACTCTGAACACATTAACATTTGTGACTCTCCGGGTAAAAAATTGTATGGACTCTTGGTGAAAGTTTTAAATGTAAATAAGTTAAAAGGTCGAGCTGATACACCATGGAGGAAACACTTGGGCTTGGGTTCAGAGGTGAGGCCTGCCTGGAGAGCACTCTATAAACCACCATTAACTAAGAAGGTTGGAGACCTACAATGGCGAGTTTTACATGGTGCTGTGGCTGTAAATGCTTTTATCTCCATTTTAAACCCAAATGTTGTTGAGGTTTGTCCTTTTTGTCCTCAGAAAGAGACTGTGTTTCATTGTTTTCTGGACTGTAACAGACTGCATTTGTTGTTTGTTTTTTGGGGGAAACTGTTTTATCTGTTTGGAGAAGTCTTTTCCCTGCAGATTTTTATCTTGGGTTTTCCATATAGGCAGAGAACTAAGAAAAAGAGTGAACTTTTAAATTTCATCCTGGGTCAGGCTAAAATGGCTATTTATGTTAGTAGAAAAAGAAAAATTGAACAAATACTGGATTGTAATGTAAAAGACATGCTGGTTGGCATGATTAAGGCTCGAATAATGATTGATTACAATTACTATCATCTGATGCAGAATGTTGAAACCTTTGAGGCTATGTGGTGCTTTAAGCACATCCTGTGTTGTGTTAAGGAGGGGGAAATTACCTATGGTATAATCCTGATGTAAGAAGCAAGTTTTTTGTTTTAGTTTTCCTTGTTTGGTTACTTGTGTCTTTGATTTCTTGTCAGTGAGACATTTTTCTTTTCCATTGCTTCTTTTAGTTGTTTTAGTTGTTGTGTTTTTCTGTTGAATTTGTGACAATAAAGGTGTGTTGAAAAATCAAATCTCTCTCTCTCTCTCTCTCTCTCTCTCTCTCTCTCTCTCTCTCTCTTGCATGAGCATTTGTGGGAGCAAGTGTGTGGAGTGGGGTAGAGTGAGTACTCTAAACTTTGTTTTCTAACTTTTCTCTGTCTTGTGTGTTGAGGTGTGTGTATTTATTATATAGCAGTTTTAAGTGTGTGTGTGCTTGTTTGTGAGTTTTGAGAGTGAGTGTGTTGGGGGACGGTAGCTTCTGCTGCCTGTTTTTTTCCAAGCCAGCATCATGCCGGTAGTTAACGGTGGTGTGGAGTTTGAGCGTTTGACCCAGAGGCGTGGTGTTAGAATCCTCCCGACAGTTTCCTGTTCTTTGGAGGAGGCCGGCCTTGCAGTGGGACAGGTGGTTGGGCATGATAGTATAAAGTCAGCATCAAGGATGAACAGTGCAATTGTCATTTTTTGGGATCAAACTGAAAAAGCTGATCAGGTGGTGGAACAGGGAGTTGTCATAAATGACACTTTTACTCCTGTTTTACCACTGGTGAACCCTTTTAGGAGGATCACCATCTCTAACGCTCCTCCTTTCATTAAAAATGATCAGCTGATAAGAGCAGTTATCCTGTTTTGGCCAAGTTGTTTCCCCCATAAGAATGGTCTCTCTGGGTAGTAAATCCCCCCTGCTATAAAGCATGTCATGTGTCACAGGAGGCAGTGTTTTATTGTGTTAAAAGACAACTCTGCAGAATTAAACATGTCTTTTAACTTCAGGAGTGACGGCTTTAGCTATTTAGTCTTTGCAACATCTGAAACAATGGGGTGTTTTGTGTGTGGTGCAGAAGGCCATCCTATCAGATCATGTCCTGAAAAAGTGAACACGAATAATACCGGGATCAGGAAAAGTGACACTGGTGTTTCTGGTGGTCCAGAGGGTAGTGATATGTATCAAATATTATACTGGGTGTACCTGGGTGTAGTGGGGGGGTGACGGCCCACCTTTCTGGTTCCGCTGTCACCCTGGTTATAAAGGGCTGATGCGGAAGAGGCTCGTCCTCTTTTGCCATCGACCCCTTGGCTGTACGGAGCACCTACTGTTTGGTCCTGTTATATAATAAACGTTGTGTTCAACTGCAACCTGAGCATCCTCCTTGACTACCAAGTTATGGACATAACATTTGGCGATGAGGTAAAAGATATGAAGTGAGCTATTTGTGAATTTTGGCCGTTTTTGGAGGTTCTGGGCAAGCCGCCGGTCCCCTGGGCTAGGTGGTACGTGGCTTTCCAGAATTTTCTGGTGGCCCTTAACCTCGGTGAGCTCAAGAAATCGTGTGTGAGAGCAATCCTGGTTCATAGTCTTGGTATGGAGGGTCAAAGGATCCTTGGCACGCTAGGAGAGGCTGATAGTTTTGAAGACATGGTGGAGTTTATTGCGTGCTACTTTCACACCCCGGAATACGTCATAGTCCGGAGGATACTGTTTAGGCAGTGCCACAAGCAGATGGGAGAGTTGGTACAGCGCTATGTTGCAGACCTGCGTCAGCTGGTGGGGGAGTTCCAGTTGGGAGCCCTGGAGGAAGAGATCGTCCATGATCAACTGGCCGAGCACACTTGTTGTTTTGCGGCATGTTCGAGGCTCCTGACCTACCCGGGTGAACTGACGTTGGCCACGGCTATTGAGATAGCGCAGCAGTTTGAGGCAGTGGAAAATTTATCGAAAGACCCCCGTGAGAGAAGCAAATCGGGCGCAAGGAACCATGTTTGAAGGCGCTGGTTGTGGACTCGGACAGCGAAGACGGCCTGGATGAAGAGGAATGCGCCGCCACTGTATGAATTAGGTCCGCCCTGGGAATGCCAAGATATTATGGCTGCGGGTCCACCAGGCGCCTGTACAAGGCAAGAGAGTGTCCGGCGAAGCGCAAACGCTGTGGCAAGCGCAGTCTACTGCATCATTTTGCCAGGGGCTGCAGGATTTTTAAGCGAGGGGACCGAAGACAGAAGACGGACTTCCCCGCAACGAGTCCTACACTTATTCATACCATCTCTCTGAGCGCAGATGGGCAGATTTACTGCGACGTTTTTCTGGACGGTGTGGAAGTGCCGTTGTTGGTAGACACGGGATCAGCAATATCCCTGTTGAACTGGCCCACTGTGAGGAGTCTGTTCTCGCACGTGGAGAACGACACGGTTTGGGACAGTGACTGGCCTGGTGTTATGGGGGGGTTCAAGACCAGCATTGTGGAGCACCCTCTCAGGAGGGTTCTGATGCCAGTGTCTAAGTTGCCCTGGATATGGGAACTGGACGGCACAGCGGGACACCAAGGATGGCTGGAGAAGCCACGAGGGCTGTGCCAGCGTTGGAAATGAAAGAGAGTGGGGCGAGACCAACAGGCGCAATTCCAAGACATGCCAGGCAGCGACACTGGAGTCCTGGGAGGACTCCGGATCGGGTTGGTGGCGAGGTTTGACCCAGGGCGGGAGCCCGGTTACACCATAGTGGACTGCTGAAGCTAAATCGAGCTCCTCTGTGCATCGGTGATGAGGTCCGGCCCAGGGTAAGCTCGGCTGAGTGGCATCCACAAGAAAAGAGAGCAGCGAGATGGTCAGGAGCGGCTGCGAGTGGTGGCGGCTTCGGAGGACAGCTATTTGGGACTGTCCGATACATTGTGGAGACACCCTGACCAGCTACGGCGAATGGATGTGAGGAAACACTGACGTGGCTCTTCCCCGGAGACGAAGAGGTGAAGGCACTCAGGGAGGGATCCCCCAGACGGTAATCCAGGGGGTGAGCTTTCCACTGGGACTGTATGATGACTGGGGGATGGCTACTAAATTGTGATGGTTTTGATATTAGTATGCTTTATTGCCCATAGTCACATAGTTGACATGTTTTACATGGAATTGTTGTTTGTTGGCCCTGTTTAAAAAAAAAAAAAAAAAAACCTCAACACTGTTTATTTTGTTGCATTTGATTGCATGTTATTATTGTGAAGTACCCAAGTTATGGGGTGGGTGTGTTGGGGTTGGGGGCTAACAGCAAGAATGTAAATGTACATGCCGACTGTTTGGTGTGAATTTAAACTGTTATTTGTGTATAAATTGGTTCTGGGATTATTTTAATTTTAGGAACACGGCTGTTTTATTTTTTTATGGACTTTGTGGTGATTGAGGCGGCATAATAACCCGCCTTGCCATGTTGAGGTGGGTCAGGAGTCTACCTGGCCCCCTCTAGTGTAATTATTTTGTGTGTTTGGATAGGCATATATATATATATATTTATATACTGTCTCGTCGGCCTCCGTCGGTCTATGATGACCATAGAAGAGAATCCTAAATGTCTACTCTGCTGGAACAGCACCGCATGTGGCTGAACAGGCCAATGCGCGAATGACAGTCCCTGTCACACAGGTCGCACTTGTGGGTGGTCTCCGTGCTGCTGGGTCTGTGGCGGTTCTTCCTGCGGGTCCTTTTTTCATCTGCTGCAGCAGTCAGTCTCTCTTCACCCGCCTTGAGCTGTCTGGTCAGGGTGCCTCTCCATTTGGAGCGGTCCGTTGCAAGGTCCTCCCAGTGCTCTGTGTTGATCTCCAGGGTCTTCATGTCTCTCTTGCAGACGTCTCTAAAGCGCAGCTGTGGGCGGCCAACGTCTCTCCTGCCAGTCGCCAGTTCTCCGTAGAGGACGTCTTTGGGGATTCTGCCATCCTCCATACGGTGAACGTGGCCTAGCCAGCGGAGCCTGCGCTGCCTGAGTAGAGTGAACATGAAGGGAAGGCCGGCGCGGGACAGAACGTCTGTGTTGGGCACTTTGTCCTGCCAGGATATGTCCAGGATGTGGCGAATGCAGCGCAAGTGGAAGGAGTTCAGTCTCTTTTCCTGCCGGGCGTATGTTGTCCACGTCTGACTCCCATAGAGCAGTGTGCTGATGACGCAGGCATTGTACACTGCCATCTTCGTCTTGACAGAGAGTCTGGGATTCTTCCATACTCGTGTGGTGAGGCGAGCGAGTGTGAAGGCTGATTTTCCAATCCTCTTGTCGATCTCTGTATCAAGGGAGAGGTTGTTGCTGATCGTGGACCCCAGGTACGTGAACTGATTCACCACCTCCAGCTCGTAGTCGTTGATGGTGATGGTTGGTGGTGCTTCCATGCCTTGCGCCAAGACCTTAGTCTTCTTCAGGCTGATGGTAAGCCCGAAGTCCTTGCATGCCTGGGAGAAGCGGTCCATCAGGGTCTGAAGCTCCTGCTGTGTGTGGGTTGCGATTGCAGCGTCATCTGCAAACAGCATGTCTCTCTGATTAGAGCCTCGCGTACTTTGGTTCTGGCTTTCAGGCGGGCGAGGTTGAAAAGCCTGCCATCAGATCTTGTGTGCAGGTAGATTCCCTCTGTTGCTGTGCTGAAGGCATGTCTCAGGAGCATAGCAAAGAAAATCCCAAAGAGGGTTGGCGCAAGTACACAGCCCTGTTTCACTCCGCTGCGTATGTTGAATGGCTCTGAGACATTGCCGTCATGCTGCACTATCCCCTGCATGTTGGTGTGAAACGATTCGATGAGGCTTTGCAACTTTGGTGGGCATCCTATCTTTGGCAGGATCTTGAAAAGGCCCTCTGCTGACCAGATTGAACGCTTTGGTGAGGTCGATGAAGGCGACGTACAGGGGCATGTTCTGTTCTCTGCATTTCTCCTGGAGTTGGCGGATGGAGAATATCATGTCTACCGTCGATCACTCAGCACGGAAGCCACACTGAGACTCGGGGTAGACACATTCGGCAGACTTCTGAAGACGAACGAGAACAACTCGTGCGTAGACTTTGCCAACAACGCTGAGGAGGGAGATGCCCCTGTAGTTGTTGCAGTCGCTTCTCTCCCCTTTGTTTTTGTAGAGGGTGATGATCTTGGCGTCCCTCATGTCCTGTGGTACGGCACCTTCCTTCCAGCACTGGCAGAGGACGTCATGCAATGGCAGCAGTAGGGCGGTCTTGCAGTGCTTGATCAGGTTGGGGGGTATGCCGTCGTTGCCGGGTGCCTTTCCAGCGGCCAAGCTATCAGTGGCCTTGCTGAGTTCGTCGATGGTTGGCTCGGCGTCAAGTTCGCCCATGGATGGCAGGCAGTCGATGGCATCGAGGGCTGACGGTGTCACAGTGTTCTGTCTGGAGTAGAGGTCGGAGTAGTGTTCCACCCCTCTCTCCATCTGCTTGTTCTTTTCTGTGATCTTCTCCCCAGTGGAGGATTTGAGGATTTGAGATATACTGTATACTATGTGTTATTAGTGTGTGAGTCGAGTTCTAAATTTGGGAGGGCCTAATCAGTTTGAGTTACATTTTTCTACGGGGGGGGGGGGGATGTATCAAATATGATACTGGGTGTACCTGGGTGTAGTGGGGGGTGATGGCCCACCTTTCTGGTTCTGCCGTCATCCGGGGTATAAAGGGCTGATGCAGAAGAGGCTCGTCCACTTTCGCCGTCGACCCTTTGGCTGTACAGAGCACCTATTGTTTCGTCCTGTTATATAATAAACGTTGTGTTCAACTGCAACCTGAGCCTCCTCCTTGACTACCAAGTTATGGACATAACAGATAGCGCTACACGTGACGCAACGGATGCCGCTGCCACATCCATTCCTGCTGGGGCGGAATGGATGTGGCAGCGGATGGATGTGGATCTTCTTTACTTTAAACTGTGCACTGCAGCCTTCGTCAGAAGAGTCAGCAAATTGCTGCCAGGTGTCTTCTGACGAAGGCTGCAGTGCACAGTCGAAACATGTAAAGAAGGTAAAAACATCTCCTTTCTATTTTTGTCTTTAATAAGAACAAAAGGTAAAAAAGTACCAGAACTATGCAAAAACATTCAAAAATTACAAAAACTAGAAGAGCTGAAATTAGCTGCCACTTGAGTGCAAAACACATATGTGGACTATACATTAAAATGAATTTGAAAAACTTTTAAAAATGTTATTTTAAAGTAGAACTGAACCCACCTTTTGGCGCAAAAAGTAGAATAGCAGATTAATTCCTTATTACCTATTGTATTTTTCAACACATAAAAGAAATTTTTAGGCCGTGCGATGGCCAAGCTATAAGCCGATAAACTTTTGCCTCTGGCTGGCAGTGCCAAACAAACCGGAAGTAGTGCAGACGACGCTGCGTGACGTCACGAGTGTGATCCCTAACCAAAACAACAATGGCAGATGATAGCAGTTCCAGCAGTTCCAGCAGTCAAGAAAACCAGAGTTTTCAGAGTGAAGAGGCATTCAGGATCGGTGACGGGACAGAGGAGGATGCAGGAGTGTCAAGTGAACAGGAAGAGAGCGAGGGAGGCATCGAACCGTACAGATTAGCGCTAGAATTTTCGGGGGATTCCGGCACCGACTCAGTCAGACCGCAGCAGTGATGGGGAGGAGAGTCGCTTATTGAATACAGAATGGTGAGTCTTTACTTTGGCATGTTTGGGGTGTCAGGATAAGGAAAATTAACAATAAAAAAGAAAGGAAAAAAAAACCATCAGCATTTTTCCAACTTATTACAGTGATCCCTCACTTATCGCGTTTAATGGGGACCAGAACCGACCGCGAAAAATGAAAAACCGCGAAGTAGCGTCCCCCCCCCCCAAGGGCGTCACAAGCACTATTTTGCACAAAAAGGCACAAGAGAACAGCGAAAAGTGCCACTAAGCAACACGAGCGATAAAGAACAATGAACGCGGTCTTCCTTCGCTGGGTCTGTGCGCTCTGCAGGGAGAGAAGCTGGGTAAAACGTCTCGGCCAATCAGCTTGCGAGGTAAAACGTCTCGGCCAATCAGCTTGCAAGATTCCCGAGCGGTGAAGAGGTGGGCGGAGAGGAGTGAAGAGGTGGTCAGAGGTGGATTTTGAGTTGTGCGGTCTCTCCGTGTTGATACCTGATGTTCCATTAGAACATCAGAACATCATTAGAACCTGATGTTCCATTAGAACATCAGGTATCAACACGGAGATCCCGCACAACTCAAAATCCACCTCTCTGACCACCTCTTCACTCCTCTCCGCCCACCTCTTCACCGCTCGGGAATCTCGCAAGCTGAGTGGCCGAGACGTTTTACCTCGCAAGCTGATTGGCCGAGACGTTTTACCCAGCTTCTCTCCCTGCAGAGCGCCCAGACCCAGCGAAGGAAGACCGCATTCATTGTTCTTTATCGCTCGTGTTGCTTAGTGGCACTTTTCGCTGTTCTCTTGTGCCTTTTTGTGCAAAATAGTGCTTGTGACGCCCTTGGGGGGGGGGGGTGACGCTACTTCACGGTTTTTCTCTTTTCGCGGTCGGTTCTGGTCCCCATTAAACGCGATAAGTGAGGGATCACTGTATATCTAGAAACGCATCGCTTCCCGGTCGCTTTTCCTCCCCCTTTCTTTTCTTTTGTCGCCATGACAGCTTTACTTGGCCACTGAACAGATCTTCCCAGGTGTTGGAAGTGTTTTGTAGTCGACTATCACGACAAAATGCACCAAAAACAACCAGTGTCGACGTGCTCGCAATGGTAAACATAGAGGACTGTCATACTCGTGACGTCACGCGGAACTCCGGCTGCACTTTCGGTTAATCGGCGGATTTGTCTGATTTTTCAGGGCGGGAAATTCAAAATCGCGATTTTCTCCAAGATTCCGGGATTTGTGGAGGGGGTGCCAATGATAAATTATCTTTATAATTGTATGTACTGTCACCCAGTGCCGTTCAATGCCGTTCAGTTCAGTTCTACTTTAAATGTCCCTGCTACTCCACTCTTACTGACTGATTTAACACTAGGTCAGCCAAAACCGGAAGTTCTGCCCATAATCGTTCCTACAGCGGCACCCCCAGGAATAAGGCGGATACTATCATGTTCGGGATCATAATAATAATAATGCATTGGTTTTATATAGCGCTATATCATATATACTCAAAGACGCTTTACAAATAGGTACATTATTCATTCACTCCAGACAGACAATGGTAGTGGCAAGCTACTTCTGCAGCCACAGCTGCCCTGGGGCAGGCTGACGGAAACGTGGCAGCCAATCTGCGCCAACGGCCTTTCTGGCCACCACCGAACATTTTATACATTTATACACATTCATACCCAGTGTTATGGGCACTGGAAGCAATGCAGGTGAAGTGTCTTGCCCAGGGACACAACGGCAGGATATCTGGGGAGAGCGGGATTCGAACCGCCAACCATCGGGTTATTAGACGACCTGCTCTACCTCCTGAGCCACATCACCCCATCCATGACCAGTGGCTGTAGGTTTTGATTATAGCTTATTAATTTCAGCTGTCAGATTGAGCCTTGCTCTCTGACAGTCCTATGGCCACATCTCCTCCTCTTACCAGACATTCACCGGATACTTTTCATCACCACATACACACACACACACACACACATGCACATACAATCACTGCAAATCATTCATGCACCTGCTCGCCACACGGCTGTGTCCACTTGCCTCCATTTGTATATTGAGTATTTATTGGGAGGCGGTGGGCTCAGCCAGTGTGTCAGCTTAAAGTCAACATTGGACACCCAGGCTCGCATCTGTTGGTTTTCCCTTGGACTAATCTGTGTAGTCACTCCAGAGCCTTTCCGCTCCTACGCATTTGTAAGTCCTTTTATTTGTGCCTTTTCTCTCCACTCCTGTCTGCCTGGAGCGCGTTTGGCCTTTCCCCTGAGCCAGGGAAGTTTGTAGCCAGTTGTCTCACCCATTCTCACTGTGACTGTTACTTGGACATTTTCCTGTACATTTTTCCACTGTAAATAAAACACGTTACTTACACTGCGTTTTGGGCTCGTTGCCAATTTCATATGTTCGCTGCGAGGTTACGCAGCGTACATGACAGTAACAAGCTTTTTAATTTAAAAAGCTTGATGGGCTGATGTTACAGGAGACTCACAGAACTGTAGACATTGAAAGCCAGTGGAGAAAAGAGTGGGATGGCTGCATTTTTTTTTAGCCACAAATCTAATAGTAGTGGGGGGGGGGTGCTATACTTTTCTCTAGGGGTTGTGTGCCTGTCTCTCCTGAGGTAGAAAAGGTGGTGAAAGACCATTTACTCTTATTAAAGGTACTGTTTGAAAACGTGAACTTGTTTTTTATGAACATTTATGTGTCAACAAAGAGAGCAGAGAGGATCAGGTTCTTTGATGTGCTATCGGATGCGGTTAGGTCCTGTAATTCGAATAGTTTTTTTGTATTTCTGGGGGGTGATTTTAATTGTACATTAAACCACAGACTAGACAGGAAACATCAGGAGCCTTACCCAACTTCTGCCAATAGGCTGAGGGAACTGGTGAAGACACATGAAATGGCCGATGTGTGGAGATCACATCATGGGGACCAGATACAGTACACCTGGAGCCATGTTAAAGATAACCTTTTATCTATGGCTAGGTTTGACCATCTTTATGGTTTTAAACATCAAATGAGTATTTTTAAAAATAGTTGTATCTGTCCTGTTGGTTTCACTGATCACTGCCTGCTGTTTTGTTCTGTTTTTATTGAAAATGTAAAGTGTAAGAGTGCTTTGTGGCTTTTTAATAATACACTTTTAAATGATGTGTCTTTTAAAGGGTTTTTTCATGGTGTATGGAAGTCACACAGGAAACAAAAAACCTCTTTTAAATCTCTCCAAATGTGGTGGGATTTTGGTAAGGCACAGATAAAACAACTCTGTCAACAGTACACTCGAAATGTCACTCGTAGCTTGACCAAATCCTTGAAAGCTCTGGAGACTGAGGTGGTAGAGCTAGAGGAGTTGCTCAGTTCTACAGGAAAACAAGAGCACTTAGAGGCTCTTAAATCAAAAAGGTCAGCCTTGGCTAGCTTACTAGGGGGCACCGCACAAGGCACTCTGGTCCGCTCACGTTACATGGATGTAGATCTGATGGACTTGCCCTCCCAGTACTTTTTTGGACTGGAGAGGAAAAATGGCCAGAGACAGCTTATTCACTCTTTGTTGGACGATGATGGGAGAACAATCTCCACAGCAGCAGAGATCAGGAAACATGCTGCTAGTTTTTACAGTGAACTGTATAAAGTAGAGTGGAGGGAAGACACGTCACTGGGCCAGTGTTTCCTTGGTGGACTTCCAGTGCTCTCAGAAGACCTTGTTGCTGGCTTGGATGCTCCACTGTCTCTGAACTGTATGCAGCACTAATGAGCCTCCAGAATGAAAAGTCACCAGGCATAGATGGTCTCTCTGTGGACTTTTATAAGGAATTCTGGCCCTTGCTTTGTCCAGACCTGCTGGAGGTTCTCCAAGATAGTTTGAAAAGGGGGACGCTACCCACGACCTGCAGGAGGGCCATCATCACTCTGTTGCCAAAAAAAGGGAACCTACAGAGCCTAAAGAACTGGAGGCCAGTCTGTCTGCTTTGCACAGACTACAAAATTCTTTCAAAAGCTCTGGCCCAAAGACTGAAAAAGGTGATGAGCGAGCTCATTCATGTAGACCAGACTTACTGTGTGCCTGGCAAGCTGATTAGTGACAATGTCACTTTAATTCGGGATGTTTTGGAGGTCTCTGGTTCATTGGCTGTGGAAACTGGACTGATTTCAATAGACCAGGATAACTCTTTTGGCCGGGTGGAACACCAGTATTTATGAACAGTTTTTAGCTGCTTTCGGGTTCAGCCCAGGCTTCATAGCCAGGATACGGGTCTTGTACAGTGACATTGAGAGTGTACTGAAGAAAAATGGGGGCCTGTCTGCCCCTTTAAAAGTCCAGAGGGGGGTTTGGCAGGGCTGCCCTCTCTGAGGGATGCTGTACTCCCCCGCCATAGAGCCTTTGCTTCACCGTTTGAGAAAGGACCTATCAGGAGTCACGTTTCCTGGCTGTAAAACCACATTTAGGCTGTCGGCCTATGCAATCATTCTGCTAAACAAACAGAGTGACATTGACGTTTTGGCTAAGAGTATAAATCTTTTTGGCCAACTTTCTTCTGCAAAAATAAACTGGGGAAAAAGCGAGGCTCTGATGGTGGGGGAAAAACTAGAAAACCAGCTTACGCTGCCTGGTGGGCTGAATTGGAAAAAAAAGAGGATTCAAGTATCTTGGTGTTTTGATTGGAAATCAACAGTTTGAGCAAAAAAAATTGGGACGGGGTCATAGAGAAAATCAAGGGGAGACTAAATAATTGGAAGTGGCTAATGCCAAAAATATCTTTTAGAGGAAGAGTGTTCATTTTAAATAATCTTTCCTCATCCCTGTGGCACCGCCTCATGTGCATGGACCCCCCTGCTGGTTTGTTGTCCAAAATTCAGTCTGTTATGGTGGACCTTTTTTGGGGGGTGGACTCCACTGGGTCCCTCAAGCCCTGTTATCTCTTCCCAAAGAGGAAGGGGGGCAAGAAGTGGTTTATTTAGCGAGTAGAGGTGCTGCTTTTAGACTGACTTTCATACAGAGACTGCTGACGGGCCCCCCAAGACCTGGTGTGGAGGCCTTTGGCCTGTGTTATTTTACAGAGAGCCCTTGGGCTTGGGCTAGACCTCCCTGTGTTTTTAATGGATTTTAAGAACTCCAGTGCACTGTCTTTACCCAGTTTTTACCGCAGTCTGTTTTCAGTGTGGAGTCTTTTTAAAAAACAAAGAGGGCCGTGCAATTCCCTCCACTGGTTGTTGAGGGAGCCGCTGGTTTTTGGTGGTCATCTTGGTGTCCTGCCGGGAGTTGGAAGGACCTTCTTTGATAGACTGTGTTCCAGGAATGTTCTCACTTTGAAGCAAGTGGTGGAACTGGCTGGTCCTGGCCTCAACAACGCCTCAGCTCTAGCAGCACATCTCAGTTTTAGATCAAATCATTCTATTGGTTGTCTTCTTGCACACTGGAGACAGGAGCTTCATGGACTTGAGCGCTCCCTACTCATGGACTTTAGCAAAGGCACACTGCAGCCAGAAAGCTTGGACCCTTTTCCTTCCCTCACACTTCATATGGGCTTTGACATTTCTCCTAGCTTCTTACTGTCATTCTCTGCTCCCACTGGTGTGGACTTTGGAGGAGCCAGTGGTAAGGCACTCTACAGACTTGTGGTGATGGCACTCAACAAGAACAGATTGAACACCTGTGTGGACACTCCATGGAGAGCCTACTTTAGACTGGAAAAAGGGCATCGGCCTGCCTGGAGGGCTCTTTAAAAAGCCCCTCTTCCTAAGAGGCATGGAGATTTACAGTGGAGGGTCCTGCATGGCATCATAGCTGTCAATGCTTTTGTTTCTGTGATTAACAGCAGTGTAAGTGATCAGTGTGTTTTCTGTTCCTCTAGCCCTTGTATTATGTTAAGGGTCAATTTGATCCATTCCAGGTTTTGTGTTGACCAAAGTACGGGTTATCCTTTCTTTTTCTTTATCAAATTTTGTGACTTTTCCTCATCTAGGGTCATGAACTGGTGTGTAAAATCTGGACACTTTGATGTGTAGTGGAATGTATGTGCAGAGTTTGTATACAAAGATGATGTTGTGGGTCATTTTGACCCTGACACTTTTACGTGGATAAGTAGCTGTGCAGATCCAAAATAAACATGCCTCTTTGATGTACTTTATTTTGACTGCCCAGTTAATTGTATTTTGACTGCCAGAGACCTAGGTGTGTGTCGAGGAGGGACTTTCTCTCCCTTGTCCTTGTCACTTTTCTCATGCCATCTCTTTAACAAACACACCAAAAATGAGCTCCAGCAGGTTTACAGCTGAAGAAGCTTCATCACATATTTTGAACTGGGATAATGATGCAGAAGAAAAGATTTCAGAGACCGAGGACAATGTAATTGATGATTCAGATTGTCAATTTTCTGATAATGAGGAGGATTCAGAGGACGAGCCTGCCGTTGTGTCTCCATTGGATGAAAGCCAAGGAATGCAGCAATCATCATCCACAGAGGGGACATGGGCACCTAAAGATGGTAATATAAAATGGTCAACATCACCAAACCAAAGCCGAGGTAGACTGTCATCTTCCAATGCCATCAAAATGACTCCCGGTCCTACAAGATTTGCTGTCACACGAGTTGATGATATTCAGTCAGCATTTCAGCTCTTCATATCCCCACCAATAGAGAAGATTATACTGGAAATGACCAAGTTGGAGGGGAGGCATGTATTTCAGGAGAAATGGAAGCCACTGGATCAGACTGACTTGCATGCTTACATTGGAATTCTGGTATTAGCTGGCGTGTACAGGTCAAAGGGAGAAGCAACTGCAACCAGATTCGCTGGAGGAACCAGCGAAGGATCCACTCCAGTTTCGCCTACCAGCATGGCATTGGGGTGGAGGATGCGGTGATCTTCCTCCTTCAATACCGTTCTCTTCCCACCTGGAGAAGCCCGGGAATAGGTGAGGATCATGTTCTTTGACTTCTCCAGTGCTTTCAACACCATCCAACCGATGATCCTGAAAGGACAAGCTGCTGCGCGCAGGGGTGGACCAGCACCTGTCTCATGGATCCTGGACTACCTCACGAACCGGCGCTCAGTTTGTGAGAACCCGGGACTGTGTGTCCGACACGATCAACAGAAGCACGGGGCCCCCCCATGGAACGGTGCTGGCTCCCTTCCTGTTCACTCTTTATACTGCGGACTTCTCACACAACACAACACACGCCATCTACAGAAGTTCTCTTGATGACTCAGGCGATCGTTGGCCTCATCTCCAATGGGAGATGAAGCTGAGTACAGAGGGCTTATCCAGGACTTCGTGGACTGGTGCCATCGGAACAGCCTCCAGATCAACCGAGGGAAAACTAAGGAGCTGGTGGTGGACTGCCGCAGGCATGGGCAGCCCCTCACAGTACCATTAAATATACAGGGAACAGACATCGAGATGGTGACATCCTATAAGGTACCTGGTATTCATCTGAACAAATAAACTAGAGACTGGTCACACAATATCTGATGCCCTCTCAAGAAGGGACAGCGCAGGCTGTTCCTGCTGAGGAGACTCAGGTCTTTTGGTGTACAAGGGGCGCTGCTGAAGTCATTCTATGACACGGTGGTGGCATCAGCCATCACTTTTGGGAGTGGTCTGCTGGGGCAGTGGCATTACTGCAGAGGCCGTTAGGAATGAGACTGGAACAAACTGATTAAGAAAAGCAGCTCTGTCTGGGGTCGAGCCTTGATCCGATGGAGAGTAGGAGAGAGAAGGACGTGGGCTAAACTGTCATCTCTGCGGGAGGTCCGAGTTCCACCCTATGAAGGACATACTGAATGCACTGAGGAGCTCATTTAGCAGCAGACTACATCATCCCAGGTGCACAACCGAGAGGTTTCGTAGGTCCTTCCTACCAACGGCTGTCAGACTGTACAACCTAAGCAGGGCTGCTCGCAGAGATAGCAAAAAGACGTAACAAACTAATAGTTTTTTGAATGCAAAAGATGCAATAGACTTACACAATGGTCCCCTCCGGCATACAACTAGGAACATACCGGTCGCTATGGAGGGTGAGAATATGTATGGGCACATAATCATACCATGTAGGATAACTAAGTAGACGGTTATGCTGTTTCATTCCATCTAGCAACAATGCTCTGCACTGTGTGTGTTTATATATTTGCATATTTATTCCATCTAGCTACAATGCTCAGCACTGGGTGTGTTTATATATTTATATATCTACATTATTCCATCTAGCTACATTGCTCCGCACTGTGTGTGTTTATATACTTGCATATTTATTCCTAAGTCTATGGGATGAAGAGTATGGAAGGCCAATCTTTTGAGCAACAATGTCTCTGGAGACATTTCACATGATATCTTGTGTGATCCGATTTGACAACCGTGACACCAGAGCTGGTCGACGTGAAAGAGACAAACTAGCTGCGTTTAGAAATGTATGGGATAAATGGATTGAAATTCTACCTTTGTTGTACAATCCTGGTCCCCATGTCACTGTAGATGAGTGCCTTGTACCATTCAGGGGGCGCTGTCCTTTCAAACAGTACATGCCCAACAAGCCTGCCAAGTATGGCATCAAAATATGGGTAGCCTGTGATGCAAAATCTAGCTATGCATGGAATATGGAAGTGTATACTGGAAAGCTACCTGGAGGAGCATCTGAGAAGAATCAGGGGATGTGTGTGGTGCTGGAGATGAGTGAAGGGTTGCAAGGTCATAACATCACATGTGACAACTTCTTTGCATCCTACCGCCTTGGTGATGAACTTCAGAAGAGAAAGCTGACTATGTTGGGAACAGCCAGAAGAAATAAGCCAGAACTTCCCAGTGAAATTCTGAAGCTGCAGGGCAGACCTCTGCATTCCTCAATATTTGTTTTCACTGAGAAAGCAGCAGTTGTTTCATACTGCCCAAAAAGAAATAAGAATGTTCTTGTAATGAGAACTACGCACACAGATGCATCTCTGAGCACAAGAGAAGACATGAAGCCACAAATGATCCTGGACTACAACTCCACCAAAGGAGGAGTTGATAATCTGGACAAAGTCACAGCAAAATACAGCTGCCAGCGCAAGACTGCCCATTGGCCCTTGGTGATTTTCTACAACATTGTCGATGTGTCTGCTTACAATGCCTATGTCCTGTGGACTGAAATCAACCAGCAATGGAATGCTGGCAAATTGTACCGACGTCGGCTTTTCCTGGAAGAACTCGGCAAAGCACTTGTCACCCCCAAGATCCAGAGGCGAGCCAGGCCAGCTCGATCCCCAGCAGCTGCAGCTGTCATTGAAACGGTAAAGGTCAGGTCATCCAACCAATCTGCAATGGATCCAGTGGACACAGGTGTAAAGAAACGGAAAAGATGCCAGGTCTGTCCCTCCCGAGAGGACAGTAAAACAAGTACCTCTTGTGTGAAATGCAAGAATTACATCTGCAGAAAGCACACAGTTACATTCTGTCCATCATGTGGAGAGCATTGAAAATGTGAGGAAAAAGGGGCAAGTTAAATGGAAAAAAAAATGCAGAGGGAAAAACTTGAACAAAATACGTATTTCTTAAATATAGTGTTAAAATTAAAAATGTATTGTTATGTCTCTTTTATAAATGTTTATATAACCTAAAATAAAGTTGTTATTGGTTTAACCTGTTTTTTGACTGTTTTGAGTGGAATTACACAGCACAGGTCAAAATGACCCGCAACATAATCAATGTAATTTTTTTTTCAACATAATACAAGGGCTAGAGAGACAGTTTTTCATTGTTTTACTGAATGTCAGCATCTGAGTGGTCTCTTTGAACTACTCACAGAACTTTTTCACAGCTTTAAGGAAGTTTTCTCCAAGCAGGTTTTCATTTGTTTGTTTGTTTTTTTTTGTTTTTTTATGTACAATCATTGTTTTAAACAGAAGTATCAACTGCTGAACTTTGTTTTAGGGCAGGCAAAGTTGGCTATCTATACACACGTGGACAAAATTGTTGGTACCCCTCTGTTAATGAAAGAAAAACCCACAATGGTCACAGAAATAACTTGAATCAGACAAAAGTGGTAATAAATAAACATTCTATGAAAATTAACCAATGAAAATCAGACAATGCTTTTGAATTGTGGTTCAACAGAATTATTTTAAAAAACAAACTCATGAAACAGGCCTGGACAAAAATGATAACTTAATATTTTGTTGCACAACCTTTTGAGGCAATCACTGCAATCAAATGATTTCTGTAACTGTCAATGAGACTTCTGCACCTCTCAGCAGGTATTTTGGCCCACTCCTCATGAGCAAACTGCTCCACTTGTCTCAGGTTTGAAGGGTGCCTTCTCCAGACAGCATGTTTCAGCTCCTTCCACAGATGTTCAATAGGATTTAGATCAGGGCTCATAGAAGGCCACTTTAGAATAGTCCAATGTTTTGCTCTTAGCCATTCTTGGGTGTTTTTAGCTGTGTGTTTTGGGTCATTATCCTGTTGCAAGACCCATGACCTATGATTGAGACCAAGCTGTCTGACACTGGGCAGCACATTTCTCTCTAGAATAACTTGATAGTCTTGAGATTTCATTGTACCCTGCACAGTTTCAAGACACCCTGTGCCAGATGCAGCAAAGCAGCCCCAGAACATAACAGAACCTCCTCCATGTTTCACAGTAGGGACAGTGTTCGTTTCTTGGTATGCTTAATTTTTGCGTCTGTGAACATAGAGCTGATGTGCCTTGCCAAAAAGTTCCAGTTTTGTCTCGTCTGTCCATAGGACATTCTCCCAGAAGCTTTGTGGCTTGTCAACATGCAGTTTGGCAAATTCCAAGCTGGCTTTTTTATGATTTGTTTTCAACAGTGGTGTCCTGCTTGGTCGTCTTCCATGAAGTCCACTTTGGCTCAAACAACGACGGATGGTGCGATCTGACACTGATGTACCTTGAACTTGGAGTTCACCTTGAATGTGTTTAGAGGTTGTTCTGGGCTCTTTTGTTACCATTAATATTATCCATCTCCTCCTGCGGCCACATCCAGGGAGGTTGGCTACAGTCCCGTGGATCTTAAATTTCTGAATAATATGTGCAACTGTAGTCACAGGAACATCAAGCTGCTTGGAGATGGTCTTATAGCCTTTACCTTTAACATGCTTGTCTATAATTTTCTTTTTAATCTCCTGAGACAACTCTCTCCTTTGCTTCCTCTGGTCCATGTTTAGTGTGGTACACACCATGTCACCAAACAGCACAGTGACTACTTGTCACCCTTTAAATAGGCCGACTGACTGATTACAAGTTTGTAGACACCTATGATGTTAATTAGAGGACACATCTTGGTTGAACATGTCCCGATGGTCACATTATTTTCAATCTTTTCTAGGGGCACCATCATTTTTGTCCAGGCCTGTTTCATGAGTTTGTTTTTTAAAGTAATTCTTTTGAACCACAATTCAAAAGCATTGTCTGATTTTCATTGGTTAATTTTCATAGAATTTTTATTTATTACCACTTTTGTCAGATTCAAGTTATTTCTGTGACCATTGTGGGTTTTTCTTTCATTAACAGAGGGGTACCAACAATTTTGTCCACGGCTGTATCGCTACACCCAATTCTTAAAAACAGAGATTAAGTCTGACTCCCGAATACAGATTGGCAGCTGGTTCCACAGGAGAGGAGCTTGATAACTGAAGGCTCTGCCTCCTATTATACTTTTGGAGATTATTTTTTATTTATTTTATTTGTTTATTTGACAGGGACAGTGCAATAAACATAGACAATTAATCAAATGACAATCAATTTAATGTGTTGCACAAAGAGTGTATAGCTATTAGCTAATTTGCAACTCTTGTCCCTGGATGGGCTTTAGAAAGAAGAAACAGGTAAAAAGAAAGAAGGATAAGGAAAAGAAAAAAATGAAAACAGAATAAACAATAACCACATACATCAATGCAAACAAGATTATAAATACACAATATAAAAACCTGGTTCACATTTGCCTATTTCAGGTCTCCCTCCCTTCGTCACTCACTATAAACAAACACATTCATTCCTTCCCTTCTTTCACTCTCACCCTGCAGACAATCATTTCATACATGGGTACATTCTTGTTTATTTTTCAGCCAGTTTTTAACCTTTGTAGTAAATGTTTTAAAGTCCGTTATTATTTTAATTTCATTTGGCATTGTGTTCTAGATATGACTGGCCTTTATAGAGAAAGCTGTTTGTCCAAATGTGGTTCTGCGGTGGGATATTTTACAGTTATTGTTAACAGAACTCCTGGTGGCTCTGCTGCTGTCCCGTCTTTGGATGAAACCAGCAAGTGGCTCTGGCGCTGATTTATGGAAACATTGGAAAATTAATTTCAGAAAACAGAGGTCAATGAAACTCTCAAAACTCAATAAATTGTATTTTTTTTTTTAAATATAACAGTGATGCCACCTAATTGGCTTTTTATCCAAGATTTTTAGAGTTTGATTATATAATGAACCTATATGTTTTATTGTGGAAGGAGCTGCTTGAGCCCAGACTGTCAAACAGTATGATATATGAGAAAAAAAAAAACATAGAATGCATATACAGTACAGCTGCTTGGTATGGTATGTAATATCTAATTAATTAAAAGCAGTTCAGATTTTTTTTTACTGTTTTAGAAATTTTCTTTATATGAAGATTAAATTTGAATTGAGGATCTAGTACAATGCCAAGGTATTTGAATTCTGTAACTAAACTGATGTCTTGATCATGTATATTAACTTTAAAATGTTGCAGGTTACATTTTTTGATTGAAAAGCACATTGAAACGGTTTTCTGAAGGTTCAGCAATAGATGGTTCTGGAAGAGCCACTCTTGGACATCAACCATACTTGTAGACAGTACATCTGCAGCCTGTGCTGGAGTCTTGGCAGCTGTGTAAATAACTGCATCATCTGCATAAAGTTGACATGTTGCAGCTGAGCAGTGTAGTGGCAAGTCATTAATAAAAATGCTGAAAAGTAAAGAACCAAGAATGGACCCTTGTGGGATACCCATACGGTTGTTTAAAAATAAGGATTTATCCTGGTGAACTTTTACACACTGTTCTCTATTCTGGAGATAAGATGCAAACCATTCTAATGTATCTGGAGAGAAGTTAAAAGATACCATTTTGGATAAAAGCAAACTGTGGTTTACAGTATCGAAAGCCTTTTTGAGATCCAGAAAAACAGCCCCTACCACATTACCCCTGTCCAAGGACTGTTTGACATTTTCAATAAGGCAACAATTTGTTGTTTCTGTTGAGTATCCTGGTCTAAAACCAAATTGATGTGGATGAAGAAGTTGACTGTCTTGTAGATAGTCTATCAGCTGTGTATCTACAACTTTTTCAAGAACCTTAGACAGGACTGGTAAAATAGAGATTGAGCGGTAATTGCATACAGTGGGGTAAAAAAGTATTTAGTCAGCCACCAATTGTGCAAGTTCTCCCACTTAAAAGATGAGAGAGGTCTCCAATTTTCATCATAGGTATACTTCAACTATGAGAGACAAAATGAGAAAAAAAAATCCAGAAAATCACATTGAAGGATTTTTAAAGAATTTATTTGCAAATTATGGTGGAAAATAAGTATTTGGTCACCTACAAACAAGCAAGATTTCTGGCTCTCACAGACCTGTAGCTTCTTCTTTAAGAGGCTCCTCTGTCCTCCACTCATTACCTGTATTAATGGCACCTGTTTGAACTCGTTATCAGTATAAAAGACACCTGTCCACAACCTCAAACAGTCAGACTCCAAACTCCACTATGGCCAAGACCAAAGAGCTGTCAAAGGACACCAGAAACAAAATTGTAGACCTGCACCAGGCTGGGAAGACTTAATCTGCAATAGGTAAGCAGCTTGGTGTGAAGAAATCAACTGTGGGAGCAATTATTAGAAAATGGAAGACGTACAAGACCACTGATAATCTCCCTCCATCTGGGGCTCCACGCAAGATCTCACCCCGTGGGGTCAAAATGATCCCGAGAACGGTGAGCAAAAATCCCAGAACCACATGGGGGGACCTAGTGAATGACCTGCAAAGAGCTGGGACCAAAGTAACAAAGGCTACCATCAGTAACACACTACGCCGCCAGGGACTCAAATCCTGCAGTGCCAGACATGTCCCCCTGCTTAAGCCAGTACATGTCCAGGCCCATCTGAAGTTTGCTAGAGAGCATTTGGATAATCCAGAAGAGGATTGGGAGAATGTCATATGGTCAGATGAAACCAAAATAGAACTTTTTGGTAAAAACTCAACTTGTCGTGTTTGGAGGAGAAAGAACACCATACCTACTGTGAAGCATGGGGGTGGAGACATCATGCTTTGGGGCTGTTTTTCTGCAAAGGGACCAGGACAACTGATCCGTGTAAAGGAAAGAATGAATGGGGCCATGTATCGTGAGATTTTGAGTGAAAACCTCCTTCCATCAGCAAGGGCATTGAAGATGAAACGTGGCTGGGTCTTTCAGCATGACAATGATCCCAAACACACCACCCGGGCAACAAAGGAGTGGCTTCGTAAGAAGCATTTCAAGGTCGTGGAGTGGCCTAGCCAGTCTCCAGATCTCAACCCCATAGAAAATCTTTGGAGGGAGTTGAAAGTTCGTGTTGCCCAGTGACAGCCCCAAAACATCACTGCTCTAGAGAAGATCTGCATGGAAGAATGGGCCAAAATACCAGCAACAGTGTGTGAAAACCTTGTGAAGACTTACAGAAAATGTTTGACCTCTGTCATTGCCTGTTAACAAAGGGTATATAACAAAGTATTGCGATGAACTTTTGTTGTTGACCAAATACTTATTTTCCACCATAATTTGCAAATAAATTCTTTAAAAATCAGACAATGCAATTTTCTGGATTTTTTTTTTCTCATTTTGTCTCTCGTAGTTGTGGTATACCTCTGATGAAAATTGGAGACCTCTCTCATCTTTTAAGTGGGAGAACTTGCACAAATTGGTGGCTGACTAAATACTTTTTTACCCCACTGTATATAGTCTTTACTGCCTGATTTATAACGTATATATATAACGTAATATATAATGACAACAGCTTTTTTCCAACAAGATGGAAATGTACTAGACCTAATGGAGAGATTAATGAGATGAGTCAGTGGTTTGATTAATATTTTGCTGTGCGTTTTGAGAAAGGAAGTGCTCATATTGTAGATATCATTAGTTTTTGAGTTTGACAGTGTTTTAACAATACCAGCAATTAACTCCTCATTTACCTCATCGATGTGAAAAGAAACTGTTGAAAGTATTGATTTTGTGTTGTTGAGCACATTTGGCAGCACAAAGTTTTTTGTTAATTCTTCCACAGAGTCCACAAAATATGAATTAAATTCATTTGCCAATATAGCCTTGTCACTGATGGTCTTGCCATTGATTCTAAGTTCCTTTACCCCCTTCTGAACATTTTTTTTATTAGTTAAGTTATTTAAATGCCTCCATAGGGAACTGTTGTTACCCTTTGCATGATCTATCAGTTTATTGAAATAAGATACTTTTGATTTTCGCAGCTCTTGTACCACTTTTTTTCTTAAACTTTTGTACACAAGGTGATCATTTTGTAATTTAGAGGTTAATGATGTTTTCAGTGCAGAATCTCGCCTCTTCATAAGTTTTCTTATTTCATTATTTAACCATGGTAGGTTAATCTTCTGTTGTCTACTTTTAATTTGCTTTGTAAATTTTTCTATAGACTTTGTAATTGTTGCAGTTATAAAATTACAACAATCATCTACTTCATATATTGACATGAGTTGCTCCCAATTTTGATTCTCTAAGTGATGTTCAAACACCGCAGTTTTTGATTTGGGAATAATAAAATTTGATTTGTCAATATCAACTCCCCCAAAATACTGTAGTTGCTTTTTAGTAAGTTTTCTGACAGCAAGAACCATGTTATGATCTGAAAGACCGTTTACAAGATTATAGGTTCTGGTTATTCGTTCTGGTTTATTAGCTAATACCATGTCAATAAGTGTTCTAGATTGTTTGGTTATCCTGGTGGGTCCTTTGATCATTTGTTGGTAATTAAATTTAGTCATGAGGCTTTTCAATTTCTGTTTGTCCTTTTTATCAGACCAGTTAATATTAAAGTCACCATAAAATATTGTTTCTCTGCTCCTCTCAAGTTGTTTAACCAGATCACTTAATTCATTATAAAAGGAAGAATTGTATGACGGTGGGTTGTACGATACTGCAATGTTGAAATTCATTACCGGTGAGAGACATACATTAACAGCTAAACATTCAAGTGAAGTATTCAAATCAACCAACTGACATTTAAATTTCTCTTTGATGTAAATTAAGACACCTCCTCCCCTCCCTACCTGCCTGTCTTTTCTAAAACACTGATAACCCACAATATCGATCATATTAGTGTCTATGTTCCTGTGTAGTCAGCTTTCTGAAAGACAAAGATAGTCCAGATTTGAGTCCAACAACAACACCGAAATCTCATCTCTTTTGGGGATTATGCTCCGTATGTTTAAATGTCCGCTGAGGATCCCTTTTGGTTTAGCCTTTCCGTCCTAAAGAACTCGTGCATGATTAACAGTTTGGAAAAATAAATGTTGTTTTTGCTTTTGTACAGCTCGGTTTTCGGATCTCACCTCATTTGCATTTTGTTTAACTGCTCCTGCTTCCAAAAGTTTGGACATAGCACAGCTGTTTACAGCAGGATCAGACATGTGAGTCTGTCCAGTGCAATTCGACTCACCCGACTCGCTATGTCCAGCTGTACTGAGGCGAAGACCAGCATTACGCTGCTCCACCAGTTCAGGTGTTAGCGGGGCCGTTGACAGCAGTGGGCGATCAGCCGGTTCAGATGTTAGCGGGGCCGTTGACAGCAGCGTTCTAGGTATTACAAGTAATCCTGCATTTTGGGAGTGTAGTGCTCAATTAGGATAACAGGGTAGTATCAGATCTTTTAAATAAAAAGGGTCGCAATAATTTAGAGCTTTGTAAGTCAGAAGAAGGATTTTAAACTCTATTCTAAACTCAATGGGAAGCCAATGAAGGGAAGCCAGAACCAGAGAGATATGATCTCTCTTTCTAATACCTGTTAAAACACTTGCTGCAACATTTTGGATCAGATGAAGACTTTTTAAAGAATTTTTATGACAACCTGATAAGAGTTACAATAATCTAATCTAGAGCTAACAAAAGTGTGGATTAGTTTCTCAGCATCACTCTGAGACAATATGCTCCTAATCTTGACAATATTACGCAAATGATAGAAGGCAGTCTTAGAAACAAGTTTAATATGTGAATTTAAAAAAAAAAAAAACAGCTCTTAATCAAAAATAACTCCCAAGATTCCTGACAGAACTATTAAGAGAAAAAGTAACTGCATCCAAAGTAAGAGTTTGATTTGGAAAGGTATTTCTAAGGTCTTTTGGACCAACTAGAAGGACTTCAGTCTTATCTGAATTTAACAGCAGGAAATTACAAGTCATCCAAGCTTTGATTTCCTAAAGACAGGCCTTTTACTTGACTAATTGATTACTATCATCTGGCTTCACTGACAGGTATAATTGTGTGTCATCTGCATAACAATGAAAATGTATATAGTCCGTTCTAATAATGTTGCCTGGGGAAACATATATAACCTAAAAAGAATAAGGCCTAGCACAGATCCCTGTGGAACTCCGTGACTTAGCTTTGAGTTGGAAGGAAACTCATTATTGACATGAACAAACTGGAACCTATCAGATAAATGAGATCTAAACCACTGCAACGAAGTTCCATTAAGTCCAACATGGTGTCCTAATCTATCAAGTAAGTATCAAAAGTTGCACTAAGGTTTGAAAGTACAAGTACAGAAACAAGTCCATTATCAGATGCGATAAGGAGGTCATTACCACCTGGAGAAGCCCGGGAATGTGGTGAGGATCATGTTCTTTGACTTCTCCAGTGCTTTCAACACCATCCAACTGATGATCCTGAAGGACAAGCTGCTGTGCGCAGGGGTGGACCAGCACCTGTCATCATGGATGCTGGACTACCTCACTAACCGGCCACAGTTTGTGAGAACCCGGGACTGTGTCTCTGACATGATCATCGGTAGCATGGGGGCCCTCCAGGGAACGGTTTTGGCTCCCTTCCTGTTTACCCTTTATACTGCGGACTTCTCACACAGCACAACACACTGCCATCTACAGAAGTTCTCTGATGACTCTGCAATCGTCGGCCTCATCTCCAACGGAGATGAAGCTGAGTACAGAGGACTTATCCAGGAATTCGTGGACTGGCGCTATAGGAACTGCCTCCAGATCAACGTGAGGAAAACTAAGGAGCTGGTGGTGGTGGACTGCCGCAGGCAAGGACAACCCCTCACAGCACCAGTAAACATACAGGGAACAGATATCGAGATGGTGACATCCTACAAGTACCTGGGTGTTCATCTGAACAATAAACTAGACTGGTCACACAATACCGACACACTCTACAAGAAGGGACAGCGCAGGCCTTTCCTACTGAGGAGACTCAGGTCTTTTGGTGTACAAGGGGCGCTGCTGAAGACATTCTATGACACGGTGGTGGCATCAGCCATCACTTTTGGAGTGGTCTGCTGGGGCAGTGGCATTACAGCAGCCGATAGGAAGAGACTGAACAAACTGATCAAGAAAGCTAGCTCTGTCCTGGGGCAGTGCCTTGACCCAGTGGAGGAGATAGGAGAGAGAAGGATGGTAGCTATACTGTCATCTCTGCTGGAGTCCGAGTCCCACCCTATGCAGGACATACTGAACACACTGAGGAGCTCATTTAGCAGCAGACTACATCATCCTAGGTGCACAACCGAGAGGTTTTGCAGGTCCTTCCTACCTACGGCAGTCAGACTGTATAGCCTAAACAGGGCTGCTCGCAGAGATAGCAAAAAAACGTGACAACCTAATAGTACTGAATACAAAAGATGCAATAGACTTACACAATGGTCCCCTCCAGTATATATAACTAGGACAGTATTGGTCGCTTTGGAGGGTGACAATATGTATGGGTACATATTCATACTATGTAGGATAACTAAGTAGACTGTTATGCTGTTTATTCCATCTTGCTGAAATGCTCCGCACTTTGTATATATATTTATATATTGATGTGTATGTATGTATGTATTTCCACTGCTCTTATTTATATCTTCTGTATCTTCTTAATTATTGCTCTGAGTGTTGCTATCCCTGTGCTGTTGCAATCCTGGAATTTCCCCATTGTGGGACTAATAAAGGCTTATCTTATCTTATTAGTGACCTTCACTAAAGCTGTTTCAGTACTATGATGGATTCTAAACCCATATTGAAACTTTTCAAATAAATTCCCTGCAAGTGATTAAATAATTGCGTAGCAACAACTCTAAGATTTTTGAAATGAAAGGCAGATTAGAGACTGGTCAAAAGTTAGCTAAACTCCTAGATCCAGCATTTGCTTTTTGAGTAAGGGTTGAATTACAGCAGTTTTAAAAGCCTGAGGTACATGGTCTAATGTTAATGAAGAACTGATTTTTGAAGAATAGAGCTACCAATAAATGGGAAGACTTCTTTGAATAACCTGGTAGGAATAGGGTCTAAAAGACAAGTTGAAGGCTTGGATGAGGAAATTATTTTATCTTACTCTAAAAGGTCAATTGGTGTAAACTCATCCAAACAGATATCAATTGAAGGAGTTGTAGTAGTTACTGTATTTAAGTTAACGATGGGAATAATCTGACTGATTTTATCTCTGATAGCTGAAATTTTATTATTGAAAAAAGTTCATAAAATCCTAACTAGTAAGCTCTAAGGGAATGCTAGGAATGACAGAGTCCTAACTCTTTGTCAGCCTGGCTACAGTGCTGAAAAGAACCCAGGGATTATTCTTGTTCTTTTCTATTAATGCAGAATAACAACTTGTTCTAGCTTTCCTAAGAGATTTTTTTTTTTTTTTATAAATTAGAATATGATTTCTCCAAACTTAATAGATTTCACCTAATTTAGTCAAGCACCATTTTCTTTCTAACTGATGAGTCTTCTGTTTTAAGCTACGAGTTTCTGTGTTGAACCAAGTAGTTAGAAATCGCTGATTAGACTTTTTCTTTATTAAAGGGGCCACCATGTCTAGAGTCTGATGGACAGAAGCTGTAACACTATCTACCATGCTATCAATTACAGAAGGGGAAAGCTCTCCTTAGCTTATCTCTGTTGTGTTGACACAAGGCATAGCAGAAACAATCTGCTTAAATTTGGTAACAGCACCATCTGAGAGGCATCTACCGTACTAATATTTTTCTTTAGGAGCCAAATGGTCAGAAATAGTAAAATCAAAGGTTAACAGACAATGGTCTGACAGTACAGGGATATGAGGAGACACTACCCGATTTTGTATTTCTATGCCATTTGTCAGAACAAGGTCCATCGTGTGGTGGAGATAATGGGTAGAATTTCCTACCTTCTGAGAAAACCCTATCAAGTCTAATATTGAATTGTGGATGGATGGATGGATGGATCAATCGATGGATCGATGGTAGACTTCATTGATCCCAAATAGGGAAATTACACTGTAACAGCAGCATGACAGTAGACAACCAAACGACAGAAACACACGCATGACAGACCAAAGGATTACCCATGGAAAATAAAACTAACATGACTATATAATCTATATACATCATTGCTTAATATACTGTAGCAATATTTAATAAAATATAGTGTAATAAGGTACAGGAATTATTTATTTTATTTTATGGTGGGTGTGGGAAGCGACTGAGTTAAACAGTCACCCCAACACTCACTAAATAGATTTGTAAACTCTCGTTTACAAGTTTATTAAATGAAACTCATTCAGGTTACATGGCATGGCATTCAAATGATGGATAAACAGATTCAAATGATAAACAGGTGTTAGATATCACATCAACTTTTAGTGGATTCCTGGGCATAAAATCTATAGTTAAACCTTTGTGAAGCCAAGAGGAAACCAGATTTTATGTTTGAACTGTAATGCAATGGAAGGCTGAAGTATCTAACAAAATCAGAATGCAATTTTATGGGGAAAAATTCCATAAGCTGATTATCTAAAAAGGAACTCCCAAATTAATCTACAAAAATGAAAGGAGGTTACTTAAAAATGAATAAGAATTTTCCTTCAGTTTATAGCTTTGTCCTACAGCTGAGGGACTAACTGTACCATGAAATATTGGTTATGTTCAATTGTAATTGATATTTAGGACATCTCGTTTAAACCCAGCAGATAGGAAAATGGGAGTCTCACTTACGAACAGCTGTAGGTCCAGGTGTTCAGCGGTGGTCAGTGCCAGCCGGTGGTATAAATTTGGGAAGGCTCTGTGGCTCTTTCAGACAGCTTTCAGATCCCAGGGGAAAAGCAACTGCTGGTCGGCTTTCAGATCGTTCACAGCTGTGAAAAGCATAGACTCGGCTGGGGGATCTCATGGGGCAGGTGGCGAGGAGCTGGTGAGAGAGTGAAGGCTGGCCCTGGAGCAGTCGTGACGTCCTTTGGCAACCAGTCCAAATTTAGGATGTTTCCTGGCCAGCGGAACAAAACAAAAGACTGAAGGAAAAATGTTTTAGTCAGTTTCACCCACGAGCTCCTGGTTACTTAACAGGCTCAGTCATGGATGAGGCAGGAAAAGAAAGTCCAAAATCTCTATCAGTCCACTTTAAAACAAGAAAATTAAAAAGTCCAAGAAAAACATTCAAATAGGATAAGAATGGCTTCTGAGGTGAAGAAAAAAAAAGGATTTGAGAGTTTAACTCTCTTTAAAGACGAGCTCATAGGAAAAAGGATGATTTATCCTCAGTTAACCAGAAAACAGGTAAAACTTATCAAAAGATGATTTAAGAAAGCTAGCGCAGAATATGACTAGGTTAAGACACACACAAAAGACTTCTTAAAACTCACAGAACAACTTTGACAAAAGAAAACTGCAAGGAAGTACAAAGAACAGAAAAAAAAAAAACTCTGAAGAACTCAGAAGAAGTCTGTACAGGGCGGCTCCTTCTCTTGTTTTTAAAGGATTGTGCTTCTGATATCATAAAAGTGTGACTGGCAGCAAGACGGACCAATTATCTTCCATAGAGTCGAGTTTGAATAGGCTTTTGTCCAATGAGGGAACATTTCTTTGTTTGTGAACAGCTAATCAAATGCAAGGGTGTCGTCCAACAGAGAGGCAGCCTGGTGATTGGTTATTCTCGAGAGGGAAGACGGACAGAGATTGATAAAACATTCTGTTCTTATGAAATTCATTCTATACTCAATATCAAATCTAATTAAATTGTGACTCAAGGCTAATATTCAGTGACCATGTATTTATACCATTGCTAATAATTTTAACATTCATTTGAATAACACTCAGGAATGTTGTATTTTCATAAGACATGCACTCACATTTAAATCAATGATTAATGAATCATGGCAAACTGTTATTGGCGATTATCTTCACAGTGTCATTAGAATCCTGGGAAATGAGAGCTAGAATAAAAGCTTTATGTTTAGTCAGAATTAACAGTCTTAGATTGCACAATGAAACATATTCCATAGATGTCCACTAGGAGGTACTATTGAGCTGTAGATAATTTATAGGTCTTTGGAATGTGAGCAGTGGGCAGCCTAGAGGGTTCTGGGATATGTCTAAGAAGGGGACCATATACAGTATCTGCCAGCTTAAGAAGTTTATGACTTTTTAAGAGTATCAGTTCCTGGTACGAATGGATACTAACAGCATGAACTGTCCAGTTGGGATTTGACTCCAATAATTTATGGTCCACTTAAGCCTTTAAAAGCAAATCATTATCAGGTCTCTCAACAAAAGTGAAATCGTTTACTCTGGGATCCTGAATGATGAAGACACACAGCAATTCATGACCAGACTTTGAGTGAGAGTTGCTTTAAAATGAGGAAAAGTGAAATTTCTTGAAAATGAAGAAAAGTGATCTCCTGGATTGCCCTGAGGAGAAGCTGGTGCTACAATATGATGACCCGTATAAACACATGAATCATCCCACTGCACAATGAAGGACTATCAGGAGCAGGGTGAAATGTGAGGTACCAGTTAGACTATAAGGTGCAGTGTGGCAGCATAGTTATGACCAGAATACAACATCATAGTGAGTTATTGTACAGTGAAATGGCATGCGGCAGGAAAGATTTCCTGTACAGTGGGGAAAAAAAGTATTTAGTCAGCCACCAATTGTGCAAGTTCTCCCACTTAAAAGATGAGAGAGGTCTCCAATTTTCATCATAGGTATACCTCAACTATGAGAGACAAAATGAGGAAAAAAAAAAATCCAGAAAATCACATTGAAGGATTTTTAATGAATTAATTGCTAAATTCCTCAGTAAAATAAGTATTTGGCCACCTACAAACAAGCAAGACTTCTGGCTCTCACAGACTTGTAACTTCTTCTTTAAGAGGCTCCTCTGTCCTCCACTCATTACCTGTATTAATGGTACCTGTTTGAACTCGTTATCAGTATAAAAGACACCTGTCCACAATCTCAAACAGTCAGACTCCATACTCCACTATGGCCAAGACCAAAGAGCTGTCAAAGGACACCAGAAACAAAATTGTAGACCTGTACCAGGCTAGGAAGACTGAAGCTGCAATAGGTAAGCAGCTTGGTGTGAAGAAATCAACTGTGGGAGCAATTATTAGAAAATGGAAGACATACAAGACCACTGATAATCTCCCTCGATCTGGGGCTCCACGCAAGATCTCACCCCGTGGGGTCAAAATTATCACGAGAACGGTGAGCAAAAATCCCAGAACCACATGAGGGGACCTAGTGAATGACCTGCAGAGAGCTGGGACCAAAGTAACAAAGGCTACATCAGAAACACACTATGCCGCCAGGGACTCAAATCCTGCAGTGCCAGATGTGTCCCCCTGCTTAAGCCAGTACATGTCCAGGCCCGTCTGAAGTTTGCTAGAGAGCATTTGGATGATCCAGAAGGGGATTGGGAGAATGTCATATGGTCAGATGAAACCAAAATAGAACTTTTTGGTAAAAACTCAACTTGTCATGTTTGGAGGAGAAATAACACCATACCTACTGTGAAGCATAGGGGTGGAAACATCATACTTTGGGGCTGTTTTTCTGCAAAGGGACCAGGACAACTGATCCGTGTAAAGGAAAGAATGAATGGGGCCATGTATCGTGAGATTTTGAGTGAAAACCTCCTTCCATCAGCAAGGGCATTGAAGATGAAACGTGGCTGGGTCTTTCAGCATGACAATGATCCCAAACACACCACCCGGGCAACAAAGGAGTGGCTTCGTAAGAAGCATTTCAAGGTCGTGGAGTGGCCTAGCCAGTCTCCAGATCTCAACCCCATAGAAAATCTTTGGAGGGAGTTGAAAGTTCGTGTTGCCCAGTGACAGCCCCAAAACATCACTGCTCTAGAGAAGATCTGCATGGAAGAATGGGCCAAAATACCAGCAACAGTGTGTGAAAACCTTGTGAAGACTTACAGAAAATGTTTGACCTCTGTCATTGCCTGTTAACAAAGGGTATATAACAAAGTATTGCGATGAACTTTTGTTGTTGACCAAATACTTATTTTCCACCATAATTTGCAAATAAATTCTTTAAAAATCAGACAATGCAATTTTCTGGATTTTTTTTTTCTCATTTTGTCTCTCGTAGTTGTGGTATACCTCTGATGAAAATTGGAGACCTCTCTCATCTTTTAAGTGGGAGAACTTGCACAAATTGGTGGCTGACTAAATACTTTTTTACCCCACTGTATATAGTCTTTACTGCCTGATTTATAACGTATATATATAACGTAATATATAATGACAACAGCTTTTTTCCAACAAGATGGAAATGTACTAGACCTAATGGAGAGATTAATGAGATGAGTCAGTGGTTTGATTAATATTTTGCTGTGCGTTTTGAGAAAGGAAGTGCTCATATTGTAGATATCATTAGTTTTTGAGTTTGACAGTGTTTTAACAATACCAGCAATTAACTCCTCATTTACCTCATCGATGTGAAAAGAAACTGTTGAAAGTATTGATTTTGTGTTGTTGAGCACATTTGGCAGCACAAAGTTTTTTGTTAATTCTTCCACAGAGTCCACAAAATATGAATTAAATTCATTTGCCAATATAGCCTTGTCACTGATGGTCTTGCCATTGATTCTAAGTTCCTTTACCCCCTTCTGAACATTTTTTTTATTAGTTAAGTTATTTAAATGCCTCCATAGGGAACTGTTGTTACCCTTTGCATGATCTATCAGTTTATTGAAATAAGATACTTTTGATTTTCGCAGCTCTTGTACCACTTTTTTTCTTAAACTTTTGTACACAAGGTGATCATTTTGTAATTTAGAGGTTAATGATGTTTTCAGTGCAGAATCTCGCCTCTTCATAAGTTTTCTTATTTCATTATTTAACCATGGTAGGTTAATCTTCTGTTGTCTACTTTTAATTTGCTTTGTAAATTTTTCTATAGACTTTGCAATTGTTGCAGTTATAAAATTACAACAATCATCTACTTCATATATTGACATGAGTTGCTCCCAATTTTGATTCTCTAAGTGATGTTCAAACACCGCAGTTTTTGATTTGGGAATAATAAAATTTGATTTGTCAATATCAACTCCCCCAAAATACTGTAGTTGCTTTTTAGTAAGTTTTCTGACAGCAAGAACCATGTTATGATCTGAAAGACCGTTTACAAGATTATAGGTTCTGGTTATTCGTTCTGGTTTATTAGCTAATACCATGTCAATAAGTGTTCTAGATTGTTTGGTTATCCTGGTGGGTCCTTTGATCATTTGTTGGTAATTAAATTTAGTCATGAGGCTTTTCAATTTCTGTTTGTCCTTTTTATCAGACCAGTTAATATTAAAGTCACCATAAAATATTGTTTCTCTGCTCCTCTCAAGTTGTTTAACCAGATCACTTAATTCATTATAAAAGGAAGAATTGTATGACGGTGGGTTGTACGATACTGCAATGTTGAAATTCATTACCGGTGAGAGACATACATTAACAGCTAAACATTCAAGTGAAGTATTCAAATCAACCAACTGACATTTAAATTTCTCTTTGATGTAAATTAAGACACCTCCTCCCCTCCCTACCTGCCTGTCTTTTCTAAAACACTGATAACCCACAATATCGATCATATTAGTGTCTATGTTCCTGTGTAGTCAGCTTTCTGAAAGACAAAGATAGTCCAGATTTGAGTCCAACAACAACACCGAAATCTCATCTCTTTTGGGGATTATGCTCCGTATGTTTAAATGTCCGCTGAGGATCCCTTTTGGTTTAGCCTTTCCGTCCTAAAGAACTCGTGCATGATTAACAGTTTGGAAAAATAAATGTTGTTTTTGCTTTTGTACAGCTCGGTTTTCGGATCTCACCTCATTTGCATTTTGTTTAACTGCTCCTGCTTCCAAAAGTTTGGACATAGCACAGCTGTTTACAGCAGGATCAGATATGTGAGTCTGTCCAGTGCAATTCGACTCACCCGACTCGCTATGTCCAGCTGTACTGAGGCGAAGACCAGCATTACGCTGCTCCACCAGTTCAGGTGTTAGCGGGGCCGTTGACAGCAGTGGGCGATCAGCCGGTTCAGATGTTAGCGGGGCCGTTGACAGCAGCGTTCTAGGTATTACAAGTAATCCTGCATTTTGGGAGTGTAGTGCTCAATTAGGATAACAGGGTAGTATCAGATCTTTTAAATAAAAAGGGTCGCAATAATTTAGAGCTTTGTAAGTCAGAAGAAGGATTTTAAACTCTATTCTAAACTCAATGGGAAGCCAATGAAGGGAAGCCAGAACCAGAGAGATATGATCTCTCTTTCTAATACCTGTTAAAACACTTGCTGCAACATTTTGGATCAGATGAAGACTTTTTAAAGAATTTTTATGACAACCTGATAAGAGTTACAATAATCTAATCTAGAGCTAACAAAAGTGTGGATTAGTTTCTCAGCATCACTCTGAGACAATATGCTCCTAATCTTGACAATATTACGCAAATGATAGAAGGCAGTCTTAGAAACAAGTTTAATATGTGAATTTAAAAAAAAAAAAAACAGCTCTTAATCAAAAATAACTCCCAAGATTCCTGACAGAACTATTAAGAGAAAAAGTAACTGCATCCAAAGTAAGAGTTTGATTTGGAAAGGTATTTCTAAGGTCTTTTGGACCAACTAGAAGGACTTCAGTCTTATCTGAATTTAACAGCAGGAAATTACAAGTCATCCAAGCTTTGATTTCCTAAAGACAGGCCTTTTACTTGACTAATTGATTACTATCATCTGGCTTCACTGACAGGTATAATTGTGTGTCATCTGCATAACAATGAAAATGTATATAGTCCGTTCTAATAATGTTGCCTGGGGAAACATATATAACCTAAAAAGAATAAGGCCTAGCACAGATCCCTGTGGAACTCCGTGACTTAGCTTTGAGTTGGAAGGAAACTCATTATTGACATGAACAAACTGGAACCTATCAGATAAATGAGATCTAAACCACTGCAACGAAGTTCCATTAAGTCCAACATGGTGTCCTAATCTATCAAGTAAGTATCAAAAGTTGCACTAAGGTTTGAAAGTACAAGTACAGAAACAAGTCCATTATCAGATGCGATAAGGAGGTCATTACCACCTGGAGAAGCCCGGGAATGTGGTGAGGATCATGTTCTTTGACTTCTCCAGTGCTTTCAACACCATCCAACTGATGATCCTGAAGGACAAGCTGCTGTGCGCAGGGGTGGACCAGCACCTGTCATCATGGATGCTGGACTACCTCACTAACCGGCCACAGTTTGTGAGAACCCGGGACTGTGTCTCTGACATGATCATCGGTAGCATGGGGGCCCTCCAGGGAACGGTTTTGGCTCCCTTCCTGTTTACCCTTTATACTGCGGACTTCTCACACAGCACAACACACTGCCATCTACAGAAGTTCTCTGATGACTCTGCAATCGTCGGCCTCATCTCCAACGGAGATGAAGCTGAGTACAGAGGACTTATCCAGGAATTCGTGGACTGGCGCTATAGGAACTGCCTCCAGATCAACGTGAGGAAAACTAAGGAGCTGGTGGTGGTGGACTGCCGCAGGCAAGGACAACCCCTCACAGCACCAGTAAACATACAGGGAACAGATATCGAGATGGTGACATCCTACAAGTACCTGGGTGTTCATCTGAACAATAAACTAGACTGGTCACACAATACCGACACACTCTACAAGAAGGGACAGCGCAGGCCTTTCCTACTGAGGAGACTCAGGTCTTTTGGTGTACAAGGGGCGCTGCTGAAGACATTCTATGACACGGTGGTGGCATCAGCCATCACTTTTGGAGTGGTCTGCTGGGGCAGTGGCATTACAGCAGCCGATAGGAAGAGACTGAACAAACTGATCAAGAAAGCTAGCTCTGTCCTGGGGCAGTGCCTTGACCCAGTGGAGGAGATAGGAGAGAGAAGGATGGTAGCTATACTGTCATCTCTGCTGGAGTCCGAGTCCCACCCTATGCAGGACATACTGAACACACTGAGGAGCTCATTTAGCAGCAGACTACATCATCCTAGGTGCGCAACCGAGAGGTTTTGCAGGTCCTTCCTACCTACGGCAGTCAGACTGTATAGCCTAAACAGGGCTGCTCGCAGAGATAGCAAAAAAACGTGACAACCTAATAGTACTGAATACAAAAGATGCAATAGACTTACACAATGGTCCCCTCCAGTATATATAACTAGGACAGTATTGGTCGCTTCGGAGGGTGACAATATGTATGGGTACATATTCATACTATGTAGGATAACTAAGTAGACTGTTATGCTGTTTATTCCATCTTGCTGAAATGCTCCGCACTTTGTATATATATTTATATATTGATGTGTATGTATGTATGTATTTCCACTGCTCTTATTTATATCTTCTGTATCTTCTTAATTATTGCTCTGAGTGTTGCTATCCCTGTGCTGTTGCAATCCTGGAATTTCCCCATTGTGGGACTAATAAAGGCTTATCTTATCTTATTAGTGACCTTCACTAAAGCTGTTTCAGTACTATGATGGATTCTAAACCCATATTGAAACTTTTCAAATAAATTCCCTGCAAGTGATTAAATAATTGCGTAGCAACAACTCTAAGATTTTTGAAATGAAAGGCAGATTAGAGACTGGTCAAAAGTTAGCTAAACTCCTAGATCCAGCATTTGCTTTTTGAGCAAGGGTTGAATTACAGCAGTTTTAAAAGCCTGAGGTACATGGTCTAATGTTAATGAAGAACTGATTTTTGAAGAATAGAGCTACCAATAAATGGGAAGACTTCTTTGAATAACCTGGTAGGAATAGGGTCTAAAAGACAAGTTGAAGGCTTGGATGAGGAAATTATTTTATCTTACTCTCAAAGGTCAATTGGTGTAAACTCATCCAAACAGATATCAATTGAAGGAGTTGTAGTAGTTACTGTATTTAAGTTAACGATGGGAATAATCTGACTGATTTTATCTCTGATAGCTGAAATTTTATTATTGAAAAAAGTTCATAAAATCCTAACTAGTAAGCTCTAAGGGAATGCTAGGAATGACAGAGTCCTAACTCTTTGTCAGCCTGGCTACAGTGCTGAAAAGAACCCAGGGATTATTCTTGTTCTTTTCTATTAATGCAGAATAACAACTTGTTCTAGCTTTCCTAAGAGATTTTTTTTTTTTTTATAAATTAGAATATGATTTCTCCAAACTTAATAGATTTCACCTAATTTAGTCAAGCACCATTTTCTTTCTAACTGATGAGTCTTCTGTTTTAAGCTACGAGTTTCTGTGTTGAACCAAGTAGTTAGAAATCGCTGATTAGACTTTTTCTTTATTAAAGGGGCCACCATGTCTAGAGTCTGATGGACAGAAGCTGTAACACTATCTACCATGCTATCAATTACAGAAGGGGAAAGCTCTCCTTAGCTTATCTCTGTTGTGTTGACACAAGGCATAGCGGAAACAATCTGCTTAAATTTGGTAACAGCACCATCTGAGAGGCATCTACCGTACTAATATTTTTCTTTAGGAGCCAAATGGTCAGAAATAGTAAAATCAAAGGTTAACAGACAATGGTCTGACAGTACAGGGATATGAGGAGACACTACCCGATTTTGTATTTCTATGCCATTTGTCAGAACAAGGTCCATCGTGTGGTGGAGATAATGGGTAGAATTTCCTACCTTCTGAGAAAACCCTATCAAGTCTAATATTGAATTGTGGATGGATGGATGGATGGATCAATCGATGGATCGATGGTAGACTTCATTGATCCCAAATAGGGAAATTACACTGTAACAGCAGCATGACAGTAGACAACCAAACGACAGAAACACACGCATGACAGACCAAAGGATTACCCATGGAAAATAAAACTAACATGACTATATAATCTATATACATCATTGCTTAATATACTGTAGCAATATTTAATAAAATATAGTGTAATAAGGTACAGGAATTATTTATTTTATTTTATGGTGGGTGTGGGAAGCGACTGAGTTAAACAGTCACCCCAACACTCACTAAATAGATTTGTAAACTCTCGTTTACAAGTTTATTAAATGAAACTCATTCAGGTTACATGGCATGGCATTCAAATGATGGATAAACAGATTCAAATGATAAACAGGTGTTAGATATCACATCAACTTTTAGTGGATTCCTGGGCATAAAATCTATAGTTAAACCTTTGTGAAGCCAAGAGGAAACCAGATTTTATGTTTGAACTGTAATGCAATGGAAGGCTGAAGTATCTAACAAAATCAGAATGCAATTTTATGGGGAAAAATTCCATAAGCTGATTATCTAAAAAGGAACTCCCAAATTAATCTACAAAAATGAAAGGAGGTTACTTAAAAATGAATAAGAATTTTCCTTCAGTTTATAGCTTTGTCCTACAGCTGAGGGACTAACTGTACCATGAAATATTGGTTATGTTCAATTGTAATTGATATTTAGGACATCTCGTTTAAACCCAGCAGATAGGAAAATGGGAGTCTCACTTACGAACAGCTGTAGGTCCAGGTGTTCAGCGGTGGTCAGTGCCAGCCGGTGGTATAAATTTGGGAAGGCTCTGTGGCTCTTTCAGACAGCTTTCAGATCCCAGGGGAAAAGCAACTGCTGGTCGGCTTTCAGATCATTCACAGCTGTGAAAAGCATAGACTCGGCTGGGGGATCCCATGGGGCAGGTGGCGAGGAGCTGGTGAGAGAGTGAAGGCTGGCCCTGGAGCAGTCGTGACGTCCTTTGGCAACCAGTCCAAATTTAGGATGTTTCCTGGCCAGCGGAACAAAACAAAAGACTGAAGGAAAAATGTTTTAGTCAGTTTCACCCACGAGCTCCTGGTTACTTAACAGGCTCAGTCATGGATGAGGCAGGAAAAGAAAGTCCAAAATCTCTATCAGTCCACTTTAAAACAAGAAAATTAAAAAGTCCAAGAAAAACATTCAAATAGGATAAGAATGGCTTCTGAGGTGAAGAAAAAAAAAGGATTTGAGAGTTTAACTCTCTTTAAAGACGAGCTCATAGGAAAAAGGATGATTTATCCTCAGTTAACCAGAAAACAGGTAAAACTTATCAAAAGATGATTTAAGAAAGCTAGCGCAGAATATGACTAGGTTAAGACACACACAAAAGACTTCTTAAAACTCACAGAACAACTTTGACAAAAGAAAACTGCAAGGAAGTACAAAGAACAGAAAAAAAAAAAAACTCTGAAGAACTCAGAAGAAGTCTGTACAGGGCGGCTCCTTCTCTTGTTTTTAAAGGATTGTGCTTCTGATATCATAAAAGTGTGACTGGCAGCAAGACGGACCAATTATCTTCCATAGAGTCGAGTTTGAATAGGCTTTTGTCCAATGAGGGAACATTTCTTTGTTTGTGAACAGCTAATCAAATGCAAGGGTGTCGTCCAACAGAGAGGCAGCCTGGTGATTGGTTATCACGAGAGGGAAGACGGACAGAGATTGATAAAACATTCTGTTCTTATGAAATTCATTCTATACTCAATATCAAATCTAATTAAATTGTGACTCAAGGCTAATATTCAGTGACCATGTATTTATACCATTGCTAATAATTTTAACATTCATTTGAATAACACTCAGGAATGTTGTATTTTCATAAGACATGCACTCACATTTAAATCAATGATTAATGAATCATGGCAAACTGTTATTGGCGATTATCTTCACAGTGTCATTAGAATCCTGGGAAATGAGAGCTAGAATAAAAGCTTTATGTTTAGTCAGAATTAACAGTCTTAGATTGCACAATGAAACATATTCCATAGATGTCCACTAGGAGGTACTATTGAGCTGTAGATAATTTATAGGTCTTTGGAATGTGAGCAGTGGGCAGCCTAGAGGGTTCTGGGATATGTCTAAGAAGGGGACCATATACAGTATCTGCCAGCTTAAGAAGTTTATGACTTTTTAAGAGTATCAGTTCCTGGTACGAATGGATACTAACAGCATGAACTGTCCAGTTGGGATTTGACTCCAATAATTTATGGTCCACTTAAGCCTTTAAAAGCAAATCATTATCAGGTCTCTCAACAAAAGTGAAATCGTTTACTCTGGGATCCTGAATGATGAAGACACACAGCAATTCATGACCAGACTTTGAGTGAGAGTTGCTTTAAAATGAGGAAAAGTGAAATTTCTTGAAAATGAAGAAAAGTGATCTCCTGGATTGCCCTGAGGAGAAGCTGGTGCTACAATATGATGACCCGTATAAACACATGAATCATCCCACTGCACAATGAAGGACTATCAGGAGCAGGGTGAAATGTGAGGTACCAGTTAGACTATAAGGTGCAGTGTGGCAGCATAGTTATGACCAGAATACAACATCATAGTGAGTTATTGTACAGTGAAATGGCATGCGGCAGGAAAGATTTCCTGTACAGTGGGGAAAAAAAGTATTTAGTCAGCCACCAATTGTGCAAGTTCTCCCACTTAAAAGATGAGAGAGGTCTCCAATTTTCATCATAGGTATACCTCAACTATGAGAGACAAAATGAGGAAAAAAAAAAATCCAGAAAATCACATTGAAGGATTTTTAATGAATTAATTGCTAAATTCCTCAGTAAAATAAGTATTTGGCCACCTACAAACAAGCAAGACTTCTGGCTCTCACAGACTTGTAACTTCTTCTTTAAGAGGCTCCTCTGTCCTCCACTCATTACCTGTATTAATGGTACCTGTTTGAACTCGTTATCAGTATAAAAGACACCTGTCCACAATCTCAAACAGTCAGACTCCATACTCCACTATGGCCAAGACCAAAGAGCTGTCAAAGGACACCAGAAACAAAATTGTAGACCTGTACCAGGCTAGGAAGACTGAAGCTGCAATAGGTAAGCAGCTTGGTGTGAAGAAATCAACTGTGGGAGCAATTATTAGAAAATGGAAGACATACAAGACCACTGATAATCTCCCTCGATCTGGGGCTCCACGCAAGATCTCACCCCGTGGGGTCAAAATTATCACGAGAACGGTGAGCAAAAATCCCAGAACCACATGAGGGGACCTAGTGAATGACCTGCAGAGAGCTGGGACCAAAGTAACAAAGGCTACATCAGAAACACACTATGCCGCCAGGGACTCAAATCCTGCAGTGCCAGATGTGTCCCCCTGCTTAAGCCAGTACATGTCCAGGCCCGTCTGAAGTTTGCTAGAGAGCATTTGGATGATCCAGAAGGGGATTGGGAGAATGTCATATGGTCAGATGAAACCAAAATAGAACTTTTTGGTAAAAACTCAACTTGTCATGTTTGGAGGAGAAATAACACCATACCTACTGTGAAGCATGGGGGTGGAAACATCATACTTTGGGGCTGTTTTTCTGCAAAGGGACCAGGACGACTGATCCGTGTAAAGGAAAGAATGAATGGGGCCATGTATCGTGAAATTTTGAATGAAAACCTCCTTCCACCAGCAAGGGCATTGAAGATGAAACGTGGCTGGGTCTTTCAGGATGACAATGATCCCAAACACACCTCCTGGGCAATGAAGGAGTGACTTCGTAAGAAGCATTTCAAGGTCCTGGAGTGGCCTAGCCAGTCTCCAAATCTCAATCCCATAGAAAATATTTGGAGGGAGTTGAAAGTCTGTGTTGCCCAGCGACAGCCCCAAAACATCACTGCTCTAGAGGAGATCTGCATGGAAGAATGGGCCAAAATACCAGCAACAGTGTGTGAAAACCTTGTGAAAACTTACAGAAAACATTTGACCTTTGTCATTGCCAACAAAGGGTATATAACAAAGTATTAGGATGAACTTTTGTTATTGACCAAATACTTATTTTACCGAGGAATTTACCAATTAATTCATTAAAAATCCTTCAATGTGATTTTCTGGATTTTTTTTTCTCATTTTGTCTCTCATAGTTGAGGTATACCTATGATGAAAATTGGAGACCTCTCTCATCTTTTAAGTGGGAGAACTTGGACAATTGGTGGCTGACTAAATACTTTTTTACCCCACTGTATCTGGCCATTCGACAGCGAAGCTGGAGTAGTCTACTGGAGAAAGTGCCCTGCTGTCTGTCCAGTGTGTGGTGGAGGGGGTGTTCAGGATTGTCCATGATGGATCGCAGTTCATTTAATGTTCTCCTCTCCACCACTGGAATTAATTGCCATATTAAGGCAATCACTATTTATATCTACATGTATATTAAAGTCCCCTACTATAATAATTATTCTATCTGATTTCAGCACTAAATCATCTAACAAGTCAGCAAATTTGGATAAAAACTCTGAGTAGGCTGAGGGAGGATGATAAACTATGGCAAAGAAAATTGGGTTTAAACTAAAATTGCTAAAATGCCCAACACTGAGGACCAGGGCCTCAAAGGAATTGTAGCATGTTTTTTTTTCCTTTACATTAACTAATAATTTGGAATCGTAAATTGTTGCTACTTCTCCTCCATGACCAGAACTTCTGGGATTTTGACAGTTTAAATTACCAGAGGGAGTTGATTCATTTAAACCAACACAATGCTCTTGCCCTAACCAAGTCTCTGTAAGGGATATTAAATCAGTCTGATGATCAATTAACAGATCATGGACTAGCAGCGACTTGGGAGTTAGAGAACTAATATTTAACAAACAGCATTTAATTTTTAAATTATGAGGAGGAACAGAGGCCAAATCGTTAAATTTAGAGGCTTCATGATTAATTTGAGTTTTACCAACTTTTTGTTTAATCACTTTGGGATGCTTATACATTATATTTTATTTACTTTGGAGGGAGCAGACAATGATTCTCTGATGGGAAAGACAGGGGCTAAGTTGAGGGGTGGCGGATGAAGAGGAGCTGCAGAGATGCGTGTAAGACTGTGACTCTGCTTCCTGGTCCCAACTCTGAGTTGTAAAGGTTTTGGAAATTTGGATAAAAATGATGCCAGATTGTTAGACAAATGAGACACACCATCCAAAGTGGGATGGATGCCGGCTCATCTAATAAGACCAGGTTTTCCCAAAATGAGCTCCAATTGTCAATGTAGCCCACGTCATTTTTAGGACACCACACAGACAGCCAGTGGTTGAAGGATGACAAGCGGCTAAACATGTCATCACTGGTCAGATTGGGGAGGGGCCCAGACAATACTACAGAAACAGACATTGTTTTGGCAAAGTCACACGCCAATTCCATGTCAAGTTTTGAGACTTCCGACTGCCGGAGTCGGACGTTGTTAATGCCAGCGTGGATAACAATTGTGGAGTATTTACAGTTACTTTTAGCCAGCATTTTCAAATTTGACTCAATGTCGCCTACTCTGGCCCCGCATTTGACTATGGCCGCTGGAGTCTCTAGGTTCACGTTTCTCACCACAGAGTCTCCAATGATCAGAGTTTTTTCCTCAGCAGGTGTGCCGCTGAGCGGGAAAAAGTGATTAGAATCATGAACAGGTTGGTGGTTAACCGGGGCTTTGCGGCTAGGCATCCTTCTCACTGTCACCCACCCAGTCTCCTCGCTGCTGAGGAGGACCGGAGGACCGCTAGCAGGCCGCACTAAGCTAGGGAGCTCCACTGCAGCAAGGGGACGTCTGTCGTTATTAACTGGCGCAGACGGTGTTTCAATACAGCGGAGCCGGGATTCCAAATCAGATAACCTCACCTCGAGTGCCTCAAAAAGACAGCATTTATTACATTTACCGTTATCACTAAAAGAGGCAGAGGTGTGGCTAAACATCTGCCATAGAGAGCACACCAGAGGAGGAGAGGAAGGAGAGCTAGTAGCCATAGCTAGTGGCTCACCCGAAGCTAACAAAAACACCAATGAAAGGTGAACAGAAGGCTAAAGAGGGTGATTAGATGGCACTGAGTGTGCACACAGGTGCAAGAGGCTTGATAAACAGAAGTGAGAGCTAACAGTAGATGGAAAAAAGTGATTAAAATAAAATTAAAGGCAAAATCCTCGGGAGAATGAGGAGAGCAAACCACAGACAACCAGCAACACAGGAAGTGAGGATACGCTACCACAGGAAGGTCTGATAATACAAAGACCAGATCCGCTCAGGGATCGCTGTTCTCTGTGATGTGGGGAAAAAATATTTAGGAAGTGCACACGGTCTCCAGCTTTGACCGCCACCTGATCCACATGGCACTGGACCCCCATGGTTCTTCCTGCAGGTGGTGAGCCCACTGAAGGGTAGACCCATGTAACTCCTTCGGACTGAGCCCGGCCGAGTCCCATGGGTGGAAACCCGGCCACCAGACGCTAGCAATCGAGCCACTCCTCCAGGCCTGGCTCCAGGGTGGGGCCCCGGAAACCCCATAATGGCCAGGGTACACTGAATCCTTGTTCTAGCATTCATCATGAGAGTCTGTTGGATCGTTCTTAGTCTGGCCCTTCACTCAGGACCAGTTTGTCTTGGGTGAGCCTACCAGAAGCAAATTGCCCTGGACAACATAGCTCCTGTGATCACTAGGCACGCAAACCCCCCACCACGATAAGGTGACGATCCATGAGGGGAACGCCGTAACACAGCTTTGCATATTGGAACTCACACACCGGCTGCTAAATCTGCACACTGCTCACCTGTACAGTAGATATAATCTCACCCGTCTGATGTCCATATTATCTCTGCTGCTAATTATTATTTCTGCTGCTACTTATGCACAGTCTACTGGTACTACCATTACAGAAATTAGCACCGGGTACTAATTTGTAATTATACACTGCTCATTGCACAATACTCATTTGCAGACTGTACATAGGTGTATGCCATAATCAGGCTCACATTAGGTTGCACAATGCTCATTTGCACACAGTACATAGTGTTATTAGTACTCATTAGTTTTAGTATTTAGCGTTAAGGTGTACTTAAGGAGTCCTAACTACCTAACTGTGTGTATGTGTGTTATTAGCATCCATTAGTATTAGGATTGATTACAATTGTTGTTTATGTACCTATTACCTTGGCATTCGTTTGGACAGCAAAGTAAGAATTTCATTGCTCAGGAAATGTAGCATTTCTTAACTGTGCAAATGATAATAAAACCTTTGAATCTTGAATCTTGAATTTTAGCAGCTGCTCTCTTAAGCTGATGAATTTGTCTGGCAGAAATCTTTCTTATTATGGCTTTATCTGCACAAACCCGTCTGTACTCTGAATCAGCCACAAATTTCTTCACAGTACGATGATCACACCTAAGTTTTTGTGAAATATCTACTGTTTTCAGACCTTGTCCAAGGCATTGCACTATTTGATGCTTTTCGGCAGCAGAAAGATCCTTTTTCCTTCCCATATTGCTTGAAAACTGTGGTGTGCTTAACAGTGTTGAACATCCTTCTTCAGTAGTTTTTCTTTAGTTGGGCTGACCTGGCATACTAATTGTGACAGGTGTCTGAGACTGATACCAGTGATCCAAAGAGTCCTGAAACACAACACCATCCATGAGTTTAACTGAAAAACAAAAATTGAGTGTTTATGACACATAAAATCCTATTTGCATGATAATTTGGAATGTGGTGTATACATTACAGTGTTATTGATGCCAGGCTGGAAACATATTGTTTCAGACAGAGCTTCTCAAGACAGTTTTTAATGTTGGTGTTGCTGCACATGTGTCAGTGTGTGGGACATAAAGCAGAATTGCCAACTTTTCAGAAAAGCTTGGAGTGAGATTTAGCAGGAATTGTGCAAGGGGGAGACTGGGGCATAGGGGTGGGGTGAGCATGCAAGTGCACAAAACACACAGTTATTTTTTTTTTCCAAGGCATACACTTCTTTACCACAGAATAAGTTTTAGAACATGTTCAGTCTGCTTTATCCTGCCTTGAGAGCTCTTATTGTGGGAAAAATCTTAAGAAAGTCAACATAATATTGCCAGTAATATCCTCATTTTGGAGTGAGAAATAGGGTTTGTGGAGTGAGACAGAAAAAGAGTGAGCTCACTCCAAAAGAGTGAGAGTTGGCAACACTGTATAAAGCTGTCCATGCTTACCTTTATGTTATGGATTAATCTGATGTGCAGTGATCCAAAGAAAATGTTCATTATCCACAGTCAAAACATCTGCTGTGACAGAGACATGATCCAGTCTCTCAAATTACTTTTGGAGACCAAAATCCATTTGTTTTTATCCAGGTAGCAAGTAAATATGTTTTAACTTCAGTGGATCACAGTCTTAGCTGACTGAGGGAAAATCACTGTTGATATCACATCTTCATTCTGTTATGACATATCTGGTAATCAGTTGGTTTAATTCTTGCTCGGTCCAAACTGTCCAGATGCATTCCTGTGCTTGAAATCCAGCCATGGCTGTTCAGATAAGAGTATTTCCACTTTGCATCCAGCCCTGGTGTTCAGATACAGTAGATCCACTTCACGGTGTTAGTTAATAGCATAGCTTGACGTTACTTAGCACTAGTGTTGTCAGAGCTTGTTGCTGTTTTCAAGCACTTCTGAAGATTGCAGTAGGTCTCAACCGGTACATAGCTTCCAACCACCAATACGCTTTTGTCCTAAACTGCGACAAAGGAAAAATAATCTATTTCCACAAAAACAAAGTAGTGTCATCTCTTCCTCTGCCCAAAGTGATAAAGCTTCAGGCTTTTTGCAACATGTCGTGTCAACTGACAGCTACATCTCAGCTACGGTAGGGTCAGGGTCATGATCCTGAGCAAGGTGGGTGCCGTGCTCAGCCTCAGTTTAAGTTTAGTCTTTGTTTAAGTTTGTTTGTTTCTTTGTTTATCATGGTCTGCTGTATTTGGTTCCTGTGTGGTTATGAGTTGTCTATATCCTTAGTCTCGTTTATTGTTCTGTCTATTTATTGTGTCATGTTGTACTTGCAGGCATTGGCTTGCTTGGCTTGCTTGCTACCGGATAACCATGAAAACTGGTACTACCTGTCTCATGGGTCGGACCGTCGGTGACTCAACCAGCATCCCCGCCCTTCCAAGGGCGTGGAGGGTGAAACAGGGCATCCTGGTTGAACTAAAAACAATATCTGTCACAGGTCTGTGGTGAACCACTCCCAGTTACACAAAGTGAGACTGGACATCCTGGCAAATAAACACATCTGTCACAAGGTTTGTGGTGGACTGTGCCAGTCGGTGCATTGTGATATGCACTACACAAACAGCAGAGATAAACAAACCTATCATCTGGTCAGTCACTGCAACAGATACTGGAGTCAGTTTGTCTTGGCTTGTCCTTACCGCTGATAATACCTTTATCTGCCAAGGAAGTTCTGCAAGTCCAGCAAAAGCTAGCAGTACTCAAATATTTTGCAAGCAGCTTCATTAAATGGTCAATCAGAAAGCAACTCATACCGGCTCGTATGCCGCCAGGGCTTACAAGGTCCGTGCTGATCTGTTCACACTCCAACAGGCAGCGAAAAGTAAGCTAGGAGCAGGAAGACAAAAGAAGAGGAAAACAGCAACCTTGTGTGTAGCAGAATGGAATGTATGCACTCTGTTGGACAGAACAACATCACTGCACCCAGAAAGACAGACCGCGCTTGTGGCCCTGGAAGTGAACAGGTACAATGTAGACATAGCTGCACTTAGTGAAACAAGATTGCCTAGATATGACAGCTTGGAAGACCATGGGTACATTTTCTTTTGGAGTGGGAGATCAACTCAAGAAAGGAGAGAAGCAGGAATGGGCTTTGCAGTTAGAAAGGAGATAGCAGCAATGCTTGATGAGAAACCGGTGGCAATCAATGACAGGATAACGACTATGAGACTCCCACTACAGCTGAAGATGTATGCCACACTCATCAGTGTATATGCCCCAACAATGACCAACACAGAGGAGGTGAAGGAAGAGTTCTACAGTGATTTACGCGAGACTATCAGGCGTGTACCGACTGATGACAGGCTGATACTCGGAGATTTTAATGCCAGAGTTGGTTCAGACACCGAGAAGTGGAAAGGAATGCTAGGCAGTCATGGAGTAGGCAAGTGCAATGCTAATGGAGAACTTCTACTTGCACTATGTTCAGAGTACAACCTTGTGATAACCAACACTCTATTTAAGCACAAGGACACACACAAGAAGACATGGATGCACCCAAGATCCAAGCACTGGCACTTATTAGACAACATCATAGTCAGGCAGAGAGACAGAAGGGATGTACTGGACACTAGAGCAATGATAGACGCAGACTGTGGCACTGATCATGTTATGCTGAGATCTAGATTAAGGATTTGGAGACGAAAACAGCACTGCAGGACAAGTGCGAAGCCACCACAGAAGCTAAACACTAGTTCACTGAAAGGCCAAAAGAAGCAGGAAGAACTTGCACAGGAAATGGATGAAAACTTGAAAGACTGGGACAGCAACAGCTCAGAGAATGACATAGAAGAGAAATGGGCAACACTGAAGGATACAGTGTATCAGACTGCGAGTGATGTATTAGACTACCCTGAGAGGAAACATCAAGATTGGTTTGATGAGCATGATGAACACCTGAAGAAACTACTAGAAGCAAGGAATACAGCTAGGCAGGAAAACCTACAGTGTAACACAAGGTCGAAGAAGAAGAAATACCCAAAGGCTCAGAGTGAGCTACAGAAGTACACCAGAGAGATGAAGTCCAACTAGTGGGATGAAAAAGCAGAGAAACTTCAAACTGCAGCAGACAGGAAGGACATGAAAACATTCTTCACAGGTTTGAGAGAAATCTACGGCCCTAAACCAAGAGGATTGATCCAACTAAAGGCTATGGATGGTGAAACAGTTTTGCAGGAGAAAGACAAGATCCTTGACAGATTTGCAGACCACTTTGACCAACTACTAAACAACCCTGGAGATCTCACTGAAGAGGCTAAAGAAGCTCTAGTGCAGTGACCAGCTGTATTAAGTCTGAATGAACCACCAAATTTTGATGAACTAATGGCAGCTATCAGGACAACACAGGATGGTAAAGCTCCAGGAAGGGATGGAATTCCAGCAGAAGTGTGAAAATATGGTGATGCTCAGCTGACCAACTGCCTGCACAAGCTCATCCAAGAGATATGGGATGCCCAGAAAGTACCTCAAGACTGGAAGGATGCAAGTATTGTGCCTTTGTTCAAGAAAGGTGACAGGAAGGATTGTGGAAATTACCGAGGTATATCACTGCTAGCCACTGTTGGTAAGATTCTCTCACGTGTACTACTAAACAGACTCAGTGAACACATCTCGCAGAATGTACTACCGGAAAACCAGTGCAGCTTTAGAAGTGGAAGAAGCACAATGGACATGATTTTCTGCTTGAAACAGGTTCAAGAAAAGTGTATCGAACAGAACATGCCGCTTTATGTAGTCTTCATAGACTTAAGTAAAGCCTTTGATACTGTTTCGCGACAAGGACTTTGGCAGGTACTCAAGAAATACGATTGCACAGAGAAGTTTGTCAGCCTGATCGAGGCACTCCATACAGGTATGCAAGCAAACGTGGCAATGAGTGGTTCAGTATCTAAAGACTTTTCAGTAAGCAACTGGGTGAAACAAGGGTGTGTGCTGGCACCTACACTCTTCTCGCTATATCTGGCAGCCATGCTTGAGGTAGCCTTCAAAGACACTTCAGAAGGAGTATACATTCAAACAAGGAAAGAAGCAGACTTGTTCAGTGTGGCACAGTTTAAAGCAAAGAGTAAGACATCGATAAAGGTAGTAAGAGAAATGCTCTTTGCCGAAGACAGTGCTCTAGTTGCACACAGCGTGGAAGATATGCAATCTTTAGTGGAGAAATTTGCAAGAGCAGCTAGCCAATTCAGCCTCCAAATCAACATCAAGAAGACAGAGTGCCTTTATCAACCACCAAAGTTCCAATTATCAACATCACTACCAGAAGAGATCAGCATTGGTACAGAGCCACTAGTCAAATGCAAGACTTTCAAGTACCTAGGGATTACTGTTTTAGAGAATGCTAGGCTGGAGGATGAACTATCTCTCAGAATGGGAAGAGCGAGCGCTGTGTTTGGAAGCTTGAGGGAGAGACTGTGGAACAATCAACATGTGTCTATCCATGTGAAATGCAAAGTGTACAGAGCGACAGTACCGGCTACTCTATTGTACGGTGCTGAAACTTGGACTGTCTACAGAGTGCAGGTGAAGAAACTCCACGCATACGTAATGAGACACCTTTGAGCCATAATGAACATCTCATGGAAAGACAAGATAACCAACATAGAAGTGTTGAAACGAGCTGGTCTACCATCAATGGAGGACATGCTAATACAGATGAACCTGAGATGGCTCGGACATGTTGAGAGGATGGACCACCAGCCTCTCCCTCGGCAGTTACTCTTCTCACAGTTATGCAAGGGCAAATGCAATCAGGGTAGACCAAGGCTCAGATTTAAAGACACTGTAAAAAGAAACTTGAAGAAGTTGGACATAGACAGGAGTTCCTGGCAGCAGAAGGCTAAAAGACAGAGCTGTGTGGAGGAATCTGATCAGACCTAAATGAAGCAGTCATTGTCGCCCATGGCAGACTGCTATGATGATGATGATGTACTTGTATTATTTACATCTGTAGGTTGTGTTTGTTCCAAGGTTGTCATAGCCAGGAGCGGCACTGGGGTTAAGCTCCCAGTGCTCATAAAATGTTCCTTATGGCGTGCGTCTCGAAAAGCCTCTGACAACTAAGTCCAACTCCTAGCCTGCCCGTGTGGTTTAGTCTCTAAGCCCGGTGGAACTGCTTTTACTAATAGGAGAAGGGGCGAGGGCGGATCTCTGGCGCCTTAAAACCAGATGCTTCAGGTAGATGGTGGCTCGTCAGCCTGGGAAGGTAGCCCATCTAGGGGAAGGTAAACCCTGATTTCAAACCTCCGCTGCCTTGCGGCACACCCGGTCACGGGAAGGGCTTCGGGAGTCAACCCTGAGGAAAAATCCGGAGTCGGAGCCCCTAAGGCAGTTCTCTGTTGTTCTCAACATCGTTTTGGCAGCTCCTGCGACGGCGCTGGTGCCAAACTGTAGCAGCCCTGCTGTTCCTTTGGATTCATCAGTGACGTGGAGAGGGGGGACATGCTGCATGGGCAACATCTTGTCCTCCATATCTTCCTGCCCAAGCTTGAATCCTACCAACGCCCAACGCTGGAAGGTAGAACACCGGATCACTGGACAGGACACTCCAGCGTCGCCTTTGGCATAGACAAAACACAGGGAATGACAGTTACCGGTTATAAGCCACCGCTCAATTGGCGTAGAGCGCGGCGCCAGGGGTTGATCCCGATGGTGGGAGGGATCATCGGATCTCACTGGACAGCTACTGCCCGCCTCAAGCTGGGCAGCCCCAGCCAATAAGGTGTTGTCCCGCCACAGCTTGCTTTCCTCATTGGGTGCATGGGGTTGAGGAGAAGTCCGAACAACAGGCTGAGAACCTTTGCACCAGGCAAGACAAAAAACAAAAGAGACCAACTCTAAAACTGGGAACTTGGAACGTCCGCACTATGATGACAGGACTCGTTGCTAACCTCAAGGACATCAACGACACCAGGAAGACTGCCATCATCAATAATGAGCTGAAGAGACTGGGAGTGGATATCGCCACTCTCCAGGAAACACGGTTGGCTGATGCAGGCACACTGAGAGAGAGTCTTACATGCCTCTCTGCAGCTCCTCCTCATCCGCCACCCCTCAGCTTAGCCCCTGTCTTCCCCATCAGAGAATCGTTGTCTGCTCCCTCCAAAGTAAATAAAAATACAATATATAAGCATCCCAAAGTGATTAAGCAAAATATTGGTAAAACTCAAATTAAACATAAAGCCTCTAAATTGAATGTTTTGGCCTCTGTTCCTCCTCATAATTTAAAAATTAAATGTGGTTTATTAAATATTAGGTCTCTAACTCCCAAGACTCTGTTAGTCCATGATCTGTTAATTGATCATCAGATTGATTTAATTTCCCTTACAGAGACTTGGTTAGGGCAAGAGGATTATGTTGGTTTAAATGAATCAACTCCCTCTGGTTATTTAAACTGTCAAAATCCCAGAAGTTCTGGTCGTGGAGGAGGAGTAGCAACAATTTACCATTCCAAATTACTAGTTAATGTAAATCAAAAAACATGTTATAATTCCTTTGAGGGCCTGGTCCTCAGTATTGGGCACTTTAGCAATTTTAGGTTAAACCCAATTTTATTTGCCATAGTTTATCGTCCCCCATCAACCTACTCAGAATTTTTATCCGAATTCGCTGATTTCTTAGCTGATTTAGTGCTGAAATCTGATAGAATAATTATAGTAGGGGACTTTAATATACATGTGGATGTAGATAGTGACTGCCTTAATGTGGCATTTAATTCAATATTAGACTCGATTGGGTTTTCTCAGAAAGTAGAAATTTCTACTCACTACCTCCACCATACATTGGACCTTGTTCTGACATATGGCATAGAAATAGAAACTCTTGTAGTGTCTCCTCATAACCCTGTACTGTCAGACCATTGTCTGTTAACCTTTGATTTTACTATTTCTGACTATTTGGCTCCTAAAGAAAAAATATTATTACAGTAGATGCCTATCAGATGATGCTGTTACCAAATTTATGCAGATTGTTTCCTCTATACCATGTGTCAACACAACGGAAATAAGCTATAGACAGCTTGCTCCTTCTGTAATTGATAACATGGTGGATTGTGTTACAGCTTCTCTGCATCACACTCTAGACTTGGTGGCCCCCTTAAAAAAAGAAAAAGTCTAATCAGAGATTTCTAGCTTCTTGGTTCAACACAGAAACTCGTAGCTTAAAACAGAAGACTCGTCAATTAGAAAGAAATGGCGCTCCACTAATTTAGATGAAATCTATTTAGCTTGGAGAAATCATCTTTTAATTTTTAAAAAATCTCTTAGAAAGCTAGAACGAGTTATTATTCTGCATTAACAGAAGAGAACAAGAATAATCCCAGGTTTCTTTTCAGCACTGTAGCCAGGTTGACAAAGAGTCAGGACTCTGTCAATCCTAGCATTCCCTTAGAGCTTACTAGTCAGGACTTTATGAACTTTTTCAATAATAAAATTTCATCCATCAGAGTTAAAATCAATCAGATTCTTCCCACAGTTAACTTAAATATTGTAACTACTACAACTCCTTCTATTGATGTCTGTCTTGATGAGTTTACTCCAATCGACCTTTGTGAGTTAGACAAAATAGTTTCCTCATCCAAACCTTCAACTTGTCTTTTAGACCCTATTCCTACCAGGTTATTTAAAGAAGTCTTCCCACTTATTGGTAGCTTTATTCTTCATATAATCAATTCTTCATTAACTTTAGGCCATGTACCGCAGGCTTTTAAAACGGCTGTAATTAAACCCTTACTCAAAAAGCCAACACTAGATCCAGGAGCTTTAGCTAACTATAGACCAATCTCTAATCTCCCTTTCATTTCAAAAATCTTAGAAAGAGTTGTTGCTACGCAATTATTTGACCACCTGTAGGGAAATGGTTTACTTGAAGAGTTTCAATCTGGGTTTAGAATCCATCATAGTACTGAAACAGCCTTAGCGAAGGTCACTAACGACCTCCTCATCGCATCTGACAATGGAATGGTTTCTGTACTTGTCCTTTTAGACCTTAGTGCAGCTTTTGATACTATCGATCATAATATTCTACTTGATAGATTAGAACACTATGTTGGACTTAAAGGAACTTCATTGCAGTGGTTTAGATCTTATTTATCTGATAGGTTCCAGTTTGTTCATGTAAATAATGAGTTTTCTTTCAACTCAAAGCTTAGTCATGGAGTTCCACAGGGATCTGTGCTAGGCCCTACTCTTTTTAGTTTATATATTCTTCCGTTAGGCAACATTATTAGAAAGCACTGTATACATTTTCATTGTTATGCAGATGACACACAATTATACCTGTCAATGAAGCCAGATGATAGTAATCAATTAGCCAAGTTAAAAGCCTGTCTTAAGGAAATCAAAGCTTGGATTACTTGTAATTTCCTGATATTAAATTCAGATAAGACTGAAGTCATTCATGTTGGTCCAAAAAACCTTAGAAATTCCTTTCCAAATCAAACTTTCAGTTTGGATGCGGTTACTCTTTCTCTTAATAGCTCTGTGAGGAACCTTGGAATTATTTTTGATCAAGATCTGTCCTTCATTTCACATATTAAACTTGTTTCTAAGACTGCCTTCTATCATTTGCATAATATTGCCAAGATTAGGAGCATCTTGTCTCAGAGTGATGCTGAGAATCTGATTCACGCTTTTGTTAGCTCGAGATTAGATTATTGTAATTCTTTATTATCAGGCTGTCCTAAAACATCTTTAAAAAGTCTTCAGCTGATCCAAAATGCTGCAGCAAGAGTTTTAACAGGTACTAGAAAGAGAGATCATATCTCTCCGGTTCTGGCCTCCCTTCATTGGCTTCCCATAGAGTTTAGAATTAAGTTTAAAATCCTTCTTCTTACTTACAAAGCTCTAAACAATCAGGTACCTTTTTATTTAAAAGATCTGATACTACCGTGTTATCCTAACAGAACACTATACTCCCAAAATGCAGGATTACTTGTAATATTGTATATTTCCGGTTCCGGTTCCGCGGGACTGGTGGCGCCACATGAGTCGGCTGCCCGTTGCAACAGCCCTTTTTTATCTTCCTTCTTCTTTCTACACCTTTCACTCTGTATATATATATATATATCACGGACGCACGGATCGCCCCGGGGATCTCCCGGGTCGGCGGACGGAGCCACTGTTTGCAGCGGGAGACGTTGCAGCGGGGAGGAGCTGGTGTTAGCTAGCACTTGGCCACCGCCCGGTGCTAATGGGAAACTCGACATACCGGGAGCTGTAGCGAAAACGACGCGGGTGCCGGGCTGAAGTTTAGGCGGCGTGCAAGAAATATAAGACAGAATAATAAAGAGCGATGGCAAGAACCAAGCAGACTGCCCGTAACATCTACTGGAGGAAGAAGCCCCCCCAGGAGGCAGCTAGCCACCAGGGCTGCTCGGAGAGGCGCTCCGGCCACCGGCGGAGTGAAGAGGCCTCGCCGTTACAGGCCCGTGGCTCTGAGAGAGATCCGTCACTACCAGAAATCCACGGAGCTGCTCATCCGTAAGCTGCCCGTCCAGCACCTGGTGAGGGAGATTGCTCAGGACTTCAAGACCCACCTGCGCTTCCTGAGCTTCACCGTCATGGCTCTGCAGGAGACCAGAGAGGCCTACCTGGTGGGTCTCTTCTTCGCCAAGAGGGTCACCATCATGCCCAAAGACTTTCAGCTGTCCAGCCGCATCCGCGGAGAGAGAACTTAGACTTTCTGCTGCATATTCAGCAACCATAATGCTCCGCACTGTGTGTCTATATATATATTTATAGTAATATGTACATATGTTTACTAGATGTTCTTGTTTTTTTTCTTGCCTTCTGATTATTGCTCTGAGTGTTGCTATCCCTGTGCTGTTGCAATCCTGGAATTTCCCCATTGTGGGACTAATAAAGGCTTATCTTATCTTATCTTATCTTAATACCTAGAATCTCCAAAAGTACAATGGGAGGCAGAGCCTTCAGTTATCAAGCTCCTCTCCTGTGGAACCAGCTGCCAATCTGGAGTCGGGAGTCAGACTCGATCTCTGTTTTTAAGAATAGGGCTAAAACCTACCTTTTTGATATAGCCTACAATTAGGGAGGGATCATGTGTTTCTGAACCCTCCCTTAGTTATGCTGCTAATAGGTTTAGTCAGCCGGGGGACCTCCAGTAATGCACTGGGCCTCACTCCTTTCCTCACTCTCAATGAAATATTTTTTTTTGCTGGTCATTAACATTTGTTTGTTCTCTCCCATAGATTGAGTCCCCATCGTGCTGTTTGCTCTCTACATGTCTGTTCTTTTCATCTTCTCTATTCCCTCACCCCCCAGCCAGTCGCGGCAGATGACTGCCCCTCCCTGAGCCTGGTTCTGCTGGAGGTTTCTTCCTGTTAAAAGGGAGTTTTTCCTCTCCACCATCACCAAGTGCTTGTTCACAGGGAATCGCCTGATTGCTGGGGTCATTCTGCAACTGTGGGGGTTCCCCCTACTGTTGATAGGGCTATGAGATGACTGTTGTTGTGAAATGGCACTATATTCAATTCAATTCAATTCAATTCAACTTTATTTATATAAAGTTGAATTGAATTGAATTGAGAGAGAAGGACTACACATTCTACTGGCAGGGAAAGGGCAGTGACTAACACAGGGAACACGGAGTGGGCTTCGCAGTGAAGAATACCTTGCTGAAGATGGTGGAACCGGGCAGCAATGGCTCTGCATGACTCTTCATCCTCCGCCTGAACACCACTCAAGGCCCAGTCACCCTCATCAGTGTGTATGCCCCAACACTGACAGCCACACCAGAGGTAAAAGACGAGTTCTACGAGAATCTCGCAACAACTGTCAGGATCATCCCCCACTCTGAACAACTCATTCTCCTTGGAGACTTCAATGCCAGAGTTGGTGCTGACCACGACTCCTGACCCTCCTGTCTTGGACCATCTGGCGTGGGCAGAATGAACGACAACGGACAGCGGCTGATCGAGTTCTGCACATATCACGATCTGTGCATCACAAACTCGTTCTTCAAGACCAAGCCCCAACACAAGGTTTCCTGGCGACATCCCCGCTGAAAGCACTGGCACCAGCTGGACTTGATCCTGACCAGGCGCACCTCACTGAAGAACGTGCTAATCACCTGTTCGTTCCAGAGTGCAGATTGCGACACAGACCATTCATTGGTGTGTTGCAAGGTCAAGCTGCAGCTGAAGAAATTCCATCGTGCTAGACAGCCTGGAAAGGCATGGATTGACACCAGCAAGATGGCCCAACCAGAACTTGTTGAGCAGTTTGCCTCCACCTTTGAGAAGGAACTTGGTGTACCACAAGATGGAGAATCTGCAAAGCAGAATTGGGAAGAGCTGCGAAACACCATCCACCGCACAGCCTTGGCTACCTTTGGGAGGAAGACCTCGAAGTCACAGGACTGGTTTGATGCCAAGTTGACCGAGATGACCCCCGTCATTGAAGCCAAGCGCTCAGCACTTGCTGAGTACAAGAAATACCCAAACGAGAAGAATCTCCAGATTCTCAGGGCTGCGAGAAGCAAAGATCAGCAGACTGATCGGCGCTGTGCCAACGAGAACTGGACTCAGCTCAGCCAAGACATTCAAACCGCTGCCATAACAGGGAAAATCCGTGGTATGTACGATGGCATCAAGAAAGCACTTGGTCCGGCTCAGAGCAAGACGGCCCCCCTCAAATCCTCCACTGGGGAGATGATCACAGAAAAGAACAAGCAGATGGAGAGGTGGGTGGAACTCTACTCCGACCTCTACTCCAGACAGAACACCGTGACACCGTCAGCCCTTGATGCCATCGACTGCCTGCCATCCATGGGCGAACTTGATGCTGAGCCAACCATCAACGAACTCAGCAAGGCCATTGATAGCTTGGCCGCTGGCAAGGCACCCGGCAACGACGGCATACCCCCCGACCTGATCAAGCACTGCAAGACCGCCCTACAGGTTCAGGTTCAGGTTCAGGTTACTTTATTTGTACCCGTAGGTAGATTTGTTTTCTACTGCTGCCATTGCATGACGTCCTCTGCCAGTGCTGGAAGGAAGGTGCCATACCATAGGACATGAGGGACACCAAGATCATCACCCTCTACAAAAACAAAGGGGAGAGAAGCGACTGCAACAACTACAGGGGCATCTCCTTCCTCAGCGTTGTTGGCAAAGTCTACGCACGAGTTGTTCTCGTTCGTCTACAGAAGCTTGCTGAACGTGTCTGCCCCGAGTCTCAGTGTGGCTTCCGCGCTGAGCGATCGATGGTAGACATGATATTCTCCATCCGCCAACTCCAGGAGAAATGCAGAGAACAGAATATGCCCCTGTACGTCGCCTTCATCGACCTCACCAAAGCGTTCGATCTGGTCAGCAGAGAGGGCCTTTTCAAGATCCTGCCAAAGATAGGATGCCCACCAAAGTTGCAAAGCCTCATCGAATCGTTTCACACCAACGTGCAGGGGATAGTGCTGCACGACGGCAACGTCTCAGAGCCATTCAACATACGCAGTGGAGTGAAACAGGGCTGTGTACTTGCGCCAACCCTCTTTGGGATTTTCTTTGCTATGCTCCTGAGGCATGCCTTCAGCACAGCAACAGAGGCAATCTACCTGCACACAAGATCTGACGGCAGGCTTTTCAACCTCGCCCGCCTTAAAGCCAGAACCAAAGTATGTGAGGCTCTAATCAGAGACATGCTGTTCGCAGACGACGCTGCAGTCACAACCCACACACAGCAGGAGCTTCAGACCCTGATGGACCGCTTCTCCCAGGCATGCAAGGACTTCGGGCTTACCATCAGCCTGAAGAAGACTAACGTCTTGGCGCAAGGCACAGAAGCACCACCAACCATCACCATCGACGACTACCAGCTGGAGGTGGTGAATCAGTTCACGTACCTGGGGTCCACGATCAGCAACAACCTCTCCCTTGATACAGAGATCGACAAGAGGATTGGAAAATCAGCCTTCACACTCGCTTGCCTCACCACACGAGTGTGGAAGAATCCCAAACTCTCTGTCAAGACAAAGATGGCAGCGTACAACGCCTGCGTCATCAGCACACTGCTCTATGGGAGTGAGACGTGGACAACATATGCCCGGCAGGAAAAGAGACTGAACTCCTTCCACTTGCGCTGCATTCGCCACATCCTGGACATATCCTGGCAGGACAAAGTGCCCAACAAAGAAGTTCTGTCCAGCGCCGGCCTTCCCTCCATGTTCACTCTACTCAGGCAGCGCAGGCTCCGCTGGCTAGGCCACGTTCACCGTATGGAGGATGGCAGAATCCCCAAAGACGTCCTCTACGGAGAACTTGCGACTGGCAGAAGAGACGTTGGCCGCCCACAGCTGCACTTTAGAGACGTCTGCAAGAGAGACATGAAGACCCTGGAGATCAACACAGAGCGCTGGGAGGACCTTGCAACGGACCACTCCAAATTGAGATGCATCCTGACCAGACAGCTCAAGGCGGGTGAAGAGAGACTGACTGCTACAGCAGATGAAAAAAGGACCCGCAGGAAGAACCGCCACAGACCCAGCAGCACGGAGACCACCCACAAGTGCGACTTGTGTGACAGGGACTGCCATTCGCGCATTGGCCTGTTCAGCCACAGGCGGTGCTGTTCCAGCAGAGTAGATGTTTAGGATTCTCTTCCATGGTCATCATAGACCGACGGAGGCCGACGATGATGAGGTTGTGTTATCTTATTCTTGTATTATTTAGTTTATGGCTTTGTGCTTTTATTTTGACAATGCTGTGCAGCTTCCGGCTGTCAAACTCTGCTTAACAGGCTGCACAGCTGTTACTGATTATGTGCACCTCCCTCTCATATATTCACACCTGTCATCCATTAATCATTTAATCCATTCTCCTATTTAAGGGTACAACAATGTTTCCCCGTTGTCATGCCCTTACGTCAGGTCAGGCATTGGTTTGCTTGCTACCGGATAACCATGAAAACTGGTACTACCTGTCTCATGGGTCTGGCCGTCGGTGACTCAACTGGCAACCCCGCCCTTCCAAGGGTGTGAAGGGTGAAACTTGGCATCCTGGTTGAACTAAAAACAATATCTGTCACAGGTCTGCGGTGGGCCACTCCTAGTTACACGGGGTGAGACTCGACATCCTTGCAGATAAGCACATCTGTTGCAGGGTCTGTGGTGTGTCGCAAGGTCACATCGCAAGGTTTTTTTTTTGGTTTTTTTTTCTTCTGGCTATCAGAGAGAGCAGACGCATTTCTTCTCCTCTCCCTTCTCCTCCTCCCTTACTGATCCCAGCTTGCTGTGTCCTGTCTGTGTCTCGCTCTTCTTCTGCTGCATCTCGACCCAAATGGAAATTATGGAAATTATGGAACTGAGCTGGGCTTTAAATGCAATTGACACCACTTTTTTTTTAAAGAAAATCAGGCCAGGGGGAGCCCAAGTGGAGAGACTCATGGAACAATTGGAACTCATGTGTCTGTGTGATTCGATTGAAGATGTGGAAGACATCTACCCGTTTGGCTTATGATCACAGGATTTCTGTTGTTTGGCTTTGGAGTTTTCCTGGTGTATCGGAAATTAAAGAAGTTGGAAGAGCTGGTCAAAATGCGGACCCGGCGAAGCTCCTTCAACAATTCGACCAGCTGGGGAGCACTGATAGCGGCCGCAAGGTGGGAAACATCTCGGAGTCGCTGGGTGCTCTCCAGGGAATGATTTTAAAGCCTATGAATGTAAATTGTGATGCACAGAATCGCATGAGAGGTGAAATTTCTATGCTCTAAGTGAGCTGTGCCTATCAGGCCTTGATTCAGCGTCCTTGAGAATCATTCCTCCAGGAGAAAAGATAAGGCAGAAGGGAGTTTTGGCTTCTCTTTAACCCAAACAATTGCTGATGTGCAACAATCTGAACTCTCCAAGGACAGCCATGTGACTAACATGGAATTTTACCATCTGGCATGAACTGAAGAGAGATGAACTGTGTGGACATGTTTTCTATGTTTTAGGACACTAAGGACATAACATCTAGCCATTGCCTAAGAGACGATTTTTGTTGTCCACCAGTAACTGATACTTCACACACTGCACTCACACTGATATCATATGACTGACATACACACTGGTCTCTCTCTTGCTTTGTTAATGTGTGGATCTGTATTGTCTGCTAAGTGTGCTTTGAGGGTTTTTTTCTATGTGATCACAATCTTGCTCACTCAAGCCATATTTTGATAACTATGTTTTTTCTCTCTGCCCAATGTGTCACCCCCTTCCCCCCTCCCCCTCTTTAACCCCCACTGTATGAGGCGCCTGTATGGCTGCCGCGTCATTAGGGAGCGCTTAACAATGAGCGCACCTTAGTGATAAGTAAAATTCCTTGTTTGTGTAAGCATACTTGGCAGTAAAGTTGATTCTGATTCTGATTCTGAAGGTCTGTGGTGGACTTTTGCCAGTCGGTGCATCGTGACATGCACTACACAAAGAGCAGAGATAAACAAACCTATCGTCTGGTCAGTTACTGCAACAGATACTGGAGTCAGTTTGTCTTGGCCTGTCCTTGCCACTGATAATACCACTATCTGCCAAGAATGTGCCGCTAGTCCAGCAAAAGCTAGAGGTACTCAAATACTTTGCAAGCAGTTTCATGAAATGGTCAGTCAGAAAGCAACTCATACCAGCTCGGACGTTGCCCGGGTTAATAAGGTCAGGAGTTCCTGGCAGCGGAAGGCAAAGGACAGAGCTGCGTGGAGGAATCTGATCAGACCTAAATGAAACGGTCATTGTTGCCCCCGACAGACTGCTGTGATGATGATGATGATGATGATGATGATGATGATGATGATGTTCGCTGTCTGATGCTGAGTGTTTTTGGGGCTGCCATAGAGGGGAATGGGTGTGCTCCAACCAGGTAAATTCTCCTTTTCCCAATTCCCTCAGCCATGAGCCCCGCTTCTCTTCGGGTGTGCCTCTGGCTGAATTTGTCTCTTTTTTCCCCGGCAAGTCTGAGCTCCTCAGCTTGTATTTTTCTTGGGCTGTTCTTCTCCCTCCTGGTCGTGAGCTCCACTCTCCTCTGGTGCCCGCATTTCCTCTTATATGTAAGTGTAGTGTTTTTGTCGTGTTTGTCTTTTCGTTAATAAATGTGCAAAACCGCAGCGTGCATTTGGTGTCCTTCCTCATCCCTTAAAAAGGGCGTTTTATGATCAGTTTGTATATTCATTTATTTGCGCTAAAAATATCTATCCACTTTAACTGGCAATATTTCATGGACAGATCGCACCTCTACTGGCACAGCGCAGCACTGTGCCTGTCATGTGATGTCAGAAACTCCCCAGTTAAGTTGTACAAAGGATTCCACCTCACAAGGTGGCAGACACGTATAACTTACTGCTCTTGCCTTGGAGGACCGATGGCGGGCATCATAAAACCTCACTTCTGGACACCACAGAAGAAGAGTTTGTAAACAGATGTTGATGTTCGCCATTGCCATTGCCACTGCAAGAAGGAGGAGGCATTTGCTCCCAAATTTGCCAACTATGATTCTAGAAAAAAATTATTTAGATTATGAAGGTAAATGTTTACATTCTGTTATATCAGAGGGTGTGCTGGCTGATGTTCACCTGCTGTCCAACGCAGCGTCACATGACTGGGGGAGAACAGTCAGTTCCATGTCATCATATACAGTATGATAAATAGCTTCAGAATAAAAGTGAAATTGAGGTGGAATAATCATAACAGTTTCTGGATGTAAGGGGGAAAAATAAAATGACCGACAGAAGAGAAAATAACAACCAGGATGGATGAAAACGGACTAAGAGAGAGCCGCCTTCATCAGCGGTAAGTGACGAATGTCTGTGTTTGTTTACGTTGTACGGCATTGTACTGATTTTCTGGTTCACATACTTTAAAGATAATATATAAAAATGCCCAAAACAAGAAACGGTGACAAAAAGCATAACCATTCTTTGTGTAAATGTATCTAAAGTCCACTTTTGACTGAAAGCTATGTAATTCGATATGGTTGCCATGGCATTATGCAAATTAGATGCAAAAATTTTACTCCTATCTCAAACTTTGGGTTATATTCTACATCTTTTTAATTGAGAGTAAGCCACTATCTCCTACCACTTTCAAGTTACAGCCTTGGAAATCTCTGACATCTGAACTGAATATTTTCTTGAAAACAATCGACCACTAGGGGGTTAAGGAGCAATTTGGTGCCTGTGCCGGTCAAGAGGTAAAACAAGTAGCGCATCTGTTCAAATTTCAGTAACTAACACGTTACTGAATTTTAAAACAGTAATTTTGTTACACAACACATTACTGCAAAAGGAGTGGTGTTACACTAATGTGTTACTCCTGACACTGGCTATGAAAATAGGAGTTACACTCTTAACACTAGAAGACCCAGACATTAGCCCTCTTGTGGCCACTTGATGGTCCCCCTATGGGTTTTCTAGCCAAAAAGGCCAAATGGCCCCTCTCTGGGTCTTCTAGTGTTAACTAACAAGGATGCATATAAAGCGATACCCCGCCGCCATCTCGGCCGTTCTGATCACATGTCCGTGATGCTGCTGCCTGCCTACAAACCTTTATTGAAGCGCAGCAGGCCAGCAGTGAAACAAATCAGGATTTGGCCAGAGAGTGCAACCTCTGCACTGAAGGACTGTTTTCTGCACACAGACTGGAAGGTCTTCAAAATAGCAGCCTCCCAGGAAGACAAGACATATGTGGAGGAGTATGCTGATACGGTCACCAGCTACATCGCGAAGTGCACAGAGGATTTCACTACAGTGAAGACCATCACTATGTGGGGTAATCAAAAGCCCTGGATGACTGCAGAGGTGCACTCGCTGCTTACAGCCAGAGATGCAGCCTTCAGAGCGAAGGACAGGATCGCCCTCCGCTCAGCCAGGTCTGCGCTTTCAAAGGGAATTAAGGCGGCAAAGCGCGCCTATGCGGAGAAAATCCAGGGACACCTCTGTGTCACTAGGAACACCAAGCAGATGTGGCAGGGAGTTCGGACACTGACGGGCTTTAAGTCTAGGCAGGGGGTCGATGATGATGACGCTTCGCTTCCAGACAGGCTTAACGACTTCTTTGCACGTTTTGAAGCATCAAACTTGACAATCAGAGGGAGGGCTGGCCTACCCCCACCATCGGTCAGACCAGCTTTTACCATCAACACAGCGGACACACGGATGACCCTAACCAGAGTCAACCAACGCAAAGCTGCAGGTCCAGACAACATTCCGGGACGTGTGCTCCGAGACTGCGCGAGTGAGTTGGCGGATGTCCTGACTGACATTTATAACATCTCCCTGAGTCAGGCCATCGTTCCCAGATGCTTCAAGACCTCTATCATTGTACCGGTGGCAAAGAAACCAGTGGTGTCCTGTTTGAATGACTATCGTCCTGTTGCACTGACACCAATTGTGATGAAGTGTTTTGAACGGCTTGTCAAACCACACATCACAGCCTGCCTCCCTGCATCACACGACCCACTCCAGTTTGCATATCGTTCAAACCGCTCCACGGAGGATGCTATAGTCACCACCCTACACTCTGTCATCACCCATCTGGACCAGAAAGACACCTACGCCAGACTCATGTACATTGATTTCAGTTCAGCATTCAACACCATTATTCCCCAGAGACTGATGGAGAAATTACTCCTTCTCGGTCTGAACACCGCCACATGTCTCTGGATCCTGGATTTCCTGACTGAGAGACCTCAGTCTGTCCGGGTTGGAAACAACATCTCCAACTCTGTCACGCTGAGTACGGGATCCCCTCAAGGCTGTGTACTCAGTCCACTGTTGTTTACACTTCTAACACATGACTGTGTATCCAGAAACGAGGGGAACCAGATTATTAAGTTTGCAGATGACACCACAGTGGTGGGACTTATTCAGAGGGATGAGGAATCAATGTACAGGGAAGAAGTGAAAGACCTGGAGGGCTGGTGCAGGGAGAACAATCTGGTGCTCAACATGGACAAAACGAAGGAGATGATTATCGACTTCCGGTGGTCACAGCCTGAGCACGTCCCCCTCAGCATCGGTGGCCGTTTAGTGGAGAGAGTAGAGAACATCAAGTTCCTCGGAGTGCAGATCTTGCAGGACCTGACCTGGAGCAAGAATTCCTTGGAGATCAGGAAGCGGGCTCAGCAGAGACTACACTTCTTGAGGAAACTTAAACAGGCCTCTCTCCCCATCTGCATCCTCAGGACCTTCTACAGAGGTGTGGTGGAGAGTGTTCTGACGTACTGCATTGCTACATGGTACTCCAGCTGCAGTATGTCAGACAAAAAAGCCCTGCAGAGGATAGTCAAGGGGGCTGAGAGGGTAATTGGAGTCTCCCTCCCCTCTGTCCAAGAACTTTTTCAGAACCGTTGTAGGAGCAGGGCACTGAACATTGTCAAGGACCGTTCTCACCCTCTGCATAAACACTTTGAACTTCTTCCATCAGGTAAACGATTCCGGAGCGTCAGAGGCAGAACCACCAGACTGATCAACAGCTTCCTTCCACAAGCTGTCAGGATGCTGAACAGCTGACCTGGAATCTCTCATACACACTACTGCACCTACGGACATTTTGTATATTATAGTTAGTTATTCTTTTTCCCCAAGTATGTCTCAGGGATGTGTGAATGGATGGGGGGGTGGGGGTGGGGGGGTGGAGCTATGTGGGAGTGTGTCTTAAATCATGTTGCTTCTTATATGGATGCCGAGAGAAACGCAATTCCATCTTGCCTGCACTACAGTTGTATGTACAGCAATATGACAATAAAGTTTGATTTGATTTGATTTGATTTGATTAACAACATCCCATGCTCTCAAAAAAAAGAAAAAAAAGTGTATGAGTGTACAGGGGTGTGATGGGATGTTTTCATGTTCTCACCTTGGTGTTGTTGTGGTATTCTTTTCAGGATGGCCATGCTTGGTGTCGTGGTGACATTTTGCATCAGTGGAAAGCAGCCGTAAACAAAACTGAGAAGAAACAACTGAGTGAGGCATGGTCCTGTAGTGGGCCAATCAGTTTCTGGCTGGCCACCATTTTTTGGCACAACAGCTGTCAGGTGGCTGTGTACAGTTGTGCATGAGCTACAGTGTCTCCCGGCACATACTGTACAAAATGTTGACATGTTCGGTAACTTTTCAGCAAAGTTGGTGGGCACAGTGAAGCACACATACAGTAACTTGAACTGGGTTTATGGTCCACTTCCGCTCTGCACATCTGCTCAAGCATGAGGCTTGTGTGGCATGTATTTGGGTCCAGAGTGATTTGTGATCAAACTTCAACCCTCTCGAGATTGACCATTCGACTGGTTGGACACCCCTGATCTAAAGCATGGTTTTCTGCTGCGCTTGGCCCCTTGCAACCGTGGTTTTGTTAATTTTGTTGCAGTCTAAATATTGATTGACTGCGTAAACACTTTATGCTGGAAGGAAGGAACTTGTTTAATGTGTGCCTGCGGCCTAGGCGGATTCTCGGCACACCGCTAATTTGTTGAATTTTCTGACAGTGCACCTCTGATCATCAAAAGCAAATCTAAAGTCAGTGGGCCATTATTAATCAATATTAAGCACCAATTTTAAAATTGGGTGCACACATCCTGACACAGGCACATGAGGAAACATTCACATGTGCTAGGTTTGTTTGCTATTTTAATGGACAAAGTTGTTCTTCCACCCAGCACATTTATTTGAAAATTGGCTACTTTGGCCCTCAAACTCAATTATTTCCCCTTCAATGGGGAATTTTTCACGCAATGTCATGAAACAGCAGGATTAGTGAACATAACAGTTCTACTGGACAAAATTATATCCACTATCCTATACCTCATCATTTCATTGAGTATTCACACCCAGTCTCCTCCCTACAGTTTCAGGGTATTGAGGATAATGTATTAGAACCAGAACGAGAAAAAAGAAACAATGCATAGGTCCAGGGGCATCTCATTGAATTAGAATATATCCAGAAAGTTAATTTATTTCAGTAATTCAATTCAAAAAGTGAAACTCATATATTATTTAGATTCATTACACAGAGTGATATATTTCAAGCATTTATTTCTTTCTATTTTGATGATTATGGCTTATAGCTAATGAAAACCCCAAATTCAGTTTCTCAAAAAAAAAAATTGATTACATAAGAACATTTAAAAAAGATTTTTAATTGAAATGTTGGCCGACTGAAAAGTATGTCCATATACACACTCAATACTTGGTTGGGGCTCCTTTTTCATAAATTACTGCATCAGTGTGGTGTGGCATGGAGGCATTCAACCTGTCACACTGCTGAGGTGTTATGGACGCATGGGTTGCTTTAATAGTGGGCTTCAGCTTGTCTGCATTGTTGGGTCTGGTGTCTCATCTTCCTCTTGACAATATTCCATAGATTCTCTATGGGGTTTAAGTCAAGCAAGTTTGCTGGCCAATCAAGCACAGTGATACCATGGTCAATAAATAAGGTATTGGTACTTTTGGCAGTGTCGGCAGTGTCGTGCTAAGTACTGCTGGAAAATGAAACTGGCATCTCAACAAAGCTTGTCAGCAGAGGGAAGCATGAAGTGCTCTAAAATTTCCTGGTAGACTGCTATGCTGACCTTGGACTTGAAAAAAACACAGGGGACCAACTCCAGCAGATGACATGGCTCCTCAAATAATCACTGACTGTAGAAACGTCACACAAGACCTCAAGGAACTTGTTTTCTGTACCTCTCCATTCTTCTCCTTATTTGGGGAGCCATGTCATCTGCTGGTGTTGTACCCAGTGTTGGGCAAGTTACTAAAAAAGAGTAACTAATTACAGTTACGAGTTACTTCTTTTCAAAAGTATTTGAGTTACTTTACCAATTTCTGCATGATTAAAGTAATTTGTTACTTGGAAAAGTAATGTTCACATTGCTTTTGAACACATACTTAAATCATTTTGCACACATAGCAAGGTAATTTAATTAATGGATTATATTATGGGCTTATTAATGTCAAGCTGAAAAACTGTTTCAGACAGAACTTTTAGAACATTTTCAGCCTGCTTTATCCTGCCTTGAGAGCTCTTATTGTTGGAAAAATCTGAAGAAAATCAACATGATATTGCCAGTAATTTCCTCATTTTGGAAAGAGTTAGCAACACTGCATAAAGCTGTCCATGTTTATCTTACCTTTATGATATTGAATAATATATATATATATTGTTGCGGCCCCACATCCTCTTTGGAGTGGGTCCTCTCTGTGTTTTTTCCCTGTGCAGTAGGTGGAGCTGTGAAGAACCGCCCCTGGCTGGGAGGTGCCTATAAAAGCCATCTCTGCATGCCTCTCAGTAGCGTTCTGCTCCCGCAGGAGGCCAGTTGCCCTTCTGCTCTGCTGTCAGCGTTCTTCTCCTGCTGGAGGCCGGTCGCCTTCCTGTTGCTCTGCTCTGCCTACTGGTCTGGTTCTGCTATCTGACACTTGGTCAGGGCTGTGCTGCCAGCCCTGTCTGTATTTGTAGCCACTGCGCTTTCTGGTTTCTGGTTTGACCAATGGACATGGTTGCAGCCCTTGACAGAGGGGTGTGATCGCTGGGTTGACAAGTGATCTGTTTTTCTTTTGTATCAACCATCCCATGCATATACACACACAACTAATTTTAAAGACACTTTTTTTTTATTGCTGTTGGAAAAATCTGTATTCAGATGAAGTAGTCAAAAACTAGGCAGAATCAAAAGTAAATTTATTTCTCTGGCCAGGTATAAGATACAATAAATGCCTCTCAGAGTCATCCATGCACCATTCTGACTTGGTCACCCATGATCCAGTCTTTTATAGCTCTTAGTGTTGGTGAGAAGCAGGGGAGAACATCCTTGACAGTTTAGCTCAGTACATCAGAAGAAAAACAGGGTGTTTAGATAATCTGATCTAACTAACTAACTAACTAACCTGCACTTATATAGCGCTTTTCTAGTCACAAAGACCACTCAAAGCGCTTTCATTAATGCTAACCCTCTATTCTAAGGGCCTATAGGAAACAGATATCTAGGGACAATTTAGAACAGCCAATTAACCTAACATGCATGTTTTTGGCATGTGGGAGGAAACCGGAGAAATCCCGGAGTAAACCCACGCAACACGGGGAGAACATGCAAACTCCACACAGATCACTGTTGGTCGGGGGCTGGGATCGAACCCACGATCCCACGATCCCCACAATCCCCCGGCCAAGGGTAAACTGTGCTGCCGCAGTGCTAACCACTGCGCCACCGTGCAGCCCACCACTGCGCCACCGTGCAGCCCTCCCAGGACTGGGAGTGCAGATCTCCCAGGACTAGGAATCTACACATCCTCAGTCACACAAGAAACTAACAGGATGAGCTCCAAACAAAAGATAAACAGTAGGACAGCTGCATCATCATCTTTCTGCTGACCTAGTCTCGCACACACCGACTCTGGGGCATTGGCAAGGCCACATGATCAGATATTAATTCAGACATATGATCAAATATTATAATATTCCACAAATAAAGCATTAAATATGGAATTATTCTTTCACCCCCCCCCCCCGATGCTATAAAAGCATCAGAGATGAACTGTTATGACCTCTAAAACTCCATCGGGCAGCTTTGCTAAGTTCCAGTGCATTTTATGCAAAGGCATTTTTATGCAACAGATCCTAACTAGCTTTCAATGGGGAAAGTTGGCCATCAGCCCTGCTGCCCGCCCAGGCACCGTTTTAACATTTCATCCCCAGGGGAGTATGGAACAATAAGGTTTTTTGATCAATAAAGGAAAGCAATAAAATAAATCAATAAAAACAAATAATTAAAACAAAATTATAATAAAGAAAAGTAAAATGATAATAATGATAAAAAGATAATAAAGATACATCAGGTTCAGGTTCAGGTTCACGTTACTTTATTTGTACCCGTAGGTAGATTTGTTTTGCAGTCAGGTGACATCCATATTTACAAACCACAATTACATTAAACATAAACACAAACACAGGGACACATGAAGCTGACTATAATCATGATATAGAAATACTCAAGGCTCCATCGATCAGGACATAAGACAAAGATATGAGAGAAAAAACAGAGAGATAAGAGAGAAGGGTCATATTAAAAAGTTAAAGACTAGTCAAAGATGTGAGGATATATGTGTTTGTTGTGTGCTAGCAGCAATTTAACCCTTTGAGTGAGAGAATTTTTGTGCCCCTAGTGGCAGAGCGCGGCACTGTGCCTGCCTTCTCACTCTGACATGATCGCCTGCATTGGGAATTTGTACTCATTGTACTGATTTGCCAGTTTCAAAATGTGGCAGACATCGGTTGGAGGACCCAGTGGATGACACGTAATACACCAAAGAAGAAGAACTCATTTCCTTTTCCTGCTTGTAGCAGTAAGCACAGAAAGCTAATATGTCCGCAATCGGTCACTGCCACATTTTGTCGGCTTTGTATGCGAAAAATAGCAGCAGGATACAAGCAAAATTTATGTGGGATTATCATAAGACTTTGTAGATGTGGTAGAGATTTTATATTACCAACAGAATGCAAAATAAGGACCATAATGGGTGAAAACACAGCGACCACGCCAGCCCCCCTTTGTCAACAGACTGTACAACAGTAAGTGACTTATTTCTGTTTAGTTTTTTTGTAAATGTACCAATTTCTTGTTCATACACTTTGACGATAAGATGATGAGGTACCTCTGTACAAAAAATGGTGTCAAAAGACTGAACCATTCTTTGTGTAAATACGACCAAAGTCCAGTTTTGACTGAGTTATGGAACTTAAAGAGGTGCCGCAACATAATGCAAGTTAGATGTGTAAATTTATTCCTATCTGAAACTTTGGATTATATTTTACATCTTTCTAATTGACAGTAAACCATTATCTCTTACCACTTTCAAGTTGTAGCCTTGGAAATCTGAACTATTTTATTGACAAAAAATATTTACCACTCTTGACCACTAGGGGTTATGTCGCAGTTCGGCAACGTACACACTCATAGGGTTAAGTGGTAGTTTAAAACGAAAACAAAATTATGATAAAATGTGTAGTGATAAAAGGTGAAGCAATAAAAGTAATGATAATAAGTGTAACGATGAAATAAAAACAAAATGAGGGTAATATATGAACAAAATAAAGTCAAAACAAAAGTAAATAATAAAAGCAATGTTTCAAAACTTCACATTATGATCATGCAACTCCTTTCGGTTTTCTGCATTTCAGTTATACTTTTACTCTGTACTTGAGTCATGGAGGGACACTTGGCTGGTCCTGTTTTTTCATCATTCTCATCATCCCTGGTAACTGCATCATGGTACATCACTAAGTTAACATGAACAAGTCTCATCATCATACTACGGATGCAGGGAATGACACAGGAAAAAGCCAAAAATATCACTACAAAAATCACTATCAAATTCATGATGAGACTTCTTCATGAAGAGAATAACAAACTTAACCTGTTCTGTGCATCAGTAACATTATCCTTGGCTGCAGAAGCCTGCAAAGCAGTGAGGTTGCATATGGCCGAGGCAATAATATGACCATCTGCATAATTTTAAGGAATAAAAGTACAGCAATAATCACCTAAAATAGCACACACGCCCCCACGGGCGGCAATTAATTGATCAAGAACCATTCTATTTGGTGCTAACATAAGCCTCATAGCCACCATTTCTTCCCGTATACCTGAATAAGCAGATAAGGAAAAATTTACAAATGATTGTAGCCTATAATTAAGTGTTTTAATCCATAAGGTGTTCTTGCCCACTTCCACCCAAGGAAACAGTGAATGGAGGACTTTTCACCCTGTGCTTTTTATCTTAAATTCCTCTGGTACATCTGTGCCCCAGATAACATCATGGGGTGCAAAAGTAGCATCATGTGGTGAAAAGGAGGAATCTCTCTTTACCCTGCCCGCCTGGCCTGCCGACATAATGAGGGCATGGTCAGTCACAAAAACAGGGGCACACACCCCCACCCACTTCATGGGCAGGTGTGAGTACGCCCGATGGCCACATAACCACCATCCCCCTGTCACCATGTGTGTGCCATATTTGTGAGAGTTGCAAATGGCGGCACTACAGAGCTCTTGCAAAATGACAGTTCAAGAACGGCAAAGAGGATCTTCAGGACAACATTTGCCCACTTCGTTGGTCAAGCAGGTAGCAGTACAGGGGAGAGATGCACTATGTACCGCTGCACACTTGGAAAGTGGTAAGTTGCCTAGAGGGACATCACCGCTCCCCTTTAAACAAAAGGAGAATTTCCCTTTTGAAATTAATCTTGCCTTCGCAGAGTAAGGGGTGTCATCATGTTTCCGATCAGTGGAGTGATAAGAAGTGTGACAGGTGTAATAGTTTGCTGTGTTATTTCTGTACATAGCCTCTTGTAAGAAACAGACAGCCTGTGGTAGTTCCATTATCTTGGCAGTAACATATATTTGGCCAGCTGATAATGGCATTAAGGAGCAAACATAACAGTTGGAATGATTAGCTGATTTAGCTGTGTAATTAGCATATCTCCACCAGACATGGCTAGCATAAACATGATCATTGTGTGACCTGACCCCTCCAGCCATTCATGCTGTGTGTGTGTGTGTGTGTGTGTGTGTGTCATATCTTGCTCTGCGATGAATGGATAGTGGCATATTTAAAAATAACCAAAATAAAAGTGTAACCACAAGTATGATGATGATGAAAAAGCAGCCATACCATTTGCATCCTTCAGTTGCCAACCTTCTTTCTCTTTCATTTTGTCTCTCCATGATAAACCAATGAATAAACAAACAAAAGTTAAACACAGAATGAACAAAAATGATGATAATAATGAAGTCAACCAGTTAACAGTTTGAGTGTGACTCGCCAAACTGCAACATAACCCCTAGTGGTCAACAGTGGTAAAAGATTTTTTTTTTCAAGAAACTAGTCAGATCAGATGTCAGAACTTTCCAAGGCTATAACTTTAAAGTGGTAAGGAATAATGCCTTACTGTCCATTAGAAAGATGTAAAATATGATCCAAAGTTTCAGATAGGAGTAATTTTATGCATCTAATTTGCATAATGCCATGGCAGCGATATTGAATTACATAACTCAGTCAAAAGCAGACTTTGGAAATATTTACGTAAAGAATGGATCAGTCTTTTCACACTTTTTTGAACAGGGGTACATTGCCATCTTATATTGATTGATTGATTGATTGATTGATTGATTGATTGATTGATTGACTGATTGATTGAAATATTTCATTTGAACATCATGACAAAAAAATTTAAAACAAGAAATCAAAACAAAAAAAAAATAAACATAAAAAAATGTCCTTGTTCAAAAGGAGTGGGAAGAAGCCAACACTTATATAGTCCCACCCCTTCTCCAAACCCAATAAATTATAGTATCATTCTAGTCATTATCCACCCCATAATTACATTCATTATACAATACCATAATATATAATGCATCTTATAATTAAATTATGCAATAGAAATAATGCAACAATGATAGTTTATAGTAACAATAATACCAACATCTAATAATTGCAATAATAATTAAATACTTCTGGTATGTTTAATATAATTAGAAAGAAAATTACGCTCTACTAATTTAGATTAAATCTATTTAGCTTGGATAAATCATCTTTTAATCTATAAAAAATCTCTTAGAAAAGCTAGAACGAGTTATTATTCTGCATTAATAGAAGAGAACAAGAATAATCCCAGGTTTCTTTTCAGCACTGTAACCAGGTTGACAAAGAGTCAGGGCTCTGTCAATCCTAGCATTCCCTTAGAGCTTACTAGTCAGGACTTTATGAACTTTTTCAATAATAAAATTTCATCCATCAGAGATAAAATCAATCAGATTCTTCCCACAGTTAACTTAAATACTGTAACTACTACAACTCCTTCCATTGATGTCTGTCTTGATGAGTTTACTCCAATCGACCTTTGTGAGTTAGACAAAATAGTTTCCTCATCCAAACCTTCAACTTGTCTTTTAGACCCTATTCCTACCAGGTTATTTAAAGAAGTCTTCCCACTTATTGGTAGCTTTATTCTTCATATAATCAATTCTTCATTAACTTTAGGCCATGTACCGCAGGCTTTTAAAACGGCTGTAATTAAACCCTTACTCAAAAAGCCAACGCTAGATCCAGGAGCTTTAGCTAACTATAGACCAATCTCTAATCTCCCTTTCATTTCAAAAATCTTAGAAAGAGTTGTTGCTACACAATTACTTGACCACCTGCAGGGAAATGGTTTACTTGAAGAGTTTCAATCTGGGTTTAGAATCCATCATAGTACTGAAACAGCCTTAGCGAATGTCACTAACGACCTCCTCATTGCATCTGATAATGGACTGGTTTCTGTACTTGTCCTTTTAGACCTTAGTGCAGCTTTTGATACTATCGATCATAATATTCTACTTGATAGATTAGAACACTATGTTGGACTTAATGGAACTTTGTTGCAGTGGTTTAGATCTTATTTATGTGATAGGTTCCAGTTTGTTCATGTAAATAATGAGTTTTCTTTCAACTCAAAGCTTAGTCATGGAGTTCCACAGGGATCTGTGCTAGGCCCTACTCTTTTTAGTTTATATATGCTTCCGTTAGGCAACATTATTAGAAAGCACTGTATACATTTTCATTGTTATGCAGATGACACACAATTATACCTGTCAATGAAGCCAGATGATAGTAATCAATTAGCCAAGTTAGAACCCTGTCTTAAGGAAATTAAAGCTTGGATGACTTGTAATTTCCTGCTATTAAATTCAGATAAGACTGAAGTCATTCTTGTTGGTCCAAAAAACCTTAGAAATACCTTTCCAAATCAAACTTTCAGTTTGGATGCGGTTACTCTTTCTCTTAATAGCTCTGTGAGGAACCTTGGAATTATTTTTGATCAAGATCTGTCCTTCAATTCACATATTAAATTTGTTTCTAAGACTGCCTTCTATCATTTGCGTAATATTGCCAAGATTAGGAGCATCTTGTCTCAGAGTGATGTTGAGAAACTGATCCACGCTTTTGTTAGCTCGAGATTAGATTATTGTAATTCTTTATTATCAGGCTGTCCTAAAACATCTTTAAAAAGTCTTCAGCTGATCCAAAATGCTGCAGCAAGAGTTTTAACAGGTACTAGAAAGAGAGATCATATCTCTCCGGTTCTGGCCTCCCTTCATTGGCTTCCCATAGAGTTTAGAATTAAGTTTAAAATCCTTCTTCTTACTTAAAAAGCTCTAAACAATCAGGCTCCTTTTTTATTTAAAAGATCTGATGCTACCGTATTATCCTAACAGAGCACTATGCTCCCAAAATGCAGGATTACTTGTAATACCTAGAATCTCCAAAAGTACAATGGGAGGCAGAGCCTTCAGTTATCAAGCTCCTCTCCTGTGGAACCAGCTGCCAATCTGGATTTGGGAGTCAGACTCAATCTCTGTTTTTAAGAATAGGGCTAAAACCTACCTTTTTCCCGTTCCCCCCCCAGGGAACGGTGCTGGCTCCCTTCTTGTTCACTCTTTATACTGCGGACTTCTCACACAACACAACACATTGCCATCTACAGAAGTTCTCTGATGACTTTGCGATCGTTGGTCTCATCTCCAGCGGAGATGAAGCTGAGTACAGAGGGCTTATCCAGGACTTTGTGGACTGGTGCCATCGGAACTGCCTCCAGATCAACGCGAGGAAAACTAAGGAGCTGGTGGTGGACTGCCGCAGGCATGGGCAGCCCCTCACAGCACCAGTAAATATACAGGGAACAGACATCGAGATGGTGACATCCTACAAGTACCTGGGTATTCATCTGAACAATAAACTAGACTGGTCACACAATACTGATGCACTCTACAAGAAGGGACAGCGCAGGCTGTTCCTGCTGAGGAGACTCAGGTCTTTTGGTGTACAAGGGGCGCTGCTGAAGTCATTCTATGACACGGTGGTGGCATCAGCCATCACTTTTGGAGTGGTCTGCTGGGGCAGTGGCATTACTGCAGCCGATAGGAAGAGACTGAACAAACTGATTAAGAAAGCTAGCTCTGTCCTGGGGCAACGCCTTGATCCGATGGAGGAGATAGGAGAGAGAAGGACGGTGGCTAAACTGTCATCTCTGCTGGAGTCCGAGTTCCACCCTATGCAGGACATACTGGATGCACTGAGGAGCTCATTTAGCAGCAGACTACATCATCCCAGGTGCACAACCGAGAGGTTTCGTAGGTCCTTCCTACCAACGGCTGTCAGACTGTACAACCTAAGCAGGGCTGCTCGCAGAGATAGCAAAAAGACGTAACAAACTAATATATTTTTTTTTTTTTTTTTTTTTTGAATGCAAAAGATGCAATAGACTTACACAATGGTCCTCTCCGGCATACAACTAGGAACATACCGGTCGCTATGAAGGGTGAGAATATGTATGGGCACATAATCATACCATGTAGGATAACTAAATAGACGGTTATGCTGTTTCATCCCACCTAGCAACAATGCTCTGCACTGTGTGTGTTTATATATTTACATATTTATTCCATCTAGCTACAATGCTCTGCACTGGGTGTGTTTATATTTATATATCTATATATTTATTCCATCTAGCTACAATGCTCCGCACTGTGTTTTTATATATCTACATATTATTCCATCTAGCTACATTGCTCCGCACTGTGTGTGTTTATATACTTGCATATTTATTCCACCTAGCTGCAATGCTCCATACTGTGGGTGTTTATATATTTACATATTTATTCCATCTAGCTACAATGCTCTGCACTGTGTGTTCATATATTCATATATTTATTCCATCCAGCTACAATGCTCTGCACTGTGTGTCTGTGTATATATATTTTATAGTAATATGTACATATGTATATTAGCTGCTCTTGCTTGCTTGTTTTTTCTTGCCTTCTGATTGTTGCTCTGAGTGTTGCTATCCCTGTGCTGTTGCAATCCTGGAATTTCCCCGTTGTGGGACTAATAAAGGCTTATCTTATCTTATCTTTTTGATATAGCCTACAATTAGGGAGGGATCATTTGTTTCTGAACCCTCCTGTAGTTATGCTGCTAATAGGTTTAGTCAGCCAGGGGACCTCCAATAATGCACTGTGCCTCACTCCTTTCTTCAGCCTGGTTCTGCTGGAGGTTGCTTCCTGTTAAAAGGGAGTTTTTCCTCTCCACCATCGCCAAGTGCTTGCTCACAGGGGATCGCCTGATTGCTGGGGTCTTTCTGCAACTGTGGGGGTTCCCCCTACAGTTGATAGTGCTATGAGATGACTGTTGTTGTGAAATGGTGCTATATAAATAAAGTTGAATTGAATTGAATTGAAATTGAATAATTATAGACAATACTACCATAATCAAAATCATCTTATCTACCACCATATACCCCCACATGGCTTACAATACCTAGGTGCAAAAAATAACCATATAATAATAATAACCATACTAATAGTTAGCCATATAGTAGTTGCAATAGCAATAATGATAATTGATTCATTCATCTTCTTCTGCTTAATCCTTTTCGGGTCGCGTGGGGGGGCTGGAGCCTATTCCAGCATCTTTGGGCAAGAGGCAGGGTTCACCCTGGACAGATCGCCAGTCCATCGCAGGGCCAACACAGAGAGACAGACAACCATTCACTTTCACAGTCATACTTAAGGACAATTAAGAATCCCCAGTTTTGATGCCAATTAACCTAACTTGCATGTTAGTTAACATAGTTAGCATCTACTAGGAAAAGTTTTTGTGTGTCTGTGGAGAAACACAGGCAGTGTGAAAACATCCATATATTTGTATCAACATATAAAGAAATGATTTTTGAACAATATAAAAATAAAGGACAGTAATATTACAATGTGTCTTTATTGAAGAAAGGTTGTTATTGTTGAATTTATATATGCTGAGTTATTGTTGAATATATATGCTGTGTGCTATTATTATCAATATCATTATTACTAGAATATTACAGCAGTATTATAGTATTATGATTGTATGATTGTATAGTATTATGATTGTATTATGATTGTTGTTTAGGATGGAATTATTTGAAGTATTATATAGGTCAGGTGGTATTATTATTATTATTATTATTATTATTATTATTATTATTATTATTATTATAGGGCGGCACGGTGGCACAGTGATTAGCACTGCGGCAGCACAGCAACTCACCCTTGGCCGGGGGATCCTGGGTTTGATCCCAGCCCCCGACCAACAGTGATCTGTGTGGAGTTTGCACATTCTCCCCGTGTCTGCGTGGGTTTACTCCGGGATTTCTCCGGTTTCCTCCCACATGCCAAAAACATGCAAGTTAGGTTAATTGGCAACAAAACTGGGGATTCTAAATTGTCCTTAGATATGACTATGAGAGTGAATGGTTGTCTGTCTCTCTGTGTTGGCCCTGTGATGGACTGGTGATCTGTCCAGGGTGTACCCTGCCTCTCGCCCAAAGATGCTGGGATAGGCTCCAGTCCCCCCCACCCCACCTGCGACCTGAAAAGGATTAAGCGGAAGATGATGAATGAAGATGAATAAATTTATCATATGCCAAGTCCACTTCTTTCTCTCTATAGACAACATCCCGATTCTGTAATATTGTCATCTTTTAAAGCATTGATTGTATCTTCTGATCGTATTCTTTTATAAATAATCTTTTTACATGGCTTATTATTATTATTACTCTCATTAACCCCATAATTAACATTTAAAGAAACAAATACAGGAAAGTGGTCGCTAATGTCATTTATTAGTATACCACTCACCATATTATATTCAATAACATTGGTAAAAATGTTGTCTATCAAGGTAGCACAGTGTGTCATTATTTTCGTATATTTTGTAATCTTTGGAAATAAGGTTAAGCTATACATTGTACAGTGGGGCAAAAAAGTATTTAGTCAGCCACCAATTGTGCAAGTTCTCCCACTTAAAAGATGAGAGAGGTCTCCAATTTTCATCAAAGGTATACCTCAACTACGAGAGACAAAATGAGAAAAAAAAAATCCAGAAAATCACTGTCTGATTTTTAAAGAATTTATTTGCAAATTATGGTGGAAAATAAGTATTTGGTCAATAACAAAAGTTCATCTCAATACTTTGTTATATACCCTTTGTTGGCAATGACAGAGGTCAAACATTTTCTGTAAGTCTTCACAAGGTTTTCACACACTGTTGCTGGTATTTTGGCCCATTGCTCCATGCAGATCTCCTCTAGAGCAATGATGTTTTGGGGCTGTCGCTGGGCAACACGGACTTTCAACTACCTCCAAAGATTTTCTATGGGGTTGAGATCTGGAGACTGGCTAGGCCACTCCAGGACCTTAAAATGCTTCTTACGAAGCCACTCCTTCGTTGCCCGGGTGATGTGTTTGGGATCATTGTCATGCTGAAAGACCCAGCCACGTTTCATCTTCAATGCCTTTGCTGATGGAAGGAGGTTTTCACTCAAAATCTCATGATACATGGCCCCATTCATTCTTTCCTTTACACGGATCAGTCATCCTGGTCCCTTTGCAGAAAAACAGCCCCAAAGCATGATGTTTCCACCCCCATGCTTCACAGTAGGTATGGTGTTCTTTGGATGCAACTCAGCATTCTTTCTCCTTCAAACACGACAAGTTGAATTTTTACCAAAAAGTTCTATTTTGGTTTCATCTGACCATATGACATTCTCCCAATCCTCTTCTGGATCATCCAAATGCTCTCTAGCAAACTTCAGATGGGCCTGGACATGTACTGGCTTAAGCAGGGGGACACGTCTGGCGCTGCAGGATTTGAGTCCCTGGCGGCGCAGTGTGTTACTGATGGTAGCCTTTGTTACTTTGGTCCCAGCTCTCTGTAGGTCATTCACTAGGTCCCCCCATGTGGTTCTGGGATTTTTGCTCACCGTTCTTGTGATCATTTTGACCCCACGGGTGAGATCTTGAGTGGAGCCCCAGATCGAGGGAGATTAACAATGGTCTTGTATGTCTTCCATTTTCTAATAATTGCTCCCACAGTTGATTTCTTCACACCAAGCTGCTTACCTATTGCAGATTCAGTCTTCCCAGCCTGGTGCAGGTCTACAATTTTGTGTCTGGTGTCCTTTGACAGCTCTTTGGTCTTGGCCATAGTGGAGTTTGGAGTCTGACTGTTTGAGGTTGTGGACAGGTTTCTTTTATACTGATAACGAGTTCAAACAGGTGCCATTAATACAGGTAACGAGTGGAGGACGGAGGAGCCTCTTAAAGAAGAAGTTACAGGTCTGTGAGAGCCAGAAATCTTGCTTGTTTTTAGGTGACCAAATACTTATTTTCCACCATAATTTGCAAATAAATTCTTTAAAAATCAGACAATGTGATTTTCTGGATTTTTTTCCCCTCATTTTGTCTCTCATAGTTGAGGTATACCTGTGATGAAAATTGGAGACCTCTCTCATCTTTTAAGTGGGAGAACTTGCACAATTGGTGGCTGACTAAATACTCTTTTGCCCCACCGTATCTAAGAAATCTTCAGTTGGTTTATGTTGTTTTGTTTTCATTAAATCTATATTAAAGTCACCACAAATAAAGATATCTTTTTGTCTCATTTTTGTATGCATCTTTTCCATACCATTTCTAAATTTTCCCATATCAGACCCCAGTGCTCTATATATATAACTTACTATTTTGTTTTTTTCCATTTTCCATCGTAATTCCAATTGTTAAATATTCCATAATTTCATTCACTGTTGATGTCATGCATTTCACTTTTTTACTTTTTAAATATCTATCAACATAGAGTGCTACCCCACCACCACTTTTACATTTCCTATTTTGTGTGTTCATCTCATATCCATGTAGTTCAAAATTTACATCTTTTTCTTCATTAATCTATGTTTCAGTTATTGCTATAATCCTAAATGGGGTGTTAAATTGATTTAAAAACTCAGTAATACTATCAAAGTTGGCAAAGAGACCCCTGCTATTAATATGTATTATTGTCAATGTCTGATCCGAGGTCATAATTCCATTTAATTGCTGTTCATCATAATAAGTACACTTATTGTTAATATGATTAAAGTAGTTGTTATCTGGGTCAATATCACCTAAAATATCTTGTGGTTGTTGTTCAGTATTTACAAAGGTTTCAGCTTCAATTTGACCTAATACACTTCCATTATTAAATGGGGAAGGATGATTGATTAAAATTCTGATCATAAGTTGTGTCAACTATGTACACCAAAAAGAAAAAAGAGAGAAAAAAAATTCCACTCATAAACTTACTGTGCTGTTATTCGTGCATAAAAGCTATGGTTCAAATTTGTCCAATTCTTCCATATCTCTAATCATTATGACTTTAGTTTCTTCTGGAGTGCCAAGCAGTTTTATCCACACCTTACAGTTCTTTGTCTATGTCAACTGTATTTTTCCCAGTTTTCTGAGAGCCCTGGCTTGTCTTGCTATTTCAGAGTCCTTTTTTGTTATATGTTCATTTACACAGACAGCTGTTCCTCTCAGTTTTCTTGCTTGTCTCAGAAGATCAGTTTTTGCTTTCCTATTGACAAATCAGATAATAATCGCTGGTTTTCATTGACTGTCTTTTCTAGATAAGGTGTCACAAGCTGAAATAGTCTTTTTGTCCACAACAATGTTTTTAGAGTTGAAAAAAATTAACACTTGCTGCTCAAGAGTGTGTGATTCTCTCAATGTCTCATCCTGCCCATCCTGGTTATCAACTCCAGCTGTCACATGTGCATAGGAGCAGTGTCTGGTGTTAAGACCACTCACAATGACATCATCCATTCTTGTATATTGTTCTAATTCATCCACACGCCTTTCTAAGAAATTAATTTTCTTGTCTTTTTCCATAATTTCAGCCTTTAATTTATGCACTTATTCCATAAGGCCAATAAGCAAAGTTTGTTGTTTTGCTATCTTAAAAGTTTCTTCAAGCATAAAATTTAGTGAGAGTTTGACCTCTTCCAACTTCTCTCCATTTGTCTGATTCTTTTTCGGAGGCATAATGACTAGTCTGATTGGGATCAGAGGAGAGGCTCACCTGCAAGTACGTCCGATGGCTAGTGGAGGCCATCAGCTGGCTTTGTCGTCTAATTATAGCTGTTTTCTGGCAGTGAGGCCGAAGCGCTCCCGATGGCTAGTGAAGGTCGCTAACTGGCATCATCATCTGGTAGCTGGATCTGCCGGTGAAGCCAAGGAAGCCAAGGATCCCTCGGTAGCTAGTGGAGGCCTCTAGCTAGCGTTGTCCTATCTGGCGGTGAATCCGAAGCTCTCCTGGTGGCTAATGGAGACCATTACCTTGGGTTGTAGCCTGGAAGTGGATATCTGATGATAGTAGGATAATTTCTGCTAGTGCTGCTGGTATCTGGTCCAGCTGACCTCAAATCCGGCTGGCGCCTCAGCTAACTCCTCCGCTGGACTACGCTGCTGTAGTTGAGCACCGATCTGGCCAGGGCCTCGGTTATCTCCTCCGCTGTTAGCTTTTCCGCTTACCGCAGCTGTAGTTGAGCTCTGATCCGGCTGGGGCCTCAGTTAGCTCCTCCGGTGTCAGCTCCGCCGCTGTAGTTGAGCTCCGATCCGGCCGGAACCTTGGTTAGCTCCTCCACTACTAGCTCCTCCAATGTTATTTCTGCTGTTAGCTCCGATGCTAGAAGTAGTCCAACTTCAGTCGCTTGTCCCTGGGTCAGAGAGCAACAGATGTCCGGGACTGGCAGGATAATACTCGACAAGGTACAAACAGACCATAGAAGTATTCCTGTCTTCTGCACAGGTCTAGAAAGTCCTTTTACTCCTCAGTAGACTGCATCCACACTAATCCACTGCATCCATGTTAAAGTTTGAGGTCGGTCACTTTGGTCCTACTTTGGTGATCTTCAAAGTATATGAAAAAGAAAACCAGTACAATGTAAAGAAACAAAGAAATTTGTCACTTACCGGTGGTGAAGGGACTCGCTCGCTGCTGTGGTCGGTCCGTTTTCATCAATCGTGGTCATTATTTTCCATTCTGTCAGTCATTTGCACTTTCCCACATCTAGATACTCTTATGATTATCCCACTTGAATTTCGTTTGTATTCCCCATCAATTTTTTGAGTATGATGCAGTTTTATGTGACAGTACATGACGGTGCATAGCGGCCATATTTGCTTTCTGGGCTCAAAGAAGGAAAACAGGAAAAGGAAATAAGGATTTCTTCTTCTTGGGTGTAATACGTGTCATCCATGAGTCCTCAAACGCGTGCCTGCCACCTTCTGACCTGGCACGATCAGTACAAGTTGTCAGCACAGCTGGGGAGTTAAAGGGATTTCAGAATCTTCTGATTTGATTGTCACTTCCTTGTGGTAACGTATCGTCACTTCCTGTTTTGCTGTCTGCCTGTGTGGTTTGCTTTGTGGTTTGCTCTCTAGCCACTAGCTATGGCTACTAGCTCTCTTTCCTCTCCTCTGGTGTGCTCTCTCTGTCAGATGTTTAGCTACACCTCTGCCTCTTTTAGTGATAACAGTAAATGTAATAAATGTTGTCTTTTTGAGGCGCTCGAGGCAAGGTTGTCTGATTTGGAATCCCGGCTCCGCTGCATTGAAACACCGTCTGCGCCAGTTAATCTCGACGGACGCCCATTAGCTGCAGCGGAGCTAGCTAGCTTAGGCCCCACTGTCAGCAGTTCCCCGGCTCTCCTCAGCAGCGAGGAGACTGGGTGGGTGACGGTGAGAAGGAAGCCTAGTCGCAAAGCCCCGGTTCACCACCAACCTGTTCACGTTTCTAATCGTTTTTCCCCGCTCAACGACACACCCGCTGAGGAAAAAACTCTGATCATTGGCGACTCTGTAGTCAGAAACGTGAACCTAGAGACTCCAGCGGCCATAGTCCAATGTATTCCTGGGGCCAGAGCAGGCGACATCGAGTCAAATTTGAAAATGCTGGCTAAAAGTAACTGTAAATACTCCACAATTGTTATTCACGCCGGCATTAATGGCATCCGTCTCCGGCAGTCGGAAGTCACGAAACTTAATGTAGAATCGGTGTGTGTTTGCAAAAACAATGTCTGCCACTGTAGTATTCTCTGGGCCCCTCCCCAATCTGACCAGTGATGACATGTTTAGTCGCTCGTCATCCTTGAACCGCTGGCTGTCTGTGTGGTGTCCTAAAAATGACGTGGGCTACATTGACAATTGGAGCTCTTTTTGGGGAAAACCTGGTCTTATGAGACGAGACAGCATTCATCCCACTTTGGATGGTGCTTCTCATTTATCTAACAATCTGGCATCTTTTTTATCCAAATTTCCAAAACCCTGACTACTCAGAGCTGGGACCAGGAAGCAGAGTCGCAGTCTTACACGCCTCTCTGCAGCTCCTCTTCATCCGCCACCCCTCAGCTTAGCCCCTGTCTTCCCCATCAGAGATTCGTTGTCTGCTCCCTCCAAAGTAAATAAAAATATAATGTATAAGCATTCCAAAGTGATAAAGCAAAATATTGGTAAAACTCAAATTAAACATAAAGCCTCTAAATGGAATGATTTGGCCTCTGTTCCTCCTCATAATTTAAAAATTAAATGTGGTTTATTAAATATTAGGTCTCTAACTCCCAAGTCTCTGTTAGTCCATGATCTGTTAATTGATCATCAGATTGATTTAATTTCCCTTACAGAGACTTGGTTAGGGCAAGAGGATTATGTTGGTTTAAATGAATCAACTCCCTCTGGTTATTTAAACTGTCAAAATCCCAGAAGTTCTGGTCGTGGAGGAGGAGTAGCAACAATTTACCATCCCAAATTACTTGTTAATGTAAAGCAAAAAACATGTTATAATTCCTTTGAGGGCCTGGTCCTCAGTGTTGGGCACTTTAGCAATTTCAGGTTAAACTCAATTTTATTTGCCATAGTTTATCGTCCCCCATCAACCTATTCAGAATTTTTATCCAAATTTGCTGATTTCTTAGCTGATTTAGTGCTGATATCTGATAGAATAATTATAGTAGGGGACTTTAATATACGTACATGTGGATGTAGATAGTGACTGCCTTAATGTGGCTTTTAATTCAATATTAGACTCGATTGGGTTTTCTCAGAAAGTAGGAAATTCTACTCATTACCTCCACCATACATTGGACCTTGTTCTGACATATGGCATAGAAATAGAGAATCTTGTAGTGTCTCCCCATAACCCTGTACTGTCAGACCATTGTCTGTTAACCTTTGATTTTACTATTTCTGACTATTTGGCTCCTAAAGAAAAATATTATCACAGTAGATGCCTCTCAGATGATGCTGTTTCCAAATTTATGCAGATTGTTTCCTCTATGCCATGTGTCAACACAACGGAAATAAGCTATAGACAGCTTGCTCCTTCTGTAATTGATAACATGGTGGATAGTGTTTCAGCTTCTCTGTATCAGGCTCTAGACTTGGTGGCCCCCTTAAAAAAGAAAAAGTCTAATCAGATTTTTAACTCCTTGGTTCAACACAGAAACTCGTAGCTTAAAACAGAAGACTCGTCAATTAGAAAGAAAATGGCGCTCTACTAATTTAGATGAAATCTATTTAGCTTGGAGAAATCATCTTTTAATTTATAAAAAATCTCTTAGAAAAGCTAGAACGAGTTATTACTCGGCATTAATAGAAGAGAACAAGAATAATCCCAGGTTTCTTTTCAGTACTGTAGCCAGGTTGACAAAGAGTCAGGACTCTGTCAATCCTACCATCCCCTTAGAGCTTACTAGTCAGGACTTTATGAACTTTTTCAATAATAAAATTTCATCCATCAGAGATAAAATCAATCAGATTCTTCCCACAGTTAACTTAAATACTGTAACTACTACAACTCCTTCTATTGATGTCTGTCTTGATGAGTTTACTCCAATCGACCTTTGTGAGTTAGACAAAATAGTTTCCTCATCCAAACCTTCAACTTGTCTTTTAGACCCTATTCCTACCAGGTTATTTAAAGAAGTCTTCCCACTTATTGGTAGCTTTATTCTTCATATAATCAATTCTTCATTAACTTTAGGCCATGTACCGCAGGCTTTTAAAACGGCTGTAATTAAACCCTTACTCAAAAACCCAACGCTAGATCCAGGAGCTTTAGCTAACTATAGACCAATCTCTAATCTCCCTTTCATTTCAAAAATCTTAGAAAGAGTTGTTGCTACGCAATTATTTGACCACCTGCAGGGAAATGGTTTACTTGAAGAGTTTCAATCTGGGTTTAGAATCCATCATAGTACTGAAACAGCCTTAGCGAAGGTCACTAACGACCTCCTCATTGCATCTGATAATGGACTAGTTTCTGTACTTGTCCTTTTAGATCTTAGTGCAGCTTTTGATACTATCGATCATAATATTCTACTTGATAGATTAGAACACTATGTTGGACTTAATGGAACTTTGTTGCAGTGGTTTAGATCTTATTTATCTGATAGGTTCCAGTTTGTTCATGTAAATGAGGAGTTTTCTTTCAGCTCAAAGCTTAGTCATGGAGTTCCACAGGGATCTGTACTAGGCCCTACTCTTTTTAGTTTATATATGCTTCCGTTAGGCAACATTATTAGAAAGCACTGTATACATTTTCATTGTTATGCAGATGACACACAATTATACCTGTCAATGAAGCCAGATGATACTAATCAATTAGCCAAGTTAGAACCCTGTCTTAAGGAAATCAAAGCTTGGATGACTTGTAATTTCCTGCTATTAAATTCAGATAAGACTGAAGTCATTCTTGTTGGTCCAAAAAACCTTAGAAATTCCTTTCCAAATCAAACTTTCAGTTTGGATGCAGTTACTCTTTCTCTTAATAGCTCTGTGAGGAACCTTGGAGTTATTTTTGATCAGTATTTGTCCTTCAATTCACATGTTAAATTTATTTCTAAGACTGCCTTCTATCATTTGCGTAATATTGCCAAGATTAGGAGCATCTTGTCTCAGAGTGATGCTGAGAAGCTGATCCACGCTTTTGTTAGCTCGAGATTAGATTATTGTAATTCTTTATTATCAGGCTGTCCTAAAACATCTTTAAAAAGTCTTCAGCTGATCCAAAATGCTGCAGCAAGAGTTTTAACAGGTACTAGAAAGAGAGATCATATCTCTCTGGTTCTGGCCTCCCTTCATTGGCTTCCCATAGAGTTTAGAATTAAATTTAAAATCCTTCTTCTTACTTACAAAGCTCTAAACAATCAGGCTCCTTTTTATTTAAAAGATCTGATACTACCGTATCATCCCAACAGAGCACTACGCTCCCAAAATGCAGGATTACTTGTAATACCTAGAATCTCCAAAAGTACAATGGGAGGCAGAGCCTTCAGTTATCAAGCTCCTCTCCTGTGGAATCAGCTGCCAATCTGGATTTGGGAGTCAGACTCAATCTCTGTTTTTAAGAATAGGGCTAAAACCTATCTTTTTGATATAGCCTACAATTAGGGAGGGATCATGTGTTTCTGAACCCTCCCTTAGTTATGCTGCTAATAGGTTTAGTCAGCCGGGGGACCTCCAGTAATGCACTGGGCCTCACTCCTTTCCTCACTCTCTATGAAATATTTTTTTTTTGCTCGTCATTAACATTTGTTTGTTCTCTCCCATAGATTGAGTCCCCATCGTGCTGTTTGCTCTCTACATGTCTGTTCTTTTCTTCTTCTCTATCCCCTCACCCCCCAACCAGTCGCAGCAGATGACTGCCCCTCCCTGAGCCTGGTTCTGCTGGAGGTTTCTTCCTGTTAAAAGGGAGTTTTTCCTCTCCACCGTCGCCAAGTGCTTGCTCACAGGGGATCGCCTGATTGCTGGGGTCTTTCTGCAACTGTGGGGGCCCCCCCTACAGTTGATAGTGCTATGAGATGACTGTTGTTGTGAAATGGCGCTATATAAATAAAGTTGAATTGAATTGAATTGAATCAGTTGACAGGTGCAGCGCCACGCTCTGCCACTAGGGACACGCAAAATGTCACACTCAAAGGGTTAAGCAGTGACTTGTTGAGGATTCCCTGTGTGTGTGTTTGTGTGTGTGTTTTTTTCCTCAAAGTCCCTTCGTGCCCACTTCTTCGATCCCCCCCCCCCAGGTGATCAGCAAGAGAGTTCTTCGGTGGGCACCACTGGTGAGCCAGGATTTGGAAAAAGGATTAAGATAGAAACAGTGTCACTGTGGAAATGAGGATAAGCGGTCTCGCCCATTGTTACAATATTTTTTCAGGCTGCTGACACATCATGTCGCGTCATGTCAAAGTGTTATCTTGTCCACTTTTGTTTGTTTTTATTAATTTTGTTTTTATTTTTTTTAATCTCTTTTTACTGATATTAGCTTTTTACTTAGTGTTAGCTTCGTGTTGGCCTAGCAGAAAGCCCGATTGGCATACATGTGAATCAGACCCCGGGCCGGGCTGTTTTCACCAGGCTAGGCTAACCTGTTTTTAGCTGTTTATAGCTGTTTTTAGCTAGCTAGCTATCCACTTCTTGCCTGGGATGTCATGACTCCATCCCCAAAGTGTGTCAGCTGTGTGTCCCTCCTTAAGAAGGTTTTTGAGTTGGAAGTGAGACTCTCCAACCTCTATAAGATTTGGGAGGCTGAAGACCACCTAGACACTATAATCCTCAGGAGAACATCTGCCCCAGCAACCGACTCAGCTAGCAGAAACGGCTACTTACCTGGGTGAATTCAGCACATCGCCATCCACTTCCACCCCTGCTCCGGTCTCCTCAGCTGTCCAGGACCCCAGCAATAAACACCGGCTTCAGATCGGAGCTAAATCCAAAGCCCCGGGTGGTCTTTCACATCCTCAATGCGCACCCTGGACTTTGGTTGGGCCAACTAGCAAACATCGGCGATTGACCAGACACGGCCGCGCTTCTTCTCCTCCCTTGCTGCTGGAAAACAGATTCAACGTCCTTTCCCTGAAGATTTTCCCCACCTAGATGTCGATCATCCTCCAATGGCTGCCCCCTCCCCCTCCTCCTTCAGCAGCAGTCCAAACCCGCAAGCCCCCGATTAAAACTACTTTAGGTGTGCCAAACTATACACCAGCTCCTAAAAGAAGAGAGCGCATCACCGCGCCATCACAACAACAACATCAGCAATATTATCTACCATTTCAGAAACCACCAGCAAGGCTCCCCCAGGAGACGTTGGTAATTGGTGATTCGATTATGAGGAACGTCAGAAGCAGGTACTGTGTCACTAAATTTTTTTCTTGGGGCTTGGTTTTGTAGACAATTTCAACCTGTTTTGGAACCGCCCATCATTTATGAGGCCAGATGCCATCCATCCAAATAGACTTGGTGCAGTGTTTTAAGGGATAATCTGTTCTATTCTATTCAGTGTTTTTTAGTACAGTGACTGAAATTTGGTGTGTTAACTCACCCCAAAGTTCCTGGGTCTGACAACTAGCCTTTCTTTGTTTACACTTCTCACATTAATCCTATTAATCCAAATAATCCTCACTGTTTAGATCAGTCTTCAATTGATAACCCCAAAGAGATTGTGTCTGTCTCCCGTTACCCAAAATATTATAACCCAAGACAAATACAACATATCTTGACAAATTCACTCCTTTCTGCAGCTCCATCTCATCTGCCACCCCTCAATTTAGTCCCTGTCTTCCCCCTCAGAGAACTTTTGTCTACTCCCCCCAAAGTTAATAAAAATATAATGTATAAACATCCCAAAGTGATTAAACAAAAAGTTGGTAAATCTCAAATTAAACATCAAGTCTCTAAATTTAATGATTCGGCCTCTCTTCCTCCTTATAATGTGAAAATTAAATGTGGTTTGTTAAATATTAGGTCTCTAACTCCCAAGTCTCTACTAGTTCATGATCTATTAATTGATCATCAGATTGATTTAATATCCCTTACAGAGACTTGGTTAGGGCAAGATGATCATGTTGGTTTAAATGAATCAACTCCCTCTGGCTATCTAAACTATCATAATCCTATAAGTTCTGGTCATGGGGGTGGAGTAGTGGCAATTTACCATTCTAAATTGCTTGTTAATATAAAGCAAAAAACATGTTTTAATTCCTTTGAGGGCCTGGTCCTCACTATGGGGGATGTTAACAATCTTAGCTTAAACCCAGTTTCCGTTGCCATAGTTTACTGTCCTACCTCAGCCTACTCAGAATTTTTATCCAAATTCATCAAATTTCTAGCTGATTTAGTGCTGAAATAAGATAAATAATAAATAAATAATTATAGTAGGGGATTTTAATATACATGTTGATGTAGATAGTGACTGTCTTAATAAGGCATTCAATTCAATATTAGACTCATTGGGGTTTTCCCAGAAAGTAGAAAATTCTACCCATTATCTCCACCACACATTGGACCTTGTTCTGACTCATGGTATAGAAATAGAAAATCTGTTAGTGTCTCCTCATAATCCTGTACTGTCAGACCATTGTCTGTTAACCTTTGATTTCACTATTTCTGATTATTTGACTCCTAAAGAAAAATATTACTACAGCAGATGTCTTTCAGATGATGCTGTTACCAAATTTTTGCAGATTGTCTCCTCTATACCACGTGTCAACACAACAGAAATAAAATATGGAGAGCTTGCTCCTTCCGTAATTGATAGCATGGTAGATAGTGTTACAGCCTCTCTGCATCAGACTCTAGACTTAGTGGCCCCTTTAAAAAAGAAAAAGTCTAATCAGATTTATAACCCCTTGGTATAACACAGAATCTCATAGCTTAAAACAGAAGACTCATCAACTAGAAAGAAAATGGCGTTCCACTAATTTAGATGAATTCTATTTAGCTTGGAGAAATCATCTCCTAATCTATAAAAAAAAAAAAAATCTCTTAGAAAAGCTAGAACAAGTTATTACTCTGCATTAATAGAAGAGAATAAGAATAATCCCAGGGTTCTTTTCAACACTGTAGCTAGGCTGACAAAGAGTCAGGACTTTGTCAATCCTTGCATTCCCCTAGAGCTTTCTAGTCAGGACTTTTTGAACTTTTTCAATCTTAAAATTTTATCTATTAGAGATAAAATCAATCAGATTATTCCCACTATAAACTTAAGGACAGCAACTACTACAACTCCTTCAATTGATATCTGTTTGGATAAGTTTACTCCAATTGACCTTTTAGGGTTAGATAAAATAATCTCATCCAAGCCTTCTACTTGTCTTTTAGACCCTGTTCCTACCAGGTTATTTTAAAAAAAAGTATTCCCATTTATTGGTAGCAGTATTCTTCAAATAATCATTTCTTCTTTAACCTTAGGTCATGTTCCGCAGGCTTTTAAAATTGCTGTAATTAAACCCTTACTCAAAAAGCCAACACTCGACCCAGGGGTTTTAGTTAAATATCAACCAATCTCTAATCTGCCTTTCTGTTTCCTTTCTGACCAGTTCCGGGACAGGAACGGGACTCCAACACGGGGAGCGAGGATGCCTCCTCCTCTGCTTCCTGCTTTCTTCCTCCTCCAGCCCATGAAGTATCTCGCGCTGTGTAGCGAGTTCTTCTCTCCTCAAAATTTCCGGTTCCGGCTCTGCCGGACCGGCGGCGCCACACGAGTCGGCTGCCTGTTGCAACAGCCTTTTTTTTATCTTCCTTCTTCTTTCTACACCTTTCACTCTGTATATATATCACGGACGCATGGATCGCCCCGGGGGTCTCCCGGGTCGGCGGACGGAGCCACGGTTTGCAGCGGGAGACGTTACAGCGGGGAGGAGCTAGTGCTAACTAGCACTTGGCCGCCGCCCGGTGCTAATGGGAAACTCGACATACCGGGAGCTGTAGCGAAAACGAAGCGGGTGCCGGGCTGGAGTTTAGGCGGCGTGAAAGAAATATAAGACAGAATAATAAAGAGCGATGGCAAGAACCAAGCAGACCGCCCGTAAAATCTACTGGAGGAAGAAGCCCCCCAGGAGACAGCTAGCCACCAGGGCTGCTCGGAGAGGCGCTCTGGCCACCGGCAGAGTGAAGAGGCCTTGCCGTCACAGGTCCGTGGCTCTGAGAGAGATCCGTCGCTACCAGAAATCCACGGAGCTGCTCATCCGTAAGCTGCCCGTCCAGCGCCTGGTGAGGGAGATCGCTCAGGACTTCAAGACCGTCCTACGTTTCCTGAGTTTCGCCGTCATGGCTCTGCAGGAGACCAGCGAGACCCACCTGGTGGTCTCTTCTTCGCTAAGGGGGTCACCATCATGCCCAAAGACTTCCAGCTGGCCCGCTGCATCCGCGGAGAGAGAGCTTAGACTTTCTGCTGCACATCCACCAGCCATAATGCTCTGCACTGTGTGTCTATATATATATACATTTATAGTAATATGGACATATGTTTGCTAGATGTTGTTTTTTCTTGCCTTCTGATTATTGCTCTGAGTGTTGCTGTCCCTGTGCTGTTGCAATCCTGGAATTTCCCCATTGTGGGACTAATAAAGGCTTATCTTATCTTATCTTATCTTATCTTATCTAATCACCTCCGGGTGATCGTCGTATTGGAGAGGAAGGTTGTCCAGGAGGTCCTCAGCGCAGTCTAGGTGCCAGCGCATATAGCTGGAGTTGATGTCGAAGGTAGCGGCGAGGAGCATCCCATCGATGTACTCCAGCACGCTCGCTAACTCCTTGCCTAGGCGCCAACCACGGCCCCTGGATGATGGCATTCTCCCGGCAATTGACACCTAGACAGGGAAGAACAGTAGTCCAATGAAGGCAAGAACTCACGGTGAAAAGGCGTCTCGGTGTGGCGTCTCTGTTAGACATCCTGGCAGGAGAATACTGTCATGGGGTGACCCTCGCGGCTCACCATAAGACACCAAGAGTCCACCAGTGAGTTTTGCAATGATGGTGATTTATTAACACAATGAAACAAGACAAGACAGTGAGCCGCTCTGGGCAAAAACACACATAAATCAATACAAGGGCTCGCAGGGCTAACCCCAGCCACTACGAGCTAAACTGTGACATGGCATAAGACACGAACCTGACATGAAGATCAAACGACGCTCTGACAAGGAAAGTTGACAAGGCTTGACGGGGTTTTGATGATGTCTGACAATACTCCTGCAATCTTACTGCCACTAGTGCCCGCTTAATAAAGGCGAGCACTAACGAGCAGTAATGACAAACAGCTGACCAGCCTTGACAGGCGGAAGCCCCACCAAGCACCTTCACAATAAGAGCCCGGTGAGGCCAGAATACAACCCACAGCTGTCAAGGCTGGCAGCGAGTTGAGCTTAGCCCGAGCGCGGACAGAACCCAGCGCTCGGGTCGTAACAGTACCCTCCCTCCGAGGGCGGGCTCAGAATGCCCCAAGGACCACCCTGCCCCCCTCACCCCCCAGGGTGGGTGGCTGGGGGTAGGTGTGGAGGGAGAGAGACCAAACCCAGAAACAAAACCGTGACAAGAATAACTACATACAGGACAATGACAAGAATAACTACTCAGATTAAATAAAAAAAAATGCACATGGAGAAAACAAAAAACAGAACTACTGGGTCAGAAACACTTAACACAAGACTATGACAAAATATTGAATATTCAAACCAGATGAAACACACAGAGGAAAATAAGGCAACAGTAGAACATAACATTTGCCAAGGATCCCCAAATAAGTTACTGAAAACACCAGATAGCACGAGAAAATTAAATCTTGACCCACATGTTACACAAGGAAATAACCCCCCCCCCCCCCCCCGTGTGAATTCCCATGAGAGTCTTCAAAAAACCAAATACAGAAACAGAGCACTTACTGGCTCATGCCTGACTACCCACGATACCAACTACGGCAACTGCAAAACATAACCATAACACAAAATACACAGGACAGCAAGGACAAAAGAAAAAACAGAACAATCACTGTGACGATCAACACCAGAAAAAACACTATCCCCCCGACAGTTTATGCCGACCGGTGGAGACCAAGCACCACAGGAACAGTTCAGGTAGTCTCCCCACGTCTAACAGCCGGCGGGTGGTCATAGGATTCGGAACATGACCAGGCGGCTCACCACAGTCCAACGCCCAGCACGTCCGCTCCTCTGGTGGTCAAACCAGGTCGCCCGAAGACACACACAACACGTTGGGTGGCCGACCCGAGGTGCCGAACTGGCGAAACAGTTCCTCAGGCGGCCGACCCGTGTCCCTCAGCCACTAGTCCCGGGGAAAAACAGCACGCGGTGGCCTCCCTGACAAGCACAAAACTCGGGAGAGCCAGGGCAAGCGAACAGGAGCCCCCACGGCCCCTGGCGATGATGCACAGGGGCAGTGACTCAGTAGAGGGGACAGATGGCAAGGATGAGCCTCTAATCCATTCGACGGCGAAAGGTCTGCAGCTCTTCCCCCGTCCATGGACCACGCTGGTGCTGCACCGCCGCTGGACCCCGATTGGGTCCCAGCTGCACCCACGTCGGGCCCCGATTGGGCCAGAACCGCACCCGCGGTGGACCCCGATTGGGCCTCCGGTGCACCCACGTTGGACCCCGATTGGGCCAGAACCGCACCCGCGGTGGACCCCGATTGGGCCTCTGACGCACCCACGTTGGACCCCAATTGGGCCTCTGACGCACCCACGTTGGACCCCGATTGGGCCAGAACCACACCCGCGGTGGACCCTGATTGGGCTTCTGACGCACCCATGTCGGACCCCGATTGGGCCAGAACCGCACCTGCGGTGGACCCCGATTGGGCCTCTGGCGCACCCATGTTGGACCCCGATTGGGCCAGAACCACACCCGCGGTGGACCCTGATTGGGCCTCTGACGCACCCATGTCGGACACCGATTGGGCCAGAACCGCACCTGCGGTGGACCCCGATTGGGCCTCTGGCGCACCCACGTCGGACCCCGACTGGGTCGGCGCAGCTCCGCTGATGATCTCCACCCCTGAACCTGGGACCTCCAACCCAGTGACCCCGACTGGTTCCATGCCGGCGACACTGCAACAAGGCTCACAAACAGGAAAACCAGGATCAGAATCACCAGTAGCAACAGAACCCAGCGAGACGAGCTCGGGCGCAGCAGCCGGCTGCTCCTCACTCGCCTCCCCGAGAGGCAGGCAAAAATGCTCCAACACAGGGGACAGAGACACAAGAGGGAGCACTTGCCTGCACTCGGGTTCTGTTGCCACCCAGGATTCTGACGATCCAGGTTCAGGGCGGCGACTCTCGTCAGCAGGCTCCAACTCAGCTGCGTCGGGCTCCGCAGCTGGCAGGATGTCATCTGCAGCCTGAGGTTCCTCCCGCACTGCTGTCCACGCCGATGACCCGTGTGGCATGGGGGCAGGGGACAATCGACCCACTGGCTCGAACCGATCCGGCGAGGAGACCCGGGGACGCTTCATCGTCGGCTCAGGCTCCAGGCCGCAGTCCGCTCTTCTCCTCCGTCCACGACGTGGCTGCAGGGCCGGATCCAGGCTTTCCAGCACTGCAGGCCCCCTCTTCATCCGACGACGTTGGCCTGGCGCCGCAGACCGCTTAACGGGGGGGGGGGGACACAGAGGCAGCAGGTTTAGTTATTTTCTCTACAGCAGGTGGAGGGAGCTCGGGGGGCTGCAAACCCCAAACTCCGCCCCCAGGAGTCAGACAAGGCAGATTATAATCATGATGTAATAAATTATCATGCACTTGCCTTCCTCCCAGGGAAGTGATGGTTCCTGCTGTAGGGGACGTTGTTCCTCCTTCTCCCCACTGGATGGCGACAGAGGGCCCCCTGGAAGGACTAGGTGGGGCCGCTCTCAGCGGTTCGCTGACGGGCTTCGCCGGCAGCAGGTCCAGCTGGGGATTCTGCTGAGGGTGACCTGGGCCGTTGCGCCGACGTCGTCGTCGGCCCCCAGATGGCGCAAACTCCTGGACCAGTTCCAGGACAGGAACGGGACTCCAACACGGGGACCGAGGATGCCTCCTCCTCTGCTTCCTGCTTTCTTCCTCCTCCAGCCCATGAAGTATCTCGCGCTGTGTAGCGAGTGCTTCTCTCCTCATAATCACCTCCGGGTGATCGTCGTACTGGAGAGGAAGGTTGTCCAGGAGATCCTCAGCGCAGTCTAGGTGCCAGCGCATATAGCTGGAGTTGACGTCGATGGTAGCGGAGAGGAGCGTCCCATCGACGTACTCCAGCACGCTCGCTAACTCCTTGCCTAGGCGCCAACCGCAGCCCCTGGATGACGGCATTCTCCCGGCAATTGACACCTAGACAGGGAAGAACAGTAGTCCAATGAAGGCAGGAACTCACGGTGAAAAGGCGTCTCGGTGTGGCGTCTCTGTTAGACATCCTGGCAGGAGTATACTGTCATGGGGTGACCCTCGCGGCTCACCATAAGACACCAAGAGTCCACCAGTGAGTTTTGCGATGATGGTGATTTATTAACACAACGAAACAAGACAAGACAGTGAGCCGCTCTGGGCAAAAACACACATAAATCAATACAAGAGCTCGCAGGGCTAACCCCAGCCACTACGAGCTAAACTGTGACATGGCATAAGACACGAACCTGACATGAAGGTCAAACAACGCTCTGACAAGGAAAGTTGACAAGGCTTGATGAGGTTTTGACAATGTCTGACAATACTCCTGCAATCTTACTGCCGCTAGTGCCCGCTTAATAAAGGCAAGCACTAACGAGCAGTAATGACAAACAGCTGACCAGCCTTGACAGGCGGAAGCCCCACCAAGCACCTTCACAATAAGAGCCCGGTGAGGCCAGAATACAACCCACAGCTGTCAAGGCCGGCAGCGAGTTGAGCTTAGCCCGAGCGCGGACAGAACCCAGCGCTCGGGTCGTAACACTTTCATTTCAAAAATCTTAGAAAGAGTTGTTTGCTAAGCAATTATTCAACCACTTATGGGGAAATGGTTTATTTGAAGAGTTTCAAACTGTGTTCAGAATTCATCATAGTACTGAAACAGCCTTAATGAAGGTCACGAATGACCTTCTTATCGCATCTGATAATGGACTCGTTTCTGTACTTGGCCTTTTAGGTCTTAGTGCAGCCTTTGATACTATCGATCATGATATTCTACTGGATAGATAAGAACAATATGTTGGACTAAATGGTTCACTGCAGTGGTTTAGATCTTATTTGTCTGATAGATTTCAATTTGTTCATATCAATAATGAGTTTTCTTCCAACTCTAAGCTCAGTCATGGAGTTCCACAGGGATCTGTGTTAGGCCCTACTCTTTTTAGTTTATATACGTATGCTTCCGTTAGGCAACATCATTAGAAAGCGCCATATACATTTTCATTGTTACGCAGATGACACACAATTATACCTGTCAATGAAGCCCGATGACTGTAATCAATTAGCCAAGTTAGATGCCTGTTAGATCAAAAATGAATTGATTGAGATTGAATCAATAATCAATAGGCGGTTTCCAAGTTCTGAGTCATTTATTCTCTTTCTGATCAGAAAAAGGAGGCAGTCGGTTACAGCATAACGTGTCTCAGAGCCTGCCTACACCAACTCCCTAACATGTGTTCAAGAATTTTGCTCCTTTTACTCTGGGCAGGCATCCCTGACTTTATCTAAACCTAAAGATGGCTGGAGGCATCTTTCCCCAAGACTACGTCTAATCTATGGTCAGCACTGAACATTCTGCTATGATCTTTATATGACCTGGTCAAGCTAAGTCACCCTAACTTCGGGCATTCTGAACAGCTTGGTATACTAAAACAAAAACCTTCATCATTATTTACAATCTTGCTCAGCCTAATCTTACACTGAGAAACAGACATTCTTTTCAAGCTCTGAGACAATGGAAAAACACAGAGAATCAGATGTTGGCTCATTATATGCACCAGATACAATTATAATATAAAATAGAACAATACAGCATTAAAATCATATAGAATAATCAATGAAACCTGGAAATATCCTATCATCCCCCCCCCCCCCTTGATGCTTAAAAAGCATCAGAGATGAAACATTATGGCTTCCAAAACCTCACTGGGCAGCTTGCTAAGTTCTGGTGCATTTTATGCTAAAGCGTTTTATTGCAAAAGATCCTAACTCGCTTTTTAATGAGGAAAGTCCGCCATCAGCCCCACTGCCACTCCTGAGCACCACTGGAATGTTTCATTTCCTGGGGAGCATGTGAGGATAATACCTTTTATTTCAAAAAAGAAATCAATCATCTAATTAAGTCATAAAAAAGAAAAATTGATCCAGTGATGGTGACTAACCATAAATTGAGATGAAATAGTGTATGTATTTGTTGTTCTATGTGTCAGTAGATTAGCAGTGATTTAATAAAAGTTAATACTGATATGTAAATTTAACTTCAGTGAAGACAAATAAAAATGACCAAAAATGATTACATGTGTAAAAAACTTATGTGTATGTTTGTATTAGGGATCTATGTGTGCTAGCATCCTAACCTATGTGTATTAGTACCTTAATGTGAAAATGCAACAAGGTATCAACAATCAAACAACAATCAATACAGTAAAACTGTATACTTGCTAAATAGTGATTAGTAACATAGTGGTTTCAAATGCGACATATATTAAAATAGAACATAAACAGGATAAAGTGAAAAAATCTCAAGCAGGGATAACAACTTCTCTGAACTTCAAGGCATATTTGATTACTCTTGCAACTCAGTACATTTCAAATTCACATCATGAACATACATCTCCTTTCGGTTTTCTGCATGTCAGTCATACTTTTACTCTGTACTCATAAAACATTAAGCTGGTGTTGTTTCCCTATCATCTCTAGTGGTGGCCTCATGATATAACACTAAATTCACATGAACAAGTTTCAGCATCATATCACAGATGCAAGGAATGACACATGAAAAGATCAAAAGTATCACTACAATAATCACCACCAAGTTTATGACAAGACTCCTCCCTGAGGAAAACAACCAGTTTATCCAGCGTGATGAGTCATTTACATTATCCTTAGCTCCAGCAGTCTGCAAAGCAGTCAGATTACGTATGGCTGAAGCAATGACACCTCCATCTGCTTCATGTGCAGGTATAAAGTTGCCACAGTACTGACCTACAATTGTGCACACACCCCCACGGGCAGCAGTCAACTGATCAAGTACCATTCTATCCTGTGTTGCTACAAGTCTTATAGCAGTCATTTCCTCCCTTTCACCTTTCCAGGCAGGTAAGGAAAAGTTCACAAAAGACTGCAGTCTATAATTAAGAGTCTCAACCCACAAGGTGTTCTTTTCCACTCCCACCCAAGGGAATATCGACTGTACTACCTTTTGACCTGTAGTAAGTATCTTGAACTGCTCTGGCACATCCGTATCCCAGATGGAATCATGTGGTGTGAAAATGGAATCCTGTGATAGGTCTCTCTTCCCTCTGCTCGCCTGACCCGCTGACATAATCAGGGTGTTGTCAGTCACAAAGACGGGGGCACAGGTTCCTGCCCAGTTCATAGGCAGATGGGAATATGCCTTACGACCACACAGACACCAATCATCCGTCAACCTATGTGCGCCATACAAATGGAAGTTGCAGATAGCAGCACTGCAAAGCTCCAGCATGGTGATAGGTCCGTAATGACAACAGTTAGCCCGTGGACACCACCTGCCCATCTGATTGGTCAGGGTATTAGCATCACAGGTGTGGTGTATACTGTACACTGCCTCACACCGAGAAAGGGGTAGGTCGCCCAGATGGTTGTTACCACTTCCCTTCAGACAAAAAGAAAAAGTCCCTGATGAAACTAACCTTGCCCTTACAGAGTAAGGGGGTACCATAAGTTCTCTGATTGGTAGAGTGACGAAAGGTTTCACAAGAGTGATTCAAAATAATCTTTTTTGTATAGTCCCTTTCTATAGCCTTCTGTAAAAAAAAAACAGAGAGCTTTTGCTGGTTCCACCATTTTAGCCACAACAGCAGTCTGTCCAGCTGACGTTGGCACTAAAGAGCAAACTTAACAATTGGAACAATTAGCTGCCCTGGCCGTATAGTTAGCATACCTCCACCACGTATTGGCAGCATATTCATGATTGTGATGTTCATGTAGCTCTAGCCAATTATGCTGAATATGTGCAAGGTCCCTAGCACTACGATGTATGGTTTGTGGTGCAGCTAAAAGAAACCAAAGTAATAATGTCACCCCTAGGATGATGATGCAAAGGAAACAACAACTACACCCTTTAATGATCAAACGTCTTTCTTGCACTTCTTGTCTCTCCATGATGGTCAACCACTTGCTTCACTATCCCAAGCCAATACCGGACACCACACAGGGTGCCGTCAGTCGACACTTATATAGGGAAACAATTAAAAAAAAGTCTCTTGCTGAAAGTCTTTAATGAAAAGAAGTTGAAGATATTTATTCAGTAGTCCCAGTTGTGAGTTCTGAGTAGGGTAAAGTTTACAGTGTGTTAAATGCACCCAAGAGTCCCGTCCTTCAACTTTCACCACTGTTGGTGTTGACAAAACAACTTTATGTGGTCCTTGACAGGGTGAATCAGTCCAATTCTTCTTTTTGATGGCTTTGATGAGGACGAGGTCTCCTGGCTTGGCCAAGATTGGTGCAGTTTCCTCGTGAACCCTCCTGGGGAGAGTAGCAGCGGTAATCCTTCTCATGTAATCTGCTAAACACACTTCTACATCATTAGGATTGAATGGCCTCAAAGGTGGCAGTAAGTATGGCTTGTCATAAATGATTTCAAATGGAGACAACCCCCCTTTGGTTGAGATTATCCTCATGTAAAACAAAACTAATGGGAGGCAATAAATCCAATTTTGCCCTGTTTCTGCCATTGTTTTTGTGAGTCTTCCTTTAATAGTTCTGTTTGTGCGTTCCACCAATCCTGCAGATTGTGGGTGATAAGCTGAATGATTCTTCAAACTCATGTTCAGTGCTGTGCCTAAATGTGATATAACTTGATTTCCAAAATGTGCACCATTATCTGAATACATTTTCTTAGGTATTCCAAACCTAGGTACAATTTCGGCAAGCAATTTCTTTGCCACTGTGATTGCATTTGGATGTGTGCAAGGAAAAGCTTCTGTCCATTTAGAAAACATATCCAAATGACAAAACAATATTTCTTGCCCTCACATTTATTCAGTTCAATAAAATCCATGCAAATGTTCTGAAATGGATAAGTAGAGGGTGGAAAAGTGCCTCTCTCAGGTTTGAAATTTCCCTGTGTGTTGTTTTTTGCACAGATCATTGTTTACAAAACTGTGTGGCAAACTGGCTAAAACCATAGGTAGTAAAGGTTTTATTCAATGTAGATACCACCCCCACCACCCCCATCCCGCTACATGCGAAATGCCATGCAGCAAGGTAGAGACTTGGTGAAACAGTTTGCATGGTAGAATAGGCTTGTTTGCCTTACATTTGTAGAGCTTTGAAGTGTTATCAAAAATAGCTCCCTTCTTTATCCATTTGTAAATTTCAGCCTGTGGTGCTGCTTTTTGAGCCTCAACAAGAATATCATGTTCTAGCTCTTCAGTCAGTGTCAGAATAGAATCAAATGTCCTTTGTCCAGGTTGCAAGCCTTGTGCAACCGCCTTTGCAGTTTGATCCGCAAAATGATTACCTTTAGAAACTGGATCATTGCCATTTGTATGAACAGCACATTTGCATATGGCCAGTTGTGATGGAAGTTTGATACTTTCAAGCAACTCCAAAATGAGGTGTTTATGCTGAATAGGCTTCCCTGATGATGTAATCATGCCTCTGTTTTTCCACTGCTGTGCAAAGGGGTGAATAGTGGAAAATGCATACTGGCTATCAGTGCAAACTGTAAGTTTTTTTTTATTTTGTCCTAATTTGCATGCTTCAGTTAGAGCAATCAATTCTGCAGCTTGAGCTAAAAAATGGGATGGAAGTTTTTGGGCCTTCAAAACAGTGTCATGAGTGTCAACTGCATAGCCAGACAAATATGATCCATCACAATCATGTTTTGATGATCCATCCACAAACAATGTGAGATCTGAATCATCCAGAGGAACGTCTTGTAAATCAGGACATGGCAGTATTTCATGTTCAATTTCTGCCAAACAGTCATGAGGTTCTCCTTCAGTGGAAATTGGCAAAAAACTCACTGGATTTAACACTGTGCAATGCTCAGTTGTTAAATGAGGCTGGGACATTAATACTGTCATGCATGCAAGGTGTCTGGATGGTGAAAGAACTGATATCTTGCTCTGGGATAAAATTACAGACACTGCATGTGTGACCTTCAGGGTCAAGGGATGAAAGAGAACAATCTCTGCAGATGCTTGAACTGCCATGGATGCAGCTATTACAGCCTGCACACATGGAGGAAGGGCCCTGGCAACCGCGTCTAGTCTTGTGGATTAATATGCCACTGTACGCATTTTTGTCCCAAATGATTGAAGCAGCTCTGATGTCATGTGCCCCTGTCTACAATCAGCCATTAGAATAAATGGCTTTTTATAGTCAGAGAGTGCCAAAACTGCAGTGCTGACCAAAAGCTTTTTCATCCTGACAAATGCTTCCTCTGCTTCAGGTGTCCACTCAATCTTTTCCACCTGTGCCATTGTTTTTTTTTGTAAATGAGGTCAGACAAGGGTTGCACTTCAAATGAATAATTTGCAATCCAGGAGTGACAATAGTTTAATGTCCCCAAAAATGACATCATGTCTCTTTTTGTGATTGGTTTAGGCGCTGCCAAAATAGCCTCTTTGCTAACAGGATCAACATGTCTCCCTTCTGCTGACAAAATGTGGCCTAAGTATTTCACTTCTGGCTTCCACAACTGCAGCTTTGCTTTGTTGACCTTGTGATCCTGCTCAGCTAAAAATGTCAACAAGGCAATGGTGTCTTTTTTGCAAGTGATTTCATCAGGGGATGCCAGCAAAATATCATCAACATACAGGAGTAATTGACTCCCATGAGGTGGAACAAACTTGGCCAAATTTGCTGACATTGCCTGTGAAAAAATGGTTGGTGATTCACAATAGCCCTGTGGCAGCCTTGTGAATGTGTACCTCTTGCCTTCAAATGTGAATGCAAACCAAAACTGATGATCTGGATGAATGGGAATGCTGAAAAAAAGCATTGCTGATGTCAGTCACTGTGAAAAAATGTCATTTGTGATTGTAGGTCATTTAACAAAGTGTGGGGATCTTGCACTGTTAGAGCTCTCGGAATGACAGCTTTATTCACTGACTGAAGGTCTTGGACCATTCTCCAGCCGGAGGATGGTGCAGCTTACGTCACCGGAAACAAAGGTGTATTGCACGGTGATTTTAGACATGGTACTATAACTCCTGCATCTATCAATTCCTGTATAACAGGTTTAATGCCTTCTTGTGCTTCTGGGCATAGAGGATATTGTCTCTGATAAGGCCTAAAATGAGATTTTGCATTTATTGTTACCAATTCTGCATTTTTCATTAAGCCTACATCTGCCTTTCCTGTTGACCACAAGGAATTTGGAATTTCTGAGAGTTCATTTTCCTCTCCCTCTGTCAAAGGAAATAAGATGAGATATGATAAGATAAGCCTTTATTAGTCCCACAATGGGGAAATTCCAGGATTGCAACAGCACAGGGATAGCAACACTCAGAGCAACAATCAGAAGGCAAGAAAAAACAAGAGCAGCGAGTATTCATATGTACATATAAACATAAATATATAGACACACGGTGCAGAGCATTGTAGCTAGATGGAATAAATATATAGATATATAAACACACAGTGTGGAGCATTGTAGCTAGATGGAATAAATATATGAATATATAAACACACAGTGTGGAGCATTGTAGCTAGATGGAATAAATATGTATATATATAAAGACACACAGTGTGGAGCATTGTAGCTAGATGGAATAGATATGTAAATATATAAACACACACAGTGCGGAGCATTGTAGCTAGATGGAATAAATATGTAAATATATAAACACAGTGTGGAGCATTGTGGCTAGATGGAATAAATATATAAATATATAAACACACACATTGTGGAGCAATGTGTGTGTTTATGTACGTTTATGTGCTATGCAATGCTCCACATTGTGGAGCATTGTAGCTAGATGGAATGAAACAGCATAACCGTCTACTTAGTTATCCTACATGGTATGATTATGTACCCATACATATTGTCACCCTCGGTAGCTAGTTGCATACCAGAGGGGACCATTGTGTAAATCTATTGCATCTTTTGCATTCAATACTATTAGGTTGTCACATCTTTTTGCTATCTCTGCGAGCAGCCCTGCTTAGGTTATACAGTCTGACAGCCGTTGGTAGGAAAGACCTGTGAAACCTCTCGGTTGTGCACCTAGGATGATGTAGTCTGCTGCTAAATGAGCTCCTTAGTGCATTCAGTGTGTCCTGCATAGTGTAGAACTCAGACTCCAGCAGAGATGACAGTTTAGCCACAATCCTTCTCTCTCCCATCTCCTCCACTGGGTCAAGGCGCTGCCCCAGGATAGAGCTACCTTTCTTGATCAGTTTGTTCAGTCTCTTCCTATTGGCTGCTGTAATGCCACTGCCCCAGCAGACCACTCCAAAAGTGATGGCTGATGCCACCACCGTGTCGTAGAATGTCTTCAGCAGTGCCCCTTGTACACCGAAAGACCTGAGTCTCCTCAGTAGGAACAGCCTGCGCTGTCCCTTCTTGTAGAGTGCGTCAGTATTGTGTGACCAGTCTAGTTTATTGTTCAGATGAACACCCAGGTACTTATAGGATGTTACCATCTCAATGTCTGTTCCCTGGATGTTTACTGGTGCTGTGAGGGGTTGTCCTTGCCTGCGGCAGTCCGCCACCAGCTCCTTAGTTTTCCTCGCGTTGATCTGGAGGCAGTTCCAATGGCACCAGTCCACAAAGTCCTGGATAAGCCCTCTGTACTCAGCTTCATCTCCGTTGGAGATGAGGCCAACGATCGCAGAGTCGTCAGAGAACTTCTGTAGATGGCAGTGTGTTGTGTTGTGTGAGAAGTTCGCAGTATAAAGGGTGAACAGGAAGGGAGCCAAAACCGTTCCCTGGGGGGCCCCCGTGCTACCGATGATCGTGTCGGACACACAGTCCCGGGTTCTCACAAACTGTGGCCGGTTTGTGAGATAGTCCAAGATCCATGATGACAGGCGCTGGTCCACCCCTGCGCACAGCAGCTTGTCCTTCAGGATCATCAGTCGGATGGTGTTGAAAGCACTGGAGAAGTCAAAGAACATGATCCTCACTGCATTCCCGGGCTTCTCCAGGTGGGACAGAGAACGGTGAAGGAGGAAGATGACCGCATCCTCCACCCCAATACCATGCTGGTAGGCGAACTGGAGTGGATGCATCGCTGGTCCCACCAGGGGGCAGAGGTGAGCAAAGAGCAGTCTCTCCAGGGTATTCATCATGTGGGACGTCAGGACCACTGGTCTGTAGCTGTTCAGATCTTTGGGGTGGGAAGTGGGAAGAAATAGTCATGCTTGTGATTCAGGGACGTCAATGCTAACGTCTTTTTGGACTTGTGCCGCCCAGTTCAAAGGCAGACAGTAGGTGTCAAGCTTTGGGCAGTACTGAACTCTTGGTTCAGGTGTTCTTTTCCAAGATCGATCACACTCCTCTGCTGTGTTCACAAATCTGCCTACATCCTTCCACTGCATGTGTTTAGGCTTGATCAGTGCAATGTGTGGTGACTCCCAGTGTTTGAAGTGGCTCTTATCTCCATCTGATAACCTCACAGATGCTCCTGCATAGCGCTTTGGTGACCAGTACAAATTTGCAATGACTATTCTAGAGGATGAGTTTGCAAAAAAATGTTTTCTCAAATTTGTCATCTGGGCCACTCAGATATCAGTCATACATGTTACAATGATATTGATTAGTGGCCTGCACAGTTGTAGGAACTTGTGTTTTGAAATGTTGCATTATTTTGGCTTCCAAGCTTTCAGTCACCCCGGTTGGTCTGGCCGGTACCAAACGAAACAAATATGAGTATCTTGGTACTGCAAAATCTTGCAAAACATGAATTTCTGTTTCATGTGGGAAATGTGATGCCCTCATACCACCTTCTGTCGGAATTACAGCGATATTGAGAGTTGTGGGCAGATCCCTTCCCAATAAGTTAACTGGACACACGTGGCAAAATGAATGAACCTTCTGCACTTTCCCCTGTAACAGGATCTTTTACTGTTAGAATTTCAGCAAGACATTCCTTTTTGAGTTTACCATTAGCTGATTTACTGATCACTGTGTGTTCTGATTTTGTTAGCCCCCCAGCATCTAGGCCTGAAATGACAGATCCGCAAGCCCCAGTATCACAAAGAAATTTCAAAGTAGTTCCCTGAACTTCTAAAGTAACCTTTGTTAAACACTCTAGTGTCATGATTAGGTCAACGTCAGGTAAATGAAATATGTCAATTGCATCATTGTCAGTTTCAGTAGCTGTACTTAGCTTTGATTCGGTCAGTCACATGTTGGGATGTGATAAGTCCGGTTGTTGTTGTTGTGGCTGCTGAGCAGGGCATAGTCCCCTCCCCTCTCCCCAGCCCCCTGAACGTGCAGGGCAATGCTTTTTCCAGTGGCCCTGTTGCCCACAGGCATGACAATAGTCACGGCTCCACCGTTGGGGGTTTGCAGACCCAGCACCACGGCCCCTCCTCCCTCCTCCATGCCGGGGACCCTGGAAAAATACAGAAGTGGGGGTAGCAAAGGCCTCCCCCTGAGGGTCAGCGATTACATAAACAGGAGTGGGCTTTGTTTTAGCCTTCCTTTCTTCCCTGTCCACACACTCCCCCTCCAACCGTTCTTCATGTTTTGCATATGTCAACACATCAGCAAATGAACATGTATGATATGTTACAAGGTGTTTGCGTACATACTGTGCTAAATTTGGATGCATGTTCTGTAGGAATACACTTTTCAAATGTTGCCAATAGGGTTCTGAACCTGTATCTGCAGTAGGATTTTCCAAACCAGAATGACTGTCAAAAACATACACCTGTAGGCTTCAACACTTTCTGTTTTATGTTGAGTGACATTTTGAATGGCTGTCCAATCATGCTTTAATCTCCACTTGCTCCCTATGCGTTCATTTAATTCCTTCACCCGCTGAGCTAATACTGCATCAGTTGGTGGTAAAGGTTGATTTGCATCATCTTTGGGGTTCCAATTGCCTGAGACTGTACACCAATCAGCTTTCAGGACCTTTCTATAGGCTCTCTCTGTTTCCTGGCCATTTAATTTGAAACTTTGAAGGAGGTTTGCCATCCCTTCAAAAAATTGAGTTTGGCCTGTCTCGGGGGTGAGGGATTTCCTTCACCGCCTCACTGAAATCTCCATCAGTCCACAGCCTATAGACTAGCACAGTGGGAATATTTTGAATAGTCGCTTCACTGCCCTCAGCCGCTGGGCCAACATAAGCTGGGTTAGATATTTCAATCATAGGAAATTGTCCTAATTCTGCTGCATGTTCCTCTTCCTTAATGTGTTTATTTAAGGATGAAGATGTGTGTGCTTTTGAAGTGGCATAACGTGAAGGTGCATAAACACTTACTGTATCTCTTTTGCCAGACGAGAAGGCTGGACTTTAGGCTTGATATCTGGCATGTGTTGAAGGGAAGGAGGAGGAGGCCGGGGAGAAGCCAGGTCTGCCATTGGAGCCATGGGGGCCGTCACCGTCCCAAGGTCCGGATACAGAAGAGGAGGGGTTGGGTCTCTACGCCACTTGCTCTGGCCGTTATCTTCCTCCTCACCTCTGAATTTTGAGAATGTGAATTAGTCAAACCCTTTTTATTACAAACATCCAAGTCTTTTGAGGTATCTAATTCAGCTTGGCATTACCTGGCAATTTGAAGCCATTGTTCAGCTTCAAAGAGTTCATATTTTAACTCTTTTCGCCTACTGCCATCTGCTGCTAATTTAATGGTAGAAATCAAACTCTCACCATCTTTAACCCCGAGTTTCCCACTGAAATTAAATTTCTTTCTCCATTTTGCCAGAAACCTTGTGCTATTTCTGGCTTTTTTGTTCATAAATTTACCATCTCCTGACAAAACATAAATTTCATTCTCATCTTGCTGTGTTCTGCAACCCTCACAGCAAAATGAGGCATTATTTCTTCCTGTCTGAACACTTTATGGCTGTCTTATGTCCTGCTTGCTGTAACAGCAACCCATGTTTGAAAGGTTTTTTTTTCCCTTTTTACCAAGTTGTCACACACACATCAGTGGCTACACAGCTTTTTCTATATTTTTCCCAAGCTCTCTCTCTCTCTCTCTCTCTCTCTCTCTCTCTCTCTCTCTCTCTCTCTCTCTCTCTCTCTCTCGTGCGCATGCGTGGGCGTTTGTGGGAGCAGGGGTGTGGAGTGGTGTCGAGTGAGTACTTTAAACTTTGTATTTTCTAACTTTTTCTCTATCTTGTGTGTTTGAGGTGTGTGTGTTTAATATAGTGGGTTGAGTGTGTGTGTGCTGGGGTGTGAGTGTTGGAGTGAGTGTGTGGGGGAACGGTAGCTTCTGCTGCCGGTTTTTCCCGGCCGGCATCATGCCGGTGATTGATGGTGGTGTGGAGTTTGAGCGCTTAACCCGGCGTCATGGTGTGAGAATCCTCCCGACAGTTCCCTGTTCTGTGGAGGAGGCCAGCCTCGCTGTAGGACAGGTGGTTGGGCATGGCAGCATAAAATCAGCATCGAGGATGAACAGCGCAATTGTGATCTTTCTGGATTCGACTGAGAAAGCTGATCAGGTGGTGGCACAGGGAGTGGTCATAGTTGACACTTTTACTCCCGTTTTACCGCTGGCGAACCCGTCTAGGAGGATCACCATCTCAAACGCTCCTCCTTTCGTTAAAAATGATCAGCTGATTAGAGAGTTGTCCCGTTTTGGCCAGGTTGTGTCCCCTATCAGAATGGTCTCTCTGGGTAGTAAATCACCCCTGCTGAAGCATGTTGTATGTCATAGGAGGCAGTGTTTCATGGTGTTGAAAGACAGCTCTGCTGAACTGAATGCGTCTTTTAATTTCAGGATTGACGGCTTTAGCTACTTGGTGTTTGCAACATCTGAAACCATGAAGTGTTTTGCGTGTGGCGCAGAAGGCCATCTTATTAGGTCATGTCCTGAAAAGGCGAACACAAAGAGCACTGGCGGTAAGAAAGGTGACGCCGCTGTTTCTGGTGGTCCGGAGGGTAGCGCTACATGTGGTGCGGCGGATGCCGCTGCAGCACCCGCTTCTGCTGGGGCGGTCGCGGCCGCATTTTTTTTAGCCACAAATCCAGTAGCAGTGGGGGGGTGGCTGTACTTTTCTCTAGGGGTTGTGTGTCTGTCTCTTATGAGGTAGAAGAGGTGGTGAGAGGTCATTTCCTCTTATTAAAGGTACAGTTTGAAAACGTGAACTTCATTTTTATAAACGTGTATGTGCCAAAACACAGAGAGCAGAGAGGATCAGGGTCTTTGACGTGCTTTCGGATACGGTTAAGTCCTGTGATCCAAATAGTTTTTTATTTCTGGGGGGTGATTTTAACTGTACATTAAACCACAGACTAGACAGGAACCATCAGGAGCCTCACCCTGCTTCTGCCAATAGGCTGAGAGAACTGGTGAAAACACATGAAATGGCCGATGTGTGGAGATCACATCATGGGGACCAGAGGCAGTACACCTGGAGCCATGTCAAAGATAACCTTTTATCTATGGCTAGGTTAGACCGTTTTTATGGTTTTAAACATCAAATGAGTGTTTTTAAAAATAGTTGTATCTGTCCTGTTGGTTTCACTGATCACTGCCTGCTGTTTTGTTCTGTTTTTATTGAAAATGTAAAGTGTAAGAGTGCTTTTTGGCATTTTAACAATACACTTTTAAATGATGTGTTTTTTAAAGAGGTTTTTCATGATGTTTGGAAGTCACACAGGGAACAAAAACCCTCTTTTAGTTCTCTCCAATTGTGGTGGGATTTTGGTAAGGCCCAGATAAAACAACTCTGCCAACAGTACACTCAAAATGTCACTCGTAGCTTGACCCAATCCTTGAAAGTTCTGGAGACTGAGGTGGTAGAACTAGAGGAGTTGCTCAGTTCTACAGGAAAACAGGAGCACTTAGAGGCTCTCAAGTCAAAAAGGTCAGCCTTGGCTAGCTTGCTAGGGGTCACCGCACAGGGTGCTCTGGTCCGCTCACGCTACATGGATGTAGCTCTGATGGACTCGCCCTCCCAGTACTTTTTTGGACTGGAGGGGAAAAATGGACAGAGAAAGCTCATTCACTCCTTGTTGGGCGATGACGGGAGAACAATCTCCACAGCAGCAGAGATCAGGAAACACGCTGCTAGCTTTTACAGTGAATTGTTTAGAGCAGAGTGGAGGGAGGACACGGCACTGGGCCAGGTTTTCCTTGATGGTCTTCCAGTGCTCTCAGAGGACCTTGTTGCCGGCTTGGATGCTCCACTGTCTCTGTCTGAGCTGCATACGGCGCTAATGAGCCTCCAGAATGGAAAATCACCAGGCATAGATGGTCTCTCTGTGGACTTTTTTAAGGAATTCTGGCCCCTGCTTGGTCCAGACCTGCTGGAGGTTCTCCAAGATAGCTTGGAAAGGGGGACCCTATCCACGACCTGCAGGAGGGCCATCATCACACTGTTGCCGAAAAAGGGGGGACCTCCAGAGCCTAAAGAACTGGAGGCCAGTCTCTCTGCTCTGCACAGACTACAAGATTCTCTCAAAAGCTCTGGCCCGAAGACTGAGAAAGGTGATGAGAGAGCTCATTCATGTAGACCAGACTTACTGTGTGCCTGGCAGGCTGATTAGTGACAACGTCACTTTAATTCGGGATATTTTGGAGGTCTCTGGTTCATTGGCGGTAGAAACTGGTTTGATTTCAATTGACCAGGAAAAGGCGTTTGATCGGGTTGAACACCAATATTTATGGACAGTTTTAACAGCTTTTGGGTTCAGCCCAGGCTTCATAGCCAGGATACGGGTCTTGTACAGTGACATTGAGAGTGTGCTGAAGATAAATGGGGGCCTGTCTGCCCCTTTAAAAGTCCAGAGGGGGGTTCGGCAGGGCTGCCCTCTCTCAGGGATGCTGTACTCCCTCGCCATAGAGCCTTTGCTTCACTGCCTGAGAAGGGATCTATCAGGAGTTACTTTTCCTGGCTGTGACACCACGTTCAAGCTGTCGGCCTATGCAGATGATGTAGTCATTCTGCTAAACAAGCAGAGTGACATTGACGTTCTGGTTAGGAGTGTCAATCTTTTTGGCCAACTTTCCTCTGCAAAGATAAACTGGGGAAAAAGCGAGGCTCTGATGGTGGGGGAGAAACTAGAAAATCAGCTTACGCTGCCGGGTGGGTTGATTTGGAAAAAAGGAGGTTTTAAGTACCTTGGCGTCTTTATTGGAAATCAGCAGTTTGAGCAAAAAAATTGGGATGGGGTCATAGAGAAGATTAACGGGAGACTAAACAAGTGGAAGTGGCTAATGCCAAGAATATCTTTTAGAGGAAGAGTGCTCATTTTAAATAATCTTGTTTCCTCATCCCTGTGGCACCGCCTCATGTGCATGGACCCCCCTGCTGGTTTGTTGTCCAAAATTCAGTCTGTTTTGGTGGACTTTTTTGGGGGGGGTGGACTCCACTGGGTTCCTCAAGCCCTGTTATTTCTTCCCAAAGAGGAGGGGGGGCAAGGAGTGATTCATTTAGCTAGTAGAGGTGCTGCTTTTAGACTGACTTTCATACAGAGACTGCTGACGGGCCCCCAGGACCTGGTATGGAGGCCTTTGGCCTGTGTTATTTTACAGAGAGTCCTTGGGCTTGGGCTAGACCTCCCTGTGTTTTTAATGGATTTTAAGAACTCTAATGCACTGTCTTTACCCAGTTTTTACCGCAGTCTCTTTTCAGTGTGGACTCTTTTTAAAAAACAAAGAGGGCCATGCGATTCCCTCTACTGGTTGTTGAGGGAGCCGCTGGTTTTTGGTGGTCGCCTTGGTGTCCTGCCGGGAGTTGGAAGGACCTTCCTTGATAGGCTGTGTTCCAGGAACATTCTCACTCTGAAGCAAGTGGTGGAACTGGCTGGTCCTGGCCTCAACAACGCCTCAGCTTTAGCAGCTCATCTTGGTGTCAGGTCGATTCGTTTCATCGATGGTCTTCTTGCACACTGGAAACAGGAGCTTCATGGACTTGAGCACTCCCTACTCTTGGACTTTAGCAATGGCATGCTGCAGCCAGAAAGCACTGACCCCTTTCCCTCTCTCACGCTCTATATGGACTTTGACGTCGCTCCTTGCTCCTTACTGGCATTCTGTGCTCCCACTGGTGTGGACTTTGGAGGAGCCAGTGGTAAGGCACTCTACAGACTGGTGGTGATGGCACTCAACAAGGACCGATTGAACACCTGTGTGGACACTCCTTGGAGAGCCTATTTTAAACTAGGAAAAGGGCATCGGCCTGCCTGGAGGGCTCTTTACAAAGCCCCTCTCCCTAAGAGACATGGAGACTTACAGTGGAGGGTCCTGCATGGTATTATAGCTGTCAATGCTTTTGTTTCTGTGATTAACAGCAGTGTCAGTGATCAGTGTGTTTTTTGTTCCTCTAGGGAGACTGTTTTTCATTGTTTTATTGAATGTCAGCGCCTGAGTGGCCTCTTTGAACTTCTCACAAAACTTTTTCATATTTTTAAGGAAGTTTTCTCTAAGCAGGTTTTCATTTGTGGTTTTATGTACAATCGTCGTTTTAAGCAGAAGTGTCAACTACTGAACTTTGTTTTAGGACAGGCAAAGTTGGCTATCTATGTAAGCCGGAGAAGAAAACTTGAAAATGTTGAGAATGATGTTGATGTCAAAATTTTATTTGTGAGGCTACTTAAAGCCAGAATCAGGCTGGACTTTCAGTTTTTTATGGGGAATGGGGATGTGGAAGGTTTCAGGACCATCTGGTCCCTGGAGAATGTCCTCTGTTCAGTTCATGATGGACAGCTTTTTTGGGGGCGTTTTTTGGGGGATTAATTTTCTGTGTAACATAGCATGATATAGAAATTGTATTGACTGATGGACAAGTGTGTTTATTAAAGATCTTTTAAAAATCAAAAAATCTCTCTCTCTCTCTCTCTCTCTCTCTCTCTCTCTCTCTCTCTCTCTCTCTCTCTCTCTCTCTCTCTCTCTCTCTGTCTGTCTCTTTGTCTGTGTTTTTTTTTCTTCTCACTCAAGTACACACATACACACAGAGTCACAACACACACACAGAGTTCCCACAGAAATGTTCTTTTTTGCATTATCTCCACAAGGTCATACAATAAAGACTTTTAGGTTCATGCCAAAACCCTAAACAGCATGAGAATTACTTCAATTAATCTTCGGAACTGGCAACAATTAGCGGAAAAATCACCGACGTGGCTACCCCCCACACTGTCACTGCAGCGTGAAGCTCCTTTTTTTTTTTTTTTTTTTTTTTTACACTGCCGTAAAAACACAACACCAGTCCACTGTTTTTGCTCAAAGCTACTATTTTTCAAATACCTATAATTTTAAACACTTCTCAAAAGGATAACAATTAACTAACCACCCATTTTATGCTCCACAAATATCAGGAAAAAAAAAATCACAGACATCAATTTCACACCCTATTCACTCCGCCTCCATGGGAACTCAGCCTCTCTGTGTTTCACACCGGAATGGATTTCATGTAACACTGAGACAAAACAAATTCAGACTGCAGTAACTTTTTATCTAGCGCTTCAACAAAACTCACAAAATAAAATCTACCTTTTTCGGGGTTTCAGGTAACCTCCCCACCAATGCTGAAAGTCCAAACACTGGACCATGAGCAGAAATGGTCACAAAAGGCACAAATCTATCCCCGAAAATTTGCTTCTCTGGGATCACGTGATTTTCTCCACAGGACGTCAAATGTCTGTGGTTAAAAGTCCACAAATCTTTCCCTTTTTTCTTTGCATGCCCTTCGAGACCTCCACTGCACTTACTCGGCTGTAGAGAGCGACAGATTTCTAAGAATTTACCCCGGGTCTTGCGATAACGTTCACCGTTTGGAGAGGAAAAACCTTGTTCCTCCCAAGGGATTATTACGAGATCGATCACCGTGGATAAAATAACTCAGCACTCAGGCTGCTAGTTTCACCCTTTCAGCTTCCGCAGTGTACAATTGGTCTAGGGAATCCCTCACTGGCCATAAACATCAACAACAAAAACTGAAAAAAATTACTCACACTTGGTATCCGCCTCTTTGAATTCTGGTAGACCTGTCAGAACTCCACGCCGCTTCCCAACACTCTCAGGGTTTTTGAAGAGGGAATTCAGCGTGTCTTTTCAGTGCTCCCAGAAATATGGGCTCACCTCTTGACCGTGCACAGTCCAGTCTGGATGCATCAGAAAATGCCGCGGACCTCTTCATGTGGTCCCTGTTAGGGCGCCAAAAATGTTAAATCAAAAATGAATTGATTGAGAATGAATCAATTATCAATAGGCAGTTTCCAAGATCTGAGCCATTTTATTCTCTTTCTGAACAGAAAAAGGAGGCAATCGGTTACAGCATAACATGTCTCAGAGCCTGCCTACACCAACTCCCTAACATGTGTTCAAGGATGTTGTCCTTATACCCTAGGCAGGCGTCCCTGACCTTATCTAAACCTAAAGACGGCTGGAGCCATCGTTCCCCGAGACTGCTTCTAATCTATGGACAGCATTGAACATTCTGCTATGATCTTTACATGAACTGGTCAAGCTAAGTCACCCTAACTTTGGGTATTCTGAACAGAATAGCTTGGTATGCTAAAACAAAAACCTTCGTCATTATTTACAATCTTAAGATAAGATAAGATAAGATAAGCCTTTATTAGTCCCACAATGGGGAAATTCCAGGATTGCAACAGCACAGGGATAGCAACACTCAGAGCAACAATCAGAAGGCAAGAAAAAACAACATCTAGTAAACATATGTCCATATTACTATAAATGTATATATATAGACACACAGTGCAGAGCATTATGGCTGGTGAATGTGCAGCAGAAAGTCTAAGCTCTCTCTCTGCGGATGCAGCGGGCCAGCTGGAAGTCTTTGGGCATGATGGTGACCCCCTTAGCGAAGAAGAGACCACCAGGTGGGTCTCGCTGGTCTCCTGCAGAGCCATGACGGCGAAACTCAGGAAACGCAGGATGGTCTTGAAGTCCTGAGCGATCTCCCTCACCAGGCGCTGGACGGGCAGCTTACGGATGAGCAGCTCCGTGGATTTCTGGTAGCGACGGATCTCTCTCAGAGCCACGGACCTGTGACGGCGAGGCCTCTTCACTCTGCCGGTGGCCAGAGCGCCTCTCCGAGCAGCCCTGTGGCTAGCTGCCTCCTGGGGGGCTTCTTCCTCCAGTAGATTTTACGGGCGGTCTGCTTGGTTCTTGCCATCGCTCTTTATTATTCTGTCTTATATTTCTTTCACGCCGCCTAAACTCCAGCCCGGCACCCGCTTCGTTTTCGCTACAGCTCCCGGTATGTCGAGTTTCCCATTAGCACCGGGCGGCGGCCAAGTGCTAGCTAGCACTAGCTCCTCCCCGCTGTAACGTCTCCCGCTGCAAACCGTGGCTCCGTCCGCCGACCCGGGAGACCCCCGGGGCGATCCGTGCGTCCGTGATATATATACAGAGTGAAAGGTGTAGAAAGAAGAAGGAAGATAAAAAAAAAGGCTGTTGCAACAGGCAGCCGACTCGTGTGGCGCCGCCGGTCCGGCGGAACCGGAACCGGTTATGAAATTGAATTCAAAGTTAATGAAATAAATCCTCTGGATTTTCTATGGTTTTTCACAAAACAAATTTAATGAGGAAAAAACTTAGTGTTATGAGAAAAATGTTTAAAATTAACTAAACAAAATTTCACAAGGAAATGTTTCCAACTGATGAAAAAGTGTCAGTTTAATAGAAAGCAAACAGTGCTGTGAAAAAGTATCGCAATTATAGGGGCAATTACTTTTCCACATAGGAATAGGTAGGTTTGGGAGCATCTTCCCCTTCATAAATGAAATCATTTTTTAAAAATTGTATTTTTTGTATTTACTCTGGCAATCTTGGTCTAAAGTTAAAATTTGTTTGATGATCTGAATCATTTAAGTGTGAAAAAATATGTAAAAATAAAAAAAAAAACAGGAAGGGGAAAAGAGTTTTTCACAGCACTCTACTTTTACAAAAACTTTGCAAATTTCCACAATAAAAAGGTGAAACTTCCCAAGAAAAGTTACAAACTTTCACACATCTCAAACATAACAAAAGTGTCATATCTACAAGGGAAAAAATGATTTCTTGTAAAGACTTGCAATTTATGAAAATAAAATTGAAAAAGGTTGTAAACTTTCAAGACGAAGAAAAAACAGATTCAACAGGAAATAACATCACAATAAACAGGAAATGACATCACCAAAGTTTACAAGATAGCATCCTTAGCTCAACTCAAGTAGAGACCGAACACTTACGTCTATAAAACATGATGCTTGTGTCTTTGGATTTACATTTATAAATGTTCACCATCATTTTGTTTTCTGGAAGTTAAAAATCTGGGGTCCTTTAATCTTCAAAGCAACTGGACAAAACTGAAAAACTGGAGGGTTCCTGTTTCTGGGAACTGGAAGAAACAGGAAAACTGTATGGTTCCTGTTTTTGGGAGCTAAATGAAACAGGAAAACTGTATGGTTCCTGTTTCTGAGAACTGACCATTGCTGGATACCCTCCAAACATACTGGCAGCTTTGAGCCCATGCATCTTTGTTACATATGACTGCTTCTCACCCCCAGCCTTCCTTTCCATCATTCTCTTTTGCACCTGATCTCTCCACCTGTGACCCCTCGTGTGATGAAAATGTACTTTTTTGTCATAGAAAAGTTCTTCACACCATTTGCAGGGGTACCCCATGTGAACATGTTGGTGTTGTTTTAGTGACACCACCAAACTAAATGTTTCCCCACAAGTGTCACATCAGTATGGTTTTTCTCCAGTGTGACACCGTTTATGAACTTTCAAGCTACTCAAATGCTGAAATGCTTTCTCGCACAGGTCGCACTTGTATGGTTTCTCTCCAGTGTGAAGGCACCTGTGGGATGACAGGGAACCGGACTCGGTAAAACGTTTCCCACACTCCTCACAGACATATGCCTTTTCTCCTGTGTGAACGCGGTGATGCTTTTTCAATGAGCTGGAAAGAGCAAAGGTGGCCCCACACTCTTCACAGTTATATGGTCTCTCCCCAGTGTGGCTATGTTTGTGCAATAAAGAGCACTAGGAGCCCTGAAGGCTTCCCCACACTCATTGCTGCTGTATGGTTTCTCTCCTGTGTGGATCCTGAGATGGCTCTTTACATTTTCAGATGATGTAAAAGTTGTGTCACACTGCTGGCAACAGTGACGCTTCTGTCCTTTTCTCCCTTTGTCTTTCTGAAGCGGCGCGGGACCAGCAGCAGCTCCGCTCGACTCCGCCGAGGCGCCGGGAGACGCTCCTGCCCCGGTTCTGCCGCCAGCCGCCCGCTGCTCGGCCGCCATTTTGCTCTGATGCCGCTATCTTGCTCAGCCTAATCTTACACTGAGAAACAGACATTATTTTCAAACTCTGAGACAATGGAAAAACACAAATAATCAAACATTGGCTCATTATATGCACCAGATACAATTATAATATAAAATAGAATAATACAGCATTAAAATCATATAGAATAATCAATGAAACCTGAAAATATCCTATAATTCTAGATTAGAACAATATGTTGGACTAAATGGTACTTTACTGCAGTGGTTTAGATCTTATTTGTCCGATAGATTTCAGTTTGTTCATATCAATAATGAGTTTTCTTCCAACTCTAAGCTCAGTCATGGAGTTCCACAGGGATCTGCGTTAGGCCCTACTCTTTTTAGTTTATATATGCTTCTGTTAGGCAACATCATTAGAAAGCACTATATATATTTTCATTGTTACGCAGATGACGCACAATTATACCTGTCAATGAAGCCCGATGATTGTAATCAATTAGCCAAGTTAGAAGCCTGTCTTAAGGAAATCAAAGCTTGGATGACTTGTAATTTTCTGCTATTAAACCCGGATAAGACCAAAGTCATTCTTGTTGGTCCAAAATACCTTAGAAATACCTTTCCAAATCAAACTCTTAATTTGGATGTGGCTACTCTTACTCTGAATAGTTCTGTGAGGAACCTTGGAGTTATTTTTGATCAAGATCTGTTTTTTAATTCACATATTAAATTTGTTTCTAAGACTGCCTTCTATCATCTGCACAATATTGCCAAGATTAGGAGCATCTTGTCTCTGACTGATGCTGAGAAACTGATCCACGCTTTTGTTAGCTCTAGATTAGATTATTGTAACTCGTTATTATCAGGTTGTCCTAAAATATCTTTAAAAAGTCTTCAGTTGATCCAAAATGCTGCAGCCCAAATTTTTACAGGTACTAGAAAGAGAGATCATATCTCTCCGGTTCTGGCCTCCCTTTATTGGCTTCCCATTGAGTTTAGAATTAAGTTTAAAATCCTTCTTCTCACTTACAAAGCTCTTAATAATCAGGCCCCCTCTTATATAAAAGATCTGATATTACCCTATCATCCTAACAGAGCACTATGCTCCCAAAATGCTGGATTACTTGTAATACCTAGAATCTCCAAAAGTACAATGGGAGGCAAAGCCTTCTGCTATCAAGCTCCTTTTCTGTGGAACCAGTTACCAATCTGGGTTCGGGAGTCAGACACGATCTCTGTTTTTAAGAGCAGGGTAAAAACCTTCCTCTTCAATATAGCCTACAATTAGGGAGGGATTGTGTGTCTCTTAACCCTCCCTTTGTTTTGCTGTTAATAGATCTAGACTGCCGGGTGACCTTCAATAATGTACTCGGCTTCTCTCCGTTAATGTTTGTTCTCTTTATGTCTGTTCTTTCCATCTTCTCTATCCCCTCAACCCACAGACAGTCGCAGCAGATGACTGACCCTCCCTGAGCCTGGTTCTGCTAGAGGTTTCTTTCTGTTAAAAGGGAGTTTTTCCTCTCCACCATCACCTAGTGCTTGCTTACAGGGGATCGCCTGATTGCTGGGATCTTTCTGCAATTGTGGGGTTTCCTCTACATTTGAAAGTGCCATGAGATGACTGTTGTTATGATATGGTGCTGTATAAATAAAGTTGAATTGAATTCAATGGAATAGAAATTCATCACTTTGTTGTTGAGGGTTTTGCACAGGGTAAAGTTTGCAATGAGTTAAATGCACCCAAGAGTCACATCCTTCAACTTTCACAGCTGTTGGTGTTGCCAGGATGACTCTGTGTGGTCCTTCCAGGGAGCATCGGCCCAGTTTTTCTTCTTGTTATTTTGATAAGGACCAGATCCCCTGGTTTGGCCAAGATTGGTGAACCCCCATGGTCCCTCCTGGGAAGGGCATCATGAATAAGGCCTCTGTCAGTTAACATTCTCCGCATGCAATCAGCTAAGCACCCTTCCTCATCACCTAAGTTAAATGGCCTTAATGGTGGGAGAGGTAGGGTTTGCCATATATTATTTCCCCTTATTAGTGACATAATGTCTGGCCCAGGAAACACGCACGCAGGCTCAGGATAGATTTAACAGCTTTATTCAACAAGCAGGTGTGTCTGAATGGATGTATGCGGTATGTGTATGTGTTGGAGGTGAACGCCGATGTGCAGGAAGCAGAGCAGCGCGCCGTACAGCTGGACAACCCTATGGAGAGAGAGCAGAGGACAAGGGTAACGGGCACCACACCTGCACAGGGATAATGAGTCTGAGTGTTGCTTACTTGTGGGTACAGGTGGCTGGCGTTGGCAAGGGGAGAGCCCGGGAGACAGCGTACTGCCGAGCCTGCGTAGATGGTGAAGATGGGCTGGCGATGACGGGGGAAATCCACCGCCGGGGAATCCACCTGTGCACAGGGGTGAAGAACTTGGAGAAAGGTAAGGGATGCTTTCGCGTAGTAGAAGTCTTGCTTGTGATCAGAGGTTGATTCACGAGCTACGAAGTGCCGATGCGAACAGACGGCTCCAGACCGCAGCACTGGACCGAGTGGGCTAAATAGCCTGCTGCTGACGAGGCGCAGGTGTGCGCGCAGCTGAAGCCGCTGATGAGCGGCGAGTCGTGACAATTAGTTTACTTTATTTTTTATTGTGAACATGATTTTTTCCTCATGTGATTTTTGTTTTCTTTATTTTGTTATTTGTCTTATAAAATCTTAAGACTTTTTCCACAATAATCTGCAATTTTTGTCACATAATTTTTCTTAAATATTGGCAAATTTATTGATGTAAATTTGACTTTTTCTGGTGAATGTTGTGACTTTAATACCAAGCTGCTTCTCTTTTTATATATTTGTGAGATTTTTTTTCACCTATTTTTCCTAATCATACATTATAAAACATTTTTACTACAATTAATCATTTTACTGAATTTATTTTTTTTACTTTTTAGTAATTAATTATACTACCCCCCTTTGATACATAGGAGACCCTATGTAGCAGAGTGGAGGTCTACTGAAACAGTTTGTAATAAGTTTTTTTTTCTTTCAGTGTTAACAGAAATGATGCTGTGTTGTGGCTGCCTGTGGTCTTCCTTAGAGATTTGCTCTGTGCAATTAATATGTGTGGCACATTTGCATATGGCTAATTTAGATGGAATTTTTACACAGTGAAACACTTTTAAAATTAGGACTTTGTAATCATGTCTCTTTTCTTCCACTATTTTATAAAGTGAGCGATGGTACTGGCTATCTGTCTACATTGTGAGTGTTTTCCCTTGGCCAAATTTGAAAATTTTAGTTAGAGCAATTAACTCAGCTGCCTGTGCAGAGTAACGTGATTTAACATTTATTGCAACCAATTCTGTGTTTTTTGTCAATCCTATATCTGCCTTCCCTGTTGATCACAGAGAATTTTAAGTTTATGTTTGAATAAACTTCCGGCGCCACACGAGTCGGCTGCCTTTTTGCAACAGCGGCTCAATTCTGAGTTTTTTCTTTACACACTTTATACTTTATACATCACGGACACACAGATCGCCCCAAATGTCTCCCGAGTCGGCGGTCAGAGCCACTGTTTACAGCAGGAGACGGTACAGCAGGGAACAGCTGCTTGCACTTAATCGCCACTCGGTGCTAACGGAAAAACTCGACGTACCGGGAGAAATAAGGTGAAAATGACGTGGTTGTTGGGCTGGTGTTAGACGGCGGACAAGGAGTATAATGTACAGACCCACCCTACCATCCATTGTTATGGGGAATGTACGTTCTATATTGGGAAAGGTAGATGAGCTAGCGGCTATCTCCCGCTACGACAGCTTATACCAGGAATGCTCCCTCCTTTTGTTTACCGAGTCGTGGCTATCTGAACTAGTAGCAGATGCTAACATTGAGCTGGAGGGTTTCCAGGCGATACGGGCAGACCGAACACCAGACAGTGGCAAAGCAAGGGGCGGTGGAGTGATGATCTATGTTAATAACAACTGGTGCAGACTGGGACACATCACTGTTAAACACCAGCACTGCAGCAAAGACATTGAGTTGCTAGCTGTTAGCATGCGGCCTACATATCTCCCGAGAGAATACTCACACGTGATCGGCATTGTTATTTATGCAAATCTGACGGCAAACGCTGGGACAGCGCGTGACGTCATCCACTCAGTAACTGGCAGGCTGCAGACAGAACACCCAGATGCTCTTCTCCTCATCTCAGGCGATTTCAACCATGTTTCACTGTCTCCCATTCTACCCACGTTTACCCAGTATGTCACATTCCACACTAGAGACAATAAAACACTGGACTTATTCTACGCAAACACTAAGGAGGCGTACACCTCATTACAACTCCCCCCACTCGGGAGATCGGATCACAACTTGGTTCATCTCCGGCCGGTGTACAAACCCCTAGTACACAGACAACCTCCGGCCATGCGCACAGTGAAGTTATGGTCTGAGGAGGCAATGGACACTCTAAAGGGCTGTTTTGAAACCACCGCCTGGGAGCAGCTCTGCGATCCACATGGTGAGGACATCGATGGCCTCACTCACACCATCACGGACTACATCAGCTTCTGTGTGGACAACACCATTCCAACCAAGACCATGCAGTGTTGGTCAAACAACAAACCCTGGATCAACCCTGAGATAAAAACACTTCTGAGAGAGAAGAAGAGGATCTTCAGGTCGGGGAACAGGGAGATGCTGAAGTCCGTACAGAGGGAGCTGAGGAGGAAGATCAGAGAAGGCAAGGACAGCTTCAGGAAGAAGATGGAGGACAAGCTGCAACAGAATAACATCAGCAGGGTCTGGAGAATCCTTAAAACCATCTCTGGGCTCCAGAATACCTCCCCCCAGGCCACGGGGGGCAGGGAGTGGGCGAACAACCTGAATCTGTTTTTCAATAGGTTTGACCAACTGCCCTCCCCCCCAACTGCACAACAACCACTGCTGCCACTGAAGACATCAAGTCCTGCTGCCCACTCCCCACTCCACCATCACCCCCCCACTCCCAAAACACAGCCCCCCAACCTGACCCTCAATAAGACCAAGGTGAGGACGGAGCTGAGGAAGATCAAGGCGAGGAAGGCGTCGGGACCGGACGGCATCAGTGCAAAGCTCCTCAGGTCCTGTGCAGACCAGCTGTGTGGGATTGTGGAGTACATCTTCAACCTGAGCCTGAAGCTGGGGAAGGTACCACAGTTGTGGAAAACATCTTGTGTGGTACCTGTACCAAACACTTCCCACCCCAAAGATCTGAACAGCTACAGACCAGTGGCCCTGACGTCCCACATGATGAAGACCCTGGAGAGACTGCTCCTTGCTCACCTCCGCCCCCTGGTGGGTCCAGCGATGGATCCACTCCAGTTCGCCTACCAGCATGGCATTGGGGTGGAGGATGCGGTCATCTTCCTCCTTCACCGTTCTCTGTTCCACCTGGAGATGCCCGGGAATACAGTGAGGATCATGTTCTTTGACTTCTCCAGTGCTTTCAACACCATCCAACCGATGATCCTGAAGGACAAGCTGCTGTGCGCAGGGGTGGACCAGCGCCTGTCATCATGGATCCTGGACTACCTCACAAACCGGCCACAGTTTGTGAGAACCCAGGACTGCGTGTCCGACACAATCATCGGTAGCACAGGGGCCCCACAGGGAACGGTTTTGGCTCCCTTCCTGTTCACCCTTTATACTGCGGACTTCTCACACAACACAACACACTGCCATCTACAGAAGTTCTCTGACGACTCTGCGATCGTTGGCCTCATCTCCAACGGAGATGAAGCTGAGTACAGAGGGCTTATCCAGGACTTTGTGGACTGGTGCCATCGGAACTTCCTCCAGATCAACGCGAGGAAAACTAAGGAGCTGGTAGTGGACTGCCACAGGCAAGGATAACCCCTCACAGCACCAGTAAACATCCAGGGAACAGACATTGAGATGGTGACATTCTACAAGTACCTGGGAGTTCATCTGAACAATAAACTAGACCGGTCACACAATACTGACGCACTCTACAAGAAGGGACAGCGCAGGCTGTTCCTGCTGAGGGGACTCAGGTCTTTCGGTGTACGAGGGGCGCTGCTGAAGACATTCTACGACACAGTGGTGGCATCAGCCATCACTTTTGGAGTGGTCTGCTGGGGCAGTGGCATTACAGCAGCCGATAGGAAGAGACTGAACAAACTGATCAAGAAAGGTAGCTCTATCCTGGGGCAGCGCCTTGACCCAGTGGAGGAGATGGGAGAGAGAAGGACGGTGGCTAAACTGTCATCTCTGCTGGAGTCCGAGTTTCACCCTATGCAGGACACACTGAATGCACTAAGGAGCTCATTTAGCAGCAGACTACATCATCCTAGGTGCACAACCGAGACGTTTCGCAGGTCCTTCCTACCAACGGCTGTCAGACTGTATAACCTAAGCAGGGCTGCTCACAGAGATAGCAAAAAGACGTGACAACCTAATAGTATTGAATGCAAAAGACGCAATAGACTTACACAATGGTCCCCTGCGGTATACAACTAGGAAAATACATGTAGCTACGGAGGGTGACAATATGTATGGGTACACAATCATACCATGTAGGATAACTAAGCAGACGGTTATGCTGTTTCATTCCATCTAGCTGCAATGCTCCACACTGTGTGTGTTTGTATATTTATATATTTATTCCATCTAGCGACAATGCTCCACACTGTGTTTATATATTTACATATTTATTCCATTTAGCTACAGTGCTCTGCACTGTGTGTGTTTATGTGTTTGCATATTTGTTCCATCTAGCTACAATGCTCCGCACTGTGTATTTATATATTTGCATGTTTGTTCCATCTAGCTGCAATGCATCACACTGTGTGTTTATATATTCATATATTTATTCCATCTAGCTACAATGCTCCGCACTGTGTGTGTTTATATGTTCATATATTTATTCCATCTAGCTACAATGCTCCGCTCTGTGTTTATATATCTATATATTTATTCCATCTAGCTGCAATGCTCCGCATCATGTGTCTATATATTTATGTTTATATGTACATATGTATACTCGCTGCTCTTGTTTTTTTTTTTTTTTCTTGCCTTCTGATTGTTGCTCTGAGTGTTGCTATCCCTGTGCTGCTGCAGTCCTGGAATTTCCCCATTGTGGGACTAATAAAAGCTTATCTTATCTTATCTTATTTTAATTTGTGAGAATGCATGTTCCACTCCTTCTGTTAATGGAAGAAGTCATCATATTGGTTAATTGGGATGTGGACTTCATTCTGTATAAGGAATGCTTTTTTTCCTAAATTTTGATCTGGGCCACTTCAATATTGGTCTGTGGCCTACTGTGTACTGGATATATTGGACTTATAATATTGTGTAGCCTTTGTGTGCAGGCATGCAGTCACCGCGCGTGGCTCAGCCGAAAACTAAACACCGCAAGTACAGTACCTTAGCACATTGAAATCATACAACACATTTATTCCTGTCATATGTGGGAAATGTGATGCTCTCATACCGTTCTCAGGTGGTAAGCTTTATTGAAGTGTCTCAGATCTGCAGTATCACTTCAGGTAAAAACTGCATTCTTAACATCCAGTCAAAGTCAGGTAAATGGATATTTGTTATGTCAGTGCTGACGTCATTTGTCCTACTTAGCTTCAGTAGTAGGCTCGTCGCATGTTGTGGGCCAGCCCGTGAGGTCCCCCTCCCCCCTTTCCGCCGTTGCCAGCGTCCTGAACATTGCCTCTGCCAATGGCCTTGTTGTCCAGATTGATGACAAACGTCACATTCCCCTTGCCGCGGCCAGCTCGTCCCATGCCTCCCTCCATCTCCCCTCCACCACAGGGGTCCAGTGTCTGTGCCACCCTGAAAAATAGAATTGGGGGAAGCTCTCGCCTCCCACCTTTGTGTCATAGCAGTCAATTCAATTCAGTTCCATTCAATTCAATTCAATTCAACTTTATTTATTCAATTCAACTTTATTTATATAGCGCCATTTCACAACAACAGTCATCTCATAGCACTATCAACTGTAGGGGGGAACCCCCACAGTTGCAGAAAGACCCCAGCAATCAGGCGATACCCTGTGAGCAAGCACTTGGTGACGGTGGAGAGGAAAAACTCCCTTTTAACAGGAAGAATCCTCCAGCAGAACCAGGCTCAGGGAGGGGCAGTCATCTGCTGCGACTGGCTGGGGGGTGAGGGGATAGAGAAGAAGAAAAGAACAGACATGAAGTCCTCATTTGAAAGCTGGTGATTTTTTTTTTTCTGTACATCTAGAAAATGACCCAAACTTATTTGTTAATATTTTTGCTGGAAAGGGAGACATCTATTCTCTCCTCATTTTAAAGGTTTTGAAGTCTTCCGAATTATCTATCTAAAGGGCCTTTTCCACTAGCCTCGCTTAGCCCTACACCGCATCACTCAGCCCGCGTTTGAGCATTTTCTATTAGCCCCAGCACGGGTTAGCAGGCGCTATTTTAGTACCTGATCCAGGGCAGGGTCTAACCGAGCTGAGTAGGGCTGAGTATGGCTGTGATGTGACTTTAACAGACTGGTCGCCGCTGATTGGTCAGGTCGTAATGTCACAAAAGCGACTTTTTCTGCTGAATCTCCTACACGACCGCCATTTGTAGTTGTTCAGCCAGTGAACACAGTGCGCACCTTTAATACAGTATTTTCACACTCTGAAGATGTCTTCTCGTAAGGCTATCCCCTGGTCAAACGAGGAGGTGCACAATTTTCTTTCTATATTAGCCGACGATCGCATCCAGTACGAGTTGGACGGATCTACTCGAAATGAAAAAATATACCAGCAGGTGTCCGAGCAGATGGGTTCCCAAGGGCACATCCATACTGCTAAACAGTGTCGGGAGAAGCTGAAAAATCTGAAAAAGCTTAAAAGCGATTACCGAGCAGTGAAGGACCACAATGCTCGAAGTGGAGCGGATCGGAAGGAATGGAAGTGGTTCGCTAAGATGGGCGCGATCTATGGACATAGGCCTGCTAACAATGGCAGTGACATTGGGCTCGACACGGCCACAGTCACGGCCTTGGAAACCGTGGATGGTGAGTGTTGTTTTGATATTGTGCGTCTTTTCGCCAATTTATCCTTTCTGTGCCAAGCTCACTGTTTTTAAGAAATAGTAAGGTTGTTAGATTGTGGGTAATGGTTGTTACTGAGGCTTGCCTATTGTTTTGCAGCCAACTGCAGATTCACGCTTGCTTTGTGTTAAGTATTAGCGCCAACAAAACGCTGAATTACGCTTATTGTATTCCGGTTAAAAACTTTAGAGTGTTGTGTACATGTTGCACTTTGGTGTTAAGTTTTAAATTGCGTGCATTTTCTTTCTAGAATCGCAGTTCATATCACAGGGGTCCACCTCAGTGGACTTGGACACACCGGACTCTCCTGCGTCTGCCTCTGCCTCTGCATCTGCGTCTGCCGGAGCGCCAGCTGGATCGACTCCGATGTCAACCACATCACCAGCTCCATCTGGATCACGTTCAAGTGCCGATAAGGCACAATAACCACGATTTTTTTTTTTTCTTGTTGAAACAGGTCCAGCAGAAACCAGGGTCAAAAATCCATCCATCCATCCATCTTCTACCGCTTAATCCTTTACGGGTCGCGGGGGGGGCTGGAGCCTAACAAGTTATGTACCAAATTGATTAATGCAATTTCCTGTAGCTGCATATTAATTAATTGAAAATGTCTTTTTAAATGTACAAAAAGGTTATTCTTTGGTCTTCACTTATCGGTGTTCCACAACCCGGTCCCATTTTTAGGTGTGGTGATTGAAGTGCTGTTGTAACTCCTGTTTTAGAAAAACAAATAAAGCTCATGAACTGCCGTTGAAATCAACATGCTTCATTGAAATGCTTCGTGTCAGCTGACTGTATTAACCCATTCAGACTTCTGCAGCCACACTACAAGCAACTATTTTAAACATTACCCATCCATCCATCCATATTCTTAATCTTAATCCTTTTTAGTTTTGCAGGGGGCTGCAGCCGAAGACAGCACCCTGCGTGTTGCAAAATCCGCTCTACTGAGGGGCAGCAACATGACAGTTCAGCTTATATACAGCAATGAAGCATAATATAATAGTGACATTCCACCACAGACCTTCACCAGTGTAATTCCATAATATATGTAATGATCCAGCTTTAACAACCATGCCTTTCTGTCTTTCAATGTAGCCAAGAGGAAAAGGAACAACTCCATCGCTGACCTTACATCAGCGATGGTCAACATGCATGACGAGGAGATGCTGCTCTTGGAACGGCAACATGACCAGCGGCAAGAACACCATCAGGAGTACATGCAGCATTTGCGACAGGTGGCCGCAGATGTGCGGGCAGATGCGCATGAAGCCCTGGAGCAGGACGCTGTGTTACGAAGGGAAGAGCTCGCAGAGATGTTATCATTCAACAGAGATTTCCTGACCCTATTTGGCAGGCTTGTGGACGCATTTAGCAGTCGGCGTGTCTAACCATGTCTCCCCACGCCCAGTCTGTTTTTTTGTTTGTAAATTTTGCTTCTGGAATAAAATTGTATTGTTTGCATCAAAAGTCTGGTTTATCTGTTATGACACCGTATGAGAAAAGCCAATAATTACATACACATTCCATTCTCTGTTCACTCCACATGCTGCTGTTCATCAGGTCAGGTGTATAGCCTTCTAATGGTAATTTAATTTTTAACAACACAACGAAACGTAATGTCTTGGTAGTTTTTTTTTTTTTATTTTAAACAAATTTGCAATGCTGAATCCATTTCTCTCGAACGGGTACATTTTTTTTATGTTATAAGCAGTTGTACAGGTGTACTTTAACTTATACAGTAGACACTGATAAAGGTAAGTACATGTAAATTGAATGTTTTTTTTTTTTTTTTTTTTTTTTTTTTTTTTTTTTTTTTGTTACTTATTTGTACCCGTAGGTAGACTTGGTTTGCAGTCTGGTGACAAGCCACCGGCTGCTGGTCGCTGCGTGCGCGAGCGCCCTAAACCTACATGTTTTTGGTGTGCGGGAGGAAACCGGAGAAATCCCGGAGTAAACCCACGCAACACGGGGAGAACATGCAAACTCCACACAGCTCACTGTTGGTCGGGGGCTGGGATCGAACCCACGACCTCATGATCCCCGCGATCCCCCGGCCGAGGGTAAAACTGTGCTGCCACAGTGCTAAACCACTGCGCCACCGTGCAGCCCAAGTCAAATTTGTACAAGTCAATGTTGCATCACAAGTCAAAATTTAATAAATTAAGAAGGAATCTAGCAAAAATTTGGCACTAATAACAGTAGACACATCGGACAAGGAGACTACAACTGTGTTTTTGTTGCACACAACTGTTGTTACCAACAAGTTGTGCAACATTTATATTCCCTTTTCCCAAAAATTAAAAATCAGTTTGTAAGTAAAAGTGGGAGACCTTTACATGGGAATATGACATGTATCAGCACCTGATTTATAGTTCAATTTGCATTTCCACCTAAGCAAAAGTGGCTTGTCGAGCTGGATTTTTGTGAAGATGGCCTGTGCGGTGTTTCTGCATGTAATTACATACCTGTCAAGTGATACGGTTTCGCCGTATTTTAATACGGGGAAAATGCAATTTTAGCAAATACGGGCGTATTGCCATTTCTGTATGCCAAAAAGAAAAATATACGGGAAAAAAAATTATTGAGAGTGTGGAGGAACATGTCGTGTGTGTGACCCCCACAGCGTACGGGGCTGGCAGAGTGCTCAGCGTGAGCAATTATCACAACAGTGAGAGGTGTGGACTGATCATTATGCTGATGGCCTCGCACCTTCTGTTGTCCTGTGGCTCCGGAACAAAAAGGAATCGCTGAATGGATAAAGGCTTCTCCAGAGTGCCCTACACACTCCTTCTGTGTTCCATGTATGAGGAGCATAAAAGTGACTGCATTGGGAATTTTCGACCTGAAGTCGCACTTCGCTACACAGGGCCACAAAAACTGTGTAGCCAAATCGAAAACGTATCGATCAATGGATGAACATTTTCAGCCAGTGAGAGAACCGACGCCTTCCAAATCCAATGCATCACTAGCAGAAGTGATGGTTTGTCATTTTGTGGCAGAGCACAATCTACCCCCATCGGTGGCAGATCACTCTGCCACCTGATCTGATCTGCCACTTCAGAAATGCTAGAGTCAGCAAAGGCTGCTACTTCGAACTATAACAAGCAGCATCAGTGAACATTTTCTTGTTTCAAGTTCATCCAAGTGCATTAGTGTAACAAAGCTGACAATTAAAAACTCTTTAATTCCAAGTGTATATACAGTGATCCCTCGCTACTTCGCGCTTCACCTTTCGCGCCCTCAGTGCATCGCGGATTTTTCAAAAATATTCATCAAAAATTCAAAATTGAGAAATAATGGGCGGGCGCTAGCAGAAGGCAGGGACACTACATTAGACCATCAGGTATCAACACGGAGAGCCGCACAACTCAAAAAATCCACCTCTCTGTTCGCTGTTCTCGTGTTGGCTCGGCTCGGAAATCTCGCAAGCTGATTGGCCGAGACGTTTCACCCCGCAAGCTGATTGGCCGAGACGTTTCACCCACCTCCTCTCCCTGCTGAGCGCCCATGAAGGGAAGGAAGACCGCATTCATTGCTCTTTATCGCTCGTGTTACGTAGTCTCGCAGCGTGGAACTTTTTGCTGTTCTCTTGTGCCATTTTGTGCGAAATAGTCTTCCCGTCGAGCCACTACGCCGCCTCCTGCAGCTTCTCCAGCTGCCCTCGATGATCCTGCGCTTCTAGCACCTGACGATGAGGCGTCACCTGAGGAGCAGTAAAGCTCTCATTAACCTGTGAAGTAAATCATCTTCATCTTGAGTTACGTATCTTGTTATAAGAATAAAAGAGTTCTAAAAACATATTTATGTAGACTTTATTTACATCTACGTATGTATGTACACGTACACACACACACACACGTATCATATGAGAGAGAGAGAGTGAGAGAATGAACGTACGTATTATTTATGGATGACGTCATTAGGGGTGACGCTACTTCGCGGTTTTTCACTTTTCGCGGTCGGTTCTGGAACCCATTAACCGCGATAAGTGAGGGATCACTGTACAGTATCTAGCTGACAATTAAGAACTATATTCAGAATAATTCTTATTGTGTACTTTCAAGTTAAGCAATCTACCTTGTGCTAATGTAAATTTGAAAAATATTTTTATTATTTATTTTTATTTATTTATTATTAATATCATTTATTTTTATTTTATTTATTTTTTTGTGCTACTTAGTTTATTATTTTCACATTACCAAAAAGTTATGGCTCAAGATTGTGTCCATATAAGTGTACATTTGAATAAATATGTTTGAAATAGTTCATGTTGCAGTTGCTGTTTGTTTAGTTTTTTTTTTGCTTCAGTTTTCTTTCATCTGCCGATAAATACAGTTTTTAAGTACTCAGTACAGGTGTGAAAGCACCCCCCCCCCCAATAAGGGAGGCATGAGGTATGCCTTGACAGGTATGTAATTACCTGTACCTTAACAGATAAGCGTTATGAACAACAGAGGACAGGTAGATGGAACATGCACAACATTTTATTTACAAAAAACATTTTTGAAATATGTATGCACATAAATGTGGACGAAATTACATTTCTACCTATTGCTAGACAAGTACTGCATCACAGCATCTTGTATATCGACACCCTGCTCCTCTGCTCCCTGGGTCGCTGCCACCACTGGTTCATCTACTGCATCATCCAATGTAGTGTCATACGTCTCTCCATGACTCTCACACAGATTAGGCAGAGCACAAGTCAGCACCATAGATTTTACCAGTTTCATGTCACAGTCATTCCTGTCTCCTTCCTCCTTCCTTCTCTCCTCGTCATCAGCCATTTTCTTTGTTGTGGAGGATTCGGTCACGTGTTTCACGTCACGAGAGTGTGGCGCCGCCTCGCTGTTCAAGAAATCTCACCCACCGCAGGTGTGCCAGCAGTAATGTTGAAAAGCAACCGAGGCAGAACCGAATAAAAGTGAGTCGAGTCGGGTTTTCTAATCGGGGCTAAGCGGAGCTAATGGAAAAGCGCCTTAAGAGATCATGGTGATCATGGTGCTATTTTAAGCAGGCAGCAGCCTGTCTTCTCTGCTTAGACTACTGGCCCTGTGACTGGATAAGAGGTAGAGGATGGATGGATGAAAATCGAGGGCTTAAATTCCACAAGGTGCTTGTCATGCACTAGGCTGTACTAGAAAAATGTTGTAGAGCAACGACAGTTATCCCTTTTATTGAGCCATAAAGCCTATTCCATTTCCTTTTAAAGAAAATTTCACATAATATAAATAGTTTAAATGGGAGATTCAGACTTAAACTTTCTGAGATCCTTTTCTAAGTTAAAATTTAAGCATTTTAGTATTTAAGAATGAACATGAACTTGTTTTCTTTGCATTATTTGATCCAAAAATGCATCAAAGGCAACGTATTTTTGTCTTTTTGGATAGATGTCATTTCCTGTAAATGAATACTATAAATTATATTTTGACTTGAAATTTTGGTGAGGTTTTTTTTCAGTAGGTTAGAGAATAAATAAAATGGTTCCCTTTACTCAAGCACACTCATATAAATAATAAAACAGAAAAAGTGATGATTTTATACTATTCCAGTAGTGATTTGCATAGTTGCCTGTCCTCATAAAGTCTCTTACCCATACATTCTCTATTACAATCTCAACTTTCAAAGAGTCTCTCATTTATTTAAATTTACAAGACAATAAACAAACCAAATTTCCATTTTAATACCAGCAGAATCAAATGTAATCAGAGAGCCCAACATTGGAGCTCTTTTGTTTTGTTTTGTTTTTTTCTCTTTCTCAATCTTTCAGAATGTTGCCGTTTTGTCATGAACAGCAAAAAAGATAAAAAAAAAGGTTTTAAAATCATATAATCATTCATTCAGAGTGACTTTACTATTTTAAAGAGAACAATAATATGGCAATGAAACATTAAAAAAAAACCATCTGATCATTAGCAGCCTTAGTTAAATCATATGTATAAGCAACATTTTCATTATTAGCTCGTTTATAGTTTGAATCGTCCCATATAAGCTGTATTTGAAACTTTAATCATTGAATATTATTTAGTGAAAACATTATTCTATAATCTTCAGTTTATTTCATCATATTGATGATGATTGCAGAGATGGATATGTGTGCACTTTTACTTAACTCTTTGGGCACCCCAGTGTGGCCACTGCGGGTAGAGGGGTGAAGGCAAGCAGAGGCGAGGTGACGTCAGCCGCTGGAGTCCTTTGGGGTGGGGCTATGGCCTGAGCAGCAGAAGAGCGTGGAGGAGGAGGAGGAGGGACCAAAGCGCGGCCCCCTGCCCTCACGCCAGACTCATCATGCAGGGAAGGAAAGATACACATACTAGTCAAGTCTGTTCCTTCCTGTTCCTATGGCTAATCTCTCAGATTCATCATCGAGTTTTAGTCTTACTGTCCAGTCTCAGTCAGTGTGTTGCCCCCCTTTTTTTTCCTTTTCACTGTTGCCCCTCAGTTAGAGAGATGATACAACTGTGAGCTATTAAAAAAAATTACACTGACACTTTAAAAAATAGAATAACATTGCCTAATTCCATTTACCTGACCTCAGGCATCCCCAAAAAGAGAGAGAGAGAGAGAAAAAAATCAAATTTCCTTGCTCTGCTGGCAGGCAATTTCACCCAAAATAAGCAAAAAATTCTGGCACTTGATAATGTTAGCTCAAAAAAACTTAAATGATATTTGCCAATAAAGCAACATTAAATTGCTTGACACCAGTAATCATTAAAAATCCATAAAAATAACCCATAAAAAACTGCAAACAAGGAATTACTACAAAAGCTCCCTTGAGATGAAAGCAAGCATCTATACTTCATCTTATCAAAATTCCCTATTTAGTGTGACTAAGTAAGTTAAGTTAGTACTCTGTCACGCACACACACAACATAGCAAACTCGAATGAATACTGCAACAATTACCAATTTTTTTCATAAACTCAGACCAGCTTTGAGACAGTAATACACAAAGCAAGCTCTTTCTGTCACTCACCGAGGTCAACTGTGAGGCTGCAGTGCTCACACACACAAGCACAAACACACACACGTTAGTAAAACAGTCTGGAAACCATTTAAAACAAGCAGATATGGCAAGCCAAGTTAGAAAACACTCCCAAAGTACTTACAAAAAACAAATCTGGCAACCCATGGTTCTCATGTCAACTTTTTCCGCTGCTCTGAGTACACATGCATTTTCTTCCCAGATTAATCACTTACTAAGCTCCTATACACAAATTTACCTTTCCCCGTGAGACAATAATCACGCTACCATCCTTTTACACTTGACAATGACCAGAAAAACAACCACAGCTTCAGCTCCCGTCACACTAACTTCCGCCTCCACGGGACCTCTCCGTCTCCTTTTTTCTCTCACCTCTTACCAGAACAATAATAATAATAATAATAAGTTTATTTATAGAGCACTTTACACAGACAGAGTCACAAAGTGCTTAACATGGTAAAAAACAAAATAAAAACACAGGCACATAAAACAGTAAAAAAACAAAGTAGACAGTAAAAGCACATAAAAATGCAACCAGCATATAGTTAATTAAAAAGCCAGGCTAAAAAAGGTGGGTCTTTAGTTGCTTCTTAAAAACACCAATGGACGGTGCAGATCTAAGTTCAAAAGGTAAGGAGTTCCACAGTCTGGGAGCAACAGCAGCAAAGGCTCTATCGCCTTTGGTTCTGAGCCTAGTGCTAGGGACTACCAATAGATTCTGATGAGAAGACCTGAGAGACCTGCTGGGCTGGTGTAGAAAGAGCAGGTCACTAATATAAAAAGGCGCCTCTTCATAAATGACTTTGTAAGTAAGAACAAGAACTTTAAAATCAATTCTATAATTTACAGGAAGCCAATGCAAGGAGGCCAAAACAGGAGTGATATGACAGAATCTTCTGGACCTAGTTAGTAATCTTGCAGCAGCGTTCAGGACTAACTGTAGGCGGTGTAAAGAGGATTTGCTAAGACATGTGAAAAGAGCATTACAGTAGTCCAAACGTGAAGAAACAAAGGCATGAATAATGATTTCTAACTGACTGTAGGAAACCAATGACCTAATTTTGGATATATTCCTAAGGTGGAAAAAACAACTCCGGGTCAGAGATTTGACATGCTGATCAAAACTCATCGATTGATCGAAAATGACACCAAGATTTTTTAGATTAGACCATACGTTAGAGCTTAATGAACCAATGCTATTAACCAACTTAGGAATTACATTATCAGGTGCTACAATAAGGACTTCAGTTTTCAGAACAAACCGTGAAAGATACAAATAAACACACTGAATGGCCAAACAAACAGACAAACAAACTACAGTTATGTATTTATACCAGCACTATTTTAAGGTCAACCCTCATCAACGCTCACTCATGCTTTAAAAATAAGGTCTCACGTTTATGGTCGTCAATAGCTCACTCATGTTGGCAAAAATAAGATCTCGCTATGACTTTGACACGTTTTACCGTGGTCCACTTAAGCGTGGGGAAATGTGCACTCCCCTTGCGGCCTGTACCAGGACCTTCCTGAGCCTATTACCCCCCCCCCCCCCTCCCGGACTGAATCCATTTGGGCGTCTCTGGTCCAAACCAAATCCATTCAGGCTTTGTGGTATCAAATGCTCAGTGTTACACACACATGCGCATATTCAAACCCACCAGGACTGGAACCCAGTGTCCATAAGCATCAAACAACACATAAATTTACTTCTAATGATCGCCTTGAGGGTTAAGGGTTAACCCGTCGCTCATCCCTCTCCCACCACCCTCGTACCGTGTGGGACAATGCCTCCTTCCACAAAATTGGAACATTGGTTCTGACGGGAGAAGGGCTTTCTTCCCTCCGCCGTGCACAGTGTGGCCCGAAGGCGCCGCAAGCGAAGACGAGAATCTATGGGTCCCTTGTTTGGTGCGCCAAAATGTTGGAAAAATCTGTATTCAGATGAAGTAGTTGAGAACCAGGCACAATTGAAACAGTAAGTAAATTTATTTCTCTGGCCAGGAGTAGGATACAATAAATGCCTCTCAGAGTCATCCATGCACCGTTCTGACTTGGTCACCCATTATCGAGTCCTTTATAGCTCTCAGTGTTGGAGAGAAGCAGGAGAGAACGTCCTTGACAGTTTAGCTCAGTACATCAGAAGAAAAACAGGGTGTTAAAATAATCTAATCTCCCAGGACTAGGTGTCTACACATCCTCAGTCACACAAGAAACTAACTTTGGGATGAGCCCAAAACAAAAGATAAACAGTAGGACAGCTGCATCATCATCTTTCTGCTGACCTAGTCTCACACATACTGACTGGGGGATTGTCAAGGCCACATGAACAGACATTAAATTCAGACATATGATCAAATATTATAATATTCCACAAATATAGCATTAAATATGGAATTATTCTTTCAATTGCTTTTTCCTTTAATAAATAAGTTTGTTTTAAATTTGCACTTCTGTGTGGTCTCCCTTCTATGTCAAAACCTGGAGCCGGGTTTGTGACATATCGGGTAGTGATGGCCAGATGAGGCTCTCTAGAGGACTTGATACCTTTCATCAAAATGGCTCATATAGACAAGGCCTCATGTGAAACTTCATTTTCTCTACTAGGCCATCTAGTGAACAAAATGTATACAACATGCAGATTTTTACAAGGGTGTGATTGGTTTGTGTGGTTTTTTTTTTCATTTCAATGAAATGTCTTTTAAGAAATATCAATGATCATAAGGGAAAAAAAAGAAATGATAAAACTGAGATGACTACAGTGAATGTGCTTGCGCTACTTGTCCATTTTTTAAAGAAATAACTTTTCAACAGTCTTATACTGTCTTTCCCAATACATTCATCTATGTCCTTATTGTCATGCAGGGCACAATAGTGCCTCAGCATAATAATGTGTTATTGTTGTATCCAAGCTTTCTGAAACACAACAGACACTTCACCTTGCAAATAAAAATAAATTTACAAGAATGACTCAACTGCAATTTGAACCCCAGTCTTCTACTTGTAGAGCACATGCTTTATCACTAAGCCATTACCTCAAGTACAATAAACATTAACTATTTGTGAAAAATACATCAGTGGGAGAAATGCGCTCAAAATGTTCTCAAACAGGACAAGTCTGTGTTTTTGGTGCTGGCTGTGAAAACTGGCTGTGACAAATCCCTTACACAGTTAAACATGACAACACAAAATGTGAGGGATTGGGATTTCCATTTTGTATTGCTGCTCACTCTATTTCATGTTGCGTGCAAAATCATGAATGGCTTCCTGACCCAGTCTTGTGGTATGACGTCAACATACACTACCGTTCAAAAGTTTGGGGTCACCCAGACAATTATTTTGTGTTTTCCATGAAAAATCACACTTATTTACCACCATGAGTTGTAAAATGAATAGAAAATATAGTCAAGACATTGACAAGGTTAGAAATAATGATTTGTAATAATAATTTTTTTCCTTCAAACTTTGCTTCCGTCAAAGAATCCTCCATTTGCAGCAATTACAGCATTGCAGACCTAACATGATTGCACAAGGGTTTTCTAATCATCCATTAGCCTTCTGACGCAATGAGCAAACACATTGTACCATTAGAACACTGAAGTGATAGTTGCTGGAAATGGGCCTTTATACACCTATCTAGATATTGCACCAAAAACCAGACATTTGCAGCTAGAATAGTCATTTACCACATTAGCAATGTATAGAGTGTATTTCTGATTAGTTTAAAGTTATCTTCATTGAAAAAAAGTGCTTTTCTTTCAAAAATAAGGACATTTCTAAGTGACCCCAAACTTTTGAATGGTAGTGTATATGTCAGCAATACATGCCTCAAAATGCGCTTCGCCAAATATTTCCTGGATAAGCTCAGAGCACCCTCAGAGCTCCGGAGCCTGCCATCCCATCACTAATTTGGGGGCTCATCCCATTTGAGCCTGGGACTGTCTATGTTGGTTTTGGCCCATGTGTAACATTATGGGGCGCTTGTTTGCTCCCTTGACTGAAACTGGTAAGTTTTTTTTTTTTTTTTTTTGAGCCTGTAAATTATTTGTGATGTGATGAATGAGGGCTCACCTGTTTGTCTGCTTGTGTGAATCTGTCTGTTTGAACTGGTTTGTCTGTTTAGCTCTCTTAAAACCATTTGTAATAGGCCAGATGGGGGCTCTGTCTGTTTAAATTTAGTCTGTTTGAGCCTGTTGCCCAGTTGAGAGAGAATGGGGGGGGGGGGGTGCTCGTTTGTCTGATTATTTGGTTGAGCTTTGGACTCTTATGATAGAAGGGAGGCTTGTTTTGTATGTTAACCTGGTTCATTTGTTTGACCCGTACACCCGCTTGCAAAAGGACGAAGTGAAGGGCTTGTTCGGTTGTCTGTTTGAGTTTAAGTCCATTTGTGAGAGAAATGGGAACTCAAATGTTTGTTTGACTAATTTGTTTTGTGTGTGTGTGTGTGTTACAGGGTTACAGCAGGTGTTTTTTTTCCCCATTCAGTCAGTTTGCTATCACTGTTAGTTTCTCTGGATAGGCTTAACAGTGAGTTCCAATAAGGGGTCACTGTCTGCTCTGGTTTAGTGTGGTGGCGCTGGGGTCTCATCCATGGGAGTTCCTGGCAAGTTGTGTAGCAATTGCTGTCAGCCTGGTGCTTTAGTGATTAAAGAACCTCCTGCAAGTAGCTGCCTGAAGACCAGTGTCCAGAGTAGTTAATTTTGTGATCAATTAGTCAGGGTAGAGAATTGCCAGCGTGTCAATTTGTGTGGAGGCACTTTCTGCTTTTGACCCAGTTGATTTGCTCCGGCTGTGCAGTCTGCTTGCATGTGTGAGTGGAGGCTTGGTGGGGGTTTTTTTGTTTGTTTTTTTTTCCTTTCTGTGAATGAGTGAGAGCAGCTGGTATTTGGGTGACGACAGTACTCGTTTGTGTGCAGTGTTTGCTGAGAAGCACACCTGTTGGGGAGACACAGAGGTGAGTGTCTGTTAATTTGTTTGTGGTGTTTTGTGTGTGTGTGAAGTGTTTACAAGTTAGGAAGAGCACTGTACTTGTGTGGATTATTTACACATCAGTCTTGTTTGTGTGTTAGTGTGTATAATACCTGTTACAATGTCTGGAGCACATTTGACTTGCGATACTGTCACGTTGCTTTTTGAGCAGCGGAAGACATTTTTGCTGCAGGAGTTGGCATTGGCACAGGCATGTTTGGAGATACATAAACTGAGTGTTTTGGTGGCTGGTAGTGCCGATTTGGGTCCAAACGGTACCTCCGACTGTGGACACTCAAATAATATTTCTTTTGATCTGTGCCCGGTTCTGTTTCAGAGGCTGTGTGTGTGAATTGGTTTTGGCAGACAGTTACACCTGTGGGGTTATTCATTCCAATTAATCATACTAACTCTGAAAATCTGTACGACTCTCCTTCTGTACAGTCTGTGGCAGAGACGCACAATCAGCCGATTGGTAAATTAATTCCAACTGGCACAGTGGCACCTGTGGTGTTGTCTGCACCGTGCTTATTTGGTAAACCTATGTGGTGAAGCTTCTCCTGTGCAGGTTGTTTGTGAGGTGCCAGAGACATCAATTGGTGCACCAGGTGATGTGCCACTGGTGTCAATTAATCAGGCTAACTCTGAAAATCTGTGTGTGGAGCCTCCACATGTGCTCTCTAACACTGACTCAGCAGTAACATAAGTTGATTTGTCAGAGGTTGCAGATACTGTGGTAGATTGTCAGAACAATAATTTGTCCTGCTGTTAGCCCTGGCAGTCACGAGGTTCTGGATAACACTGAAGTGCCCATCAGTTTGGTCCCTGATGAGGTTGATTTGATTGCACCTGAGCAGGAGTTTGTGTTAAACTGTCAGCAGGTGCAATTAATTTGTCCTGTTGGTGCTTCTGACGGTCAGGTGTTTCTGGGTGATACTGTGAGAGTCTGTTAAACTGGTCTCTGAGAACTGTGGAGTCGCACCTGTGCAGAAGGAGGAAATGCAGCTTGGCCAGATTAATCTGTTGAAATCTGATTACTCCCCAGAGCAGTTGATTTTTGAACCAGGGGGAGTGTCTCAACTGCCAGTTGGCTCAGCTGCTGCAGGCTCTGTGAATGCGCCTGTGTCAGATGATGACATCATGGTGGTTCCTGAGCAGTGTGGATTGCAGGGTGAGCTGAGGAAGTCTGAGTCACTGCAAAACCTGCATGAACTGTGGTTTGTTCCTGTGCCATGCTATCTTGCTCCTGGGCTGAGGCCGCTGTTTGTCTTGTGGAGTTGTGATAGTGGTCGTCCTCCTATTGGATACTTCTTTTTTTTTTTTTTTTCTTTTCTCTGGCTAGTTGTGGTCTTGGTCCGCTCTCTGTACAGGTTTTTCCTTCCTGGGCAGTGGACCCTGGATTTTGGTTGTCCTCCAGAAGGACATTTGTTTCCCAGTAGTCTGTGGACCACTGGATTACTTTCTGTATTTTGTCTTTTGTTTCTGCAGTTCTACTGTGTGGACGTCCACCACACATCGAAGGCTCGGGGTGTTGTGGTGAAACCCTGTCCAGAGTACCGAGTTCCTAGGTGTTAGTCTAAGAAAGTCTTGTCTAAAGTTACCTGTGCCATCTGTTTGGTTTGTCGGTCCTCTTAAATTGTTTCTTCAGGCGCCGGGGGTTCCTGGGTGGCTGAGAAGGTTTGGATGGATTGGCTGGGTGCTTACACCAGGACTTGGTAAAGGAAAAATATAGTGGATCTTACTGGTGGTAGTTTTAATGGGCCATAGAAAACTGTAAATAAATGAATTGAGACCATTTTTTTAATTGAATGATGAATTATGTAGGAATGATTGTAAATCAGTCTGTCGGCCTTCCCATCAGGGAAGCCATTTTTTTTTTGTGTGTGGGGGGGGGTGTTATGGCCCCACTCCTCCTTGGAGTAGGTCCTCTGTGTTTTTTTTCCCTGTGCTGTAGGTGGAGCTGTGAAGGACAGCCCCTGGCTGGGAGGTGCCTATAAAAGCAATCTTTACATGCCTCTCGGTAGCGTTCTGCTCCCGTGGAGGCCGGTCGCCACTCTACTGTGAGCGTTTTGCTCCCGCTGGAGACTGGTCACCTTCCTGTTGCTCTGCTCTGCCTACTGCATGGTCTTGTTGTCTGCCGCCTGGTCAGGGCTGTGCTGGCGCCCCCGTTTGCAACCGTTGGGCTTTTCTGGTTCTGGGTTGGCTGCTGGGTGTGGCTGCAGCCCCGACAGAGGTGTGCAGTCACTGGATTGGCTAGTCACTGTCTGTTATGCATGTTTGTTTCACGCATCCCATGCATATACACACACCACTGATTTTACAAACTCTCTTGTATTGTATTGCCTTTTCCTTCAATAAATACATTTGTGTTAAATAGGCACCTCCATGTGGTCTCCCTTCTATGTCAAAACCTGTGACATATATTTCCACTTTAACTCCAGCCGTGGCTGTTCAGATAGCGTTGATCCATGAACACAGTGTTGTTAGCATAGCTATCCTTTACTTGGCACTTGCTTTGTCGGAGCTTTGTTGCCGTTTTCAAGCGCTTCTCAAGATTGCAGTAGGTCTCAACTGGCACTATAGCTTGCAATCCACCAATATGCTTTTGTCCTTAATCGCGACAAAGGAAAAATAATCTATTTCCACAAAAACAAAGTAGCTTCAGCTCTTCCTCCACTCAGTAGTGAAGACTCTGCTCTCTGCAACAAGTCACATGGACTGACGGCTATGTCTAAGCTACGGTAGGGTCAGTTTGTATATTCATTTATTTGTGCTAAAATATCTATATTAATAAAATGAGTAACACATCTGATCTAATTTCAGTAACTGTAAGGCATTACTGAATTTTTAAACAGTAATTTCGGTACACAGCACATTACTGCAAAAGTAGTGGCATTACAGTAACGCATTACTGGAGCGTAATGCGTTTCCAACACTGTTGGTGTAATGACGAGGCGCACACACACCGAGTGTCAGTCAGAACTTTTACTTGTCACTTCAACTGCAACCAACAACTAACCACACAGTGGCTCATGTGCAACTCCTTTTATACTCAGGTCATGGCCAGGGTCATACTGTCCTCTTGTGGTGACTCTATATGAACTTCACATATCAATACATCTCCCTTTTTATTTCAAGTAAAGGTCATGTCCACTATAAACTTTTTCTCAAATTTCAATAACCCAAATAAACTCCATTTCTTTTACATCTTTGTCAACCTTGTACACTGAATCACAACTTTAACATTTTCTCTGTTTACAACTCAACATTAACACATTTTTTTTCATTCATCTCAGTACTCCTTACATTTCCTCAATCAATCTTTTCGGTTTCACAATTTGCCTTTGTGAGCATCTCTTTTGTGTCACCTCAGTCTGTTCGTTAGTGTCTGTCTCTAAGTTCTGGTTCTCCGCCATTTCTGGTTGTTCGGTTTGGCTGGGAATTGGCATGTCGCTTGTTTCACTGTCTGTGACTCTCAATTTGGTCTGAGGCACTTTCAGTAAGTGACATCGGTTTCGCCTCATTGTTTTCCCATGCTCTGTGATGACTTCATATGATCTGGGAGTTGTTTCTTTGACCACTTTTGCCAGCGGTCCCCACTCTCCATCACATCTCACTCGCACAATGTCCTCATGTGCAAGTGGTCTCAGGGGTTGTGCTGTTCTGTTGTACAGTTCAGTTTGCCTCTCATCGCGCCTCACATCTCTCTTTTCCATCACCTGTGATGCTGATGGAAGTCGCGTTCTGAGTTTTCTGTTCATGAGCATTTCTGCTGGGGAAAGTCCATTCTCTAGTGGTGATGCTCGGTAATTCAGGATCACCAGATGTGGGTCTTCTGCATTGTCTGCAGCCTTTTTCAGTATGCGCTTCACTATTTGCACCCCTTTCTCTGCTAACCCATTCAACTGTGGGTACAGAGGGCTTGAGGTCACGTGCTTGAACCCATATGTGTCTGCAAAGTCTTTGAAGCACTGACTCGTGAATTGTGGTCCGTTATCGCTTACAACAGTCATTGGAATTCCATGGCATGCAAACATTGTCTTTGTATGTGCAATCACTCTTTCTGCTGTTGTGTCACTCAACCCTGCAAACTCTGGGTAGGTGGAATGGTAGTCCATGACTAACAGATAGTCCTTGCCCTTAAGCTGAAATAGATCCATGCCCACTTTTCTCCATGGCCCTTGAGGCTTCTCATGGGGCCTCATAGGCTCCTTTGGCTGTTGATACCTGTGGCGCTGGCAAGTCTCACAGCGCTGCACATATGCCTCAATGTCCTTGTGCATGCTGGGCCAATACAAAACATCACGTGCACGTCTTTTGCACTTTTCAATACCCAAATGCCCCTCATGCACTAATTTAACCATTTCTGATCTCATGGAGGTAGGTATGACTATCCTTGTACCCTTTAACAGAACCCCATCTAACACAGACAGTTCACCTTTAAAGTGTTGGTAAGGCTTGTCAATCATAACCTGTCCTGGTTGATGTATCTGTTCCATTGCTCTTTTTAGTTTCTCATCTTTTTGTGTTTCTTTCACTATCTTCGTCCATTTTGCATCTGACACTGGCATGTGTGCCTTAATAGAGTCTACATGTATTTGCACAGCTTCCTCTGTTGTGCTGCTGGTGTTGCTCAGGCTAGCCCTACTCAGCGCATCGGCTACAATTAGTTGCTTGCCTGGTGTAAACTCAAATTTCAAGTCATATTTCTGTAATCTTAACATTAGACGCTGGATGCGCGGTGGTGCATCACCCAGTGGCTTCTGTGAGATAGCAATCAGTGGTTTGTGGTCTGTTTCTAGTATTACTGACCGTCCATACACATATTCGTGAAACTTCTCACATCCAAACACTGCACCTAGAGTCTCTTTCTCTATTTGCGTGTAATTTCTTTCTGCGCTTGTCATGGTGCGCGATGCGTATGCGACTGGATACCACTCTGTGTCATGTTTTTGCAAAAGCACAGCTCCTAGGCCGGCTTTGGACGCATCTGTGGACACTTTTAGAAGTTTGTCCTGATCATAGAATTTTAACACTGGCTCCTGTATTAGACTGCTTTTGAGCCACTCCCATTCTCTGGCATGCTCTGCCGTCCACTGCCACATTGTATTGGTCTCTAACAAGCTTCTAAGAGCTATTGTGTTAGCTGATAGATTTGGGATAAATTTCCCCATGTAATTGACTAGCCCTAAGGCTCTTTGCAAGTCATTTTTGTCCTGCGGTACTGGCAGCTCTGCTATGGCCCGCACTTTTTCCGGATCTGGTTGCACGCCTGCCCCAGATAACTTCTCTCCCAGGTATGTAATCTCCTGTACCCCAAATTGGCACTTACTCTTATTCAGTTTCATACCTGACTTTTGCGCCTGTGTGAGAACTCTAGCCAACCTTTCGTCGTGCTCCTCTTTTGTTTTTTCCCCAGACTACCACATCATCAAGAAAAACTCCCACCCCTTCTATTCCGTCAAACAATTGCTGCACAGTTCTATGGAAAATTTCAGGGGCTGAGCTAATCCCGAACGGCATTCGTAGAAAGCAATGCCTTCCGAATGGCGTATTAAATGTGCACAATTTAGCGCTTTCCTCGTCGAGCACTATTTGGTAAAACCAAGATTTGGCATCTAATTTTGTGAAGTAATTTGCTCCACTCATTGTGCTGGTTATGTCAGATTTTGTTGGTAGCCTGTAATGCTCCCGCTGTATTACTTTATTTAGATCTTTCGGATCTATGCACAATCTCAAATCTCCATTTGGCTTCTCCACTATAACTAAGGAGTTAACCCATTCAGTTGGTTCTTCTATTTTTCTGACCACTCCGTCTGCTATCAGTGAGTCTAGTGTTTCTCTCAGCCTCTTTTTAAGAGCTATTGGCATTTTTCTTGCTGGATGTATGACTGGCTCTGCATTCTCTTTCAGCCTAATTTTTTGTTTGCCTGGTAGGCGGCCTATTCCTTTGAACACCTCTTTGTATTCTTTCACCCAGTCAGTGTGTTTGTGCCTACTTGTTGTAGCCTCTGTATTTTCTCGTGCTGTCACCTTGTCTGTATCAATGACATTCACCCTCTTGATCAGACCTAGCTGATCGCATGTTTTTAAACCCAAAATTGCTTGTCTATTTCCATCAACAAGTACAAACAATGCATTCACTGTCTTATCTTTGTTTGACAGTGTAACCCTGCACATTCCCTTAGTGCAGGGGTTCTCAAAGTTTTGATGGGTGAGGGCCAATTTGGGAATCCAAAGTTGAACCGAGGGCCACCAAAGGGACGGAGGCAAAAAAAAAAAAAGACTGAAAATTCAATTCCATTTGTAATCCTTTTAATTATCAGATTTAATTAGTTTGGGTAAAGTCATATTAACAGTAAGAAATTGGGACTGATGAAAATACAATTTTAGTGTCAACATACCTTTTAACTGCAGTGTGATTTGTGGTGCTGTTTTCGGTTGGCCACGAGTCCTCTGAAGTCTGGCTCCATCTCCGTCGTCGCGATGCGAAGGACTGCATGTAGGTGGGCATCTGTCATCCTGGATCTCAGCTTAGATTTGTTGATGGCCATGGTGGAGAAGGTCTTTTCACAGATGTAGGTGCTTCCGAATAAAGACGCTATTCTGACAGCATGTTGACGAAGAGCAGGGAATGTGGATGGGGAAAGTCCTTTGTAGAACTCGATCAAACTCTTGTCACGATATGCAGCTCTGGCCTCGGAGCTTTCCTGTAGGTCGATGAGCTCAAACTGCATGTCTGCAGGCACTGCCTCGGGCACACATGAGAAGGGATTTTGGAAAAGGTTGAAATCACCCTCGTGGTCCCTGAAGTCAGAGAATCGGTGGTCGAACTCGTCTCGAAGCTTTTCGATGAGGCCATGGTTCTTCTCTGAACGCAGGTGACGCAAAACTTCACTCCCGTCCGTGTCTGGGTCATCTACCAGCGCCCTGCAGGCAGGGAAATGAGTGAGATCTCCTTCTCTGAGCTGTCCCTGGAGCAGTTGGAGTTTTTGCTGGAAAGCTTTCACGTTGTCAAAAAGTGTGGAAATGAGTTTTCCATGGCCTTGCAGCTTCAGATTGAGATCGCTCAGACAATTATTCAGGTCGGCGAGGAAGGCTAGGTCACAGAGCCATTTGCTGTCCGTTAACTCAGTCACGTCTTGTCCTTTTGCCTGCATGAACTCGCAAATTTCTTTTCTCAGGTTAAAAAAAACGTTTCAGTGTGGCACCTCTGCTCAGCCACCGGACGGCAGTGAAGTAAATGACGTCTCCAAAATCTGCCTCTGACTGCGCCAAAAAGGTTTTAAATTGGCGATGGTTCAGACCTCTGGACTTCAGGTAATTAACTGTCTTCACAACTACGGCCATGACGTGTTTCATTTCTAGCGTCTGAGCAGCGAGGGCTTCTTGGTGAATTATGCAGTGGTAGCTGACTGGTTTCTTACCACCGCTGTTCACCACTTTCTCAGCCAGCAGCGACACTGCACCTGTCCTACTCCCATTCATTGCTGGTGCTCCGTCTGTCGTGACATCTACCAAGGATGCCAGGTTAACATTGTGTGTGTCCAGACTGCGATACACTGCTTCGCAAATATCCACTCCCTTCGTTGTGTCTTTCATACTCTCCATACTCAGTAGCTCCTCGCCGATGTCAAAATTCTCAATGACAGTTCGGATGAAAATCAACAGTTGGGCAGTGTCGGAAATATCCGTGCTTTCATCCAGTGCGATGGAAAACGCTCCCTTTTCTAGCCCCTCCACACGTATCGCCAGTTGGTCCTTCAAATCATTTGCCAGATCTTCGATTCGTCTTGTGACTGTGTCATTCGACAAACTTACGTCACGGAACTTTGTTTTTTGGTCTGGGCATACACGCTCTGCCACTTTTAGCATACAGTCTCGAACAAATTCTCCGTCACTAAACGGCTTGCCCCGTTTAGCTATTTCATGAGCTACCACATAGCTAGCCTCTGTTACTGCTTCGCTGGTTTTTGAAAATTGCGTGAAGACTGACTGTTGTGCTGTGTAGCCCCTTTTAAGTTGTTCCATCTTTGTGGTGCGATCCTTGCCACTGAATTTTTCATAATTTTTGTGTTTTGTTTCGTAATGGCGCCTGATGTTAAAGTCTTTTCGCACTGCGATTACCTGTCTGCAGATGAGGCATACAACTTTATCTGACCCGTGAGGTTCAACGAAGTAGTCCAAAGTCCATTTTCCCTGAAACTGCCTTTTTTCCTCGCTGACAGTTCTCGGTTTCCTCGAGTGAGCGGTCTCCATCTCTGCCTCTTTCTCTCGCTGATCCATCTTTATTTCCACACTTTGACTTCCACAAGCACTAATATTTATTTCTTATTCTTCTTCTGACTCAAAATGGTGCTCCGAAACCGTTGCCAACCAACACTTCTGCACTGTGCGCTGAACGTTCCATCTCCCATAATACAATTGGACTAGCTGCTGCAATGAAGTGATCGCAAGGTCGACAACACATGTAATTACGGCTTGTGCCTACAGATGGTGCCAAAGACCACTAAACGTAGATGTGTATCGGAATTTTTCCAAAGCAATTAGTTCAGATCATATATTGGTTAAAGGCCTCGGACGGTGACATTTTTTTATTGAACCAATAAACTGATTGTATGAAAATATTCCATTCTGGCCATTCCCGTGATTTAAAATGTGTCACCAGCCTCCATAAATGACTTTATTTGTTAATAGCCCATATTTCACTTAGTGATGCTGCAGTACCGCCATCTCTCGATAGGGGCGTGCAGCAGTGACGTCAGGTCAGGGAGAAACAGGAAATGGCTGCAGGAAATGGATGATCACTGGCCTGCAGAAATGGCTGAACGACAGCAGAGTGATTCGGACAGCGATTATTTTATCGAGTATGACGACCGCAATATAAGTGATGATATTGAAACTGACGAATCTGATGATGAAGTAGTTTTGGGTGGTGCTGATGGGGTTATTCAGCCGTATTTGTTCGAGCCCGAGGGTGCGGAGGAAGACGCGGACGAAACAGCGACCGGAGATGAACGAGAGGCAAGAACGAGAGGCTTGCCAATTTATATTGGTAAAATATGCTTTGAATTTTTTTTTTTTTTTTAGGCGATATGCATGGTCACACACTTAATTATCAAAATAAAACTGCCAATTTTTCCCTCGCTGCCTTACTTGGTGACTTATAAACATTCTCTTTCTGCTCAAAATTTTTTACATGTTTTAAATATTTTCTAATCAAACTTCATAGACCAATTTATATAGCACTCCCACGAGCCATTAGTTTATTATAAGCATCTGATTATACCATTTTTTTTTTTAACAGGTGCACTTGTGAGAAATGCAACATTATGCCAACATCACCTGAATCTCGGTGCTGCCAGGAGGTATTGAAGGTGAAGAAGTGAGGGTGATACCTGCCTGTGCTGTGAGCCTCATCAGAGAAACATTCCCATCTGATCACAACAAGGGATTTTGCCTACCAAGATTAGATTTGTGATCAATGTTATTTAAATAAAGTTTTTTTTAAATCATATATTGAGTTTTTTTAATGTGCATGTCAATTTTATAATTCTAATATTTCAGCATTCATCAAAGTCGGATCTCATATACATTAGAGTAATTTTTCTACCATTTTATGGTGTAAAATTCGTGTGCAATTTTTAAAAGTACATTTCTCTAAAAATCTTAGGCTTATATTTTTTTGTCTTAGCAAAATATGTTGCTTCCCTAACAATTGAAAGCTGAACTTTCATTGCTAATTGGAAATTCATTCTACTTTTACATGTTTGATTTTGAAAATCTAGATACATGTTGCTCAACAGCATCAGCTTTGATGGGACGCTGAAATTTGGCACTCAATGTTGCTGGAACTCTGGCTTGTACAGAGTGCCACTGCTCCAATAAGTGGGTTGGATCAACCAAGGTTTTGTCGAAAAGAGTATTCATCAGATCATCCACATATTCTGAAATAAAATTAATTTAATAAAAATTAGAAATCGAAAGCTCCTTGTAAGTGGTCGTGGAAATTCCAACGATACCGGCTGCATTTAGAACTCTGAGGACCTTGACATATGACGCCCCAGTGAAGAGAATGGCGGATGAAAGCTGTATGTTACCAGCTGGGATGTCCCTGATCATCTGCTGGCTGTGCCAGGATCGATCCTCAACACAATGTGGACAGTGTTGTTTGATCACCAACAGAGAGCCTTTAGTGTGACTTGTTACCTCACATGGATGACTGCAATGAGGACAATTGCTGAATAATCAAATTCAAAAAAAAAATCCACAGTATTTGAAGGTTGAGTGACAGTGGATAACATCTGCAAAAACAGTAGATCAACATAATTTCATTCCAGAGGTGTCAAATTGGATTACATATATAGAAATATAACTTGAGCAAACAGGCACAACCACCTCCCTATACAGCACTGAATATTTCATATTTGATTAGTATGAATACCCTAAAATTCTAATATTTGATAAGTTGTTAAGGCAATGAAATTCATTGCTTGTAAATAATTTTAGTAAATATTGGCAGTGAATATTTAAAAAAGAAAAATTACCCTGTTTACTTATCTTTCTGACAGCAGATTGCTGTCAGAAAGATAAGGTTGATCAGAAAGATGAGGATATCCCAGGTTGGCCTAGGATAGCCGGCCCCGGCCGCTGCTGGAAGGGCTCTCGCGACCGGTCCGGGGGACGGCCGGAAGGGGGCCGCCCCTCCCCGCTCACGGACGCGTGTTCGTGGAGAACCCGGTGCTAAATAACTCGTAAACGACCTGATGCCGGGCGTGACCCGCTTCGGGGACAGTGGCAGGTGGGGAGTTTGACTGGGGCGGTACACCTGTCAAACTGTAACGCAGGAGTCCTAAGGCGAGCTCAGGGAGGACAGAAACCTCCCGTGGAGCAGAAGGGCAAAAGCTTGCTTGATCTTGATTTTCAGTATGAATACAGATCGTGAAAGTGGGGCCTCACGATCCTTCTGATTTTTTGGGTTTTAAGCAGGAGGTGTCAGAAAGTGTCAGATCGCATTGGTAGATCACCCTTGCTTTTCACGCCACTTCACTGACACTGTCTGAGAGTGGGACTTTGAAGTGAACGGATATATAGTTGGAACAGCCGATTTTTTTTATCAGCAATCTTTTTGCTAATTTCATTTCAAATTGCATCTTATTCTCAAAATCGCTGTCAACAAAATGTCTAATGCACATGTTGGGTGATTTTGCGACATAATTCCAATTTTTTAGCGTTTTCTGAACGAAATTCACCCATTGGGTTATGATTTTCCCAGGCAGGGGAAGTTCCTAAACACTCACCGCGTGCTCCTCAGCGTGCTCCTCCTCCTACTCAGGTCGCTCCTGACCTGACGTCACACAGTCAGTGGCCATTTTAGCCGCTGATCGCTTGGCAGACAGACAGCTCTCAAGGAAATCATACTTCAATAGCGCATTGTCACCTTATGCGACATTTGTTGACACCAAAACATGTGCGGTTCAAATTAGCTCGTCTCACACACAAATTTAAGATATGATTTAGCGATATTGTAATTTCGTCCGGCCGAGGCCTGGCCGCGGGCCGCCAGAAATGTTTTCGCGGGCCGCCATTGGCACGGGGGCCGCACTTTGAGAAACATTGCCTTAGTGGGTATTGGCTTATCGTCATATGTTCTCAGATTAATCTTTTTATCTCTTATTTTCGGTTTGTTTTTCAGTCTTTTAAAATCTTTCATTGGCAGGATGTTTACCTGCGCACCTGTGTCGAGCTTCAGTGACATGTCCGTGCCATTCATCTCCAAGCACACTATCCATTCGTCAGCGCTCGTCTCTCCCTCGATGGCGTCCACGTAAAACTGATCCTCTTCGCTGTCGCTCTTTTTCTCCACGAGTTGCACCCTCTTCTTCGAGAAGCAGGTCTTTGCGAAGTGATTTTTTCCGCCACACTTGCGACATTCCTTCCCGAATGCTGGACACTGCTTTGGCGCATGTTGCATTCCACACCGCTCACAGTTCCCGCGCGCGCACTTTGCATCTCTTTTCCTTGCATACAACGTTCCTTTCGGCTTCGCACGCTGCACTGCATCGACTTCAGCAGTCTCTCTTTCCTTGCTGCTAAAAGTCTTTAATTGTGCCTTTGTACTCTCAGACGCTTGGCAAATCTGTATTGCTTTCTCCAGCATTAAGTTAGTCTCTTTCAGTAATTGCATCCGCAATTTGTTGTCTTGGACCCCAATTAAAATTTGGTCCCGTATCATTGACTCACTCAATGTTCCAAAGTTGCATGACTGACATTTCAACCATAGGTCTGTGACATACAGCTCGATGGACTCTGACTCTTTCTGAAGTCTTTTTCTGAACACATACCTCTCGTACGTTTCATTCTTTCTCGGTGTGCAATAATCGTCGAACTTCTTCATTACGACGTCAAATTTGCCTTTTTCTTCTTCCGTGAAGATGAATGTGTTGAACACATCTAGCGCCGCTCGCCCTGCTACTGTTAGCAGTAATGCTATCTTCCTCTCCTCGTCACGGAGACCGATAGCTAGCGAATAAAGTTCAAAACTTTGTTTGAATGCTTTCCAGTTCTCGTTGACGTTACCGGTCAACTTTAACTCGTCCGGCTGTCGAAGAGCGTTCATCTTCGCCGTCGGTTCGTATCTTTTATCCTGGTACCATGTCTTTTATCCTGGTACCATGTAATGACGAGGCGCACACACACCGAGTGTCAGTCAGAACTTTTACTTGTCACTTCAACTGCAACCAACAACTAACCACACAGTGGCTCATGTACAACTCCTTTTATACTCAGGTCATGGCCAGGGTCATACTGCCCTCTTGTGGTGACTCTATATGAACTTCACATATCAATACAGTTGGTACCTAATATACATTACTCACAAAAAGTTAGGACCGGGAGGTTGGGGGTTCATATTAAAATGTTACTTCCCACCTTATAGCTTGGTGCTCAGCGTAACAGAATAGGGAAAGAAGTTGTCTGTGGTGCCACCCTGCATGGCAGCGGCTCCTCTGATTCTAGATGTGATTAATATTGTAGATAGGAGAAATGTAATTTTGTTCTACTGTACATTGGCTGTATGGACTGAATAACAATAGTTGGCTGCTTCTAAATTAATCTGAATTGTTTCAAAGCATAGCATAATTAAATTATTTAATTTTAACAGATTAACTTGTTTTGACACTTACAGCCTGTATGACTAAAATGTACAGTGGTGTGAAAGTGTTTGTCCCCTTCCTGATTTCTCTTTTTTATTTTTTTTTTTGTTTGTTGCACTTAAATGTTTCAGATCATCAAACAAATTTAAATATTAGACAAAGATAACACAAGTAAACACAAAATGCAGTTTTTAAATGAAGGTGTTTCTTATGGGGTAAAAAAAAAAAAAAAAAAATCCAAACCTACATGGCCCTGTGTGAAAAAGTGGATTGCCTCCTAAACCGAACTGGTTGGGCCACCCATAGAAGCAACAACTGCAATCAATCATTTGCGATAACTGGTAATTAGTCTTTGACAGCGCTGTGGAGGAATTCTGGCCACGCAGCTTTGCAGAATTGTTGTAGCTTAGCTGCATTGGAGGGTTTTCGAGCATCAACCGCCTTTTTAAGGTCATGCCACAACATCTCAATAGGATTCAGGTCAGGACTTTGACGAGCCACTCCAAAGTCTTCATTTTGTTTTTCTTAAGCCATTCAGAGGTGGACTTGCTTGTGTGTTTTGGATCATTGTACTGCTGCAGAACACAAGTGCGCTTCAGCTTGAGGTCACAAACAAATGGCCGGACATCCTCCTTCAGGATTTTTTGGTCGACAGCAGAATTCATGGTTCCATTTACCACAGCAAGTCTTCCAGGTCCTGAAGCAGCAAAATATCCCCAGACCATCACACTATCACTACCATATTTTACTGTTGATATGTTCCTTTTCTGAAATGCTGTTACTTTTACGCCGGATGTAATGGGACACACACCTTCCAAAAAGTTCAACTTTTGTCTCATCAGTCCACAGAGTAGTTTCCCAAAAGTCTTGGTGATCATCAGGATGTTTCCTGGCAAAACTGAGATGAGCCTTTATGTTCTTTTTGCTCAGCAGTGGGTTTCATCTTAGATTTCTGCCATGCAAGCCATTTTTGCTCAGTCTCTTTCTTATGGTAGAGCTGACCTTAACTGACCTTAACACTGACCTTAACTGAAGCAAGTGAGGGAGGCCAGCAGTTCTTTTGATGTTTTTGTGGGGTCTTTTGTGACCTCTTGGATAAGTCGTTGCTGTGCTCTTGGGGTAATTTTGGTCAGCCGGCCACTCCTGGGAAGGTTCACCACTGTTCCATGTTTTTGCCATTTGTGGATAATGTCTCTCACTGTGGTTCACTGGAGTCCCAAAGCTTTAGAAATGGCCTCATAACCTTTTCCAGACTTATAGATCTCAATTACTTTGTCATTTGTTCCTGAATTTATTTGGATCATAGCATGATGTCTTGCTTTTGTGGATCTTTTGGTCTACTTCACTTTGTCAGGCAGGTCCTATTCAAATGATTTCTTGATTGAGAATGGGTGTGGCAATAATCAGGTCTTGGTGTGGCTAGCCAAATTGAACTCAACTTTCCAAAGATGTGATAAGCCACAGTTAATTTTTGTTTTAACGGGGGAGGGGGGTCACTTTTTCACACAGGGCCATGTAGGTTTGGATTTTTTTTTTTGTTTACCCTTAATAATAAACACCTGTGGGCGACACACATTGTGGGCTCACGTTGCCACAGAGACAGGACTGCATGTGTATTGGGGTGTCACGTCTGCAAGGACAGAGGACTCGAATCTGCAGAAGATAACAAGGAGGTGTGAGATTTGTCTCTTTGTCCCACAGAAGACGCCCCGGAGAGATTTCCGGTTCATCAGGAAATGAGAGACAATGGTGAAGCTTCAAAGGGATGCTTTATGACTGTATGTTTACTGAAGACACCATGTGACTTGAATTCTGATGCTGGAAACATATAAAAGGGTGTTGAGATATGATTCTTTCTCTTTCCTGCTTTGAGAATGCTAGAAGCTGTGTTCTGTCAAATAAAGCTGGTTTACGACTAAACTCAGCCTCGTCATTTGAGCACATCTTCTACACTGGTGACCTACGACGAAAAATGAGCAGACAGAATTCTCCCAATTGGGGCTCGGCGGAAGCCAGCCTGATGGCCGCCTCCACGATCTGGCTGCCCGATTTCTGGCAGCACAGCCCGCGCTCATAGTTTAGCGCAGTCGAGGCACAGTTCAACCTCCGGAGAATCTCCGACAACACAAGATTCTACCACGTGGTAGCGAAGCTGGACAGCAACACGGTCCAGAGAGTGGAGGATCTGGTTAACCATCCACCAGACAGCGACAAGTACAGCGCATTGAAGGACGCGCTGATCAGCCATTTCACCCCCTCAGTCCAACAACGAGCAGAGGGGCTCCTGACGTTGACGGAGGCAGAAAACGATAGACCTGCGGACCTGATGGTGAAGATGCTGAAGCTCAAAGACTCTGAAGATGGCAAATTCATTTTCGCCCACCTTTTCCTTCGAACCCTGCCGCCAGCAGTGAGAGTGGCCCTGGCAGAGTCGCCCCGATTGGCCAGGCGAGACGACCATGGGTTGAGCAAAGAGGCGCAGCGGTTGGTCGACACCCACAAGCGGAACGCGGTTTCAGCCCGGGAACAGCGTCCGGAGACAGCGCAGGTCCAGCGGCCGCGGCGCCAGACGCACCAACGGCGGCGGCGACGGGAGCCAGACGACGCGGAGCGGAGGACGGCCCGTGCTTCTACCACCGCCGTTTTGCAGAGAGAGCGCACAGGTGCGTCCCACCGTGCAACTTTAAGCGCCAGGGAAACGCCAAGACCGAGGGCCGGTAGCAGCTGCGACCCTCGGCAACGAGAACAGGCTGCTTTACCTGACGGATGCACGCTCGGGGAAACAGTTCCTCGTGGACACGGGCTCTCAGCTGAGTTTCGTCACACCCACCTATGCGGAACGGCTGATGCCTTCTAAAGCTCCCTGGGTGTCAGTGTCAGCAGCGAACGGCTCCACGATTAAAACGTTCGGGGAGAGGACCATGCTTCTGTCCTTACAGGGCCGTTCATTTGAGTGGACATTTATTGTAGCAGCAGTCAGTTTCAACATGTTAGGGGCTGATTTTTTGTGCTCACATGGTTTATTGGTTGACCTTGCTAATAGACGTCTGATTAATCCACTGTCCTTTCATTCTATTCCCTGCACAGCTCGGGTGGCCCCGCCGACTGCACATGCCAGTGTCTCAGCTGCGGGTGGTAAGTTTCACACATTGCTTGCTCAGTTCCCAGCACTCACAGTCCCCACGTTTTCGGCAACGGTGGCTAAACATGGGGTGGAGCACTTCATAACAACCACCGGCCCTCCTGTTTTTGCAAAAGCTCGGCGCTTGGACCCAGCTAAACTGGCCATCGCACGCGAGGAGTTCACTAATCTGGAGAAACTGGGCATTGTTAGACGCTCCAAGAGCTCTTGGGCTTCGCCGTTACACATGGTCCCAAAGGCTGACGGCTCGTTGCGACCTTGCGGCGATTTCCGCAGGTTGAACAACGTTTCAGCGCATGACCGCTACCCGATTCCGCACATTCAGGATTTTTCTGTTCATTTGGCGGGGGCGCGCATTTTTTCTAAAATAGACTTGGTGCGCGGTTACCACCAGGTTCCAGTGCGCGCGCAAGATGTACCCAAAACAGCGGTCATAACTCCTTTCGGCCTTTTTGAGTTTCTGCGCATGCCTTTTGGCCTCAAGGGGGCCGCGCAGACTTTCCAACGCATGATGGATGCAGTTTTACGCGACCTTCCTTTCGTGTTCGTTTATTTGGACGATATTTTGGTAGCCAGCGCGTCCGAGGGCGAGCACGAAAAACACCTCACAGCAGTTTTCCGGAGGCTGGCAGAGCACGGGTTAATAGTTAATCCAGCAAAGTGCCAGTTTGGGGTGGCGCAGATTGATTTTTTGGGACATCGCGTTTCGGCAGAAGGAGCGGTTCCTCTTCCAAATAAAGTGCGTGCCATAACGGATTTTCCGCAACCTCAAATGGTCAAGGCGCTTCAGGAGTTTCTAGGGATGGTTAATTTTTACAACCGTTTCCTCCCAAGCGCAGCACGACTCATGCAGCCATTGTACACCGCGTTAAAAAAACAAAAGCCCGCAAATAAAGTTGAATGGTCTCCGGAGCGGGAGCACGCTTTTGCCCAGGTCAAATCAGCCCTGGCAAACGCAGTTTTGTTAGCGCACCCAGTTCCAACGGCCCACATGGCACTCACCACTGACGCTTCCGATTTAGCGGTGGGGGCGGTAGTTGAACAGTTTGTGGCAGGTACCTGGCAACCCCTCGCGTTTTTCAGCAGGACTTTGCGCGATAGTGAACGGAAATACAGTGCGTTTGACAGGGAGCTTTTGGCCCTACACTTGGCCATCCGTCATTTTCAGTTCTGGTTAGAGGGGCGACGTTTCACCGCGTTTGTGGATCATAAACCGCTAACGTTTGCGATGGCCAAAATTTCAGAACCCTGGTCAGGCCGGCAACAAAGGCAACTAGCCGCAATATCGGAGTTCACTACTGATATTCAGCATGTCGCGGGTAAACACAATGTTGTGGCAGACTGCCTCTCGCGCGCGGTAGCACCACCAAGCCCCATAGGGGCAGACTCTGTAGCCGTGGCCGCGGGCCCGGGCAGCGACGCGGGAGCGCGTGCAGCCCCGGTCTGTGTTGGGTTAGATTATGCAGCCATGGCTGCGGAGCAGGTTAACGACGCGGACGTACGCGCGCTCCAGTCTGGACCAACAGGGTTAAGGCTGGAGCACAGGGTGCAACAAAATGGTATGCCCCCACTAATCTGCGATGTCTCCACGGGACAGCCCCGCCCCGTGGTGCCAGCTGCGTGGCGTTGCCGCATTTTTGACTCGGTCCATTCTCTCGCGCACCCAGGGGTGCGCGCATCGATTAAGTTGGTGGGGGAGAAATTTGTTTGGCCCGGGTTGCGCAAACAGGTCAAGGAATGGGCGGCAGCCTGCGTAGCGTGTCAGCGAGCCAAAATACACAGACACACTAAGGCCCCGTTAGAACCTTTTCACATCCCCGCTAAGCGTTTTGATCATGTGCATGTTGATTTGGTCGAGCCGCTTCCATTATCACACGGGCACACACATCTTTTGACGATGGTGGATCGCACCACGCGTTGGCCAGAGGCGATTCCTCTGACATCAACCACAGTGGAAGAAGTTGCGCGAGCATTTTTGGCAGCATGGGTTGCGCGTTTCGGTGTACCGTCCGACAGGGGTCCCCAATTTATTTCCGAGCTATGGTCATCGATGGCCCGTAGCTTGGGGGTGAAGATTCATCGCACCACTGCGTATAACCCCCAGGCTAATGGTTTATGCGAACGCTTTCACAGGTCATTGAAAGCAGCCCTCAGAGCGTCGCTAACGGATACAAATTGGGTGGACAAACTTCCATGGGTTTTATTGGGGTTGCGTTCTGCACCTAAGGAAGATTTGCATGCTTCCCCGGCTGAATTAGTTTTTGCACAACCGCTCCGTTTGCCGGGGGAATTTCTTCCCGATAATCCCGCACCAAATGGCCCCCCTGCTCAGCCGTGGCAGAGCGACTCAGGAGCAAACACGCTCCCTGGCCCGGTCCATCACAGTTTACCACACATTTTTGTGCCAAAGGCTTTACAAAATGCAGAGTTTGTTTTTGTTAAACATGATGCTCAGCGTCCAAGTTTGCGGCCGTTTTATGACGGACCGTTCCGAGTGCTGGAGACCGGGCAGAAGCATTTTCTGCTAGATTTAGGGGGCAGAAGGGAGTTGATTTGCATAAACAGGCTCAAACCCGCCTTTGTTTTGGCTGATGAGGAAGTGCAGCTCGCGAGCCCCCCCGCCCCCCCCCGCCGTGGCAGGCCGCCGAGAGGACATTCTCCAAAGTCTTCACAGAAAGGTGCTAACAGCTTTAATCCACAGGTGCAGAGAGATGTTGCAGGTGCAGCCAAGCCAGGTTGCAGCAGATTCGGCAGAAAGTTAAAACCTAGGCAGTTGGTGGATTGATTAGCGATGTATGGAGTGTTTTGTGTTTTTCTTTTTTTATGCCATGCAGGTTTTGCCTTACTAGACGTTTGGGGGGGGGTAGTGTGGGCGACACACATTGTGGGCTCACGTTGCCACAGAGACAGGACTGCATGTGTATTGGGGTGTCACGTCTGCAAGGACAGAGGACTCGAATCTGCAAAAGATAACAAGGAGGTGTGAGATTTGTCTCTTTGTCCCACAGAAGACGCCCCGGAGAGATTTCCGGTTCATCAGGAAATGAGAGACAATGGTGAAGCTTCAAAGGGATGCTTTGTGACTGTATGTTTACTGAAGACACCATGTGACTTGAATTCTGATGCTGGAAACATATAAAAGGGTGTTGAGATATGATTCTTTCTCTTTCCTGCTTTGAGAATGCTAAAAGCTGTGTTCTGTCAAATAAAGCTGGTTTACGACTAAACTCAGCCTCGTCATTTGAGCACATCTTCTACACACCTTCATTTAAAAACTGCATTTTGTGCTTACTTGTTATGTTTATCTAATATTTAAATTTGTTTGATTACTGAAACATTTAAGTGTGACAAACCATCCATCCATCTATCTTCTACCGCTTTTCCGGAGGTCCGGGTCGCAGAGGCAGCAGTTCAAGCAGAGAAGCCCAGAATTCCCTCTCCCCAGCCACCTGCTCCAGCTCTTCAGAGAGGATACCAAGGAGTTCCCAGACCAGCTGGGAGACATAGTCTCTCCACCGAGTCCTGGGTCTGCCCCGGGGTCTCCTCCCAGTGGGATGTGCCTGAAACACCTCAAGTGGGAGACGTCCAGGAGGCATCCTAATCAAATGCCCATACCACCTCAACTGACTCCTTTCAATGTGGAGGAGCAGCGGTTCCACTCTGAGCCTCTCCCAGATGACTGAGCTCCTCACCCTATCTCTGAGGGTGAGTCCAGCAATCCTATGGAGAAAGCTCATTTCAGCCGCTTGTATCCGCGATCTTGTTCTTTCGGTCATTACCCAAAGCTCCTGACCATAGGTGAGAGTAGGAACGTAGATTGACTGGTAAATCAACAGCTTTGCCTTAGAACTAAGCTCCCTCTTCACCACAACAGACTGGTACAACGACCGCATCACTGCAGATGCTGCTCCAATCCGTCTGTCAATCTCTCGCTCCATTTTCCCCTCAATCGTGAACAAGACCCCAAGATACTTAAACTCCTCCACTTGGGGCAGGAGCCTGTCCCCAACCCAGAGAGGGCAATCCACCTTTTTCCGGCTGAGGACCATGGACTCAGACTTGGAGGTGCTGATTCTCATCCCAGCCACTTCGCACTCAGCGGCAAACCATCCCAGCAAGAGCTGTAGGTCGTTGTTGGATGAAGCCAACAGGACAACATCATCTGCAAACAAGAGATGAGATCCTGTGGTCACCAAGCATGACACCCTCCATTCCCTGGCTGCGCCTAGAAATCCTGTCCATAAAAATTATGAACAGGATCGGTGACAAAGGGCACCGTGTGACAAACATGCAAAAAAATTGAGAAATCAGGAAGGGGGCAAACATTTTTTCACACCACTGTATAGTGTTGTATAGTAAATAAAATTATTTTAATTACTTAATATTAAGCTGTGCCATGATTCATTTTTCAGTGCATGCACCAAACATATAGGCAGGTCTTTTTAAGTTATGAAAATGATTGCTTTAGATGCCCAATTTTGAATCTATATTTTTTAATGACAGTGTTGAAATATATGGATCTTGTTACCAAATGACACTTTTGTCCTATACATGGGTAGATATTTCATTTCATTGTTGGGGGTGGGGACAATAAACAGAGCGTTTTCTTAAACAGTAAATATTGAGAACATACTGTATATCAAATAGCTAATATTTAACAAACCACTTTTTTTTTAATTTATGAGGTGGAACAGAGGCCAAGTCATTAGATTTGGATTCCCATGCATTATATTTTTATTTACTTTAGAGGGAGCAGACTGATTCTTTGATGGGGAAGACAGGGGTCTAAGTGCTGGGTAGAGAGAAACTGCAAAGAGGCGTGCAAGACTGCGACTCTGCTTCCTGATCCCACCTCTGAGTAGTAGTCAAGGCTTTGGAACTTTGGCTAAAAATGATGTCAGATTGTTAGATGAATGAGAGGCACCATCCAAAATGGGATGGGCGCCATCTTGCCTAACAAGACCAGGTTTTCCCCAAAATGAGTTCCAATTATCTATATAGCTCACATCGTTTGCAGGACACCACACAGACAGCCAGCGGTTGAAGGATGACATGCGGCTAAACATGTCATCACTGGTCAGTTTGGGGAGGAGCCCAGAGAATACTAGAGAGGTTGACATCGTTTTGGCAAAGTTACACACCGACTCCATGTTAAGTTTTGTGACTTCTGACTGCCGCAGTCAGATGTTGTTAATGCCAATGTGGATAACAATTGTGGAATATTTACAATTACTTTTAGTCTGCACTGTCAAATTTTATTCGATGTCACCTGCCCTGGCCCCGGGAATGTATTTGACTATGGCCGCCAGAGTCTCTAGGATCATGTTTCTGACTACAGAGTCACTAATGATCAGAGTTTTTTCCTCAGCGGATGTGTTGCTGAGTGGGGAAAATAGATTAGAAACATGAATAGGTTGGTGGTGAACCAGGGCTTGCGACTATGCTTCCTTCTCACCGTCACCCACCCGTTCTTTCCTGGCTCCTCGAGAGAGGGTGCCAAGGGACAGCTAGCAGACCCTATGCTCCAAGGCTCCGCTGAAGCTAGGGGCAGGTTGCCATTAACTGGCACTGAGGGTGTTTCAATGCAGTGGAGTTGGGATTCCAAATCACACAATCCTGCCTCAAGCACCTCAAAAAAAAAAAATAAAAAAATTAGTACATTTACCATTATCGCTAAAAGAGGCAGAGGTGTAGTGAAACATAGCCCCTTTTCCACTAGTACCCGCTCAGCCCTACGCACTTCGACTCAGCGCACTTTGTAGGCTTTTTCATTAATACCTGGTACCTGGTAACAGGTACTTTTTTTGTACCTATTCCACTGGGGTTCTAACCGTGCTGAGTCAGGCTGAAAATGTGACGTCAACAGACTGCAGGCCACTGATTGGTCGGGGCGTAATGCCATGAGAGCACCGTATTCTGCAGAATCTAGAACCACCATTTGCAAAAAATTGTTTAGCGAGCAAACACGGTCAGCAAGTAAATACAATATTAATAGATTGCTTCACAGGTTTTGCGGAAATCTACACTGTGGTCCAACAAAGAGGTGTGGACTTTCCTGTGCTTGGTGGCTGACGATAGAATCTAGAGAGAGTTAGATGGAGCAACCCGCAACAACAAAGGTTACCAGGAGGTCTCCGAGCAGATGACAGCCCACGGATACAAACGGACATTAAAACAATGTAGGGAGAAGCTGAAGAAAATGAAGAGTGATTACCGGGCCATCAAGGATCACAACAGTCGAAGGGGGTGAACAAAAAGGACTGGAAGTGGTTCAATGGATGTCATTTACAGCCATCGGCCGGCAAGCAATGGCAGGGAGGTTGGGGTCGACATGTCATTGTTGCAAACCATGGATGGTGAGTGTTTTGTGATGCACATCATTTTGCTTATTTATCTTACTGGTGGCAAGCTCACTTTTTTGAGTAATAATACCATTCACTACTGGCTAACGAGTGCTAGCGAGGAGCACTAGCTAGCTAGTAGCCAATTCTGCTGATTCACGCTTGCTTTGTCTGAAGTATTTGCTTGTGAGAGCAAAATGATGAAATATGCTAATCCTGATTAAAAAGTTTTGTGTTCGTGTTGCACTTTGGTGCTGTGCATTAAGTTGTTTGTATTTTCTCTCTAGAATTGGTTTCCACATGCCAGGGGTCCCGCTCCTTCAACATCTGGCATAACCCGTTCAAGTGCTGGTAAGCACAATAAACAAAAGATTAACACCCTGTTGTCTTTATGGATACAGGTCAAGTGGACCCCAGGATCCAAAATTTCAACACATGCAAGTGCATTTTCAAACCAGTGATTTATAAAGTGATTCATATAATTTCCTAAAGCCTCATAATAGACCCACATACTTATTCTGTGGATTTTCCAAGAACAGTGTTGGAACAGTGTTGTTGTTCCGTTTCTTTCTTTCTTTCCCACCCTAAATCCCTGGATTGAAAATGTACTTGTACATGTACAGATTGGATCCTGGGGTGCTCACTTGTCAGGGGTCCACAACCTTGTCACATTTTTAGCTGTGGTGGAGGAAGTACTGATATAATTCTTGTTTTTGAAAAACTGCTGTAGCACATGAACTCACTTTCAAATGTACTTGCAGTCAACGTGCTCCGCTGAAGTGATTCAAGTAAGCTGACTGTATTAACTCATTCAGATTTCTGAGGCCACAATAACAACAAATTATTTTAAACATAACCTGGTGTCTGCAAAATTTGCTCTACTGAGATGCAGCAAAATGACAATTGTGCTTAAATATAACAATGAAGCATTTTTGTCACATCCCACCACTGGTTTTCACAAGTGTGTTTCCCTAAAATGTGTTTTGAACTTGCTTTAACTAACCACCATCCATTTCTATCTTTCGTCTAGGCAAGAGGAAAAGGAGCCACCCCACAACGGACCTTGCCACTGTGTTTCCCCAGATGCATGGTGATGAGGTGTGGCTCCATGAACGGCAGTTTGAACAGCACCGTGAAGCACTTGCCCAGCACATGCAGGCCATCAAGCGGCTTGCCGATGACGCATGTGAAGCAAGGGAGCAAGAAGTCGCCTTCCAAAGGGAGGAGATGACACAAACTGCTGCCTTCAATCAAGCTTTCCTGGCTGAACTGGGCAAGCTTGTGAACGCGATGAATGGCCGGCGTGTGTGACCAGTCTCCCCACCACAAGTGTTTTTTTTTTAACTTGTGTACATACGAAACAAAACTCAAAAACAAAAGCAATTGTGCTGCTACTTGTAATAAACCAGTGACTGTTTGCATCATGATTGTGTTTTGTCTGTTATGACACTACTGGAAAAAAAAAGAGTCAGTAATTACATGCACATCCTCTCCTCTGACCAAATTCAGCTGTAATAAGGTTATGTTTCTGTAGTGCATGAGCAATTTTCTCAAAAGCTTTAGAACAAAAAGGTTGCTAGACAATTTCATTGGAGTATGTTATGGAGTCTAATTACTTAAACATGCTATAAAAGTCTATAGATCAAGGTTAGGTTGTAGGAGCAGTTTTGGACCAACAAAATCTTGTGATGGAGCAAATTCATGACATTGTAATTAAAAAATATTCAGACAACATTTTCAGCCATGCTATGTTTCCATGTCATCTGTGTGTAATGGTAAATAATGAAAGATTTTTCTAAACCAAAATTCTACTTTTCCACAGTGGAAATTGGCAGTAATGCTAAGGGGTTAAGAAAAAGTGAAAAAAAAAAAAAAAAAGGTTTGTGTTTGCATCATGATTTTCTATTTTGTCTGTTAAGACACTGGTGTGAAAAGAATCAACAGTCCAAACCATTTATCAGTGATGTTTAAAATAATGGCTCATTTTTAAGAAAAAGTATCCAAAAACAATTATTTTATTTACTGAACTGTATTGTTGGATGTGCCAGTGCAGAAGACACTGCACACTTTAGTGATAGTACCAATATATGGAGGAATTATGGGCCATACTAGCATCTGTATTTTCTAATTATGGTTAGTACAAGGGTGTCCAATCATGTGCCATGGAAGGCCAAGACCTTGCAGGCTTTACCTCCAACCAATGTCTTCAGCAGCAGATTCCACTGAATTTCTTCCACTGACTGCTGATCAGTGACAACACCTGCTGTAGAGACTGGGTAGAAGAGAGAACCTACAGGGTCCTGGACCTTCATGGCACATGACTGGACACCCCTGGGTTAGGGTTTAACCCTTTGGGTGTGTGAATTTGTGTGCCCCTAGTGGCAGAGTGTGGCACTGCAACTGTTGTCTCACTCTCACATGATCGCTGCATTTGTACTGATTTGTACTGATTTGCCATTTTCAAAAGGTGGCAGACATCCATTGGGGGACTCAGTGGATGACACGTAATACACCAAAAAAGAACTCCTCATTTCCTTTTCCTGTTTTTAGCATTTTAGCCCAGAAAGCTAATATGTCTGCGATCGGTCATCGTCAATTTTATTGGCTTTGTACATGGAAAATAGCTGCGGGATACAAGTGGAATTTATGTGGGATAATCATAAGTCTTTGTAGATGTGATAGAGACTTTAAATGACCGACAGAACACAAAATAACTATGGTGGGTGAAAGCGCAGTGACCACGCCAGCCAGCCCCCCTTTGTCAAAAGTAAGTGAGAATTTTCTTTTTTTTATACATATTGTACTGATTTCTTGTTCATATACTCTGAAGATAAGATGATGAGGTACTTCTGCTCAAAAAAAAAATGGTGTCAAAAGACGGAACCATTCTTTATGTAAATACGTCCAAAGTCCAGTTTTGTCTGATTTATGGAATTTAAAGAGGTGCTCTGACATTATGCAGATTAGATGTGTAAATAGACGTAACAACCTAATAGTTTTTGAATGCAAAAGATGCAATAGACTTACACAATGGTCCCCTCCGGCATACACCAAGAAAAATACCAGTTGCTATGGAGGGTGAGAATATGTATGGGCACATAATCATACCATGTAGGATAACTAAGTAGACGGTTGTGGTGTTTCATCCCATCTAGCAACAATGCTCTGCACTGTGTGTGTTTATATATTTACATATTTATTCCATCTAGCTACAATGCTCCGCACTGGGTGTGTTTATATTTATATAGCTATATATCTATTCCATCTAGCTACAATGCTCCGCACTGTGTGTGTTTATATATTTACATATTTATTCCACCTAGCTGCAATGCTCCATACTGTGGGTGTTTATATATCTACATATTTATTCCATCTAGCTACAATGCTCCGCACTGTGTTTATATACTCATATATTTATTCCATCCAGCTAAAATGCTCTGCACTGTGTGTGTCTGTGTATATATACATATATATATATATATATATAGTAATATGTACATACAGTGGGGGAAAAAAGTATTTAGTCAGCCACCAATTGTGCAAGTTCTCCCACTTAAAAGATGAGAGAGGTCTCCAATTTTCATCATAGGTATACTTCAACTATGAGAGACAAAATGAGAAAAAAAATCAAGAAAATCACATTGAAGGATTTTTAATGAATTAATTGGTAAATTCCTCAGTAAAATAAGTATTTGGTCACCTACAAACAAGCAAGATTTCTGGCTCTCACAGACCTGTAACTTCTTCTTTAAGAGGCTCCTCTGTCCTCCACTCATTACCTGTATTAATGGCACCTGTTTGAACTCGTTATCAGTATAAAAGACACCTGTCCACAACCTCAAACAGTCAGACTCCAAACTCCACTATGGCCAAGACCAAAGAGCTGTCAAAGGACACCAGAAACAAAATTGTAGACCTGCACCAGGCTGGGAAGACTGAATCTGCAAAAGGTAAGCAGCTTGGTGTGAAGAAATCAACTGTGGGAGCAATTATTAGAAAATGGAAGACATACAAGACCACTGATAATCTCCCTCGATCTGGGGCTCCATGCAAGATCTCACCCCATGGGGTCAAAATGATCACGAGAACGGTGAGCAAAAATCCCAGAACAACACGGGGGGACCTAGTGAATGACCTGCAGAGAGCTGGGACCAAAGTAACAAAGGCTACCATCAGTAACACACTACGCCGCCAGGGACTCAAATCCTGCAGTGCCAGACATGTCCCCCTGCTTAAGCCAGTACATGTCCAGGCCCGTCTGAAGTTTGCTAGAGAGCATTTAGATGATCCAGAAGAGGATTGGGAGAATCTCATATGGTCAGATGAAACCAAAATAGAACTTTATTGTAAAAACTCAACTTGTCGTGTTTGGAGGAGAAAGAACACCATACCTACTGTGAAGCATGGGGGTGGATACATCATGCTTTGGGGCTGTTTTTCTGCAAAGAGAACAGGACGACTGATCCATGTAAAGGAAAGAATGAATGGGGCCATGTATCGTGAGATTTTGAGTGAAAACCTCCTTCCATCAGCAAGGGCAATGAAGATGAAATATGGCTGGGTCTTTCAGCATGACAATGATCCCAAACACACCGCCCTGGCAATGAAGGAGTGACTTCGTAAGAAGCATTTCAAGGTCCTGGAGTGGCCTAGCCAGTCTCCAGATCTCAACCCCATAGAAAATCTTTGAAGGGAGTTGAAAGTCCGTGTTGCCCAGCGACAGCCCCAAAACATCACTGCTCTAGAGGAGATCTGCATGGAGGAATGGTCCAAAATACCAGCAACAGTGTGTGAAAACCTTGTGAAGACTTCCAGAAAACGTTTGACCTCTGTCATTGCCAACAAAGGGTATATAACAAAGTATTGAGCTGAACTTTTGTTATTGACCAGATACTTATTTTACCGAGGAATTTACCAATTAATTCATTAAAAATCCTTCAATGTGATTTTCTGGATTTTTTTTTCTCATTTTGTCTCTCATAGTTGAGGTATACCTATGATGAAAATTGGAGACCTCTCTCATCTTTTAAGTGGGAGAACTTGCACAATTGGTGGCTGACTAAATACTTTTTTGCCCCACTGTATGTATATTAGCTGCTCTTGCTTTTTTTCTTGCCTTCTGATTGTTGCTCTGAGTGTTGCTATCCCTGTGCTGTTGCAATCCTGGAATTTCCCCTTTGTGGGACTAATGAAGGCTTATCTTATCTTATCTTAAATTTATTCCTATCTGAATCTTTGGATCATATTTTACATCTTTCTAAAGTATATGAACAAGAAATCAGTACAGTATTAAAAAAAAACCACAATAATTCGTCACTTAGCAGTGGCTTATGGGACTTGCTCGCTGCCATGGTCGCTGCGTTTTCGTCCATCATGGTCGCTATTTTGCGTTATGTCGGTCATTTATGCTCTCTACCACATCTACAAAGTCTTATGATTATCCCACATAAATTTTGCTTGTATCCCACGGCTATATTCCGTGTAAGAAGCCGTCTAAGTGACGGTGCCCGATGATGGACGGCAGCCATATTAGCTCTCTGGGCTTGACAGCACCCCTGAGGGGGCCCTTCAACACTACGTGTGTGGGACAAGAACCGGGGTGCAACAGTGTCCGACCCCCGTGTTTTCACTCTGCCGGGTCATGCAGAGCTTCATGACCTCTGTCCTTACCATTTGTGAAAAAGTGTTATGTGATCTTTTTTTCTCCTCTATATCCTGGGTATTGTGACAAAAAACGTAAACGCTATCATGAATGAAAAATCAGAATCAGACCATGTTGAATCCGGGGATTAGGAGGGACAAAGGCAGGCGGTACTAGAGTGAGGAGCCGACTATGATAACATGATGGAAGATTTAACCTATTTACTTCGGTCTCTAATTGGAACAAATGAATTGCAAAGAGCCGTGGATGAATTAGCTCATATTCCAGCGCCCTTTCTGGTTGATTTACAGGAGAGCAAATGAAATAGGTGAAACAACACCCCCAAGCAACAACAACAATAATAACCTCACCAGCAATGCACTTCATCATCTAGAACATATATTTGAGAATCAAAACCATCCACACCTCCCGCCCACAAATCATCATCATCATCATCAATCACTCACAACCCCTTCAACCTCCACCGAACAGCTAGAGATTTCTCCTGACACACATCAGGGTGCGGGGTTGTACTCTGGCGCTCATGACCGGGGTGCGGCATCCTCTAGGGATGGAGAAGTCAGAATATTCTCACCATTTAACATGGTGAGAATGACACGTCGCTTACCCGTCCCTAGACGATGCGACGTGCCCAACATCGCAGACTTTTACAATGATGTGATGGGCCTCCTCAGAGAATTGGCTGAGGATGCCCGATCACACGTGGAATGCAACGACATAATCCAGCTAGAAGTTGTCGGCAAAAGCGCAAGGAGCAACATCGTTGTTACAGCCGCCGCCGACAGGGATAATATTTTATCGGCTTTTGAGGGTTTGTTTGACCAGGTAGTGCAGTTGGGCAATAGCATCGACGCAGATGAGGGTTTAGAATTAATCCTACAGGTGGTGCATAACCCCAGAGATGGCGGTTAACGCAGGCTGGCAAAATCGTTAGACTGTGAAATTATCAATAAAAAAGATGTCATTTGTACGTTACGTGTAGCGAGAAGGATCAACTCTGTTTGCTACTAGCTTGGCACACCTGATGAACCCCCATTCAGATGACCGCACTTGTAAGGCTTTGGGTAGGACGTTGCAAAATCAGGCGGGTCTGGGTGACCAGACGCCCGTCACTTTTAGCGATATAGCTAAATTTGAACGGATTGTAGAATGTAAAATCCTGGTGTTTCACAGAACATCTCACGGTCACCCCCTCTTAAATTTTGAGACAGACTATTGCGATCGCTCAAGACCTTTGTTTCTGTTCTTATTGCAAAACCATTACTACGGTATAAAAAAAAAAAAAAATCTCAGAGCTTTCATAGGTATGGCATCCGTTTGTAACTACTGTTACAAGGGTTTTAATAACCCATATTCACACTATTGTAAAGGATACTGTCAGGTTTGCAATGGTCTCGTCTGCTCTACGGAAGAACTCAGGCCCGTAGAATGTTTAGACTGTCACAGAAAATGTTGCTCTGCCCCACGGATATTCTGCGGTGGGGCGTCTAAATTATGTAGGTCCTTTCCCACCACCATCTGACTATGGCGTAGAATGTATGACAGTCGCCGAGCAGGCGGGGTTTGACGAGTGGTACGATGGGGTCAAAGACGGGTCGTTTGACTTTAAACAGGAGGCTCTGCATTATTGTAAAAATAATGTGGACATTCTAGTCATGGGGTGCGTTAAATTTAGAGAGCGGTTCCTCACCAACATGGGTGTGGACCCTATCTCCAGTGTCATGATAGCATGGGCCTGTATGGAAGTGTTTCTCACCAATTACCTGGCCCCGAACACCCTCGCCATCCCGTGCCTCAACAATTACAGACATCAGTGTAAAAGATTTTCTAATGCCTCGATCCAGTGGTTAGAATGGGTTATATACAGTCAGAAAATATTTATCCAGGATGCTTTAAACAGGGGGGAAAATACAGATGGGGCCCTTTTTTGTAGACGGCTATGTGGAGATCGATGGCTTGAGACACGTTTGAGTTCAACGGATGCTATTTCCACGGTTGTGGTTGCAGTTTTTAAAGAATGGAGATCTGCCCTCTGAGGGGCGTTACATTTGGAGAGCTACGTTTGAAAAGTGTGGAGAGGTTGCAGGCGTTACACTCTATGAACGGTGTCCGCATTATGGTGATAAGGGAGCATGAGTGGGATGAGATGAAAAAATCATGCAAGGAGGTGAAACAGTTTCTGAAAATGTTTAACCCACCCAAGCCCCTCGTACCACGCCAGGCCCTTTACGGGGGCAGGATGAGTGCTCTAAAACTGCGACACACCACGAGGTTGGATGAAACAGTGCACTATGTAGATGTCACTTCTCTGTACCCCTATGTTAACAGCATGTGCTTTTACCCTCTAGGCCACCCCACCATCATTTACAAAGACTTTGGGGCTCCTCAAAGCTATTTCGGCTTAATGAAAGCTACCGTCTACCCACCCCGCAGCCTCTTTTTTCCTGTTCTACCCTACAAAAGTTCAGGAGGTAAATTAACCTTTCCACTGTGTCGAACGTGCTTGGAAACCAACCATCAAGATGGTGTTTGCGCACACGGCAACAGGGCGAGAGCATTGACGGGGGTCTGGGTCACTGTGGAGTTTAACAAAGCCCTGGAGCTGGGGTACAGGGTGGGTGAAATCACAGAAGTGTGGCATTTTGATCAAAGTAGCGACACGGTATGTGTAGATTACATACACAAATTTCTAAAAGGAAAAACAGGAAGCATCAGGTTACCTCCCAGATGTCACCGATCAGGAGAGCAAGTACAGATACATTGGGGACCATCACCATCATCAGGGCATTCTGTTAGATGCCGATAAAATACAAGAGAATCCACTCCATCGCTGCGTCTCAAAACTGATTTTTGAACTCGCTTTGGGGAAAATTGGCACAGAGAGATAATCTGATTCAGACCGTTGTGATCTCAGAACCTGAAGAGTTTTTCACCTACTTGTTTTCGGGTAAATAAAAGGTGGAATACTTTAACATTCTGGATGACGACAAAGCTCTGCTTAAGTGGAAATATAACAATCGTTGAATTCTACCCCCCCCCCCCCCCGGTAAAACTAATAACATCTTTATAGCTGCCTTTACCACAGCCCACGCACATCTGAAGCTGAACGATTATCTGGAGAAACTGCAAGACAGGGTTCTTTACATCGACATGGATAGTTTAATTTACGTGGTAAAGAATGGTGAGACACCTCTGGAGTTGGATAATTATCTGGGAAATTTGACCAATGAGTTGGACGGGGATATCATTCAGGAATTTATATCTGCAGGCCCCAAGAGTTATGCCTACCAAATGAGGAACAAAAAGAAGGTCGTCATGAAGATCAAAGGTATCACGCAAACCCAATCATGTTGCGAGCGTGTCAATTTTGACAGCGTCAAAGATTTGGTGAAGGATTACGTGACAAATTCGGGCGACAGAGTGATTGAGACGCCACAATACAACATAGGACGTGAAAAGGGGGTTTGTATTGAGAAACTTGTCATTTCAGAAAAAGTTCAGAGTTGTGTATGATAAAAAACATCGCTTTAGGGATGGGACCACTCTGCCTTTTGGATATCAGATTTTTTTGAGGAAAAAATGTCACATCTTACCCAGGGTATAGAGGAGAGTGATTTTGATCCTAGGTTCACCTTTCCATTTTCATGTTTGGTGGTGAGGCCGAGCAGCTGTGACAAGACTTACTTTGTTTTAAAAGTGCTGGAAGACTGTGAACATATTGTAAATGTTGTACCTGAAAACATTGAATGGATTTATATGTGTCATCAACCTATGTACAGTGATCTGCAGAAAGTGAATAAAAGAATCAAATTTGTTGAAGGACTCCCTGATTCTTTTGAAGATGAAAACCTGTTTTGTCCCGATCAGAAACACTTGATTATTCTGGACGATGCTATTTTTCAAGCCTCCGACCATCCTGAAGTAGTAAGAATTTTTACCCAATACAGGCATTATAGAAACACGAGCATCATGATGCTGACACAAAACATGTTCCATAAGGGTAAATACAGTCGCTCCATTAGTCTGAACAGCAATTATCTGGTGATGTTTAAAAACCCACGGGATAAACTACAAATAGATATATTAGCATGTCAAATCTTCCCCACAAAAGGCCTTCTTCCTCGAGATTTTTGAAGGCCACCAGAGATCCCCATGGCTATTTAATAGTAGACCTCACACCCTCCTGTCCAGAACAATATAGGTTGAGGATGGGTATACTTCCTTGTGAGAGGTTGACCGTCTATGTGCCCAAAACATCAGCCTAATTTATCATGTCTGCACGTATGAAGAGGAACGCAATTTTACTCACGGCGCTGTACCATGCCTCCCCCAAAAAGCGCAGGGATATTCTCATCCACAGCTCTCCGGATCTTATTCAGACATTGTGTGAGATCGCTCTGAATCTTTTAAAAGGGAACATTCCATTGTCCGATTGTCAGTTCAAGAAACTACAAAGGCGGAAAAAAATTATCAGACTGTTGGCCGATGAGAAAACTAGTTTAAACACCAGGTTCTGAAAAAAAAAAAAAAAAAAAAATTTGGGCGGTTTTCTATTGCCTCTGCTATCCGTTGTGGTGCCCATGATTGGGGATCTCATTGGTGGACTGGTGAGAAGAAATTAAAAATAAAAAAGATGACTTTGAAGAAGGAGCAGAAGATGTTTCTGCTCACATCCCAACAGTTAAATCGTATGACCATACCGACGACCATCAGAGAAAATGCAGAGGATGATTTGGACTCCAGAATGAGAGCCGTATTAAACAAACCAGGCTTGAGTGCTTATGAGAAAATTAAAAAGTATGACACTCTACTGCAGAGATACCTTACGCTCATGAAACAGAATCATAATGAGAGACGGCGGGTAGCATTGACTCAGCAGCGGGAACCTGACCACCAATCCCTAACAGGTGTCGGTGGGGGTGGTGAGAGTGAATGTGCTCATGCCTCATCTTCTGACGGTACCCACGCATTATCTGCCGTGGGTGCTCCCGCATCGTCCCGCAGCATGTGTGATGGTTTAGATTTTGACATCACGGTTGAAGAGGGTCTGCAAACCTCCCCACACGTGATCGTAAGAATGCCGAATACATCCTGAGGAAATCGCCCCAGAGTTACAGGGGGTGGAATTCAAAGGGAGAGTTTGTTTAAAAGTGTGAGGCCTTGAAAGGGTCTCATATAATTGATTTATTCAAGCACCTCTCACTTCCTTATAAAAAACGCCAACCCCCTGCACCTGCGAGGTGGTCAAAATTTTTAAACACTCTGTCTGAACTCAATATTCCTTTATCGGCTGTGAGCAACCCATAAGCGTGTGATCAATATCGAGAACATGGACACTGGGTGAAAGACTGCCCTCAAGTTTCCAGTTGTCATGTCTGCAAACGGGGGGGCACTGGGCCAAGGATTGCCCCCTTAAACCCAGAAATGCCTTCCAAGGATGAAGGCGCGGCAGAGGAAGCTTTCAGCGTGGAGGACGCTGGCCTTGGCAACAGCGCACTATGCCACACCTACAGCCCTATGCGCAACTGCTGTCCCAAGGGTTGCCATCACAACAGCAGCAGTGACACCAGGTGGATAAGACTGGTACATGTGCGCCATCTTTACTCTCACCCCCAGCAGATGCCGTACATGAGCTTGCTTATAAAAAAAAAAACCACTGCAGCAACACATACACACACATATCACCACAATGATGTGCATGCCACTTTAGCTAAGTATTCAACCTCTGACTTGAGGGATCTGCCTGTTTTGCCAGTTAAAGTTTCAGGGAAATTGATAGATTTTATGGTAGATTCTGGGGCAACTAACTCAGTTTTGTCATCATCGTCAGGTTTAAACCCCCATCTCACTCACAAGTGGCAAGTGGAGGTTTCTCACATGAGTTTTTCACTGAGCCACTGTCATGTGTAGTGGATGTACGTGATTTCACTCACAAGTTCCTTTTTTCACCACAATGTCCCATTAATCTGTTAGGTAGAGACTTAATGTGCAGTTTGTCTCTCTCAGTCACATGTACACCGCACGGGACAAAGATGGAGACCCCTGACTTGACTTTTGCAAAAACTCCAACATCACTGTACATTTATGAGTGGACATTGTTAGATGAAAAACAGAGCTCTGACCTTGTGGAACTAGGGAGGGCCTTATCTCCACATTCCACTGTTTCCATGCCTCAGCACAGAACACACTGCACGTCACATCTCTCACAGGGTCCTGACACACATTATGAGAAAAAGTGGTTACAAATTAAACCCACTCCACTGCAAACCTCCCACATCATTTGGAATGCTGATTTCAGCTTTTTGCTGATTAATCTTGCGCCTGTTATAAACAGTTTGTTTTTAGTTCCCGGCAGCCACCCGCACATTTCACTTACAAAAATTCCATCCTCAGGGCCATCAAGGCCACACATCAACCATCAAGGCCACACTCTCATTTAGGCCTGAATGCCATTTCATTTTCACCATCTCTGCAGATGTTTCGTGCAGAATACACAGACTCCCTCTCCTGTGAACACTTCATACAGATGTTAGATGAGAACAGGCAGTACAGATGGATGCGTCCCTTCACTCTCTCCACCACATCTGAGGAAGACCATTGTATGCCATCATGTGTCCCTTCGTCTCTGTGGGCAAAGCACAAGTATGATGTTGGGCTAATAAGAAACTGCCCTTCTGTTGTATAACTTCCAAGTCTGATTTCAGACACAAATGCTTGCAATACCCACTCAGACCAGAGGCACACGATGGCATCACTCCTGTCTTTGAATCTCTTCTAAAAGAAGGGATTGTTGTCCCAGCTCCACATTCACCAGTATGTACCCCAATTTTCCCTGTAAAAAAGATTTGAGACAAGGTTCAACCTGCTGTATGGCGGTTTGTTCAGGATCTCCAGGCAATGAATGCTGCAGTTGTTCAGCGCACGCCTGTGGTTCCTAACCCTCACACCATTTTGAGCCAAATTCCACCAAATTCCACCTTTTTTATAGTAGTGGACTTGTCCAATGCATTTTTCAATGTCCCAGTCCATAAAGACTCACAGTTTTGGTTCATATTCCAATTCAATGGGGCGCTCTACACTTTCACTAGATTAGCCCAAGGCTACTGTCTAAGTCCAACCATTTACAATGTGGCCCTCAAAAATTCCCTGAGTTCTCTTCAGCTGACAGAAGGTTCTGTTTTGATCCAATATGTTGATGATCTTTTGTTGTGTGCGCCAAACAAACCACAATGCCAATCTGACTCACTGAAGTTTTTGTGTCACCTAACTGCAGAAGGCCACAAAGCTTCCAAACCCAAATTGCAATTCTGCAAACCAATGGTTATATTCCTGGGCCACCAAATTTCTGCTCAGGGCAAATCTCTCTCTCCCAAACGTGTGGATGCAATCTATCACATGGACAAACCAAAAACCAAAAAGGAGCTCCTTTCTTTTCTTGGCATGGCCTCCTATTGACGATGATTTTTCATGGATTGAAAGACCAATGCGGGGCATCATTCCGTCAAAAAGTCCCTCACATTTCCCACTTGAGTGGACACCTGCTGCTAATGACTCCTTTGACAATATGAAAAAAGCTCTTTTATCTCCTCCCACGCTTTCCCTCTCTGACCACTCTAAACCTTTTGTTCAGTACGTTGATGAAAAGTCCGGATGTATGACCTCTGTCCTCCTGCAGCCCCACGGTGACAAACTCTGCCCTGTTGCATATTACTCATGTAAATTGGATGCTGTCACAGTAGGGCTCCCATTTTGTCTATGTGCTGTGGATGCAGCAGAATGCGCTGTAGAGGCATCCCGTGACATTGTTTTGTAGTCTCCACTCACCCTGTATGTTCCTCATGCTGTTGCACTGCTTCTGAATGAACAGAAGTCGTTACATCTCTCCCATGCCAGGTGGCTTAGATATCACTCTACCCTCCTCAAATCACCAAACCTCACTGTCAAACATTGTGCTCAGTCAGTTAATCTGGCTTCACATCTTCCTCCCTCCCCCTGTGAGGATGATGATGATTATGATCATGACTGCCTCTCTTTGGTTCAACTGGTTACCAGTCCAAGACCTGATCTCTCCAACACGCCCTTGACAAACCCTGATCTGGTTCTCTATGTTGATGGCTCTGCCTCAGTTGACCCCAGTGTGGGCCGCAATAAAGTTGGTTGGGCGATTTGTGGTGATCACTGTACTCTGCTGTCTGGCTCCTTGCCATCTCATCTTTCCACCTAGGCTGCAGAACTTGTTGCCCTGGCAGAAGCCTACAGTTATGCAGCAGGTCAATCTGTTACCATCTAAACTGACTCACATTACGCCTTTGGCGTAGTCCATGACTGCGGCGCCCTCTGGCGTGAACACAGTTTTCTCATGTCTGCAAGTACGCCTGTAAAGAACTCTGTTTCCAGGCTCCTTGAAGCCATCCTTCTTCCCTCCTCTGTGCCGGTGTGCAAGTGCACCGCTCACACCAACTCTGCTGACCTGGTGTCCAGGGGCAATGCTTGCGCTGATGCAGCAGCCAAGGCTGCTGCTCTCTCATTCTCAGCTGCTCACCTCCCCTCCCCTCTCACTCCCCTTCTCCTCTCCCCTTTACCCCACCCACTGATTCCCCTGTCTCCATGTAGTCTTTTTCCTCCCCACAGGAACACCAGAAACGGACAAAGAAAGGATACTACAAAGACCAGGCTTGTGTGTGGAGAGGCCCAAATGCCCTCCCCTGCCTCCCAGCTCACTTTTTTCATAATTTTTCTAAGTTGACACATGGAAGAGATCATGTGTCAAAAGAGGGAATGATACAACCACTCCATGCTAACTGGTTTACCACTGGTTTCACTGTCTATGCTGATAATTTTTGCAAAAAATGTTTAATCTGTGCTACTAACAATGTCCATAAGACTCCCAAACAAGTTTTAGCTGCTCATCCACCCCCTGAAGGCCCTTTCCAGCATCTGATGATGGATTTCATTGAATTAACACCAGCTGGGAGTAAAAAGTCATGTTTGGTAATGGTTGACATGTGGTCCAAATGGGTAGAAGCCTTTCCAGCCAAACATGCAACAAGCACAGTTGTAGCTAGAGCATTGTCAGAAATTATTCCCAGATGGGGAATACCAGAGAAAATCTCCAGTGATAATGGTACCCTAAAAAACAAACAGGGAAAAACGTGAAGATGAAACTGGTCTACCATGGACTAAGTGCCTCCCATTAGCACTCATGTGCATGCGCATGTGAGTCAGGAAGAAATATAATACGTCACCTTTTGAGATTCTGTTTGCTCATCCTCATTTTTCTAGGATTCTCTGTGGACAGGAAGACAACATTTCCTTTAACCACATCACATTTTGAGAATGCCATGTTGTCTTATTGCTCTGCCTTGTCCTGTCAACTGCAAAACATCTCTCAGTAGGTTAAAGCTTCCCTGCCTAGGCCTGTAGAGAGGGTCCTCCTTGACATCAGGCCCAGTGACTAGGTGGTGATCAAAAGCTTCAAACGAAAGAACTGGCACAGCAAACGGTGGTTGGGTCCATACCAGGTCCTTCTGTCAACATTCACGGCTGTGACGATCGCAGAAAGGACAACGTGGGACCACGCAACACGTTGCAAGAAGGTCCCAGTGCTTGAGCCAGAAGAGCCCAGACCAGACTAGGACAAGAAGCAGAAGTAATTGGTTAGCCACAACCACCACCCCACGTTGCAGACTAGGATGAGAAGAAGTCGAGCTGTGTGAAGATACAAGACCACATACTGTTGCACCTGACAGCCATCATAAACAAGCTGAGTGTATGCCGAACGCTGCTCAGTAGAAACATACACCATGCACACCATTACACTGATACTAATATAATGGACAATTCGGATTTACACCAACATCTGCTCACGGATGACAGCCAGTAGAACCGATGGCGATGTCGCCATGACTGGACAATGTGGGACTTCCTGTGTACAGGGCTCTTTACCTTGTTGTTGGTCAGCTTAACTGTTTATTTGCTCTGTGCTCCATCACACCATCCTCCACAGATGCAATCTCTTGTAGTCTCTAAACAAACTGTTTGTGATTCTAGTTCTAGAAAGGTTATCAATGACATATTGCTGCTAGCAGAAGGCAAGAGGAATTTTTCCTCAAGTTTCCTTTTAAACTTATGGTACCATTATGCCCGCTTCCTTGCGAAGCAGTAAAAAGCTGCAAACTGTTATGTCTGCACTAGAATGCCTGTAGCTACCCCCAATCCTCATGTTTCTCCTGCACCATTTGACTCATACAATCTTTTTTCCTGACATTGTGGTATCGACACTGTCCCCTAATTTCTTAAATCAAATTGTACAGAGAACAACAGGTCACAGTTTACCCCCTGTGCCACTTAACACAGGGAGGAATTCTTCTAAACTCCTGGCAATAAACTGCAGTGACAATACACCCCTTTTTGGCCCGGTCCACCCCCCCCCCCCCAAACTCTAAATTCATATGCTATGCCAATAATCTTACTCTTTCCCTGCCCGGGGTGAAAATGGGCTCTGTTCCCAGAGCTTACTGTTCCCATGCCTACTCACCATGTACCACTAATGACCAGGGTCACCCTAATACCACTCAGGCCCCGCCAGGTACAACATGCAAACCTTACTATTCGGTCCCTGGCGTTATGGGAACAATGCCACAAGATGACTTTGAGTGGCTATGCGGTGCTTATATGTATCAGGAGCTGCCTGTGAATTGGGTGGGCTGTTGTACCGCAGTGCATGCTGCTGACCACTCTTTCATTGTAACCGCTAATCCCTTGGACGGGTCTGATCATAGGTCACGGAGGGACGTGTCCCCACATGACTCCATTTGGGGCACTGATGTGCCTAAGACCCATAAGCTCTGGACAGATGCTCAGAAAGTCTGTCTTTCTCTGTTTCCATGGCTCGGCGTAGGGAAGCTCATGCTGCTCATGGAAACATTAGACTATCGTGGGGGAACCTTTGTAAACGTAGCTCTCTTGGCCCTCAAAGGCATTCAAGATGAGTTGCATGCCTTTAGACTAATGGAATCTTTTTTTTTTTTTCTTGCCTTCTGATTGTTGCTCTGAGTGTTGCTATCCCTGTGCTGTTGCAATCCTGGAATTTCCCCGTTGTGGGACTAATAAAGGCTTATCTTATCTTAATTACAAGACCGGATGGTGTTAGATCAGCTAACGGCATCGCAGGGCAGGGTCTGTGCAATAGTGGAGACAGATTGTTGCACTTACATCCCTGCCCATGATGAGGACACTGGAATTATTTTTCAAGCCATTCAAAACCTCACAGCTCTTTGCGATGCCTCCCTGTTCGATAATGTTCAGGGAAGGGGGTATTTATGATTGGTTGTTCAGCAGCGGCTTGCGAGACTGCCTCGTTTGCACTGATATATTTTTGTCTGCTGTTCTGTTGCTTCTCATGTTTTGTGGCTGTTGTATACTTCTGATTATTAGACACATGATATCAAAATTGTCCGTTTCCACCATGTTGCACTGCATGCCAGCTGCTACTTTTGACCCTGATGTGACTTATGCTCCATCACCGCCAATGTCAGATTACAGTGACCTGGACATGTCTGAACTCCCTTTCGCCTATGATTATGGTGATCACATGAATAAAGACTCAATTTATGCTGGAGCTACTACCACTATGATGTAAATATTCCATGTACACCACATCCAGTTCTTATCTTTGCTTGCTCTCCACTGAGTGCTCACACTCACAAAAAACAGCTTCTTGTGACTCTTCACACATGCCGTTATTCTATATCACAGTTCATGATGCATCAGTTTAAACCTGAGAGGGTGTACTTTTGCTGATTTCTTACTTTGATAGTCTTGTAAAAATTGTCATATATGACCAAAAGAAGGGAATTTACTGTCTATGCATTAATCTGTTGAGTAACTAGGGATCATATGTTTTATAAATGTGTCTCCATATATGAATTGTTCTGTAAACTGCCCATTAGGGTATAAGCTGCATAGTGTTTATTGGCCTTCATAGGTTTTAGAAACGGAAGGTCAGTATAAGCGTAAAGGATAATCTAAGCTACATTAATAATCTCTTTGACATGCCTGCTTTACTTTGTGTTCCAGGATAAGCTCTCATGTCACACTGACCTGTTAGGTATTTGAACTATTTCCTGAGATGTCTCCACTCTCCCCCACTTCTCCTCCTTTCACTCCCCACTTCTCCTCCTTTCACTCCTCTGTCTTGTATCAACATCCCAGACGTAAGGCAGTGTACTGAATGCTATAAAACCTGTTGCTTCCTCTATGAGGGCAGAGTGAAGCGAGCTGAATTCCTTGTTGCTCCATTCTCCTGCATTGCAGAAATAAAGGACCTCCAACTTGGCAGATCTGTCTCGTTTATTCCTCCAGGACCAGAGTTTATGAGATAGATATTTTTTTCTTTCATAGGACCTCCGTCGGTGATGGCCGACACGGGGGAAATTTCCATGTAGATTTTATCCTCCACAGAGAGCTGCGTCATAGGCGCTGAAAATAAATCCAACTCAGCCAGGGTGCATTCGGGAGATTTTTGATGTAACAGCGTCATGGTTTTTCCGGTTTAGTTTGTTTGAAAAAAAAACTTTTGCTTAAAATATATCCGAGCTCCTAGTTCCGGACTTCCTCATCACCCACTTACCTTTTCCAACTGATTTTCTCTTTTTAGGACCTGAGCATTTATGGGAGATTGATGAGACACGCTCGCCGGGGGGTCGGTTCCTTGATCTGCGTGACAAGATCATAATACCCCCGAGCCCTCTTGTCCCAAGTCTTTGTTCATCATTTTTCCCACCGCTTGGTTAAACACATCCGATGCGATGCCACTAGCCGCCATTTTAAGATGAGGTTTTGTGATGGTGAAACCTTTCTTTCACCAGAGGGGCTACAAGATGGAACAGTCTTGAAAACAGTGAGCTGATACCTCGTCCGTACATGGCGGGTGCTCTGTAAAACCCTGGTCAAGCACCCTCTACTTTATTTTCATAATAATGTACAAAACGGTGGGGATCCTCCCTCAGACCTGTGAGAGTAATTTTGTTTGTTGAGACGTTGTAACTTAGCGCATCCGATGACACACCGATACCCTCCACGCAATGGCAGTTGTAGACAGAATGATGCGCGCGTGTGTGCATGGAGATGTTATATACGTTGTTTATTCAAGGTTTAGGTCTAAAGTGAAGCCTCACTATAGTCTTCCCATAGGTAAATTCCACTGGTTTGTTTTGATCTCCAAGTGGGTGGTTTCAATGTGCTGTTTCGCTACGGGTGAATAATAAGGTGGGTTTAAATGCTTTGTGATAAAGTCGCCATACGTTCCTTCAATATTGATCATTCTCAGGAGCGGTGCATAAGAGTCCCCCACTAATTCCGGATGTACCACGTCGCTGTACCAGTACATGTGATAAAATCTGGCCTTCAAATCGGCCGGATAGGGCGCCATCTTCCAATCAAACTTGAACCATTCTCCTGGTTAGACACACAGCATGTAAGCCACCAGCACGTCAAAGAGTACGTGAGTTTGACCTCCACTCTGGAAATCCATTCTTTTCTGAATGTTGCTGTAGACTGTATAAATATCAGAATTATTTTTTCTTAAGAAGCCCTCCAGCTCAGCTCTTAACCGATTTATATCATCGTAATTATCGCCTGTAATCCTATGATAATGCACCTTACTCTCTGTTTCTGGTTCACTTGGTTTTGCTTGTAGCATCATCTCACTTTGGCTCAGCAACAATTATTCTTCTGCTTAAAGACATTTTTGTTTCATCCAGGAATAACGCAAATAAATGGATTTTCTTCCCCCAGGCCACAGCTGAAATCCCCTTTGTTTGGTTAAAACCAGCCTAAGGAATTTCCCCCAATGTCCGGCTTAACTTTTATTGCCCCCATAAAACCTACACAGATCCACGACTCAGCTAATTTCCTTAAACTGTGGAAATGCTGGATTTAAACAGTGAACTTAAAGTACATTATTACAAACTCAATTCTAAACCTTCATTCTTTTCAGAACTATGAAAATGCAGATGGACTCTCATGTGTCTGATATGGAAAATCAATAATATGTGTGAAAGGCATTAATCTGTGATTTTATATATATATATATATATATATATATATATATATATATATATATATATATATATATATATATATATATATATATGCATGTTAATGTTAAATGAATGTTTATTCCTGCATGTTGGTTTAGAAGCACTGCTTATAAGATACACTAAGGTTAGTTTAGTTATACATAAGTTTGTAACAATACATTCCAATGTATTTAAAACTGTGTATTCCTGTGGACTGATATCACGTGTCACCAGTCTTCATAGAACCCCAGCTTCTTCATCCTATTGGTCTCTCACAGACAAGGCTTGTTATTGGACTAAAGGTTCATCGAGCCCGCCCACGAAGGACTCTCATTGGCTGAGATTCCGGTCAGGCCAGAATCCCGCGAAACTCAACAGAGCTTATAAAAAGGAGAGAGACTCCGGTTTCAGCCTCTTTTTCGTCGTCAGCTCTTTTCGTCACTGCTCTTTCCTCCCCGGATTTCGTTCCGGCTGCTCGTTTTTTTCTGATCTCCTCCATTGTCTACACACAGCAAGGAAGAACAAAGGACCACATGTCGCTTTTCTGAACACAGAGCAGATAACTCATAATTTGTTTATGTCACTTTGTATTTTTCTTTTTCTCTTAAATACCTAGGAATTCCTATTTCTTTGAGCTCAATTCTTAATCGGAGTCAAACTCCAATTTTTATTCATCATTTTTCTTTGGTAAACTTTCTGTAAAACCGCCGTTTGTTTAATTTTAATGTAAACTTTAATCTTGACTTTATTTTTATAATATTTTTCTTGACCAAGCACCCACCAGAAGCTACTATTTTATCTAAAGTCCGAAAGTTTTTTTTCTTCTAATTTGAAATCTGATCAGATATCTTTAATTATTATTGAAGACCTGCAGCGCTTGTCTACCAGGAAGAAAAGACGCAGCTCCCCACATCACGCGCAGCTGAGGAATCAGCGCGCTTCTGCCGCATCTCAATCATCGAGATCCAACTTACGATCTCATGAATATCATTAATCGTCAAGAGAATATTTGCGGGACAAATATTCTGGGTTTTGCCCCTGAACAACACTTCAAAACTTCATGAGGACGACGACGGAACTATCATCGACCGAGAACACGTGAGCTGCAAACTTTAATTCCACTGCTGAATTAACGTCTGAGGTTCGGTAATAATTTGTATATCTAATCAGATGCAAATTAAGAAGCCCTTAACATAACTCTCCTTTTCATTAAAATTCCATTTTTATTTTCTTAAGATTAATTTAGGACTTTTTCATAATTAGCAAACTTTCTCCATAAATTTGCGTTGTTTTTAATAATCTGTTAACTCAAACTGATAGAAATTTGTTTCTCAGTTTAACCCTGGTTCCGAAAATATTGACATTGTTAATCTATCATTTACAAGATTGATTTTATGATTAATGAAATTATTTCAATGTCTATTAATCATTTCGTTTAATAAATATTTAAAAATGAGAAGTTGTTGGGAATTTATTTCATTCTGAGTCTGTTTCAAGCCCAGGTATTGAATTCACGGAACATTTTTGAGACTGATTATTGACTAATTTATTGAGTGATCAAACAGGTATAAAGTGAAATTAAAGATTAAATTGCTTCTTAAAGATAGAAGCTGGTGCCCCTTACGAGTGTTATTAACTCTTCTGATGTATTTGAAATGAGATTTGAGCTCAGATTCCAATACATCAATATAAATTAAATAATTCATACCTGATCATATTTATTATTTATTAATATCCCATTTTACATTACATGCTCTCCAATAAAAGTAGGCATCTTTTTGATGTAGGTTATACCAAGTGTGTGGGTATAAAATTTCCGTCAAAGCAACCTCCCACGGTCCTTCTAAACTGATATGTTGTGCTAAATACACACGAAAACTGGAACTTGTGTTGTCTTTAAAAGCATCAAAACTGGTGTTGGGAGGGTAGGGTGACGAAAACCCCTCATCTTTAGATCCCTACATGATGGAATGATCTTAAGCACTGCGCTCGGGTGTGCCTGCGAATGTCTGTTTTGTTTTGTTTTTTTTGTTTTTTTAAATCGGAAGCCTTGACCTAACTGTTAAAGTTTTGGGGCCAATTTTTCCACCGAACCAGCACCTGCTTTTCATCTTTGACGGTACAATGTTTTAGAATCTTCTCCACATGGTAGACTCTGTCATGGCCGAGCGTTATTTTTTGCAGCTCCGCCTCATAAAACGAAATATACACCTTCTTGGAAAATACATCTATAACCGTTAATAAATAATTGCATCCGTTTTTATATTCGGCTAAAGCCTGCATATCACATAGATTGGCTTGAAATTGATTTAACGGTCGTGGAACAAAAACTTTGTTTCTAGGGAAATGTACTGTGCCGGGTTTGTGTAAAGTGTAAGCATCCTGTTCAAATAAAAACTTTGAAGCTTTTGACCCCGAACTTCTCCCCTGTTTCATCTTGCACGCCCTTGTGGAGTCGTTCTACACCTCCAAAGCTACTTGGGTGTGTGGGGTTGTAATACACCGTTTTCATGAAGTGTGTCTCTGACATGGTGAAATCAGAATGAGAGGAAAAAAAAAATAAAGGACAGAGGTTCTTTATTCAGCTTCTTTTAATTAAACTTCTTTATACCATCATTACAACGTAGCGATGTATGTGTGAAAAACACTTTTGATCAAAGATTTAACCCCTTGCACTCCGGTCAATTTCCCTAAAAACGCCAAAAAGTAACATGCCCAAAGTAAACTGAAAGCTGTTCTTCAACCCTTTGCAGCATCTTCATGGGGTTGGTCTCATTTAAAAGAAAACACTTTGAATTTTTTGGCAAAAAAAAAAACAAAAACATAATCTCTCTACGTGCTCCGGCCACTGAGTTACAGTCATCTAAACATACTGAACTTGAAGAAAAAAAATTTGGCCTGGGTGGTTTTTTTTTGGGATACAAATGCTTGCAAATAACACACAGCTGTCCAATCCGGCTGGAAAATGCAACAAAAATGTAGAACCAAGTGTTATCAAGCTGAGATCCAAATTTGGTAACAATACCACAAAAAATGAATATATTACACAGCTTTTTTCTCGGGTTGTTCCCAGGCATTTTTGAACTGTGCCAAACTGTGCCAAATGGCACAGTTTGGAAAAAACGTCTAGAACTTTTGAATGCTTCAACATAGAAGCTTCATCTTGGGCTCTAATGAAAGGTGACATTCAGGGCTATCTTGTTAGCAATCTAGAAACACTGTCAGTAGTAATGACACAGAGAAAATGAAGTTTCAATTCTAAACACACTTTACTGAACAAAAATGTCAATATGCAAAACATACTATTTACAAACAACAAATTCAATTCAATTCAACTTTATTTATATAGTGCCATTTCACAACAACAGTCATCTCATAGCACTATCAACTGTAGGGGGAACCCCCACAGTTGCAGAAAGACCCCAGCAATCAGGCGATCCCCTGTGAGCAAGCACTTGGTGACTGGATATTTTACAAGTTGACAGCAATACCCTATCAATCAAATATAATTTTCTAATCCTACTCATCATCATACTGATTCCTAGAAAATGTGTCAAGATTTTGCTGAGGTGGTCATGCATATCCGTGCCTCTCTTCTGCTCACTGGCCTCTTCTGCTGCTGGGCTGCTGAGGTGAAGGGCCCAGCTGATCAGGAGAAACTTTGTCCTGGTCATTACACTCTTGGGGAAAGGAAGGCTGTACAGGTGTCCCCCTTGCCAGTAATCACTGAAGGATTTGCACTTGACTATACCCATGTAAATAATCAGGCCAAAAAATGAGAGCAGGTCGGAGCGTGTGAGGTCAATCCAGGGGCTGGTGGGTGTGTTGTAGTGTGCAGAGCCATGTAGGTTGGTGTTCTCAACAATGTGGTCTAGCACAGATGGAGTGAAAAATAACTCAAACAACTGAACGGGGGTGTATGAAGCTGTTGTAATTAGCTGAGGTCCAGGTGGATTTTTGGGACGAAAAATGGGCTGTGGTGGAATGATGTCAGGGGTGTCGGAATCATGCCACCTCTCCTCAGCTGATGAAGGGCTGGCCGATGTCCCAGGCTGAGGGCTGCCATCACCACTCTCGCCTCCTCTTCCTCTCCTCCTACCTCTTCTTCCTCTTCTTCTCCCTCTCCTTCCTCTTCCTCTCCCCAGTGGTGTCCCTCTTTTTGGGGTAGGGGTTTCCTCTTCTGACGAGCTCACCTGCAGCTCCCTTCTTCTGCGCTTGCTGGCAGAGTGCTCATCTGGCACCCACTCCTCACCAGAGTCTTCATCTGAAGTTTGTCTATTATGTGAAAATAGTCATTTACAAAGTTCAATTTTTATTTTTCACTATTCTCCTATTTTCCCAGAGTTGACATACACAGCACAGTTCCTGTTTTTTTTTTGTTTTTTTTTTTTTACAAGAAAAAATAGCCTCAAGTGCAATAAAAATTATACTAAAACATTATTACATTTCTAGAGGGTAACAAACAACCCACTGGGAGGAGACCCCGGGGCAGACCCAGGACTCGGTGGACAGACTATGTCTCCCAGCTGGTCTAGGAACACCTTGGTATCCTCTCTGGAGAGCTGGAGCAGGTGGCTGGGGAGAGGGAAGTCTGGGCTTCTCTGCTTGAACTGCTGCCTCCGCGACCCGGACCTCCAGAAAAGTGGTAGAAGATTGATGGATGGATGGATAACAAACAACCCCCCCACACACACACACAAAAACATGCCACGTAAAAAATGTGTGGCCTTTTTTACAAGAAAAAATAGCCTACAGTGCAATAAAAATTATGCTAAAATATCTATCTGCAATGCAGAGTATAACCCCCCCCCCCCCCGCCCCGCTACAGAGGAACTCTGCACACCAGAAAACTTGTGGCCATGACGCACCGTTGGAATTACCGATCGGTCAAAAGTGATTTTTATTACCATTTTCATCGAGAGAGTAATTTAGCTTATAACACTTACCTGTCCACAACAGCAGTAAGTTCCTCATTGTCAGACGAACATGAAGCTTCTCCGGTTGTAACGGACTCGTGCTTCTGGTCACCCGACCCGGTCCAAACATCTCCGCTTCCACGCTTGCGGTTTTGGCGAACCATTTTTCCAAACAAGACTGACTGATGCTACCGTTCCGCACAGGTCTCAATATCAGTCACCCAGCGGCTTAGGCAAAAGAGATTTTATGCAGGGAGATGCACGTCAGCTGTCAAACTTCTCTGCTTCAATTGGCTCGTATTCGCAGCCGTTGGTAGGCAGGTCCTGCTTGCTAGGTTTTCAGTCATTGGTTCTTCAAGGTTTCAGAAACCCAATTCAAGGCTCTTATTAGTCGAATGAGAGGTCAATCAGATGAACTAATCTGTTTGCGGCTGTGTCTGCAGCTTTTATTTTCAGTGCGCGCTTGGACGCCATCACCATCTACATCACCATCTACATCACCATCATCAGCATCTCCATCATGCGTCCGAGAGCGCACGAGGGCGCTCTCGTGCGCCCTCATGCGCTCTAGGACGCAGAGACTTGCCCGCCCATGGTACAGCGGAGTGCAAGAGGTTAAAAAACAATTTCTTAAAAATAAATTAAAACTAATATCTACACAGAATAAAATGTGTGACAAGTAATAAAACAAAAGAAATCTAATGCTACAAAATGTATCAGAAACTTAGCACCAGCCTTTTATAATAGCTAAAGTCTGAGTTAGGACAGAATGATCTACAGTATTACGAATGGCACGGTGTATTTTTAGGAGTTCACCAAAGACGTCGATTGGGTGTCTGGCTTGCAAAAGTTCTGTGGTAACATCAACAAACAAAGCATAGAATGCAAGTAGATGACTATGCCCGAGAGGGTCATTTCCCATTTCTTTAATGATCTCTCCAAAACTGTGGGAGAAGTTGGAGTTGCACTCAGTCACACAGACTTGTACCAGTCTTTCCCACGATGTAACGATAGATAAAGTCCCATTATTTTTACTAGCAGGTTCTCCAGTCTCTCACACTCCACATCACCCCTTACACCCATTACATTTTTATTTACTCTGCTAGCAATAACACGGTACAAGAGATTTGCTCAGTAAAGAGAGTTAAGATGGTTCTCAAACTTGCTCCAAAGTTTCTTGATGAAACTCCCCATTCTTTACATTTTTTTTTCTTTTTTAGATGTCCCAAAACAAAGGATTTATCCACAGCTCTGTGGCTTTCTGAAGATGCGCCGGGTCAATATTATTTTTTCCAACCAGCTTCTCATACATATCATAGATGGGCTCGTGGATTACTCTGGTCAATTGTAGCTCCAACAGAAGAGTCTGTGCTGTAGTTTTGATTCATTGATCATCCTGAATGTTGTGAAGTTGTAAGAGGTGTCGGATGGCTTGAATAAACCCTGGTGTGTAGAGTCTCCCCATCAGCCATTGAAAGTTTTCCTGGTAGAAACCCTCGGTGATCACATCCAAGCATTGATGCTGCCTCTGACTGGGGTGATTGTTACAACATCCCAGGCATTTCTCATGCTGGTATTCCTCCAGAGTTTTGCTGAACAGATGAAGCACGGCTGATTTTACAAGTCTGAAGAACACACTGCTCATCCACCCATCAGGTTGATCTTCTGGCAGTGTTACTGGCGTTGATGGTGAATTGGGGCCCGATGATGTATGTGAAGGGTGTGGGATCAGACACCCCCCACAGTAACACCCGATGTCCGTGGGACTTGGGGTTTAAGGATGGTCTATATCGTCGGTGTCTGGAAGATCTACGGGTCCTAGGGGGGTATTGGCTCTCTGGGATCTCCACAGACAGTGGAGGGTCCGGGGTCTCTGCGCGTTGCACGGGTCCCAGGACCTCTAGGGTCTGCTCAGGCTGTAGGATCTCCAGGGTCTGCAAGGGTTGTTGAGATTGCGGAGTTGGAGTGAGCCATTCCCCCATCAATTCAACGGCTGAAGTTTTCTTTTTGGATTGAGGACCCCAAAACTTTGAATGATCTGGACCCGACTTTGCAGAGGTAAATGCGATACATCTGGCGACGTAGTTTCTCTTTGAGTTGCTCATGGTGATGCGGGGTTTTTGCTGATGGTGGTTTGATGTCCGCCGTGGCGTCTGTGCTTTTTAAAACGTTTTTAGTGCATGTGTGTGTAAAAAATATTAACATTCCGTTCTCATGTTAACCCACATATGGACAACAGATTAAAAACACAATCTGTCAGTCTGACGAGAAGTTTTAGATCAAAGGTCACATTTTCAAAACACTTTTGATTGACAACCTAATTATGCAGAGTCACGGGGCGGGGTCAGGGTCAGGTCAGGAGGCATGGCATCTGTCAAAATGAGAAAGGGGGTGTGTACAAGTAGTACCTTTCCTCTCTCACCAGAGGAGGAGAAGAAGGAGAACTAACAGCCATGGCTAGTGGCTAACCCGAAGCTAACACAACCATCGATGAATGGTGAACAGAAAACTAAAGAGGGTGATTAGGTGCCACTGAGTGTGTACATGAGTGCAAGAGTCTTGTTAAACAGCAGTGAGAGGTGATGGTAGATGAAAAAAGTGATTAAAAAGTAATTAAAAGCAACAATTCTCAGGAGAGGGAAGAGAGCTAAACATAGCTAACCACACTGACAGCCAGCAAAATATGATGTGATGATATGTTACCAGATGGAGTCTCAGGGGGAAAAAATGTATCACAGGGCATGACTTTAGCTACCAACAACACAATGCCCTATGGTTGGCTGTTGGGACTGGGGTCATGGTTGCTGTGGTTGTGGCCTTTTTAGTGTTCATACAAGGAACAAGAAAGTTACATAGTGCTGCTTTAAAAACTAATATGTAGCACCCCGTTTAAATGCTGTTGCTCAACGATACAAGATCTTGAAGTCTATATCTGCTTGGAACCCGACGATATATTTATTTTTAGATTTGCATCCAAAAAGAGAAAAAAAATATGGTCACATAAAATTTAGCAAACTTTTTATTTTGAGCCAGTGAGGCAACTTCACTCTAAAGGTTTGAACAAATTATGATTATAATGGCATGGTAGGCTTTTCTGCTGTTGCACATCAAACCCCTAAAACCCCTAAAACCCCTAAAAACAGAGGTCAAAGGGACAAAAAAGTGCATTTAGTGACAATCTTTAACAGTTATTTCAAAACTTTTTTTTTCAAATTTAAATTTATTTCTGTCTTAAAAGATAACAAAGAAAAAACACACACCATAAATCAATGAATAATCAAATCATAAAAACAATTCAAAACAACCTTATTTTAGTCTATCACCATTACATGCACAGCAAAACTGCTGTCAAATTAACACAGTGTAAAATGTGTTCATATTATGCAGTACTGAATTTAACTTTCGAGTTACTCGGCAAAATGGTGTGAAATTAATTCAGTCTTCAAATTCAACATTTTAAAACTGATGACATGTAGATAATGAAACTTTTGTGATGTACAATGACAACAACACTGTGACTGAAATTCAACCTAAATAAATTATATAAACAACCATTAATCAAATAGTTCCATGTTTTCATTGGTGTATTTTTCCATCTCATTAAATAACATATAATTTGAACTCATCAATACAGCTATTCTGTAGCCCCACCTCATGACAGAGAAATAGTATAACGTCTTTAACATAAGCACACTTTTTTTTCTTTATCATCTTTCTAAAGGATCATTTAAATATGGCAAAATGAATTTTCTCCATCTTCAAAACCAATATTATCAACCACTCACAAACTGGCTTTACTTTCTTTTACTCTCTCCATGCTTTTCTAGCATTGCAAGATTTTGTATGACAAAAATAGAACCATAATTTGTGAAAACAAGGGTAAAATAAGTGGCTTAAAAAATAGGAGACCTTCTGGATGGGCTGTGTCCAGTGAGCGGCAGAATTACAGGCTGACGGCTTAAACATTCATGTGATAAATTGCGCTCGATGGCTGTGATAGAGCCATTTAATACATCCCAGGTGAATGTGGACATGGAAGCAATGAACATATTCAATATATCACCTACTCCTAATCCCAGTGAAATAAATAAACAATAAATAATTGTGCAAAGCATGACAAGCAAGAATGTGCTACAGCTTACATCTTAAAGTGCACACATTTATATCCATTATAGTCAGCTTAATCTGCACATTTGGGCTCATTTGACATTCACGGTACAATAAGTTGTCATACACAAAGCACTAATTTCCCCCTTTTTTAGTATCAATCATTGCATGCTCATTTGTTTGAATAATGTGTATGAAAAATGTAGCGGCTAGTACTTAGGATACAAATGACTCCTTTTTTCTGGCTTGCGGGAATTTAACTTTGGGCATATCTTCAAGGGGTCTGTCACTCAAAACTGTTCTGTTGTTTGAAAAAGCTTCATTAGGCAATTAGAATGTTTTGCGGCATTAATGTGCATCATTCTCAGCAAGCAAACGGCCCTTCTCTGTGGGGGTATACATTACTGCCAGAATACTTGGAAGTATGATTTAATGTTTCCGTTTGACTGCCAAGCTGCAACAATGCCACATTAATTGATTGAATCTCTTCCAAACTGCTAACTCGATTGATAACAATGCATGCAGTGCAGCTGAACAGATTTTGAGTGCAGAATGAAGGCTTGTAGCATCCCCTTATTTCCTGTATGAAAAAGCTCTGTCTACATTTAGTTTTTCAAATGGGTGTCTGTCGATGATACTTTCCCTTCCCATCTTCCTCACATTTGCTAAAAGGCTGAGATGACCTTTGCCAGTATTGCCATTCAAACTCCTGCAGCTTAAAAGTGCCCCCCCCCCCCCCCCACATGATACAGTGTAGGAATTTAATTAGAATTAACCCCAACAGCACACATACATCTAGCCAACACTGACCCAATTTATTCAAATTACATTGGGAAAATGTCTTATGTGAAGCGCTTGCACATTGGCAAGAGGTCTTCATGGGAGTCGGCATTAAATCAGAGTAGACTCTTTGCCGACAGTCTGTCAACACTTCGGGAAATGTGCTGGACACACACTGGCATTAGATCAGAAATTATTATCAACCAAGGTCTAGACAATATCTTAAAGACAGCATCTAGCTTGTAAGCAGGCTTTTTTTAGGTCGGACATTTAAAACTGCTCTTAAAGGTGTAAACATTATGTTTTGTCCTGGAAACCAGTTTGTGATTTCTAGAGGAGGGTGCATGCTCGCAGGAGAGTGCAGCAGTGATTAGAAAATGCGTACACCACCTGTCACTGTTTTGTCTCTGGGTGAACGTAGCAGTGTCCACGGTCCCACTGGCTGTCCAACACCATTTTCCTTTTCGGGCTTATCCCATGGAGACGGTCACATTCTTCCTTGAAAAGATCCCAGCTTGGCGGTTTCTGGCCGTGGTGCCATTCCGTGGTCATACTGGACTGACAAACTCTGCTAGTGATGAGAAGGCAGGCACCAGTACTCTGAATGTTGATCCGATCTTATCCAGGAAATATTTAGCGACGCGTGTTTTGAGGCGTGACTCGTGACGTATGTGTTGATGTCGGACCACATGACTGGGTCAGGAGAAATAAACTGAGCAGCACTACCCAATGGAAATCCCAGTCGCTCACGTTTTGTTTTGTCATGTTTGACTGTGTAAGGAATTTGTCACAGCCAATTTTCAGATGGAACCAGCACCAAAAACACTTGTGCTTGTTTATCCAATTGATGTATTTTTGACAAATAGTGGCTTTTTATTGCAGCTGAGGTGATGACTTAGCGATAGTATAGTCATTTTGCAAGTGGGAGACCTGGGTTTGAATCCCAGCTGTCATTGTTTTAATTTCATTTTTATCTGCAAAGAAGAGCTTGGATCATTATTTTGTGTCATTATGCTGAGGCACTATTGCTATTGTGCCCTGCATGAGAATAAGGACAGAGTTAAAAATACTGGGAGAGTATAAGACTGTTGAAAATTTATTATTTCTTAATAAAATGGATAAAAAGTACAAGCACACGAAGTAACACAGACACATTCAATGGAGTCACCCCAGTCTTATTATTTCTTTTTTCCCCCTTATGATCATTGGTATTTCTTAAAAGACAGCACATTTATTGAAACTGAAAAATACACATTGTAAAAAGCTGCATGCTGTATACTTTGTCGACTACATGGCCGAGTTGAGCAAATGACATTCCACATGAGGCCTTGTCTGTGAACCATTTTGATGAAAGGCTCAAGTGTTCAAGAAAGTCTCAACTGCTCATGACTAAGTAATAGCTTAAAGGTAAAATGTCTGTCCTGCCATTGGAAAGCTGGGGTTCAAGTCCCAGCTGGGTCATTCTAAAAATTTATTTTAATTTGCACAGTGAAGTGTCTGTTGTGTTTCAAAGAGCTTGGATACAACAATAACACTTCATTATGCTGAGGCACTATTGTGCCCTGCATGATAATAAGGACAGAGATGAATGTACTGAGAAAGACAGTATGACTGTTGAAAAGTTATTTCTTTAAAAAATGGATAAGTAGTGCAAGCACATTCACTGTAGTCACCTCAGTTTTATTAGTTTTTTTTTTCCTTATGATCATTGATATTTGTTAAAAAGCAGCACATTTATTGAAATTGAAAAAAATACACATTAAACCAACAATACCCTTGTAAAAAAAAAACAGCATGTTGTATACATTTTGTCCACTAGATGGCCTGGTAGAGAAAATGAAGTTCCACATGAGGCCTTGTCTATGTGAACCATTTTGATGAAAGGCCTCATATCCTCCAGAAAGCCTCATTTGGCCATCACTGCTCTCTGCCGGTCCTGCCACAGCCCTCTGAGTGGCTCTTTAAACAAGTAAAAACTAACTTCACTCATGTGTTCGCACATAGGTGAGGCACATTTTTTGTTCGTGATCTTGCACAACCTTCAGTGCTGTCAGACTGATTAGCAGGACGAAAGAGCATTTATCACTTTTCTTTTTCCTCTTAAGGCAGCAATCAAATCCCCCTTGTACAATTATTGAAGTCAGACCTTTGCAAAAATCTTACTATCCAATGTAAAAAAAATAAAAAAATAAAAAGCCCAATGTCAATAGCTACTTTATTAGTGTGGAAAAAAAATTATATATATATATATATATATATATATATATATATATATATATATATAGATAGATAGATAGATATAGATAGATAGATACTTTATTTGGAACACAAAAATATAACAAAAACAAGCAAATGGCAAATGCAATAAAGTAACAGTATACATTGTTTGAAAGGGAGAAGGAAGAAGTGAACACTTATTAATTCCATCTCCTCTTTTCCATAGATACACCCATGTGAATTTTATACAAATTACCACCTTTAAAACCCCAAGTAAACAATTTACTGTATTTTTTACAAATCAACTTTAACATCGATCCATTCTAACCTAACATACAATGATGTCCATACAACAAAACAAGCCTCAAACAACACAGATATACACAGTGCTGTCCCACCCACCATTTCATAGTGTCCCATAATGTCCCAGAGTGAACATAATGAATCGTACATATAAATACTACCCTTCTAACATATATCCTTTCAGCAAATGGTGCTTATACCTCTTTTTGAATTGATTTCTGTTTGTACATATTTTCAGTTCCGGCTCCAGATTGTTCCAAAAATCCACCCCACAGACAGATATGCACATACTTTTCTTGGTTGTACGTATCTTGGGTTTTGTAAAGTTTAAGTCTCCTCTCAAATTATGATCATTGTCTCTTTTTTAAATATTTTTTTGTATATTAGTTGGGAGTTGATTATTAATTGCCCTGTACATTACTTGTGCTGTCTTAAATTTAACTAAATCCATGAACTTTATGACATGCGACTTTAAGAACAACGAATTGGTATGGTCTCTATATTCTGCATTGTTTATTATCCTTATAGCTCTTTTTTGTAATGTGCATATTGACTGTAGGTTGGTCTTGTAGGTGTTTCCCCAGACTTCTACACAGTAGTTAAGATAAGGTAAAAACAGTGAATTGTACAATAAGACCAATGATTTATAGTCCAAGATGTGTCTTGTCTTCCCCAGTATGCCTATACATTTTGCTAACTTGGCCCGGATGTGACTGATGTGAGGTTTCCAGCAGATTTTATTGTCTAGCGTCACCCCCAGAAACTTATTTTCCTGTACTGTTTCTATTCTGGTATCATCTATCGTTACCATTATTTCATGATTTATTTTATAATTTCCAAACAACATAATCTTTGTTTTTTTTTTAGATTTAGAGATAATTTATTTTTGTTGAACCACTGCGTTAATTTTTCCATTTCAGTTGTGACCACCTCTAAAACCTGCTGCAAATTCTCACCAGTGCAAAGGATATTTGTGTCATCCGCAAACAAAATAAATTTCAGAATTTTTGATACTTGGCATATGTCATTTATATACAAAATAAAGAGTTTGGGTCCCAAAACTGACCCCTGGGGCACACCACAAGTGATGTCCATGAAGGGTGATTTGTGCTCTCCAATCTGGGTTTAGAATCCATCATAGTACTGAAACAGCCTTAGCGAAGGTCACTAACGACCTCCTCATTGCATCTGATAATGGACTAGTTTCTGTACTTGTCCTTTTAGACCTTAGTGCAGCTTTTGATACTATCGATCATAATATTCTACTTGATAGATTAGAACACTATGTTGGACTTAATGGAACTTCCTTGCAATGGTTTAGATCTTATTTATCTGATAGGTTCCAGTTTGTTCATGTAAATAATGAGTTTTCTTTCAACTCAAAGCTTAGTCATGGAGTTCCACAGGGATCTGTGCTAGGCCCTATTCTTTTTAGTTTATATATGCTTCCTTTAGGCAACATTATTAGAAAGCACTGTATACATTTTCATTGTTATGCAGATGACACACAATTATACCTGTCAATGAAGCCAGATGATAGTAATCAATTAGCCAAGTTAGAAGCCTGTCTTAAGGAAATCAAAGCTTGGATGACTTCTAATTCCCTGCTATTAAATTCAGATAAGACTGAAGTCATTCTTGTTGGTCCAAAAAACCTTAGAAATTCCTTTCCAAATCAAACTTTCAGTTTGGATGCGGTTACTCTTTCTCTTAATAGCTTTGTGAGGAACCTTGGAGTTATTTTTGATCAGAATTTGTCCTTCAATTCACATATTAAATTTGTTTCTAAGACTGCCTTCTATCATTTGCGTAATATTGCCAAGATTAGGAGCATCTTGTCTCAGAGTGATGCTGAGAAACTGATCCACGCTTTTGTTAGCTCGAGATTAGATTATTGTAATTCTTTATTATCAGGCTGTCCTAAAACATCTTTAAAAAGTCTTCAGCTGATCCAAAATGCTGCAGCAAGAGTTTTAACAGGTAATAGAAAGAGATATCATATCTCTCCGGTTCTGGCCTCCCTTCATTGGCTTCCCATAGAGTTTAGAATTAAGTTTAAAATCCTTCTTCTTACTTACAAAGCTCTAAACAATCAGGCTCCTTTTTATTTAAAAGATCTGATACTACCGTATTATCCTAACAGAGCACTACGCTCCCAAAATGCAGGATTACTTGTAATACCTAGAATCTCAAAAAGTACAATGGGAGGCAGAGCCTTCAGTTATCAAGCTCCTCTCCTGTGGAATCAGCTGCCAATCTGGATTCGGGAGTCAGACTCGATCTCTGTTTTTAAGAATAGGGCTAAAACCTACCTTTTTGATATAGCCTACAATTAGGGAGGGATCATGTGTTTCTGAACCCTCCCTTAGTTATGCTGCTAATAGGTTTAGTCAGCCGGGGGACCTCCAGTAATGCACTGGGCCTCACTCCTTTCCTCACTCTCTATGAAATATTTTTTTTGCTGGTCATTAACATCTGTTTGTTCTCTCCCATAGATTGAGTCCCCATCGTGCTGTTTGCTCTCTACATGTCTGTTCTTTTCTTCTTCTCTATCCCCTCACCCCCCAGCCAGTCGCAGCAGATGACTGCCCCTCCCTGAGCCTGGTTCTGCTGGAGGTTTCTTCCTGTTAAAAGGGAGTTTTTCCTCTCCACCGTCGCCAAGTGCTTGCTCACAGGGGATTGCCTGATTGCTGGGGTCTTTCTGCAACTGTGGGGGTTCCCCCCTACAGTTGATAGTGCTATGAGATGACTGTTGTTGTGAATTGGCGCTATATAAATAAAGTTGAATTGAATTGAATTTGTACAAATTGTTGTCTGTTACTTAAATAACTTTCCACCCAACTCAGTCCTACCCCTCTTATCCCATACCTTTCCAGTTTTCTTAGTAGTATTCTGTGGTCAATGGTGTCAAAAGCTTTCTTTAAATCTATAAATACTCCTACAGCAACATTTTTTTTTTTATCTATACAACTAGTAATTTCTTCTATAAGTTCGATCAGTGCCAAAGATGTAGATTTATCTGCTCTAAAACCATACTGGCTATCTGTAAGGAGGTTGTGTTTTTCAGTGAAATCATCCAGTCTCTTAGTGAAGATTTTTTCAAGTATTTTGGAGAATTGTGAGAGTAAAGAGACTGGCCTGTAATTTGTGAAGCGATGACTGTCTCCTGTTTTGTATAGAGGTATTACTTTTGCTATTTTCATTTTGTCTAGAAATGTGCCAGTTTGAAATGACAGGTTACAGATGTGGGTGAGTGGCTTAACAATTCCCTCAATTACTTTTTTCACTATCGTCATGTCAATTTCATTCCAGTCCGTTGATTTTTTGTTCTTAAATTTACTCACAGTCTCGATAATTTCCTTTTCAGTGACTGCACCCAAAAAGATTGTGTTTGGATTTCTATCTTCTATTTCATTCACAGAACCACTGTAGTTTGTTTCTGGTGTCACTATTGATTTTGCTAATTCAGGACCAACGTTTATAAAAAATTTATTGAAACCACTGACCACATCTTCCATATTATTTATCAAACTGCCATTTTCGATAAAATATTCTGGATAATTTGCATTCTTAGGACGATTACTAATAATCCCATTGAGTACTTGCCATATTCCTCTTATGTTATTTTTGTTATCTTCTAGTATTCTGTTGTAATATTCTTTCTTACAGGTCCTCATTATAGTAGTAAGCTTATTTTTATATCTTTTATGTTTGATCTCAGCTTCCACCATTCTGCATTTAATGAATTGTTTATATAATGTATTCTTCTTTTTACATGCATTTATTAACCCCTTGGTGACCCAAGGAATATTTTTTTTTTTGTTGTCTGTCACTATTTTGTCACTATTTTGTTGTCTGTCAATATTTTTTTTGCTGTTGTCTGTCACTGCATTGTTTTATAGGACAGTATTTATTGTACAATGATTGAAATATTTGTAAAAATTTATCATATGCTCTATTTATGTCATTTTCATCATAAACAATCTTCCAATCTTGTATTAATAATTCCTTTGTCAGTAAATACATTGATTCTTCTGTTCTTATTCTTTTATATTTAATATTTTTGGTATACTTTTTCTTGCTATAATCACATTGATAGACAACAAAAATCGGCAGGTGGTCACTGATATCATTCAATAAAAGCCCACTCCTGATATTATTTTCAGTAATGTTTGTGAATATGTTATCTATTAGTGTGGCACTGTGTGACGTGATTCTGCTAGGTCCCGTAATTGTTGGATGTAAGCCCATACTGTACATTGTGTTGATAAATTCTTCTGTCAAACTATGTTGTTTTGAGTTCATCAGATCTATATTGAAATCCCCACAGATGAACATAACTTTATGAGTTAGTTTTGCATACATTTTTTCCATCCAGTCCTTAAATAAGTCAATGTTTGATCCAGGTGTTCTATATACAAAGCTCACAACTACATGCTTCACATTGTCCAGACAGATTTCTATTGTAATACATTCAAATAAATCATCCACCTTTACTGTCAGATTTTCAACAACCTTGTATTTCAAGCTCTTGTCAACATAAATTTCAACTCCTCCTCCTTTTTTCACTTTTCTATTTATATAATTTAATTCATAGCCATCCATGGTAAAATCCACTCCTTTCTCTTCACTGAGCCACGTCTCTGATATTGCCACAATATTGAAGGGCTCTTTAAACTGATGTAAATAATCTTTAATGTTATTAAAGTTGGCATAGAGACTCCTGCTGATGAAGTGGATCATAGAAATATTGAAATCAGATGTAACCATTGTGTTAAACTGTTCATCTGTATAGTAATTACAGTCATTATTGATGGAGCTAAATAAATTATTATCAGGGTCTATGTTATATTCTACGTCCTGTGGGTTGTGATCTGTGTATTCAAAAACTTTCAGTTCCTGTTGTTCCTGTTTGTTGATTTTTTGATTCACGTTGTTGAATGTTTTGTTGCAGATGAGTAAAATCCTTCAGTGTCCTACAGTTGTCTGAATTGTTGCTGTGACTCCTGTAGCATCATCTCACTTTGGCTCAGCAACAATTATTCTTCTGCTTAAAGACATTTTTGTTTCATCCAGGAATAACGCAAATAAATGGATTTTCTTCCTCCAGGCCACAGCTGAAATCCCCTTTTGTTAAAACCAGCCTAAGGAATTTTTTTTTATGGGGGCTGCACTTTTATTGCCCCCATAAAACCTACACAGATCCACGACTCAGTTAATTTCCTTAAACTGTGGACATGCTGGATTTAAACAACTTTAAAGTACATTATTACAAACTCAATTCTAAACCTTCATTCTTTTCAGAACTATGAAAATGCAGATGGACTCTGATGTGTTTGATGTGGAAAATCAATAATATGTGTGAAATGCATTAATCTGTGATTTTATATATATATGCATGTTGATGTTAAATGAATGTTTATTCCTGCATGTTGATTTAGAAGCACTGCTTATAAGATACACTAAGGTTAGTTTAGTTATACATAAGTTTGTAACAGTACATTCCAATGCATTTAAAACTGTGTATTCCTGTGGACTGATATCATGTGTCACCAGTCTTCATAGAACCCCAGCTTCTTCATCCTATTGGTCTCTCACAGACAAGGCCTGTTATTGGACTAAAGGTTCATCGAGCCCGCCCACGAAGGACGCTCATTGTCTGAGATTCCGGTCAGGCCGGAATCCCGCGAAACTCAACAGAGCTTATAAAAAGGAGAGAGACTCTTTTCCCAGTCTCTTTCTGCTCCGGATTCTCTTTTCGCCTGCTCCCTTCTTTCTGATCTCCTCCATTGTCTACACACAGCAAGGGAGAACAAAGGACCACATGGCGCTTTTCTGAACATAGCAGATAATTTGTTTATGTAACTTTGTATTTTCTTCTTCTCTTAAATGCCTAGGAATTCCTTTTTCTTTGAGCTCAATTCTTAATCGGAGTCAAACTCCAATTCTTAATTTATCACTTTTTGTTAAACTTTCTGTAAACCGCAGTTTGTTTAATTTTAAGGTAAACTTTAATCTTGACTTTATTTTTATAATATTTTTCTTGACCAAGCACCTCCCAAAACTATTTTTATCTAAAGTCCGAAAGTTTCTTTTCTAATTTGAAATTGGATTAGATATCTTTTAATTATTACCGAAGACCTCTTGAAGAAAGACGCAGCTCCCACATAACGTGCAGCTGTAGGATCAACACACAGCTGTCCCACATCACTCTGAAGAGACGTCGGCACCATCTGGCTAAGACCCGTTTCAACTGTGGGTCATGCAGCCCAGAATCCAGCCTCCTTCGACCGCTTGAATCTAAAGGTCGAGCTGTGAACCCTTGAAGTATCTGCTGGCAGATATTTCCCTCACATCCACAAAGTCTTGGGCTGAAAAAGGACGACAGAACTGCCATCACTGAGGATCACGTGAGCTGAAAAAACTTTAATTCATCTGCTGAATTAAACTTGAGGTTCGGTACTAATTTATATATCTAATCAGATGCAAATTAAGAAGCCCTTAACATAACTTTCCTTTTCATTAAAATTCCGTTTTTATTTTCTTAAGATTAATTTAGGACTTTTTCATAATTAGCAAACTTTCTCCATAAATTTGCGTTGTTTTTGATAATCTGTTAACTCAAACTGATAGAAATTCGTTTCTCAGTTTAACCCTGGTTCCGAAAATATTGACATTGTTAATCTATCATTTACAAGATTGATTTTATGATTAATGAAATTATTTCGATGTCTATTAATCATTTTGTTTAATAAATATTTAAAAATGAGAAGTTGTTGGGAATTTATTTCATTCTGAGTCTGTTTCAAGCCCAGGTATCGAATTCACGGAAAATTTTTGAGACTGATTATTGATTAATTTATTGAGTGATCAAACAGGTATAAAGTGAAATTAAAGATCAAATTGCTTCTTAAAGATAGAAGCTGGTGCCCCTTACGAGTGTTATTAGCTTTTCTGATGTATATGAAATGAGATTTGAGCTCAGATTCCAATACATCAATATAAATTAAATAATTCATACCTGATCATATTTATTATTTATTAATATTCCCATATTTTACGTTACACTCCAGTTCATAATATTCATTGATATTTGTCCAGTTCCATAATATTACGGATGTTAATGACCTTGGCTTCTTCAGGTGATCCGTTTAATTTGATGTATATTTTACAGTTTGATGTCCAGGTGTTTTGAATCTTTTTCTGCTTTTTCATGTATCTTGCTTTCCTGGCTATTTCTGCGTTTTCTTTCGTGAGGTGCTCGTTTATGTAAATGTTTGTTCCTTTCAGCTTCCTACCTTGTTTCAGTAGCGCAGTCTTGTGTTTTTTTGTTCACAAACCTCATGATCACAGCCGGTTTTTCTCCGTTTTTCCTGGGCAGAGGGTGGCAGGGCTCAATGTTGTTGCAGTCCAGCTGAATTCCTTTCGACTGCATGAAGGCCGACACTTGTTGCTCAGCGGCTTCCTCTTCCAGCTCACTTCCACTGCTGTCAGCGGCAACTCCTCTCGCGTATGATCGGGGTTTAATGTGGAGCCCCGTGATGATCATGTCGTTCACCCGAGTGTTCTGCTCCATTTCCGCCATTCTGCTTTCCAGATACGCCAGCCTCTTGTCTTTCTCAGCGTTCTGGCTCCGCAGCACTTTTTTTTCCTCTACTAGGTCGAGGATGCTTCTTTGCTGCGTCTTTACAGCGGAAATCTCTTCCCCCAAGAAATCCATGGCTTTTTTTATTTCATCCACCTCATCATTCTGCAGAGCTCTCTTGGGACCCATTATCCCGGCCGATGATCGCTGATTTGGATTGTAGGAAAAAAACACATGTGGGAGAAATCCCTTTGTTTTCCCTGAGCGCGAGGGGCGAGGGGCCTGATTGCTTCACCAGCAACTACCGGCAAATTCTCCTTTTTTTCACGAGCAGGTTCACTCTCCAGCGACAGCAACAAAAAAAAGCTCAAAATGCCAGCTCCAAACTGCGTTCTAACTGCGTTTAACTGCCTTTTAAACAGAAACGAACTGGGAGCATTTACCTGTGCGTCCTCACCCTACAGGAACCGTCCTCACCCTACAGGAACCCTACAGGAATATATATATAGTGGAGAGTGTGGGAAATGATGAGGCAGGTTTCCGACCAGACGAAGTTTATTAACACTCTCTCATCAGTCATACACAGAAAAGCATGAAAGCATTCAGGCACGGTTCTCCTTTATATCCCCACCGCTCATCTCACATCTGCGTGACATTCCACATCACACTCCATGACATCCAACATCACAATACATTCACCCTTAAACCCCCTATTGTTTACCCTCTGCTTCCTGACTGAGACGCTGTCTGACTCACCCAAGCCTCTACAATATGCATTTTGTGTCTGCTACACCACCCCCCACCCCCCAGACAGAGTTTCAGTCCTCACATCTTTTGGGTTTCAGTCTCCTCCCATATCTGCTGTAACGGGGGTCTCTGTGCTGGCGGGGGGCTGCTGGACGTGTGTCTGACTGTGGGTGGGCCATGGCGGGGGGGGGACCACTTTGCCCGTGTGGCTGTCCTGGTGAATCGTTTGCCTGGGGAGTTCTCAGTGGGGGTCTTCCACGCCGAGGGGCCCGAGCCAGCAGCACTTGCTCGTCCGCCACTACAAAGGCGGGCTTAAGTCTGTCTAGGAATATTTTCTCCCGACACCCCCCCAAGTCTAGCAAAAAATGTTTGTCCCCTGTTTCCAGCACTCTGAACGGGCCATCATAGGGTGGGCGCAATGGCGGGCGGCGGGCATCGTGTCTGACAAACACGAACTCTGCATTCTTCAAAGTTTTTGGCACTAAAGTGCGTGGAAAACAGTAGTGGGCCGGACAGGGCAGCATGCCTGTGTCTGCACTACGCTGTAAACGCTGAGATGGGCAGTTGTCCGGCACGGGATTATCTGGAAAGAATTCCCCGGGCAGCCGCAGTGGCTGAGAAAAAAACAGCTCAGCCGGGGAAGCCTCCAAATCCTCTTTTGGTGCGGAACGCAACCCCAATAAAACCCACGGCAACCGGTCAACCCAAGTTGCATCCGTCAACGAAGCCCTGAGTGCTGCTTTCAGTGACCTGTGAAAATGCTTGCATAACCCATTGGCCTGTGGGTTGTACGCGGTTGTGCGATGAATTGCAACACCCAGGCTGCGGGCCAACACGGACCAAAGTTCGGAAACAAACTGAGGGACCCTATCGGACGTGATGTCAGACGGGATTCCAAAACGCGCCACCCATGTTGTCAAAAAAGCACGCGCCACGTTGCGGACGTGGTTGCTGCCAGCGGGACTGCTTCAAGGCCAGCGTGTGGTGCGGTCCACCACTGTCAGAAGGTGTGTGCACCCCTGCGACGGCGGGAGGGGGCCCACGAGGTCCACGTGAACATGGTCGAATCTTTTAGCCGGTATACTAAACGGCTCCAAAGAAGCCTTCGTGTGTCTGTGCACTTTGGCTCATTGGCACGCCATGCAGGCTGCCGCCCACTCTTTCCTTTGTTTGCGCAGGCCTAGCCACACGAATTTTGCTCCCACCATTTTGACTGACGCGGGCACTCCTGGGTGCGCCAAAGCGTGAACTGACTCAAACACGCGGCAGCGTCATGCGACCGGGACCACCGTGGAGACATCGCAGATTGGGGGGGGGGGGGCTGACGTCTTGCAGTACTCTGTTCTCCAACCTTAACCCTGTTGGTCCAGACTGGAGCGCGCGCACGTCTGTATCGCTAATCTGCTCTGCGGCCATGGCTATAAAATCTATCCCCACGCAGACCAGGGCCACAACCGCATGCGAGAGGCAGTCCGCCACCACATTCAGTTTACCCGACACATGCTGAATATCGGTCGTAAACTCCGAGATCGTGGCCAGCTGTCACTGCTGCCGGCCCGACTATGGTTCCGAAACCTTGGCCATCGCGAACGTCAGAGGCTTGTGGTCCACGAACGCGGTGCAGCTGCGCCCTTCCAGCCAGAACTGGAAGTGGCGTATGGCCAGGTGGAGAGCCAGCAACTCCCTGTCGAACGCGCTGTATTTACGCTCACTGTCGTGCAAAACCCTGCTGAAAAAAGCGAGCGGCTGCCATGAACCGGCGACGCGTTGCTCCACGATGGCCCCTATGGCCACATCCGAGGCATCGGTAGTGAGCGCTATCCGGGCCGCCGGGTCTGGGTGCGCCAACAGTGCGGCGTTTGCCAGGGCTGCTTTCACCTCAGAGAACGCCTCCTCTCGCTCCGGAGTCCATTCGACTCCATCCGCGGGTTTCTGTCTCTTGAGCGCAGCGTACAATGGCTGCATGAGTTGAGCTGCGCGGGGGAGGAAACAGTTATAAAAGTTAACCATCCCCAAAAATTCCTGCAGCGCCCTGACCGTCTGAGGCCGGGAAAAGTTCGCCACAGAGCACACTTTGTCGGGCAAGGGTATCGCTCCCTCCGGTGAGACGCTGTGCCCCCAAAAAATCAATCCCCGTCACGCCGAACTGGCACTTCGCCACGTTGATTATCAACCCATGCTCCTCCAACCTCTGGAAAACCATCCTGAGGTGGGTTACGTGTCCGTCTTCAGACGCACTGGCTACCAGGATATCACCCAGGTAGACGAACACAAATGGGAGATCGCGCAGCACCGCGTCCATCATGCGCTGGAACGTCTGTGCCGCTCCTTTTAATCCGAATGGCATGCGCAGAAACTCAAACAAGCCAAACAGAGTTATTACCGCGTGCACTGGGACCTGGTGGTAACCGCGGACCAGGTCTATTTTAGAAAAAATGCGTGCTCCGGCGAGGTGAACAGAAAAATCCTGAATGTGGGGAATCGGGTAGCGATCGTGTGCTGTGGCGTTATTCAACCTTCGGAAATCGCCACACGGTCACCACAACCCCTCAGCCTTAGGGACCATGTGTAGCGGGGATGCCCATGGGCTGTTTGATCACCTGATGATGCCCAACCTTTCCAGGTTTGCAAACTCCTCGAGCGCTATGGCCAGTTTAGCTGCATCCAAGCGCCGAGGTCGTGCGAAAACGGGCGGCCCGGTGGTGGTGATAAAGTGCTCCACCCCATGTTTAGCGATGGCCGCCGAAAACATCGGGACGGTGAGTACTGGAAACTGAGTGAGCAGTGTGTGGAACTTACCGCCTGGAGCTGTGACGTTGGCTTGTGTTACTGGCCCGGCCCCTCGAGCTGTACAGGGGAGAGAGTCAAAAGACAGTGCATTAACCAGGCACCTGTTAGCAACATCAACTAGTAAACCATGCGCACACAGAAAATCAGCTCCCAGGATTGGGAAACTCAGTGCTGCTATGACAAAAGTCCACTCGTATGTACAGCCGTGTAGAGATAAAGCCAGTGTTCTCTCACCAAAAGTCTTAATGTCTGAGTCGTTTACTGTCACCAACCTGGGGCCATTAGGTCCTGCCAGTCGGTCGGCAGGATGATGCTCTTCTGGGCTCCGGGGTCTACGAGGAAACGCCTCCCTGAGCGTGAGTCCGTCACGTAGAGCAGGTTGTTCTCTTCGCCGGCGGTCGCAGCTGCTACCAACCGCCGGCCTTGGCATTTCCCGAGCACTTGAATTGGCACGGTGGTGTGTTCCTGCGTGCGTTCTCTCCAAAACGGCGGTGGTAGAAGCAGAGCGTGTCTCTCTGGCGCTCTGGCCCCCGCTGCCGCTACCATCGGTGGCTCCTCTCCTCCTTTGGTCGTCTTGCTCGGCTCCGACACCGCCGCGTTCACTGTGAGCGCTCTGGTGGTGAGGAGGATCCGGTCTGCCTCCTGGGCTAGCGCACGGTAGTCACGCGCAGCCAGCAACGGCGAATTGGCCAGAACCGCTCTCACCTCTGTTGGAAGGTTCCGGAGGAAAAGGTGGGAAAACAGAAAATGCCCGTCGTCCATGCCCATTAACGCCAACATCTTCTCCATCAGATCGACAGCCGAACCATCTCCTAACTCGGAATGCCTCAGGAGCCTCTCTGCTCTCTCACAGTCCGAGAGCGTGTAGCGCTGAGTCAGCGCAGCTTTGAGAGCCTCGTATCTGTCGTGGGCTGGGGGCTGGTCGAGCAGGCTCACTACCTGCTGAGCTGTGCGAGCATCCAGCGCTGCAACCACATGGTAAAACTTGGTGTCGTCTGCCGTTATTCCCCAGAGGGCTAACTGGGCCTCGGTGTGGTGGAACCAAGATCGCGGTTTGTGCTGCCAAAAGTCCAGTAGCTTGATTGCAACAGCGCATGCGTTGCTGGGGGTTCCCGTCCGGGCCGTCTGTGGGATGCTTGCCGCGTCGCTGGGGCTTCCGACTCCGGGGTTCTTGCCTCGTGTTCCATAATATGTCCATGGTCACCAGTGTGGAGAGTGTGGGAAATGATGAGGCAGGTTTCCGAACAGACGGAGTTTATTAACACTCTCTCATCAGTCATACACAGAAAAGCATGAAAGCATTCAGGCACGGTTCTCCTTTATATCCCCACCGCTCATCTCACATCTGCGTGACATTCCACATCACACTGCATGACATCCAACATCACAATACATTCACCCTTAAACCCCCGTCTACTGTTTACCCTCTGCTTCCTGACTGAGACACTGTTTGACTCACCCAGGCCTCTACAATATGCATTTTGTGTCTGCTACAATACATATATATATATATATATATATATACAGTATATATATATATATACACACACACAGTGGGGCAAAAAAGTATTTAGTCAGCCACCAATTGTGCAAGTTCTCCCACTTAAAAGATGAGAGAGGTCTCCAATTTTCATCATAGGTATACCGAGAGACAAAATGAGAAAAAAAAAAATCCAGAAAATCACATTGAAGGATTTTTAAAGAACTTATTTGCAAATTATGGTGGAAAATAAGTATTTGGTCAATAACAAAAGTTCATTTCAATACTTTGTTATATACCCTTTGTTGACAATTTTCTGTAAGTCTTCACAAGGTTTTCACACACTGTTGCTGGTATTTTGGCCCATTCCTCCATGCAGATCTCCTCTAGAGCAATGATGTTTTGGGGCTGTCGCTGGGCAATACGGACTTTCAACTCCCTCCAAAGATTTTCTATGGGGTTGAGATCTGGAGACTGGCTAGGCCACTCCACGACCTTAAAATGCTTCTTACGAAGCCACTCCGTCATTGCCCGGGCGGTGTGTTTGGGATCATTGTCACGCTGAAAGACCCAGCCACGTTTCATCTTCGATGCCCTTGCTGATGGAAAGAGGTTTTCACTCAAAATCTCATGATACATGGCCCCATTCATTCTTTCCTTTACACGGATCGGTCGTCCTGGTCCCTTTGCAGAAAAACAGCCCCAAAGCATGATGTTTCCACCCCCATGCTTCACAGTAGGTATGGTGTTCTTTCTTCTCCAAACACGACAAGTTGAGTTTTTACAATAAAGTTCTATTTTGGTTTCTTCTGACCATATGACATTCTCCCAATCCTCTTCTGGATCATCCAAATGCTCTCTAGCAAACTTCAGACGGGCCTGGACATGTACTGGCTTAAGCAGGGGGAAACGTCTGGCACTGCAGGATTTGAGTCCCTGGCGGCGTAGTGTGTTACTGATGGTAGCCTTTGTTACTTTGGTCCCAGGTCTCTGCAGGTCATTCACTAGGTCCCCCCATGTGGTTCTGGGATTTTTGCTCACCGTTCTCGTGATCATTTTGACCCCATGGGGTGAGATCTTGCGTGGAGCCCCAGATCGAGGGAGATTATCAGTGGTCTTGTACGTCTTCCATTTTCTAATAATTGCTCCCACAGTTGATTTCTTCACACCAAGCTGCATACCTATTGCAGATTCAGTCTTCCCAGCCTGGTGCAGGTCTACAATTTTGTTTCTGGTGTCCTTTAGCCTGTTTTCCACTAGCCCAGCACACCTCGGTACGGCTCGATTCACTTCAGTACGGCTCGGAATGCTTCTGTCTCCATTAGCACGGTGTTGTGCTTGTGCTGTGATGGTTTGTGTTAGGAGGTTTTAGAAGCGGGGCGGCAGCAGATTCTCAGCGAGGCGGGGCCACACTCCCGTGATGTTACGCACCCGACTGAGTCCTTATTTACACGAGACAAAAAAGGATCCAAGGATTATTGCCTTGCTCGCTCTGTGGTTTTATCTCACAATTAATTTTATCTCATAATTAAGCTGCAACAACACAAGTCACTTTTGTTTTGAATTAACTGCCAAATGACCTAGAAATAATGAGCTGAAACTTGTTTTTTATTCGTATTAAATAATGAGACGGTGGCACACTGGACTACACCAAATTGTATTATTTTTTACATCCTAGGGCATTTTGGATGTACTGAATTAAAAAAAATCATGTTTTTCACCTTCAGGTCAACGTTTGGAACAACAGTATTATTATTTTCCGTTTAGATGATGCTACACTCCTTCTAAAGTATTGTAAACCTCTGAATTTGGAATGCCGATAGAACTTTCAATTTACATATACTTGTACCTACTTTGACTTGGTGCTAATTTTTTATGATATTTCAATAAAAAGAACAGAAAGCTTACAAAAAGATTTGTTTTTTGGTCTAGTTAAAAATTACATTACCTTTACAATGGTTGACCCCTGACAGGAAGATCAGCATAATTTTGATCAGACTAGGCAATGGAATTTCTATGTAATTATACTGTTTTATAATTCAGTGTTATAACAGACAAACCACACTTTCCAAAACAATTCCATTTTATTATATACAAAATATTAAAAGAAAAAAAAAACTTTGCAACACAACATGAAGGTTAATCGACATTTTATACACGCCGACCACTGAGTGTCTCTACACCAGCTTCCCAAACTGGGTCACGAAGACTCGGATGAATTAATCCGTCTCTGCCTGCTGTGGGTCAGGAAGGCTCGGTTGAATAATCCATGCGGGCTGTCGCGGCGGACGCGTGGGATGATTCTACAAGGAAAATGCACACAATAAAATACAGCACGAAAGTGCAATATATACAGAAAAGACAATAGTTTTTAACAAGAATACATAAGCTTATTTCAGCGTATTGTTCACATGAATAATTAAAATAAAAGCTTTAGTCCGCAGTGTGCTGCAATAAAGCAGCGATCCATCCACAAATGAACAGCTTTTTTATTGCATAAATAAACTGAGCGTCTTACCGAATATATTTGCGAAAAAACGCACAATAAAAAAAAATTAAAACTCACCATTAAAGGACTCCGATGTCGAGACCTCCCGGTATATTTTTTCATTCCGGGCGGCTCCGTCTAACTCGCGCTGAATACGTTCGTCTGACAATGCAGTGAGCAGACACTGCACCTCCTTATTGGTCCATGGAACACCCTTATTACGCGAAGCCATTTTTGATAGAGAATAAATGAAAATAGCACAGCAATACACTGAAAAGAAACCGCCAACAGTGGTTGCGTGCTGAGTAAAGGCGGTCGTGAAGATTCTTTTTTTTTTTTTTTTTTCAAAAACTTTATTGAGAAGATTGTGAAGATTTGGTAGATGAGGAGGATGAGAGGGGCGGTTACAACCTGACCAATCAGCGCCGGTTACGACCTGACCAATCAGCAGCGACCAGTCTGTTAACGTCACAACACGGCACAGCTCAGCACTGCTGTACCCTGCCCTGGAGCGGGGCTGAGAATCGCGGCTGTTAAACCGTGTTGGGGCTTGTGGAAAAGCGTACAAAGCGTGCTGAGCCGTCCCGTGTCGCGCTAAAGCGTGCTAGTGGAAAAGGCCCTTTTGACAGCTCTTTGGTCTTGGCCATAGTGGAGTTTGGAGTCTGACTGTTTGAGGTTGTGGACAGGTGTCTTTTATACTGATAAAGAGTTCAAACAGGTGCCATTAATACAGGTAATGAGTGGAGGAGAGAGGAGCCTCTTAAAGAAGAAGTTACAGGTCTGTGAGAGCCAGAAATTTTGCTTGTTTGTCGGTGACCAAATACTTATTTTAATGAGGAATTTACCAATAAATTCATTAAAAATCCTTCAATGTGATTTTCTGGATTTTTTTTCTCATTTTGTCTCTCATAGTTGAGGTATACCTATGATGAAAATTGGAGATCTCTCTCATCTTTTACATGGGAGAACTTGCACAATTGGTGGGTGACTAAATACTTTTTTCCCCACTCTGCGTGTATGTGTGTGTGTGTGTGTGTGTGTGTGTGTGTATATATATATATATATATATATATATATATATATATATATATATATATATATATATATATATATATATACAGTTAGGCCAAAAAATATACAGTTATATACATATATAGTATATAACTGTTATATATATATACAGAAATATTTGGACAGTGACACAATCTTCATGATTTGGGCTCTGCATGCCACCACATTGGATTTGAAATGAAACAACTACAACGGAATTGAAGTGCAGACTTTAAGGTTTAATTCAAGGGGTTGAACAAAAATATATGATTAAACATGTAGGAATTGTAGCTGTTTTTATACAAATGCTCCTCATTTCAGGGGCTCAAAAGTAATTGGACAAATAAACATAACCTTAAGTAAAATGTTACTTTTCAATGTTTTGTTGAGAATCCTTTGCAGGCAATGACTGCCTGAAGTCTGGAACCCATGGACATCACCAAACGCTGGGTTTCCTCCTTTGTGATGCTTTGCCAGGCCTTTACTGCAGCTGTCTTCAGTTGTTGCTTGTTTGTGGGTCTTTCTGCCTTTTGTCTTGAGCAAGTGAAATGCATGCTCGATTGGGTTGAGATCTGGTGATTGACTCGGCCATTGCAGAATATTCCACTTCGTTGCTTTAAAAAACTCCTGGTGCTTAAAAAAACTCCATACTGCTTTTGCAGTATGTTTTGGATCATTGGTGAAGCGCCGTCCAATCAACTTTGCTGCATTTGGCTGAATCTGAGCACTTTTGGCAGCACAACCCGCGCTCCTGGTTCCACCTGGTTGAGGCGCAGTTCGCCCTCTGCGGGATATCGGCAGATGACACGAAATTCTACCATGTGATCGCAAAGCTCGACAACCACACGGCTCAGCATGTGGAGAGCCTTCTGGAGCAGCCACCAGCCAGTGACAAATACAACGCGTTGAAGGCCGCACTCATCCTGCACTACACACTCTCGGTTGAGGAGAGAGCAGAGAGACTCCTGGTGGGGACCGGGTTGGGAGATTGCACGCCCATTGACCTGATGGAGAGGATGCTGAGGTTGAAAGGCTCGGACGACGACCACTTCATCTTTACCCACTTCTTCCTCAGGAACCTTCCGTCAGCGACGAGAGCGGCCCTGGCCAGTTCGCCGTTGTTGACCAAGCGGGACTACCGTGCACTGGCCCGGGAGGCACACCAGATCATCATGGCCAGCAGAGAGCTCGCGACCACGGCGGTGGTGACTGAGCTGAGCGCGACGGCCGGAGAGGGCGAGGAGCCATTGACGGCGGTAGCAGAACCACCGACGACAGCGGCGGCGGGCACCAAGGAACGCGGAGGAGACATCCTTTGTTTCTATCACCGCCGCTTTGCAGAGAAGGCACGCAAATATATACCACCGTGCCAGTTCAAGCGCTCAGGAAAACGCCAAGACCGGGGGTCAGTAGCAGCTGCTACCCTCGGGGAGGAGAACAAGCTGCTCTACTTGACGGACGCACGCTCCAGGAGACATTTCCTTGTGGACACCGGTGCCCAGCTGAGTTTCATCATGCCGTCCTACGCCGACCGGCTGGCAGGTTCCAGCGGCCCCCAGATGGCAGCAGCAAACGGCTCGGACATTAAAACCTTTGGTGAGAGGACTCTGCTTCTGTCTCTACACGGCCATGCATTTGAGTGGACTTTTGTCATACCAGCATTGAATTTCAATATATTGGGGGCTGATTTTTTGTGCTCACATGGGTTGTTGGTTGATGTCGCTAACAGACGCCTGGTTAATGCACTGTCTTTTGATTCTGTTCCCTGTACAGCTTGAGCGTTCCACACACTGCTCACTCAGTTCCCAGCACTCACGGTCCCGACATTTTCGGCAGCTGTCGCTAAACACGGGGTGGAACATTTTATTACAACCACCGGGCCGCCCGTTTTTGCAAAACCTCGGCGCTTGGAGGCAGCTAAACTGGCCATAGCGCGCGAGGAGTTCGCCAGCCTGGAGAGGTTGGGCATCATCAGGCATTCAAACAACCCATGGGCTTCCCCGCTACACATGGTCCCTAAAGCTGACGGTTCGTGGCGACCTTGCGGGGATTTCCGCAGGTTGAACAACGCCACAGCGCACAACCGCTACCCAATTCCTCACATCCAAGATTTTTCTGTTCATTTGGCAGGAGCGCGCGTTTTTTCTAAAATAGACTTGGTCCGCGGTTACCACCAAGTCCCAATGCGCGCTGAGGACATACCCAAAACAGCGGTGATAACTCCGTTTGGCCTATTCGAGTTTTTGCACATGCCATTCGGGCTTAAAGGGGCTGTGCAGACCTTCCAACGCATGATGGATGCGGTGCTGCGCAATCTCCCTTTCGTATTCGTCTACCTGGACGATATTTTGGCAGCCAGCGCGTCCGAAGACGAACACGAAACCCACCTCACGGCAGTTTTCCGGAGGTTGGGAGAGCACGGTTTAATAATCAATCCAGCGAAGTGTCAGTTCGGGGTGACGCAGATTGATTTTTTGGGGCACCGCGTCTCTCTCGAAGGAGCGGTTCCGCTGCCTGACAAAGTGCGCGCAGTAGCAGATTTTCCCCGACCACAAACGGTCAGGGCGTTACAGGAGTTTTTGGGAATGGTGAATTTTTATAACCGTTTCCTCCCCCGTGCAGCGCAGCTCATGCAACCACTGTATGCCGCGCTCAAAAAACAGAAACCCACGAATAAGATCGAATGGTCCCCGGAGCGAGAGCGGCGTTCTCGGAAGTCAAGACAGCCCTGGCAACCGCTGCATTGCTGGCACATCCAGACCCATCGGCCCGCATAGCGCTCACTAATGACGCATCAGATGTGGCCATAGGGGTGGTCGTGGAGCAACGTGTAGCCGGGGCTTGGCAGCCGCTCGCCTTTTTCAGCAGGACTTTGCGCGATAGTGAACGTAAGTACAGCGCGTTTGACAGGGAGTTGCTGGCCCTCCACTTGGCTATTCACCACTTCCAGTTCTGGCTGGAAGGGCGCTGTTTCACCACGTTCGTTGACCACAAGCCACTAACATTCGCAATGGTCAAGGTTTCAGAACCGTGGTCGGGTCGGCAGCAGAGACAGCTGGCCGCGATCTCAGAGTTTACTACCGATATTCAGCATGTCTCAGGTAAACTGAATATAGTGGCAGACTGCCTCTCACGTGCCGTGGCAGCCCTGGTCCGCGTGGAGATAGATTACACAGCCATGGCCGCGGAGCAGGTTAGTGACGCGGATGTGCGCGCGCTCCAGTCTGGACCAACAGGGTTAAGGCTGGAGAGCAGAGCACTGCAAGACGGTATGCCCCCCCTAATCTGCGATGTCTCCACTGGGCGACCGCATCCCGTGGTACCGGCCGTGTGGAGCCGCCACGTTTTTGACTCGGTTCATTCTTTAGCGCACCCGGGAGTGCGCGCGTCAATCAAGATGGTAGGAGAGAAATTTGTGTGGCCGAGTCTTCGCAAACAGGTGAAAGAGTGGGCAGCAGCCTGCATGGCGTGCCAACGAGCAAAAGTACACAGACACACGAGGGCTCCCTTGGAGCCATTTCACATCCCGGCTAAGAGGTTCGACCATGTTCACGTGGACCTCGTGGGCCCCCTTCCGCCATCACAGGGGTGCACGCACCTTCTGACAATGGTGGACCGCACCACACGATGGCCGGAGGTGGTTCCACTGGCGTCAACCACAGCCGAGGAGGTAGCGTGCGCATTTTTAACAGCATGGGTGGCGAGTTTTGGAGTCCTGTCGGACATTACATCCGCAGAGGCCCTCAATTTGTTTCCGAAATTTGGTCAGCAATGGCCCGCAGCCTAGGTGTCACAATTCACCGCACAACCGCGTACAAACCTCAGGCTAATGGGTTATGCGAACATTTTCATAGGTCATTGAAAGCGGCTCTCAGGGCGTCACTGACGGATACAAATTGGGTAGACAAGCTACCGTGGGTTTTATTAGGGTTGCGTTCTGCGCCTATAGAAGACTTGGAAGCTTCCCCAGCTGAACTCGTTTTTGCGCAGCCACTTCAGCTGCCCGGGGAGTTTCTCCCGGATAATCCTACGCCAGGCAACTCCCCGTCTCAGCTGTTGCAGCATAACATTGACACAGGCACGCTGCCGGGCCCCGTTCACCACAGTTTTCTGCACGTTTTTGTGCCTAAAACTTTGAAAAATGCGGAGTTTGTTTTTGTCAGACATGACGCGCATCGCCCCCCACTGCGACCACCTTATGGTGGACCGTTCAGAGTGCTGGAAACAGGGGACAAGCATTTTTTGCTAGATTTGGGGGGTAGGAGGGAAAAAGTTGGCATAAACAGACTCAAACCCGCTTTTTTGGTGGCGGACGGGCAAGTGCTGTTGGCGAGGGCCCCTCGGCGTGGAAGACCCCCACGGGGGGCTTCCCAGAGTAAAATTTCCCCAGAACACCCGCAGGGACAGACAAAAGGTTTTCACCCCCAGACAGCAGCTCCCCAGCATCACAGCCCCGCGGAGGCGGTGAATCCTGGTTACAGCAGATACGGGAGAAGACTGAAGCCCAAGCAGCATGTGGATTGATGTGTAATGATTCTGTCACAGCATACAGACTGTTATTCTTTTGTTCGACCCAATATGCTTGGGGGGGGGGGTGGCCGCACAAGGCCAAAACATAATGAGCAGCATCTTTGATAAGAACAAAGGGCAAAGTTTTCTTGGAGATAACAGGAAGCTGTGAAATGTGATCTTTTGTGTGTCAGAGACGGCTTGGAGGATGCTTTGTGTGCCAGAGTCTGTGAGGGGGATGTTAAAGGATTAAGGAAGTGCATGCAATGTGATCTTTTATGTGAATGCAATGTGACCTTTTGATATGTAGAAGGACCTGAGTATATAAGTGAAGAGTTCTGTGAGAGATGCTCTCTTTTCTACTATGCTCATGAGAGAGAATGTGTAATAAACTGCTTGAGACCAACTTGCCTCATCATTTACACATTCTACAACATCATCAATAAACACAAGTGACCCAGTGCCATTGGAAACCATGCATGCCCATGCCATCACACTGCCTCCACCATGTTTTACAGAAGATGTAGTGCTTTGGATCATGAGCTGTTCCATTTCTTCTCCAAACTTTCTTCTTCCCATCATTCTGGTACAGGTTGATCTTAGTCTCATCTGTCCAAAGAATGCTGTTCCAGAACTGGGCTGGCTTCTTCAGGTGTTTTTTTGGCAAAGTCAATTCTGGCCTTTCTATTTTTGAGGCTGATTAATGGTTTGCACCTTGTGGTGAATCCTTTCTATTTACTCTCATGAAGTCTTCTCTTTATGGTAGACTAAAGGGCCTTTTCCACTAGTCTCACTTAGCCCTACACTGCACCACTCAGCCCGCATTTGAGCATTTTCCATTAGCCCCAGCACCGGTTAGCAGGTGCTTTTTTAGTACCTGATCCAGGGCAGGGTCTAACCGAGCTGAGTAGGGCTGAGTATGGCTCTGATATGACTTTAAGAGACTGGTCGCCGCTGATTGGTCAGGTCGTAACGTCACGAAAGCGACTTTTTCTGCTGAATCTACTCCACGACCGCCATTTGTAGTTGTTCAGCCAGTGAACACAGTGCGCCCCTTTAATACAGTATATTATATTAATATACTGTATAATATACTTATATAATAATATACTCCAAATATTATATATTAGGAGATGCACAATTTTCTTTCTATATTAGCCGACGATCGCTTCCAGCGCGAGTTGGACGGATCTACTCGAAATGAAAAAATATACCAGCAGGTGTCCGAGCAGATGGGTTCCCAAGGGCACATCCGTACTGCCAAACAGTGTCGGGAGAAGCTGAAAAAGCTGAAAAGCGATTACCGAGCAGTGAAGGACCACAATGCTTGAAGTGCAGCGGATCGGAAGGAGTGGAAGTGGTTTGCTGAGATGGACGCGATCTATGGACATAGGCCTTCGACACGGCCACGGCCTTGGAAACTGTGGATGGTGAGTGTTGTTTTGATATTGCACGTCTTTTCGCCACTTTATCCTTTCTGTGCCAAGCTCACTGTTTTTAAGAAATAGGAAGGTTGTTAGATTGTGAGTAATGGTTGTTACTGAGGCTTGCCTATTGTTTTGCAGCCAACTGCAGATTCACGCTTGCTTTGTGTTAAGTATTAGCGCAAACAAAATGCTGAATTACGCTTATTGTATTCCGGTTAAAAACTTTAGAGTGTTGTGTACATGTTGCACTTTGGTGTTAAGTTTTAAATTGCGTGAATTTTCTTTCTAGAATCACAATGTTAAAGTTTAAGCCTGTACATGGAAATTTTGAAGCACAGAATTGCACGGGTGAGGGAAATTCTATTCTCTGAGTGCACTGTGCAGATTTGACCTTGTCTTTGGCGCCCTGTTTATATTTACATTCCTCCTCGATGGAGATAAGCGGAAGGATCGGCTCTGCTAACCCAAACAATCGACACAATCGCTGTTGTTTCAGAAGACTGGACTCCCAAGGACACCATGTGTCTTCAACTGCCACCTGCAAGCAAGAGAGAGAGACTCTGGACTTGCCATAGATCACATGACTAACATCCATCCACTGCCAGGAGGCGCCCTCTGCTGTTCACTAGCGATTGACACACCTACATTACACTGCATACAACATTCATTACAGGACTGATACATACACTGATATATATAAAAACATACACTGACTCTCTCAACTGCTTTGTCATCGTGTGAATTCTATTGTCTGCTAATTGTTCATTTGAGAGTTTTTTTTTCTTTTAATCACAATATTGGTCATAAAAATGAGCTTTATTTTGATCAACAATGCTTTTTTCTCTCTCCTATTGTGTTTTCCCCTCCCCCCCTTCCCCCCCCCCACTGTTCGACTGGCACCTTCGGGCTGCCCCGGCTATGGGATGCGCTTGCAAGGAGCGCGCCCAATGTCAAGTCAAATTTCAATTCTCCTGTATGTATTACGTATGGTAGTATTGACAATAAACCTTATTCATTCATTCATTCATTCAGTTCATATCACAGGGGTCCACCTCAGTGGACATGGACACAGCGGACTCTCCTGCCCATGTCAGCCACATCACCAGCTCCATCTGTATCACGTTCAAGTGCCGGTAAGGCACAATAACCACAATTTTTTTTTTTGGTGAAACAGGTCCAGCGGAAACCAGGGTTGAAAATCCATCCATCCATCCATCAATCTTCTACCGCTTAATCCTTTACAGGTCGCCGGGGGGCTGGAGCCTAACAAGTTATGTACCAAATTGATTAATGCAATTTCCTGTAGCTGCATATTAATTAATTGAAAATGTCTTTTTAAATGTACAAAAAGGTTATTCTTTGGTCTTCACTTATCGGTGTTCCACAACCATTTTTAGGTGTGGTGTTTGAAGTGCCGTTGTAACTCCTGTTTTAGAAAAACAAATAAAGCTCATGAACTGCCGTTGAAATCAACATGCTTCATTGAAATGCTTCGTGTCAGCTGACTGTATTAACCCATTCAGATTTCTGCGGCCACACTACAAGCAACTATTTTAAACATTACCCATCCATCCATCCATATTCTTAATCTTAATCCTTTTTAGTTTTGTAGGGGGGCTGCAGCCGAAGACAGCACACTGCGTGTTGCAAAATCCGCTCTACTGAGGGGCAGCAACATGACAGTTCAGCTTATATACAGCAATGAAGCATAATATAATAGTGACATTCCACCACAGACTTTCACCAGTGTAATTCCATAATATATGTAGTGATCCAGCTTTAACAACCATGCCTTTCTGTCTTTCCATCTAGGCAAGAGGAAAACAGACAACTCCATCGCTGACCTTACATCAGCGATGGTCAACATGCATGACGAAGAGATGCGGCTCTTGGAACAGCAACATGACCAGCGGCAAGAACACCATCAGGAGTACATGCAACATTTGCGACAGGTGGCCGCAGATGTGCGGGCAGATGCGCGTGAAGCCCTGGAGCAGGACGCTGTGTTACGAAGGGAAGAGCTCGCAGAGATGTCATCATTCAACAGAGATTTCCTGACCCTATTTGGCAGGCTTGTGGACGCATTTAGCAGTTGGTGTGTCTAACCATGTCTCCCCACGCCCAGTCTGTTTTTTTGTTTGTAAATTTTGCTTCTGGAATAAAATTGTATTGTTTGCATCAAAAGTCTGGTTTATCTGTTATGACACCGTATGAGAAAAGCCAATAATTACATACACATTCCATTCTCTGTTCACTCCACATGCTTCTGTTCATCAGGTCAGGTGTATAGCCTTCTAATGGTAATTTAATTTTTAACAACACAACAACACGTAATGTCTTGGTAGTTTTTTTTATTATTTTAAACAAATTTGAAATGCTGAATCCATTTCTCTTGAACGAATACATTTTTTATGTTATAAGCAGTTGTACAGGTGTGCTTTAACTTGTACAGTAGACACTGATAAAGGTAAGTACATGTAAGTTGAATGTTGCATCACCAGTCAAAATTTAATAAATTAAGAAGGAATCTAGCAAAAATTTTGCACTAATGTAGCTCATGTATTTTTACCTACATATGTATAAGCACTATGGCATGCTTGTGATTGCATGTGTGGATTGACCTCACGTCTTAGAGGGGACAATATGTCTGGACCGCCTGTGGATAACAACAAGAAGACGGAGGTACGGCGATAAGGAGCTGAAAGGACTTCCTGACCTCCTGGAGCCCAGGCGGAGGACTGAAGGGCGCGGGGGGAGAGTTATTGTCAATAGGGGGTTTTGACGGTGATATATGATTCTTCCTTTGTCCTTGACTGTATAAAAGGGAAGGTTTTGACTCAGCTCTCCCTCTTGTGTTGTTGAGAGATAGCTGGGGATGTGAACACGACATTAAAACCTGAACTGAGAAATGATTCAGTCTTGTTATTTCACGCTCCCCACATTGGTGACCAGAGACGTTTGAGAATGCCGGGAAACGATTCCCATGATCCAGACTCGTCGGAGTCTGCCCGAGCGAGCGCCGTCTCCATTAAACTGCCAACAACCTACAACCCGGACTCGTGGTTCCTCCAGGCTGAGGCACAGTTCACGCTCGCAGGAATAACGGCGGATGACACTAAGTTTTACCATGTCATCGCAAGACTTGACAACCGCACAGCTCGACGCGTGCGGAGCCTGGTACAGCAGCCACCCGCTTACAACAAATACGGCGAGTTGAAGGCTGCCCTCACAGAGTGTTTCACACCCTCAGCCGAAGAGAGGGCTAGGAGGCTCCTGGCTATGCACGGCCAGGGAGGGCGCAGACCAGTCGCCCTGATGGAAGACATGCTGCAGCTGAGGGACTCGGACAACGATAACTTCCTATTCCAGCACATCTTCCTAAGCAACCTCCCGACACACATGACAGGGACACTCTCCGGAATGCCTTGTGTGACCCAGCGGGACGTCCATGCGATGGCCCGAGAGGCGCAGCTGCTTCTCGACTCCTGTGGCGAGCAGACGGCCACAGCAGCAGCGACAGACCTAGGTGCGGCGACCCGAGGCAACGAAAAGCCAGAGACAGCGGAGCCAGCCCCACCATCAATGGCAGCGACGTGGCCCCGGCGCAGTGGAGGAGATGGCCTCTGTTATTACCACAGGCATTTCGCAGAGAAGGCACACAGGTGTGTGCCACCGTGCAGCTACAAGAGCTCGGGAAACTCCAGAACCGGGATTCGTTAGCAGCTTCGGCTCTCGGTGAAAAAAATAAGCTGCTGTACATCACAGATGCGAGCTCCGGGCGACACTTCCTCGTAGACACCGGAGCCCAAGTGAGTTTCATCACCCCAACCTATGCCGACCGGTTGGCTGGCCCCCGTGGTGACGGGGCAACGGCGGCAAACGGCTCGAGCATCAACACCTACAGAGAAAGGACTTTGTTTCTGTCCTTGCACGGTCGCATTTATGAATGGACTTTTATCATAGCGGCGGTGAGCTTCAACATGTTAGGTGCCGATTTTCTGTGCTCACATGGTTTGTTGGTTGATCTTGCCAACAGACGATTGGTTAATGCACTATCTTTCTATTCTATTCCTTGTGCAGCTCGAGTGTCCCCACCACCGGTGCAGACCAACGTCACCACAGCAGGCGATAAGTTTAACACACCCTCACCCACATTCAGGATTTTTCGGTGCATCTAGCGGGGGCGTGCATTTTTTCTAAAATAGACCTTGTTCGCGGCTACCATCAGGTTCCAGTCCGTCCTGAGGACATTCCTAAAACAGCGGTAATAACCCCTTTTGGACTTTTTGAGTTTTTGCGTATGCCGTTTGGTCTTAAAGGCGCCGTGCAAACATTCCAACGTATGATGGATGCCGTGTTACGCGATCTCCCTTTTGTGTTCGTCTACCTCAACGACATTTTAGTCGTCAGTACTTCAGAAGAAGAACACGAAAAACACCTCACTGCGGTTTTTCGGAGGTTGGGAGAGCCGGGTTAATAATTAATCCAGCCAAGTGCCAGTTTGGCGTGGCGCAGATCGATTTTTTGGGACACCGCGTCTCCCCAGAAGGGGCAATCCGGCTACCAGATAAGGTGCGCGCAGTGGCAGATTTTCCCTGACCACAAACGGTCAAATCATTGCAGGAGTTTTTAGGAATGGTAAATTTTTATAACCGTTTCCTACCCCACGCAGCGCAGCTCATGCAGCTATTATACGCCGCGCTCAAAAAACAAAAACCCTTCAACCCTATCGAGTGGTCCCCGGAGTGGGAGCGCGCATTCGCGGAGGTAAAAAAAGCCCTGGCTGACGCCGCGCTCCTAGCTCATCCTGATCCATCGGCCCGAATAGCGTTCACTACCGACGCATCAGATTTGGCCATAGGGGCGGTCATGGAACAGCATGTTGCCGGGGTTTGGCAGCCGCTGGCATTTTTCAGCAGATCCTTGAACGAAGCCGAGCGGAAATACAACACGTTTGACAGGGAGCTGTTAGCGCTCCATTTGGCCATCCGCCGTTTCCAGTTTTGGCTGGAAGGTCGGCGTTTCACTGCTTTTGTCGACCATAAGCCGCTCACTTTTGCGATGTCCAAAATTTCAGAACCGTGGTCGGGCCGGCAACAGAGGCAACTGGCCGCAATTTCGGAGTTTACCACTGATATTCAGCACGTAGCGGGTAAACTCAACGTAGTGGCAGACTGCCTCTCTCGCGCGGTCACAGCACCAGTGCGCGCGGAGGCAGATTATACTACCGCAGCCGCAGGGCAAAATAGCAGCGCGGAAGCGCACTCGGCCCCAGTTCACGTGGGAATAGATTACGCAGCCATGGCAGTGGAACAGGGTAGTGATGCGGATGTGCGCGCACTCCTGTCTGGACCAACAGGGCTAAGGCTGGAGAGCAGGTGTTTGCAAACCGGTATGCCCCCCACTAATCTGTGATGTGTCGACTGGGCGACCGCGCCCGGTAGTCCCGGCCGCGTGGCACCGCCGTGTTTTTGACTCGGTTCATTCCCTGGCGCACCCAGGAATGCGCGCTTCTGTGAAAATGGTAGCGGAGAAGTTTGTTTGGCCGAGCCTGCGCAAGCACGTGAAAGAGTGGGCACGAACCTGCATGGCTTGCCAACGGGCCAAAATTCACAGACACGCAAAAGCTCCCTTAGAACCGTTCCACATTCTGGCCAAGAGATTCGATCACGTGCATGTCGACCTCGTGGGCCCCCTACCGTCGTCGCAAGACAGAGGGCCTCAATTTGTCTCTGAGCTCTGGTCAGCGATGGCCAGCAGCTTAGGAGCGAAAATTCATCGCACTACAGCTTATCACCCCCAGGCTAATGGTTTATGCTAGCGTTTTCATAGGTCTTTGAAGGCAGCCCTCAGAGCGTCGCTTACGGATGCAGATTGGGTAAACAAACTACCATGGGTTTTACTGGGGTTGTGTTCTGCACCCAAAGAGGATTTAAATTCCTCTCCAGAGTTAGTTTTTGCACAACCTCTCCGGCTGCCCGATAAATTCCTGCCAGAGCATCTGGAGCAAGGGCGCCCCCCAGCTCTGGGGCCACTGACTGACACGGGAGCAGACACGCTCCCGGGCCCCATTCATCACACTTTTCCGCACGTTTTTGTTCCCAAAGCTTTGAAAAATGCCAAATTCATTTTTGTCAAGCACGAGGCTCTGAGACCGACCCTCCGCCCGCCATATGATGGTCCGTATAGGGTGTTGGAATCAGGTGATAAGCATTTTGTGCTAGATTTGGGAGACAGAAAAGAGACAGTTAGTATTGACAGACTAAAGCTTGCTTTTGGGATGAACGACGAGTCTGTACCCGTGGCGAGGGCACCTCGACGTGGTAGACCCCCCAGGGAACATGTCCCTGAGCTCCCGCAGGGATCAAATAATCACTCTCTTCCTCAGTCTGCAGATTCTTTGCAGGACGGCGCCGCAGGGACGGCGAGACCTGCTTACAGCAGATTTGGAAGACGTTTGAAGCCCAGATGGCGTACAGACTGAATTTTAATGTGATCCTGTGGTATAGACTATGCTATGGATGTTATCACTGATTTTTTGATATGATCATGTGGTATAGACTATGCTATTGAGGTTATCATTAACTCTGATATTAACTCTGATATATTGTTCATTCTTCGACGTTTGGGGGGGTGGGTATGTAGCTCATGTATTTTTACCTACATATGTATAAGCACTATGGCATGCTTGTGATTGCATGTGTGGATTGACCTCACGTCTTAGAGGGGACAATATGTCTGGACCGCCTGTGGATAACAACAAGAAGACGGAGGTACGGCGATAAGGAGCTGAAAGGACTTCCTGACCTCCTGGAGCCCAGGCGGAGGACTGAATGGCGCGGGGGGAGAGTTATTGTCAATAGGGGGTTTTGACGGTGATATATGATTCTTCCTTTGTCCTTGACTGTATAAAAGGGAAGGTTTTGACTCAGCTCTCCCTCTTGTGTTGTTGAGAGATAGCTGGGGATGTGAACGCGACATTAAAACCTGAACTGAGAAATGATTCAGTCTTGTTATTTCACCCTCCCCACAACTAATAACATTAGACACAACTGTGTTTTTGTTGCACACAACTGTTGTTACCAACAAGTTGTGCAAAATTTATATTTCCTTTTCCCAAAAATTAAAAATCAATTTGTAAGTAAAAGTGGGAGACCTTTACATGGGAATATGACATGTATCAGCACATGATTTATACTTCGATTTGCATTTCCACCTAAGCAAAAGTGGCTTGTCGAGCTGGATTTTTGTGAAGATGGCCTGTGCGGTGTTTCTGCATGTAATTACATACCTGTCAAGTGATATGGTTTTGCCGTATTTTAATAAGGGGAAAATGCAATTTTAGCAAATACGGGCGTATTGCCATTTCTGTACGCCCAAAAGAACAATATACGTGAAAAAAAATGATTGAGAGTGTGGAGGAACACGTCGTGTGTGTGACCCCCACAGCGGGGCTGGCAGAGCGCTCAGCGTGAGCAATTATCACAACAGTGAGAAGTGTGGACTCATCATTAGGCTGATGGCCTCGCACCTTCTTAACAGATAAGTGTTATGAACAACAGAGGACAGGTAGATGTAACATGCACAACATTTTATTTACAAAAAATATTTTTGAAATATGTATTCACATAAATGTGGGCGAAATTACATTTCTACCTATTGCTAGACAAGTACTGCATTCACAGCATCTCGTATATCGGCACCCTGCTCCTCTGCTCCCTGTGCCGCTGCCACCACTGGTTCATCTACTGCATCATCCAATGTAGTGTCAAACGTCTCTCCATGACTCTCACACAGATTGTGCAGAGCACAACAAGTCAGCACCATAGATTTCACCAGTTTCATGTCACAGTCATTCCTCTCTCCTTCCTCCTTCCTTCTCTCCTCGTCATCAGCCATTTTCTTTGTTGTGGAGGATTCGGTCACGTGTTTCACGTCATGGGAGTGTGGCGCTGCCTCGGCGAAGCCTGCTGTTCAAGAAATCCCACCCACCGCAGGTGTGCCAGCAGGTGTGCCAGCAGGTGTGCCAGCAGTAATGTTGAAAAGCAACCAAGGCAGAACCGAACTGAAGTGAGTCGAGTCGGGTTTTCTAATCGGGGCTAGTGGAAAAGCGCCTTTAGATACTGATACACCTACTTCCTGGAGAGTGTTCTTCACTTGAGTGGATGTTGTGAAGTGTTGTTCTTCACCATGGAAAGGATTCTGTGATCATCCACCACTGTTGTTTTCTGTGGACGTCCAGGCCTTTTTGAGTTCCCAAGCTCACCAGTGCACTCTTTTTTTCTCAGAATGTACCAAACTGTTGATTTGGCCACTCCTAACATTTCTGCTATCTCTCTGATGGATTTCTTCTTTTTTTTCAGCCTCAGGATGGTTTGTTTCACCTCCATTGAGAGCTCCTTTGACCGCATGTTGTGTGTTCACAGCAACAGCTTCCAAATGCAAACGCCACACCTGGAATCAACTCCAGACCTTTTAACTGCTTAATTGATGACAGGTTAATGAGGGAAGAGCCCATGCAGCCTTGTTATTTTTTTTTTTGCAGCCTTCTGAGTCAATTGTCCAATTACTTTTGGTCCCTTGAAAAACAGGTGGCTACGTATTAAAGAGCTGTAATTCCTAAACCCTTGCTCCAATTTGGATGTGAATACTTTCAAATTACAGCTGAGAGTCTGCACTTCAAGCCCATATTGATTATATAATTGTATCCTGAATATGTTTTCGTAAACAGCTAAAATAACAAAACTTGTGTCACTGTCCAAATATTTTTGGGCCTAACTGTGTATATACGTATATATATATATATATATATATATATATATATATATATATATATATATATATATATATATATATATTGTAGCATCATCTCACTTTGGCTCAGCAATAATTATTCTCCTGCTTAAAGACATTTTTGTTTCATCCAGGAATAACGCAAATAAATGGATTTTCTTCCCCCAGGCCACAGCTGAAATCCCCTTTTGTTAAAACCAGCCTAAGGAATTTCCCCCAATGTCCAGCTTCACTTTTATTGCCCCCATAAAACATGCAACAGATCCACACTCAGCTAATTTCCTTAAACTGTGGACATGCTGGATTTAAACAACTTTAAAGTACATTATTACAAACTCAATTCTAAACCTTAATTCTTTTCAGGACTATGAAAATGCAGATGGACTCTGATGTTTTTGATGTGGAAAATATGTGTGAAATGCATTAATCTGTGATTTTATATATATGCATATTAATGTTTTAAATTAATGTTTATTCCTGCATGTTGATTTAGAAGCACTGCTTATAATTTATACTAATCACTAAAGTTATCTTAGTTTATTACATAAAGGGAAATTTTAACTTCCAGTATGTATGAGTCTGCCTCTAAAACCATGTGACTCCCACAGCCAATCTCTGCACGACTCTACACGTATGGTTGATGTCCAAGAGTGGCTCCTCAAGAACCATCTATTGCTGAACCTTCAGAAAACAGTCTCAATGTGCTTTTCAATCAAAAAATGTAACCTGCAACATTTTAAAGTTAATATACATGATCATGACATCAGTTTAGCTACAGAATTCAAATACCTTGGCATTGTACTAGATCCTCAACTCAAATTTAATCTTCATATAAAGAAAATTTCAAAAACAGTAAAAAAAATCTGAACTGCTTTAAATTAATTAGATATTACATACCTTACGAAGCAGCTGCACTGTATATGCATTCTATGGTTTTTTCTCATATATCATACTGTTTGACAGTCTGGGCTCAAGCAGCCCCTTCCACAATAAGACATATAGGTTCATTATATAATCAAACCCTAAAAATCTTGGACAAAAAGCCCATTAGGTGGCATCACTGTAATGTTTTAAAAAAATACAACCTATTGAGTTTTGAGAGCTTCATTGACCTCTGTCTTCTGAAATTAACGTTCAAATGTTTCCATAAATCAGCACCCGAGCCACTTGCTGGTTTCGTCCAAAGACAGGACAGCAGCAGAGCCACCAGGAGTTCTGTTAACAATAACTGTAAAATATTCCACCGCAGAACCACATTTGGACAAACAGCTTTCTCTATAAAGGGCAGTCACATCTGGAACACAATGCCAAATGAAATTAAAATAATAACGGACTTTAAAACATTCACTAAAAATGTTAAAAACTGGCTGAAAAATAAACAAGAATGTACTCATGTATGAATTAATTGTCTGCAAAGTGAGAGTGAATGAAGGGAAGGAATAAATGTATTTGTTTATAGTGAGTGACGGAGGGAGGAAGGCCTGAAATAGGCAAATGTGAGTTATGTTATATGTGTTAAATGTGAGTCAGGCTGTTATATTTGTGTATTTATAATATTTATAATATTTATGTTAAATGTGAGTCAGGCTGTTATATTTGTGTATTTATAATATTTATAATATTTATAATTGTGTATTTATAATTTTTCTGCATTGATGTATGTGGTTATTGTGTATATTTTTTATCTTGATTCTTTTTTCTAAAGCCCATCCAGGGACAAGAGTTGCAAATTAGCTAATAGCTATACACTCTATGTGCAACACATCAGATTGATTGTCTTTGATTAATTGTCTATGTTTATTGCACTGTCCCTGTCAAATAAACTAATCTACTACTACTACTACTACTACAAAGGACCCCGAACAATAGACTGTTTGTTCATTGGACTAAAAGTTCATCGAGCCCGCCCACGAAGGACGCTCATTGGCTGAGACTCCGGTCAGGCCGGAATCCCGCGAAACTCAACAGAGCTTATAAAAAGGAGAGAGACTCTTTTCCCAGCCCTCTTTCTGCTCCGGATTCTCTTTTCGCCTGCTCCCTTTTCTCCTGATCTTCTCCATTGCCTACACACAGCAAGGAAGAACAAAGGACTGTCTGAGCACATGCCGCTTTTCTGAACACAGAGCAGATAACTCGTAATTTGTTTATGTAACTTTGTATTTTCTTCTTCTCTTAAATGCCTAGGAATTCATTTTTCTTTGAGCTCAATTCTTAATCGGAGTCAAACTCCAATTTTTTTTTATTCATCACTTTCTCTTTGTTAAACTTTCTGTAAAACCACCGTTTGTTTAATTTTAAGGTAAACTTAATCTTGACTTTATTTTTATAATACTTTTCTTGACCAAGCACCCACCAGAAGCTACTATTTTTATCTAAAGTCCGAAAGTTTCTTTTCCAATTTGAAATCGGATTAGATATCTTTTAATTATTATCGAAGACCTCTTGAAGAAAGACACAGCCTTCCACGTCACGTGCAGCTGAAGGATCAACGCGCAGCTGTCCCACATCGCTCTGAAGAGACTTCGGCACCATCTGGCTAGAACCCGTTTCAACTGTGGGTCATACGGCCAAGATCCAGCCCCGTTCGACCGCTTGAATTTAAAGGTCGAACTGTGGACTCTGAAGTATCTGCTGGCAGGTATTTCCCCTAACTTCCACGAAAGCTGGGCCGAAGACGGACGACAGAACTATCATCACCAGAGCACGTGAGCTGCAAAACTTTAATTCCACTGCTGAATTAACTTCCAAGGTTCAGTAATAATTTATATATCTAATCAGATGCAAATAAAGAAGCCCTTAACATAACTCTTCTTTTTATTAAAATCCCGTTTTTATTTTCTTAAGATTAATTTAGGACTTTTTCATAATTAATAAACTTTCTCCATAAATCTGCGTTGTTTTTAATAATCTGTTAACTCAAACTGATAGAAATTCATCTCTCAGTTTAACCCTGGTTCCGAAAATATTGACATTGTTAATCTATCATTTACAAGATTGATTTTATGATTAATGAAATTATTTCGATGTCTATTAATCATTTCGTTTAATAAATATTTAAAAATGAGAAGTTGATGGGAATTTATTTCATTCTGAGTCTGTTTCAAGCCCAGGTATCAAATTCACGGAAAATTTTTGAGACTGATTATTGATTAATTTATTGAGTGATCAAACAGGTATAAAGTGAAATTAAAGATCAAATTGCTTCTTAAAGATAGAAGCTGGTGCCCCTTTCGAGTGTTATTAACTTTTCTGATGTATATGAAATGAGATTTGAGCTCAGATTCCAAAACATCAATATAAATTAAATAATTCATACCTGATCATATTTATTATTTATTAATATCCCATTTTACGTTACAATATATATATATATATATATATACAAGACGAAAACATTTATTTGTTAACTTCATAAAAACACTGGTCAGAATAATACTGAAAAACCCCTATTATGCTCCTTTTCCACATGTTGCCATAGCTACCAGATGTTATGTCTGACATATTAGGTCAGAATACCTCAGGGTTTAATTGCTGAAGTAGCATTTTACAAACAGAGAAGGAGCTCTCAAAACAGGCAGTTTTGAAGCATATTGCTTTAAAGGGGTCATTGATTGCACTTTATTCCACATTTTAATAGCTCACATGTCTTATGACTCAGAACGACACAAGATATTGACTGGATTTGTGAGCCAGGTGGAAACAGGGATGTTTATTAGGGTGACTGAAATCTAAAGAAAATAAGATGAACCAGGCTTGGTCAGGAAACTTGTTAGCTCAATGACAGACAACTAGGTTGGCCAATAATAGAGCAGTGGGCTGAAATCAAGGATGGCACTGGGCTGGACTGACTATGCAAGTGACATCCTGTGGCAAATGCAGAACTATTAATTTTGCTTTTTTGGAATGAAAAATTATTTAATAAAGGCTGCATGTTTTTTTAAGAGAAATGGACATTTTGATTTTTTTTTAATAATTGTGGCCAATAGACAATTTTAAGAAGGTTAAAAACTACAAAACCATAATTTTACAGTCAGTGACCCCTTTAAATGCCAATAATCCCTTGTTAGATAGATAGATAGATAGATAGATAGATAGATAGATAGATAGATAGATAGATAGTTTATTTCAAACACAAAAATATAACAAATAAAAGCAAATGGCAAATGCAATAAAGTAACATTATACACTGTTCGAAAGGGAGAAGGAAGAAGTGAACACTTATTAATTCCATCTCCTCTTTTCCATAGATACACCCATGTGAATTTTATACAAATTACCAACTTTAAGACCCCAAGTAAACAATTTACTGTATTTTTTACAAATCAACATTAACACCCATCCATTCTAACATACAATGATATCCATACATCAAAACCAGCCTCAAACAACACAGATATACACAGTGCTGTCCCACCCACCATTCCATAGTGTCCCATAGTATCCCAGAGTGAACATAATGAATCGTACATATAACTACTACCCTTCTAACATATACCCTTTCAGCAAATGGTGCTTATACCTCTTTTTGAATTGATTTCTGTTTGTACATAGTTTCAGTTCCAGCTCCAGACTGTTCCACAAATCCACCCCACAGACAGGTATGCACATACTTTTCTTGGTTGTACGTATCTTGGGTTTTGTAAAGTTTAAGTCTCCCCTCAAAATATGATCATTGTCTCTTTTTTTAAATATTTTTTGTATATTAGTTGGTAGTTGATTATTAATTGCCCTGTACATTACTTGTGCTGTCTTAAATTTAACTAAATCCATGAACTTTATGACATGTGACTTTAAGAACAACGAATTGGTATGGTCTCTATATCCTACATTGTTTATTATCCTTATAGCTCTTTTTTGTAATGTGCATATTGACTGTAGGTTGGTCTTGTAGGTGTTTCCCCAGACTTCTACACAGTAGTTAAGATAAGGTAAAAACAGTGAATTGTACAATAAGACCAATGATTTATAGTCCAAGAAGTGTCTTGTCTTCTCCAGTATGCCTATACATTTTGCTAATTTGGCTGGGATGTGACTGATGTGAGGTTTCCAGCAGATTTTATTGTCTAGCATCACCCCCAGAAACTTATTCTCCTGTACTGTTTCTATTCTGGTATCATCTATCGTTACCATTATTTCATGATTTATTTTATAATTTCCAAACAACATAATCTTCTTTTTTTTAGATTTAAAGATAATTTATTTTTGTTGAACCACTGCGTTAATTTTTCCATTTCAGTTGTGACCACCTCTAAAACCTGCTGCAAATTCTCACCAGTGCAAAGGATATTTGTGTCATCCGCAAACAAAATAAATTTCAGAATTTTTGATACTTGGCATATGTCATTTATATATAAAATAAAGAGTTTGGGTTCCAAAACTGACCCCTGGGGCACACCACAAGTGATGTCCATAAAGGGTGATTTGTGCTCTCCAATTTGTACAAATTGTTGTCTGTTACTTAAATAACTTTCCACCCTACTCAGTCCAACCCCTCTTATCCCATACCTTTCCGGTTTCCTTAGTAGTATTCTGTGGTTAATGGTGTCAAAAGTTTTCTTTAAATCTATAAATACTCCTACAGCAACATTTTTTTTATCTATACAACTAGTAATTTCTTCTATAAGTTCGATCAGTGCCAAAGATGTAGATTTATCTGCTCTAAAACCATACTGGCTATCTGTAAGGAGGTTGTGTTTTTCAGTGAAATCATCCAGTCTCTTAGTGAAGATTTTTTCAAGTATTTTGGAGAATTGTGAGAGTAAAGAGACTGGCCTGTAATTTGTGAAGCGATGACTGTCTCCTGTTTTGTATAGAGGTATTACTTTTGCTATTTTCATTTTGTCTAGAAATGTACCAGTTTGAAATGACAGGTTACAGATGTGGGTGAGTGGCTTAACAATTCCCTCAATTACTTTTTTCACTATTGTCATGTCAATTTCATTCCAGTCCGTTGATTTTTTGTTCTTAAATTTACTCACAGTCTCGATAATTTCTTTTTCAGTAACTGCACCCAAAAAGATTGTGTTTGGATTTCTATCTTCTATTTCATTCACAGAACCACTGTAGTTTGTTTCTGGTGTCACTATTGATTTTGCTAATTCAGGACCAACGTGTACAAAAAATTTATTGAAACCACTGACCACATCTTCCATATTATTTATCAAATTGCCATTTTCGATAAAATATTCTGGATAATTTGCATTCTTAGGACGATTACTAATAATCCCATTGAGTACTTGCCATATTCCTTTTATGTTATTTTTGTTATCCTCTAGTATTCTGTTGTAATATTCTTTCTTACAGGTCCTCATTATAGTAGTAAGCTTATTTTTGTATCTTTTATATTTGATCTCAGCTTCCACCATTCTGCATTTAATGAATTGTTTATATAATGTATTCTTCTTTTTACATGCATTTATTAACCCCCTGGTGACCCAAGGAATATTTTTTTTTTTGTTGTCTGTCACTGTATTGTTTTATAGGACAGTATTTATTGTACAATGATTGAAATATTTGTAAAAAATTATCATATGCTCTATTTATGTCATTTTCATCATAAACTATCCTACCTTTGCACTGCAACTTTCAGCTTCTTCCCTCCAGACGGAGGTTTGCTGTCCCAAAAAGTAGAACCCAGCGCTACAAAAACAGCTTTGTCCCTGCTGCTGTCAAAGAGTTGAACAAGCTATAAAAATTATATTGTACATATTTTATATTTACCTATTTTGTAAGATGTGTGCCTGTGTTTGTGTCTATGTTGAATGTAATTAGTGGCTTGTAAATATGGATGTCACCAACTGCAAAACAAATCTACCTACGGGTACAAATAAAGTAACCTGAACCTGAACCTGAACTATCTTCCAATCTTGTATTAATAATTCCTTTGTCAGTAAATGCATTGATTATTCGGTTCTTATTCTTTTATATTTAATATTTTTGGAATACTTTTTCTTCCTATAATAACATTGATAGACAACAAAAATTGGCAGGAGGTCACTGATATCATTCAATAAAAGACCACTTCTGATATTATTTTCCATAATGTTTGTGAATATGTTATCTATTAGTGTGGCACTGTGTGACGTGATTCTGCTAGGTCCGGTAATTGTTGGATGTAAGCCCATACTGTACATTGTGTTGATAAATTCTTCTGTCAAACGTTCACACCACTGTCGCTCTTTAGTCATTTCCCTCAACATCTGTTTTGTAGGCAACACCATGTTTGAGATTACTATTAGCTTTAGGTTCAGTTGTCAAACTAAGCTAACATTCTAACACCACTAGCTGAATGCTACAGTGTTAAAACCCAAATAAAGCATTATCAGAGACAGGGTGTGTGGTGTGAGTTGTCACATGACCAGTCCCTGGGGTGGAATAAGCACAGAAATAGTCGTGAATGACTGAATGGCCAAGTCTGCTGGCAGTAACTGAGGAGAAGGTGTCCAGTCCAGAGTATAATAAACTACAATAAGCTAAAATATTGCCCATGAATGAACTATATGGTCAAAGGCTGGTAGATGATTTGGCTGGAAAATGGGTGTCTAGAGGAAATGGATAGAATATGTCTATAGAAAATTGACTTGTTTGAGTTTACAGATCATAAAATGTCACAAGAGCACCATACAAGGTACATCATGTTATACAGTCATGTGAAAAAATTAGGATACCAAGTATAAGCCTGCATTTTTTTAACATATTTGGACATATGGATATTTAATATCAATGTTAAAAATACTGGAAGATTCACATAATGCAACTAAACTAAAAATAAATTAAAAACTTTTCAATTTTTCTGTAAAATGTAACTGTAAACAAATAGTGAGGAATAAATTAGGACACCCCCCATCTTTTTTAGGACAACCCCACATTAATTTTCATTTAAAATGGCTAAAATAATTAAAAAAATGTGAATAAAAATAAAAACAAGGCTGGACATAGATGTGTTAACATTTCTTAATAAAGAACTGAATATTTAAATGGGTGTCCAATTTTTTTCACATGACAGTAAATGCCATCTAGAGCCATTATCGATAGAGCAGGACTAGCACAACAACAAAACAGGATTATAAATTCATTAATCAATAAACTCTAGATCTGTGGTAGAGCTAATAACAATTTAATTGCAATATGTACATATTTAATACATGTACAAATGTGTGAAATGAAAATGTCCAAGCTTGAAAACTGTAGGAGGAGTTACCTGGACAAACTATGTACCCTCGATTGAAACTTAAATGAAAAAATTACAAAGTTCTAAAACCTGCAGTTTTTACAAAAATGAGCCAAAATCAGGATTCTAATAATATGCACATCTTCAACACATGCACAATCACAGTATAAAATGAAAAATTCCTTGCTTGAAAACTGTGGGAGGAGTTAGCAGAAGAAACTGGTACGGACCGGCTGCCTATGTCTTTACTGGTTCATCTTCAAGAAGAAGAAAAACAACAAACAAAACAAAACAATAAGGACAGAATTTGTTTTATTACAAAGTCATGAAGTCATATCAGTTTAATGGTTTCTAATAATTGAACTAAGACCATAAGTTTTTAACCTTGAGCCAGACATAACACATGCTGTTAATGTTTCCATGCAGCTTGAATTGGTAGAGCTGTGTTGGTTGTCACATTGTTTTGTTTCTTGTATTCAGTTGTGAGTCTGAGAAGAGATCTGTGAGGAGTTTGTTTACCCAGGAAAACCTCTTTGATAATGACTGACCTAAAATCAAACTGAGCCAGCAGCAGCAGTGCAGACAGGTGTCTGACCCCCTCAGAGAAACTAACTGCAATTGGAAAGTCACTTGAATAGGTGTGCTGTTTTGGAGAAGACCTCACTGATAATTGCCCAATTAACCACAATATACATAAAATGACTGGCTGACAGGCTGTCTGCCTGTGTTTGCTGTCTGCCTGTGTGGTTTGCTCTCCAGCCACTATGGCTACTAGCTCTCTTTCCTCTCCTCCTCTGGTGTGCTCTCTCTGTCAAACGTTTAGCTACACCTCTGCCTCTTTTGGTGATAATGGTAAATGTAATAAATGTTGTCTTTTTGAGGCGCTCGAGGAGAGGTTGTCTGATTTGGAATCCCGGCTCCGCTGCATTGAAACACCGTCTGCGCCAGTTAACCGTGACGGACGCCCCTTAGCTGCAGCGGAGCTAGCTAGCTTAGGGCCCACTGTCAGCGGTCCCCCGGCTCTCCTCAGCAGCGAGGAGACTGGGTGGGTGACGGTGAGAAGGAAGACTAGTCGCAAAGCCCCGGTACACCTCCAACCTGTCCACGTTTCTAATCGTTTTTCCCCGCTCAGCGACACATCCGCTGAGGAAAAAGCTCTGATCATTGGCGACTCTGTAGTCAGAAACGTGAACTTAGAGACTCCAGCGACCATAGTCAAATGCATTCCTGGGGCCAGAGCAGGCGACATCGAGTCAAATTTGAAAATGCTGGCTAAAAGTAACTGTAAATATTCCACAATTGTTATTCACGCCGGCATTAATGACATCCGTCTCCGGCAGTCGGAAGTCACGAAACTTAATATGGAATCGGTGTGTGACTTTGCAAAAACGATGTCTGCCACTGTAGTATTCTCTGGGCCCCTCCCCAGTCTGACCAGTGATGACATATTTAGCCACTCGTCATCCTTGAACCGCTGGCTGTCTGTGTGGTGTCCTAAAAATGACGTGGGCTACATTGACAATTGGAGCTCTTTTTGGGGAAAACCTGGTCTTATGAGACGAGACAGCATTCATCCCACTTTGGATGGTGCTTCTCATTTATCTAACAATCTGGCATCTTTTTTATCCAAATTTCCAAAATCTTGACTACTCAGAGTTGGGACCAGGAAGCAGAGTCGCAGTCTTACACACCTCTCTGCAGCTCCTCTTCATCCGCCACCCCTCAGCTTAGCCCCTGTCTTCCCCATCAGAGAATCATTGTCTGCTCCCTCCAAAGTAAATAAAAATATAATATATAAGCATCCCAAAGTGATTAAGCAAAATATTGGTAAAACTCAAATTAAACATAAAGCCTCTAAATTGAATGATTTGGCCTCTGTTCCTCCTCATGATTTAAAAATTAAATGTGGTTTATTAAATATTAGGTCTCTAACTCCCAAGTCTCTGTTAGTCCATGATCTGTTAATTGATCATCAGATTGATTTAATTTCCCTTACAGAGACTTGGTTAGGGCAAGAGGATTATGTTGGTTTAAATGAATCAACTCCCTCTGGTTATTTAAACTGTCAAAATCCCAGAAGTTCTGGTCGTGGAGGAGGAGTAGCAACAATTTACCATTCCAAATTACTAGTTAATGTAAAGCAAAAAACATGTTATAATTCCTTTGAGGGCCTGGTCCTCAGTATTGGGCACTTTAGCAATTTTAGGTTAAACCCAATTTTATTTGCCATAGCTTACCGTCCCCCATCAACCTACTCAGAATTTTTTTCCGAATTTGCTGATTTCTTAGCTGATTTAGTGCTGAAATCTGATAGAATAATTATAGTAGGGAACTTTAATATACATGTGGATGTAGATAGTGACTGCCTTAATGTGGCATTTAATTCAATATTAGACTCAATTGGGTTTTCTCAGAAAGTTGGAAATTCTACTCATTACCTCCACCATACATTGGACCTTGTTCTGACATATGGCATAGATATAGAAAATCTTGTAGTGTCTCCTCATAACCCTGTACTGTCAGACCATTGTATGTTAACCTTTGATTTTACTATTTCTGACTATTTGGCTCCTAAAGAAAAATATTATTACAGTAGATGCCTCTCAGACGACGCTGTTACCAAATTTATGCAGATTGTTTCCTCTATGCCATCTGTCAACACAATGGAAATAAGCTATAGACAGCTTGCTCCTTCTGTAATTGATAGCATGGTGGATAGTGTTTCAGCTTCTCTGCATCAGACTCTAGACTTGGTGGCCCCCTTAAAAAAGAAAAAGTCTAATCAGAGATTTCTAACTCCTTGGTTCAACACAGAAACTCGTAGCTTAAAACAGAAGACTCGTCAATTAGAAAGAAAATGGCGCTCCACTAATTTAGATGAAATCTATTTAGCTTGGAGAAATCATCTTTTAATTTATAAAAAATCTCTTAGAAAAGCTAGAGCGAGTTATTACTCTGCATTAATAGAAGAGAACAAGAATAATCCCAGGTTTCTTTTCAGTACTGTAGCCAGGTTGACAAAGAGTCAGGACTCTGTCAATCCTAGCATTCCCTTAGAGCTTACTAGTCAGGACTTTATGAACTTTTTCAATAATAAAATTTCATCCATCAGAGATAAAATCAATCAGATTCTTCCCACAGTTAACTTAAATATTGTAACTACTAAAACTCCTTCTACTGATGTCTGTCTTGATGAGTTTACTCCAATCGACCTTTGTGAGTTAGACAAAATAGTTTCCTCATCCAAACCTTCAACTTGTCTTTTAGACCCTATTCCTACCAGGTTATTTAAAGCAGTCTTCCCACTTATTGGTAGCTTTATTCTTCATATAATCAATTCTTCATTACCTTTAGGCCATGTACCGCAGGCTTTTAAAACGGCTGTAATTGAACACTTACTCAAAAAGCCAAAGCTAGATCCAGGAGCTTTAGCTAACTATAGACCAATCTCTAATCTCCCTTTCATTTCAAAAATCTTAGAAAGAGTTGTTGCTATGCAATTATTTGACCACCTGCAGGGAAATGGTTTACTTGAAGAGTTTCAATCTGGGTTTAGAATCCATCACAGTACTGAAACAGCCTTAGCGAAGGTCACTAACGACCTCATCATTGCATCTGATAATGGACTAGTTTCTGTACTTTTCCTTTTAGACCTTAGTGCAGCTTTTGATACTATCGATCATAATATTCTACTTGATAGATTAGAACACTATGTTGGACTTAATGGAACTTCGTTGCAGTGGTTTAGGTCTTATTTTATCTGATAGGTTCCAGTTTGTTCATGTAAATAATGAGTTTTCTTTCAACTCGAAGCTTAGTCATGGAGTTCAACAGGGATCTGTGCTAGGCCCTACTCTTTTTAGTTTATATATGCTTCCGTTAGGCAACATTATTAGAAAGCACTGTATACATTTTCATTGTTATGCAGATGACACACAATTATACCTGTCAATGAAGCCAGATGATAGTAATCAATTAGCCAAGTTAGAAGCCTGTCTTAAGGAAATCAAAGCTTGGATGACTTGTAATTTCCTGCTATTAAATTCAGATAAGACTGAAGTCATTCTTGTTGGTCCAAAAAACCTTAGAAATTCCTTTCCAAATCAAACTTTCAGTTTGGATGCGGTTACTCTTTCTCTTAATAGCTCTGTGAGGAACCTTGGAGTTATTTTTGATCAGGATAGTTGTCCTTCAATTCACATATTAAATTTGTTTCTAAGACCACCTTCTATCATTTGCGTAATATTGCCAAGATTAGGAGCATCTTGTCTCAGAGTGATGCTGAGAAACTGATCCATGCTTTTGTTAGCTCGAGATTAGATTATTGTAATTCTTTATTATCAGGCTGTCCTAAAACATCTTTAAAAAGTCTTCAGCTGATCCAAAATGCTGCAGCAAGAGTTTTAACAGGTACTAGAAAGAGAGATCATATCTCTCCGGTTCTGGCCTCCCTTCATTGGCTTCCCATAGAGTTTAGAATTAAGTTTAAAATCCTTCTTCTTACTTACACAGCTCTAAACAATCAGGCTCCTTTTTATTTAAAAGATCTGATACTACCGTATTATCCTAACAGAGCACTACACTCCCAAAATGCAGGATTTCTTGTAATACCTAAAATCTCCAAAAGTACAATGGGAGGCAGAGCCTTCAGTAATCAAGCTCCTCTCATGTGGAATCAGCTGCCAATCTGGATTCGGGAGTCAGACTCGATCTCTGTTTTTAAGAATAGGGCTAAAACCTACCTTTTTGATATAGCCTACAATTAGGGAGGGATCATGTGTTTCTGAACCCTCCCTTAGTTATGCTGCTAATAGGTTTAGTCAGCCGGGGGACCTCCAGTAATGCACTTGGCCTCACTCCTTTCCTCACTCTAAATGAAATATTTTTTTTTTGCTGGTCATTAACATTTGTTTGTTCTCTCCCATAGATTGAGACCCCATTGTGCTGTTTGCTCTCTACATGTCTGTTCTTTTCTTCTTCTCTATCCCCTCACCCCCCAGCCAGTCGCAGCAGATGACTGCCCCTCCCTGAGCCTGGTTCTGCTGGAGGTTTCTTCCTGTTAAAAGGGAGTTTTTCCTCTCCACCGTTGCCAAGTGCTTGCTCACAGGGGATCGCCTGATTGCTGGGGTCTTTCTGCAACTGTGGGGGTTCCCCCTACAGTTGATAGTACTATGAGATGACTGTTGTTGTGAAATGGCGCTATATAAATAAAGTTGAATTGAATAAAATTCATCCTAATCTATTACCGTTTAAGATAAGATAAGATAAGATAAGCCTTTATTAGTCCCACAACGGGGAAATTCCAGGATTGCAACAGCACAGGGATAGCAACACTCAGAGCAACAATCAAAAGGCAAGAAAAAAAATAAAACGCAAGCAAGCAAGAGCAGCTAATATACATATGTACATATTACTATAATTACATATATATATATATATACACACAGACACACAGTGTAGAGCATTGTAGCTGGATGGGATAAATATATGAGTATATAAACACACAGTACGGAGCGCTGCAGCTAGATGGAATAAATATGTAAATATATAAACACAGTCTCCAAGGTACTGGAGAGGAGAGTCCGGCCGTTGGTCGAACCTCGGATTCAGGAGGAGCAATGTGGTTTTCGTCCTGGCCGTGGCACATCGGACCAGCTCTTTACCCTCTCGAGAATTCTTGAGGGTTCGTGGGAGTTTGCCCAACCAGTTTACATGTGTTTTGTGGACTTGGAGAAGGCATTTGACCGCGTCCCTTGTGGATTTTTGTGGGGGGTGCTTCGGGAGTATGGGGTATCGGGCTTGTTGTTACGAGCTATTCGGTCTCTGTACGACTGTTGTGAGAGTTTGGTTCGTATTGCCAACACTCGGTCGGAGTCATTCCCAGTGAGAGTTGGACTCCGCCAGGGCTGCCCTTTGTCATCGATCCTGTTCATAATTTTTATGGACAGGATTTCTAGACGCAGCAAGGGAATGGAGGGTGTCATGCTTGGTGACCACAGGATCTCATCTCTGTTGTTTGCAGATGATGTTGTCCTGTTGGCTTCATCCAGCAATGACCTACAGCTCTTGCTGGGACGGTTTGCCGCTGAGTGTGAAGCGGCTGGGATGAGAATCAGCACCTCCAAGTCCGAGTCCATGGTCCTCAGCCGGAAAAAGGTGGATTGTCCTCTCCGGGTTGGGGACAGGCTCCTGCCCCAAGTGGAGGAGTTTAAGTATCTTGGGGTTTTGTTCACGAGTGAGGGGAAAATGGAGTGAGAGATCGACAGACGGATTGGAGCAGCATCTGCAGTGATGCGGACGTTGTACCGGTCTGTTGTGGTGAAGAGGGAGCTTAGTTCTAAGGTAAAGCTGTCGATTTACCAGTCAATCTACGTTCCTACTCTCACCTATGGTCACGAGCTTTGGGTAATGACCGAAAGAACGAGATCGCGGATACAAGCGGCTGAAATGAGCTTTCTCCGTAGGATTGCTGGACTCACCCTCAGAGATAGGGTGAGGAGCTCAGTCATCCGGGAGAGGCTCAGAGTAGAACCGCTGCTCCTCCACATTGAAAGGAGTCAGTTGAGGTGGTATGGGCATCTGATTAGGATGCCTCCTGGACGCCTTCCACTTGAGGTGTTTCAGGCACGTCCCACTGGGAGGAGACCCCGGGGCAGACCCAGGACTCGGTGGAGAGACTATGTCTCCCAGCCGGTCTGGGAATGCCTTGGTATCCCCTCTGAAGAGCTGGAGCAGGTGGCTGGGGAGAGGGAAGTCTGGGCTTCTCTGCTTGAACTGCTGCCTCCGCGACCCGGACCTCCGGAAAAGCGGTAGAAGATGGATGGATGGATGGATAAACACAGTGCGGAGCAATGTAGCTAGATGGAATAATATGTAGATATATAAACACACAGTACTGAGCATTGCAGCTAGGTGGAAAAAATATGTAAATATATAAACACAAAGTGCGGAGCAATGTAGCTAGATGGAATAATATGTAGATATATAAACACACAGTGCGGAGCATTGTAGCTAGATGGAATGAATATATAGATATATAATTATAAACATAAACCTAAACATAAACACACCAAGTGCGGAGCATTGTAGCTAGATGGAATAAATATGTAAATGTATAAACACACACAGTGCAGAGCATTGTTGCTAGATGGGATGAAACAGCACAACCGTCTACTTAGTTATCCTACATGGTATGATTATGTGCCCATACATATTCTCACCCTCCGTAGCTACCGGTATTTTCCTAGTTGTATGCCGGAGGGGACCATTGTGTAAGTCTATTGCATCTTTTGCATTCAAAAAACTATTAGGTTGTTACGTCTTTTTGCTATCTCTGCGAGCAGCCCTGCTTAGGTTGTACAGTCTGACAGCCGTTGGTAGGAAGGACCTGCGAAACCTCTCGGTTGTGCACCTGGGATGATGTAGTCTGCTGCTAAATGAGCTCCTCAGTGCATTCAGTATGTCCTGCATAGGGCGGAACTCGGACTCTAGCAGAGATGACAGTTTAGCCACCGTCCTTCTCTCTCCTATCTCCTCCACCGGATCAAGGCGCTGCCCCAGGACGGAGCTAGTTTTCTTGATCAGTTTGTTCAGTCTCTTCCTATCGGCTGCAGTAATGCCACTGCCCCAGCAGACCACTCCAAAAATGATGGCTGATGCCACCACCGTGTCATAGTTCAGATGATCAATGTATTTTTGATCTCAAACTAAAGAAAAGTGGCAGAAAATATTGTTCATTAATCCAAGCCCACATACTTTTATCCATCTGTAATGCCCTTATACAGGTGCATCTCAATAAATTAGGTCATCAAAAAGTTGATTTATTTTAGTAATTCAATTAACAATGAAACTCATATACATTACTCACAAAAAGTTAGGGATATTTGGCTTTCAGGTGAAATTTATGGAAAATGTAAAAAGTTCACACTACAGTGATATATCATGAAAGTAGGGCATTTAAGTAGAAGCATGCAATGGTGATTTCCTCATCTCAATTTATTGAAACAAAAGCCAACAACAGTGGTGGGTATACCACAACAAAAAATGTCAATGTCTCAATAACTTGTCATGGGCCCTTGAGCATCAAGTACAGCTTGACAACGACGTCTCATGCTGTTAACAAGTCGACTTCTTGTCTGCTGAGGCATGGCATTCCACTCTTCTTGAAGGGTGACCCTCAGGTCACTGGGGTTGTGGGGTGCAGGGTTAAAAGCTCTACATGGCGACTCAGCTGATCCCATAGATTTTCTGTGGGATTCAGGTCTGGAGAAAGTGCCGGCCACTCCATCTGAGGTGCCCCAGCCTCCAGCAGCCGCTCTTTGATGTTGCAAAGAAACTTCACACTGAACCTCAAGCAACTTGATTTCTGTTCTTAAAAGCTTTAGGGAGATGCTGGTTTCATTTTCCAGCAGGACTTGCAACCTGCCCACGCTGCCTAAAGTACCAAAACCGGGTTTAATGACCATGGTATCACTGTGCTTGACTGGCAAGCAAACTCTCCTGACCTAAACCCCACAGAGAACCTATGGAGTATTGTCAACAAGAAGATGAGAGACACCAGACTAAACAATGGAGATGAGCTGAAGGCCACTATCAAAGCAACCTGGGCCTCCATAACACCTCAGCAATACCACAGGCTGATCACCTCCATGACATGCTGCACTGATGCAGTAATTCAGGCAAAAGGAGCCCCGACCAAGTATTGAGTGTGTACATGGATTTATATATTTTTTTAAATAGAAATTATGGCCTACGGAAAAGTATATGAATTTTTTTTAAATTCATTTTACGTAATATTCAAATTTGAGAAAATAAATTTGGGGTTTTCAAGAGCTGTAAGCCATAATTTTTAAATTAAAAGAAATTAACAATTGAAATATATCAGTGTGTTGTGGCAGTTTGGGAAACCCCCCACAAACAGACTAAGGACAGACAGCTCGCTACTCCTGGTTTTTTCCGCTGCATGCTGTGATCTAATCAGCCATTTATGCATTTCACTGCTGTGAGGTTAATGTGCCACCCATGCATTGTGTTCATGCATCCTGTCTGTGTCTCACAAATGCAAATATCTCATGCCTGTTCTGCAGTCCCTTTGATCAGACCAACCGCTGTGAATCTGCCTTTGATGTATTGTTTGAGTTGGGTATAAATACTGCACAGATTCTGTAACACTTCCTCTCACTCACACTTCAACCTCTGCTGCAGGACACAGACTTTGTGTCCCTCCTTCTCTGAGAGCCAGAGGATTCCGTTCCGGCCTGCACACACTTGGGCCGGGGCGGGGATCCCGTGACGGCGGTATGATATAATAAAACTCTACTTAAAACCTCCCACAACGCCGCTTTATTTCATGCCGCCGCACTGGTGACCCGACGCTGAAACGAACACGCTGCCAGCGAACGCAACGCCCGGCGGTGATTCTCCGAAGACCAGCGAACGCGGCAGCCTGACTGATCTGCCCTCCCTTCTGCTTCAGGGAGACCTCAACGCGGAGTGTCCAGGCGAAACTCCACGGAGAACACCCACGACCGGGAAAGCTGAGCAACGTTTCATGGTGAGATCTGCACGCCTAGATCGGCACACCCACGCTGGACCGGCCGTGCTCACAGCTCCTCCACACCGTGAGCGCATGCACCTCGTCCCCTCTCCACGACGGCGATCCCCATGGCCGATGAAGCACACGTGGACCTGAACGCACCATGGCCGAGCGAGTGACAGAGCGTCTACTTTTCTTCACCGCTCCAACAGACAACAGGGATGATCTCCAGCAAGCTCCCTGACCCTGGTTCTCTTCTCCAGCGGCCCAACCACGCACGGGACCCCGGCACACGCACCGGGGAGTCACGGGCACGGCGCACCACGCACGGGACACATACGGCTCCACAGACTGCCTTCCTCCTTCGCCGCTGCCCTTCAGGGCTGCTCGCTCACCTGAGGCACGCATGCAGCATGCTCGAAGGATTTGTTAATGGTCTCAGCCACGGCACACATGGGGAATTCAGCAGTTTTGCGATCCCCGAGGACTTTAAGGCTGTGCCCGCACCTAAAGTCAACATGCCAGTCCCTCTGCTCTCATCACAGCCGCCAAGCAGCCTCGTCTTTTCTTCACGGCCGCTATTAATCCTTGCAGGACTTAATCGTGGGAGGAGCCAGTGACTAATTTTTCTTCTTGTGGACCTCCGCACGCGCAACGGGACAACCCCTCGACGTCGCGGAGCAGCAAGCAATTTTTTGCGGGGCCAAGACTTCTCATCGTCTCCGGCTAGCTTTTACTACCCCCACCCCCCTCTACCCCCTCCTGCACAGAGCTTTTCCCTGCTCGCTGCCCAAGCTGCACTATCGAGGTCTCGACCACCTGCTGAGCCCTCTGGGGGGGAGCTGTGGCGGTTTGGGAAACCCCCCACAAACAGACTAAGGACAGACAGCTCGCTACTCCTGGTTTTTTCCGCTGCATGCTGTGATCTAATCAGCCATTTATGCATTTCACTGCTGTGAGGTTAATGTGCCACCCATGCATTGTGTTCATGCATCCTGTCTGTGTCTCACAAATGCAAATATCTCATGCCTGTTCTGCAGTCCCTTTGATCAGACCAACCGCTGTGAATCTGCCTTTGATGTATTGTTTGAGTTGGGTATAAATACTGCACAGATTCTGTAACACTTCCTCTCACTCACACTTCAACCTCTGCTGCAGGACACAGACTTTGTGTCGCTCCTTCTCTGAGAGCCAGAGGATCCCGCTCCGGCCTGCACACACTTGGGCCGGGGCGGGGATCCCGTGACGGCGGTATGATATAATAAAACTCTACTTAAAACCTCCAACAACGCCGCTTTATTTCATGCGGTCGCAGTGTAATGAATTTATACGAGGTTCATTTTTGAATTGAAACACTGAAATGAATCAACTTTGATAACATTCTAATTTATCAAGATGCACCTGTATACAGTATATCCCCTAACATGTGAGAGCATAATGACGATCGACTAAAATGTGGTTATTTACACAAAGTGTTTTGCTGAACAGACATGAGTAGGCCTGTAACAATAACAGGTAAAACGATTAATCATACAAAAGGAAAAAAACTAAGATAAGTTTTCTGGCCATGATAAGTCGCAGTTTACGTGTGTGTTAAACTTTTTTACATAATCCACCAACATTAAAGCACCAGCGCTGCTTCAGTCCGCACACTCCCCGTCCAAGGCGGGGTTCATGCTCACAAAGTGGGGACAGCCAGAAAGGTTGAAGCAGAGAGCTGGGGTCTTCTCAGAATATAAAGTTTGTCCCGACTGAGGAAAAAAAAAAAATCAGCCATCAAAAATTGTTATTGTTACAGGCCTCGACATGAGTACAAGTAAAAAAATAAATAAAAAAAAACTTTGGATCTTTCAAGCACTGGAAAAAAAAAAATCTGGTTATATAAAGGCTTAACAAGTGTAATTTTAACAAGAGCACTCTGAGATGAGTGCAATATCCACTGCCTCTGTTTTCTTTGGTGATCCCAATACTTACTGAGAGAGAGCAGTTTTCAACTTTTCAGTATAATTACTGTGGCAGAACCAAATTATGATAAGCCCATCATCCACGAATATACAGCAAAGTATACAACCCACAGTTGTAGGGCAGGATCCCGAGGTGAATCCATGTTGCAAGTTTGGTGAGCCTAGAGAGCTTTACATGTTCTATAGTTAAAAATCATAGGGAGTGTCTAGTGTCGGTGTCAAGGAGTTCAATCCTCTCCGTTGTAACGGGGGACAAAGAGCAGGAACCATTGAGCACTGGCCTGCGCTAAGTTTGACACAGGGTAGCAAAATTAAGACTAATAAAAATCCCAGTGACACCATAGCAGCCTGCATCACCAGTGTCTGGGCTGAGCCTGGCATCATCAACGATGTGAGCACATGAAAGTTGATATCCAGGAGAAATGCGCCATTATCTGTGGGACATTGTTGAGGTGTGAATTTATGCTGACGGAACTCATGAGTGCAGCTCGTCAATTGTAGTTTTACCAGTGCAATGAGAAACGGACCCGTTTCTCATCACCTGGGTGCTACTTCAGTTCATTCATTCTTAGCAAAGACCAATTTTCACATCACACATGTGACATACACCCCTTACAAAAAGTTAGGGCTATTCGGCTTTCGGGTGAAATTTCAGGATGCACCTAAAATGCACTACAACCTTTACAGGTGAACTTAATTTGACCTTCTCTAAACTTTTGAATGCACATGTCCAACTGTTCAGTGTTTCAGTACTTTTTGCGTAACTTGCTGTTCTCTAACAAGGTGCTTAACAGCAAAATTCACAACAGGTGCTTGAGCCATGAATCGACCAACAAACTTCCCTGTTCAATAAGAATTGGTATTTAAACAGTCCTCTCAGGGGTTGAAGCAAAAAAAAAAAAAAAAAAAAAAAAATCCTGAGCCTGAACATTTTTCCGGGGGCACGGTCACAGGGGTGGAGGCACACAAATATAATGGAGTGTAAAAGTGTTTGCCCCCTTCCTGATTTCTCATTTTTTGTATGTTTGTCACACTTAAATGTTTCAGATCAGCAAACTAATTTAAATATTAGACAAAAATAATTAGTAAAACACAAAATGCAGTTTTTAAATGAGTGTTTATTATTAAGGGTAAAAAAAATCCAAACCTACATGGCCCTGTGTGAAAAAGTGATTCCCCCCAGTTAAAACATAAATTAACTATGGTTTGTCACATCTTTGGAAAGCTGAGTTCAATTCCTCTAGCCGCATCAAGGCCTGATTACTGCCACACCTGTTCTCAATCAAGAAATCACTTAAATAGGACCTGCCTGACAAAGTGAAGTAGACCCTATGATACTCAAAAGCTAGACCACATGCTGCAATCCAAAGAAATTCGGGAACAAATGAGAAACAAAGTAACATGGAACCCCGTTTCCGGTAATAACACCTGTAGCATATATTAGCAACCACGGGTATGTTACTTGTGTGTATAATTTGTGTCACTCAATATAAATAAGTGATTAGCCAATACAAGTTACTCAACTGGACCAGTAGGTTCGGCTGCTGGATCAAAGTGGAGCATTCAAATGAGCCTCGGAAACAGCAATATAAAGTTGAATAATTGCTGGCTTTAGTTAATAAATGAAAAAAATGGAAAAAAAATTAAAAGACAAAAAGACATTTAACAACATACAACTGAAATGGATATAACATCCACCATGTGAATGGTCAAAACCAAACCAAAAGTTTGTTACCTTTGTTTCTTCAAATCTCAGCGGAGTCAAATTTGATCTTGGGTGCACCATTGTTACCTTAATTTGAAGTGTAACTTAAATCCAAGTTAACTAATTCATTTCTAGGTTCACAGTTCACTGTGCAAATCAGTAAAAAAAACACCAGCCAGGGAGGATATCCTGCACTTCAGCACCAGTATACAATTTTAGCATTTAGCAATCAATAGTTGAACTAAGTCCAAAATACTAGAAACAGTCAAAAACACAAAAAATAAGTCCATAGTTCCCGGGAAAAGAAAAAAAAAAAAAAGAATGTTAGTAGTGTCCAGAGTTCAAGGGAAAAAGGGGAAATGTGTGTGCAATGTTGGGGGAAAAGGGAAATTGTGTAATGGGCTGAGCGTGAAGGCGTCTGCAGTTACTGGGCCTACCACACTGAGGAGTGCAGCAGAACTGGTCCAGCATCCAGTGATATCTTGATGATTCTTTCTAGATCCTATTGGGATTGCTCGCCATCAAGGTCAAAGCGTGGATCTTCACAGGACAGATTAATGCAGGATAATCATCATAGAATCAAGGAACATTTAAAAAAAACAAAAAAAAAACTGACCTGTTGACAGACAGGGTTAGAGAAATTTAAATCAAATATCTAAATAGTTCTCTTTTTTTAACTGCAGTCACATCATGAAATCTGTATTGACTTCTTTTTAACCCCTTGCACTCTGGTCAATTTCCCTAAAAACGCCTAAAAATAACATACCCAAAGTAAATCAAAAGCTGTTCTTCAACCCTTTGCAACATCTTGATGGGGTTGGTCTCACTTAAAAGAAAACACTTTGAATTTTTTGGCAAAACAGTCATAATCTCTCTAAGTTCTCCTGCCACTGAGTAACAGTCATCTAAACATACTGAACTTGAAGAAAATAAAGTTTGCCTGGGTGTTTTTTTTAGATACAAATGCTTGCAAATACACAGCTGTCAGATACGGGCTGAAAAATGCAACAGAAATGTAGGACCAAGTGTTGTCCAGCTGAGGTCAAAATTTTGTAACAATACCACAAAAAATGAATATATTACACAGCATTTTTGTCAGGTTGTTCCCAGGCATTTTTGAACTGTGCCAAATTGTGCCAAATGGCACAGTTTGGAAAAACGTCTATAACTTTTGAATGATTCAATATAGAAGCTTGATCTTGGGCTCTAATGAAAGGTGACACTCAGGGCTGTGTGTCTGTGTGTGTGTGGGGGGGGGGGGTTGTTTATTCATTCATGAATGAATGAATGAACAAACAAGCCCCCCCACACACAAAGAAGCATGCCACATAAAAAATGTGTGGCGTTTTTTACAAGAAAAAATAACCTACAGTGCAATAAAAATTATACTAAAATATCTGCAATGTAGAGGATAACAACCCCCTCCCCCCCGCTCCTCTGTAGCGGGGGGGGGTTGGAGGAGGAGGAGGAGCGGTCCGTCATGTGGTGATGACACACAGTTGTAATTTACCGATCGGTCAAATGTCATTTTTATTACTATTTTCAGTGATAAAGGATAATTTAGCTTATAACACTTACCTGTCCACAACAGCAGTGTCGCTGGCGAACATCTGTTCCTCATTGTCAGACAAACATGACGCTGGTCCGCTTGTTACGACTCGTGGTTCTGGTCACACGACCCGGTCAAACCATGATTCCATTATTGCGGTTTTGCGCTTCCATGATTGCGGTTTTGGCGAACAATTTTTCAAAACAAATAAGAACAGTAGTAAGAAAAAAAGACTGGTGAATGCTACCATTACACACAGCGGCTTAGACAAAACAGATTTTACGCACTGGACGCATGCTTTCAATCGTCGAACTTCTCTGCTTCAACTGGCTCGTTGTATTCGCAGTCGTTGGTAGGAGGGTCCTTCTCGCTAGGTTTTCAGTCATTGGTTCTTCAAGGTTTCAGAAACCCAATTCAAGGCTCTTATTAGTCGAATAGAGGTCTATCAAATCTAAACCAATCAAAGCACTCCTTTGGCTTTCTGTTCGCGGCTGTGTCTGTAGTGGAAGAACGGAAATGCAGCTTTTTTTTTTTCAGTGCGCTCTGAGACACACAGTGCACACTAGGATGCACGAGGACGCACTAGGATGCAGAGACGTGACCGCCCGCGGTATCCCGGAGTGCAAGATGTTAACAATAAAATACATCAATTGACATGAAATGTTTCACTGTTGACATTTCCTTAAAATGTTTCACCATGAAATAAGTGCATATGGCAATTTAATCACTATGAATTAACTTTTTCCTTTAACAAGTACAAAAATGCAATAGCTTATATTCACTGAACAAACATGACAAATAAACCTTCCATTCAACAGCTCTAAATTCAGTAGAAAAATAAAGAATTGTGCAATAAACAGCTTAACAAGGGGCAAAGTGAATGAAATCCGCATGTGCACGCAGCGACCGGCAGCTGGTGAAAACGTCCGTCGTCTGTGTGTCTGTTTTTACGTACTTTTATGTGTTTTTACGAAATCCTCTGTGTTGTTTCTGCCCTGGAATGTTTGTGGACTGTATGGCAAAGTGCTCCCTGGTTCCAACAACATGGACTTCCTCCCCTTTCTTGCACTGCTGCTACTTTTCCTCTGGCTCTTTGTCTATGAGGTAAACGCGACCGGCATCACGGCGAGCAGAATACATTATTCCAGGGACATGTTGCTGCATTTAAACACGGTTGATGCAGCGGCTGTGATTGAGCCTAAGCCACAACTGCCGGACTTTATTTTGAGAGACGGACACAGCGGTGAAAAGAGAGACAGCAGAAGGAAGCACGGTAAGCGTGGAGGTGTGAAATTGCGCCTGAGAAGACGTGAGTTTGGTAACATTCCTCTTCCTTCTATGATTTTTGGGAACATACAGTCTCTGAGAAACAAGGTGGATGAAATTCAAGGGAATGTACGCTACCAGAAGGACTTTAAGAACTGCTGTGTCATGGCTTTCACCGAATGTTGGCTTAATGCGCATGACCGAGACGCAGACCTGTGGATTGACGGCTTTGGAGCCCCTCTGCGCTCGGATTGGCAGGAAGAGGTAACGGGGAAACGTCAGGGGGGCGGCGTATGTTTATACATCAATAAGCAGTATTGCACATCTGTCACGGTCAGAGAGCACATCTGTACACCCGATGTGGAGCTGCTGTCTGTGTCACTACGCCCCTTTTATTTGCCTCGCGAGTTCCCCCAGCTTTTCATCACAACTGTGTACATTCACCCAAGGGCAGACGCTGACTCCGCCTGCAGCACTATCTTTGATGTGGTCCAGCGGCTGCAATCAATTTCTCCAGAGGCGCCAAACTTCATTCTTGGGGATTTTAACCAGGTTTCTTTAAAGAAGACACTTAAAAACTTTTATCAGTATGTCTCCTGCCCAACCAGGTGAAAAAAGACATTGGACCTGTGCTATGGATCCATAGAGAGGGCCTATAAATCACTCCCCCTTCCTCCTTTAGGATCCTCAGATCACAACTGTGTACATTTGCTGCCCGCATATAAAACTACTCTCAGAAGAGGCAAGGTGGAGACGAGAGACATTGATGTGTGGACAGAAGATTCAGTGCACAGCCTCCAGGAATGCTTTGACAGTACAGACTGGAAGATGTTCACACTGGCCTGCAGGGATGATTTGGACTCTTTGGTGGACGTCACATGCTCATACATGGCTTTCTGTAAAAATAAGATCATTCCACGTAAACGTGTCAAAATATATCCCAACAACAAACCATGGGTTACAAAATCAGTTAAATCCTGCTTACAGAGGAAAGTACTTGCCTTTAAACAGGGGTCTGTTTCTGAACTACAGGTTGCCACAAAAGAGCTGAAGTCCGAAATTTTAAGAGCAAAACAGAATTATAAATCAGAATTGGAAAGCAAGATGGCAACAAAGAAACTTGGTTCAGCCTGGGCCAGTATGAAAACTATTGCAGGCCTTCAGAGCACAGAGCGCAGTAATCGTGTGCTTTTAGATGGTTTTAATTCAGACACAGAGCTGGCTAATGCTCTTAATTGTTTCTATGGTCGTTTTGACTCCTTTGACTTTAGCACAGAAACCCAAGATTTGAAACAGAAACTCAAAGACAATCAGCACTTTAATATTGAGGTGCAGGATGTTAAAAGGGAGTTCTGCGTTGTAAAAGTGAACAAAAGTCAGGGCCCTGATAATATATGTGGGCGCTTGGTAAAGTCCTGTGCACATGAACTGAGTCCTATATTTCATTACATTTTCAATAAGTCCTTACAGACACAACATGTGCCTAAGATCTGGAAAAAAGCGACTTTAGACCAGTTGCTTTGACTTCAATTTTAATGAAAATTTTTGAAAAACTGGTCAGATGTGAGGTCCTAAAGCAGACTGAGCATGCATTGGATCCTCTGCAGTTTGCCTATAGGCCTCACAGAGGAGTGGAGGATGCCACTGTCACTCTGTTTAACATGCTTTTTAAACATCTGGATTTTAATGGGGCACATGCCAGACTTTTATTTGTGGACTTTTCCTCCGCCTTTAATACAATCCAACCTCATATCTTAGTTGAAAGGCTCCTGCAACAATTTGATTTGAGCAATAATCTGGTGGGTTGGATTCTGGATTTCTTAACCAACAGGAAGCAGAGAGTGAGGGTCAATGGTACATTGTCTGACCTAAAGTGCTCTTCTACTGGCTCTCCTCAGGGTTGTGTGTTGTCACCACTACTCTTCATCCTGTACACAAACATGTGTCGGAGCAGACATGACAACAGACACATTATAAAATATGCTGATGACTCAGTTATTGTCAGTCTCCTCCAGGATGGTGAGAGTGGCCACGGCCCAGTAGTTGATGATTTTGTTCACTGGTGTGAGGATTCCTACCTGCAGCTGAATACGACAAAAACTAAAGACATGATTATTGACTTTAGGAGGAAAAGTCCCAGGCACAAAGTCACCGTACTAAAAGGCCAGACCACCGAATGTGTACAATCCTACAAATATCTTGGGACGATTATTGATAGTAATTTAAAGTTTGAAGAGAACTGTGAAAGGGTGTGCAAAAAGGGTCAGCAACATTTGCATTGCTTGAGAAAACTTGCACGCTTCCAAATTGACCGAACCATAATGACAATGTTTTATCGGGCTTTTATTGAATCTGTTTTATCCTTTTCCTTAGTGTCATGGTTTGGTCAGATAAAACTGAAACAGAGGAAATCCTTGGATCAGGTAGTTAGATGGTCCAGTCATTTCCTTGGTGAGCCACAGCTGACCTGACACCCCTGTACACCAGACAAGTACAGAGGATGGCTACCTCCATTTTAAATGATGACTCCCACCCTTTGCACTGCAACTTTCAGCTTCTTCCCTCAAGACGGAGGTTTGCTGTCCCAAAAAGTAGAACCCAGCACTATAAAAACAGCTTTGTTCCTGCTGCTGTCAAAGAGTTGAACAGGCTGTAACAATATATTGCACATAATTTAGGTACCTATTTATTAACTCAATTTTATATTTACTTATTTTTGTAGGATGTTACTTGGGTTCTAAATATTTTATTGGGTTTTAGACCTTTGAGTTTTTAACCTCTTTGACTAGTTTTTAACTTTTAATATGACCCTTCTCTCTTACCTCTGGTTTTTCTCCCATCTCTTTGTCTTTTTATACCCTGATTGATGGAGGTCTTGAGTATTTTTATCATGTTTATAGTCAGCTTCATATGTGCCTGTGTTTGTGTCTATGTTGAATGTAATTTGTGGCTTGTAAATATGGATGTCACCAGACTGCAAAACAAATCTACCTACGGGTACAAATAAAGTAACCTGAACCTGAACCTGAACCTGATCCCTCTATGGGAAAGTAAAACTCGTGCTCACCGATCTCTCTGGGGGATTTTGCACACGGTGCGAAATGGAGGCTCCCAGCTAAACCACAGGCCTCTAAACAAACATAATTAGTGCAATCTTTTACTTTCAAGATAAGTTAGCCCGCACTGACGACAAAATTAAACAACTATATTATTTGAACATCATATGCGTTACCTTTTAGCTTCAGGCAGTAAAGAACAAGTTGTAGAAAACTGTTAGGAAGCTTTACTCTTTAAGCTGCATGAGGAGCATCAGTTAAACGGAGACTTAGCTTAGCATTTAGTGCTAATCGGTATCAACTGAGCTGATTTAGCTCACTTATGGCTACTTTTTACAAGTCACCGTTTTAGTAAAAGTAATTTACCTTCAGTTTATTGTAGGTTTATCTCGTTTCACTCTCACTCCACTTCTTACCATGTATTCTCGCTCACGTACACTATGATCATGTACTCTCCTGCTGAAATCCAAATGTCTCTCTGATCCAACAACAGAATTATCCACTCTCCTAGCATGTGGGCAGGACTAACTGCCGCGGGGAACATCTCAGATTGGCCAAGCCAATCTTGTAACTACATTCTGAACTGTTCCTTGGGTGAAAATGTGTCATGGGCAGTGAGGGTGTGCTCTTTCCTTCCTGTTCATCTCCCCTCAGCTCATCAGTACACCTGAGGGAGAGGACACACCTGTGCCCTCTCATCAGCCAGCATACTTAAGGAAGCATCCTTCAGTGATTCAATGCTGGCTCGTCTGGGTATAGTACTGCTAGACAGCAAGTCATGTTCACACCGGTGTAAGAAATTATTAACCTGTGTGCTTTTTTCCCTGTGTTCAGGTTGCTGCCATTGTGCAGGTGTGTCGCCGGGACTGCGCTCGCTGTCCTGCCACATCACCATCACTGACAGTAAACCTCCACCCAGTCAGGCACCACCAGCTCATTCCCCACCCTGCTGGTTCGTCTATTCCCCGCTGGAGTCCTACTGGTGCTCCCTTGGAGCCCACGTAAGTGGTAATTTGGCTTGCCATTTTCCCCTTACACCAGTCCTCTCACAGCTCTCGTCTTCTCTCCACAGGCTCCTTCCTCTGGCGAGTGACTGTTCTGTAGCTGTGCGAGGCTTTTGCATTTAACCCTTTGAGTGTGAGAATTTGCATACCTCTAGTGGCAGAGCGCAGCACTGCGCCTGCCTTCTCACTCTGACTTTGTCAAAAGTAAGTGAGAAATTTCTGTTTTTTTTTTTTTAAATGTACTGATTTCTCGTTCATATACTTTGAAGATAAGATGATGAGGTATCTCTGTACAAAAACGGTGTCAAAAGACCAAACCATTTTTTGTGTAAATACGTCCAATGTCCAGTTTTGACTGAGTTATGCAATTTAAAAAGGTGTCGCAACATTATGCAAATTAGATGCATAAATTTTTTCCTACCTGAATCTTTGGATCATATTGTACATCTTTCTAATTGACAGTAAGCCATTATCTCTTACCACTTTCAAGTTATAGCCTTGGAAATCTGAACTATTTTACTGACAAACAAATATATACCACACTTGACCACTAGCGGTAATGTCGCAGTTCTGCAACATACACAATCAGAGGGTTAATAAAGAAACTCAAATGTGTGTTTTTGTTTGATTGTCCCTTTGTTGCTACATCTGGCATGTGGGCTGAATTATTACTAATCAGTCATGACAGAATGAGCCAGCCTGAACCTTGGCTCAGCAGGTGCAGCAGCTGGGCAATCAGCTCTGGATCGCTTAGAAGTGAGTGAGCAACAGATTACTGTGATGGCCCAGCAGCTGCAGACAATGATGCGGAGATTGGATACCATCACGGAGCATTTGGCCGGGGCGGTTCCTCCGGCTCCTCCTCCTCAGCCTGCTCCCATTGTTCAACCACCAGTGTGCAATACCACCTCCATTCCCACACCTCCCCCATACGTGGGGGAGGTGAGGAAGTGTAAGGAATTTCTCCACCAGGAACGGATGTACAGTGGGGCAAAAAAGTATTTAGTCAGCCACCAATTGTGCAAGTTCTACCACTTAAAAGATGAGAGAGATCTCCAATTTTCATCATAGGTATACTTCAATTATGAGAGACAAAATGAGAAAAAAAAATCCAGAAAATCACATTGTCTGATTTTTAAATAATTTATTTGCAAATTATGGTGGAAAATAAGTATTTGGTCACCTACAAACAAGCAAGATTTCTGGCTCTCACAGACCTGTAACTTCTTCTTTAAGAGGCTCCTCTGTCCTCCACTCGTTACCTGTATTAATGGCACCTGTTTGAACTCGTTATCAGTATAAAAGACACCTGTCCACAACCTCAAACAGTCAGACTCCAAACTCCACTATGATCAAGACCAAAGAGCTGTCAAAGGACACCAGAAACAAAATTGTAGACCTGCACCAGGCTGGGAAGACTGAATCTGCAATAGGTAAGCAGCTTGTTGTGAAGAAATCAACTGTGGGAGCAATTATTAGAAAATGGAAGACATACAAGACCACTGATAATCTCCCTCGATCTGGGGCTCCACGCAAGATCTCAGAATCAGAATCAGAATCAGGTTTATTGCCATTGTTCATGTAGTACACAAACTAGGAATTTGTCTCGGTACAATGCTGCAACATTAAACATGATAAGATAAGAGAAATAAACTATACATGTAATAAAGTGTAGGATAAGATTAAGTGATACTGGTCAACAGTTAAAATATATATTAGCCAGCAGCAGATACTGTGGAGAACTATATAGTGCAGTCGGTAATGCAGGAAGAAAACAGTGATGATTGACATGAGTCTGGTTGAGCTGCTGTACATGGTGCACGAGAGTCAATAAGTCACTTAGTGTTCAGCAGTCTAATGGCAGAGGGGAAGAAGCTGTTCATGTGACGGGAGGTTTTAGTCTGGATGGACCGAAGTCTTCTACCAGAGGGGAGGGGGGCAAACAGTACGTGACCAGGGTGTGAGGGATCGGCTATGATCCGGCCAGCACGCCTCCGGGTCCTGGAGATGTACAGATCCTGGAGAGATGGGAGCTTGCAGCCGATCACCTTCTCAGCAGTGCGCACGACGCGCTGCAGCCTTAGTCTGTCCCTGGCAGTGGCTCCTGCGTACCACACGGTTATGGAGGTGGTGAGGATGGACTCGATGATGGCTGTGTAGAACTGCACTAACATCTTGGTGGGTAGCTTGAGCTTCCTCAGCTGCCGCAGGAAGAACATCCTCTGCTGGGCTTTTTTGATGAGTGAGCTGATGGTCAGCTCCCATTTGAGGTCCCTGGTGATGGTAGTGCCTAGGAAGCGGAAGGAATCAGCAGTGGTGATGGGAGAGCCTGAGAGGGTGAGGGGGGGCAGAGGAGTAGTGACTTTCCTGAAGTCTACAATCATCTCCATTGTCTTCAGAGCGTTCAGCTGCAGGTTGTTATTGCTGCACCAGGACGCCAGCTGGGCCACCTCTCTCCTGTAGGCGGACTCGTCGCCGTTGGAGATGAGCCCGATGAGGGTGGTGTCGTCCGCAAACTTGATCAACTTGACAGACTGGTGGCTGGAGGTGCAGGAGTTGGTGTAAAGGGAGAAGAGTAGGGGGGAAAGTACACAGCCCTGGGGTGATCCGGTGCTGATGCTAGTATAGTCTGAGACAGTCTTTCCCAGCCGCACATGCTGCCTCCGGTCCGTCAGGAAGTCGATGATCCACCTGCAGAGGGAGTCAGGCACGTTGAGCAGGGACAGCTTGTCCCGGAGCAGAGCGGGGCGGATGGTGTTGAATGCGGAGCTGAAGTCCACAAACAGGATCCTGGCGTAGGTTCCCGGGGAGTCCAGGTGCTGCAGGATGGAGTGGAGGGCCAGGTTGACTGCATCGTCTACAGACCTGTTGGCTCGGTAGGCAAACTGCAGCGGGTCCAGGAGAGGGGTGGTGATGGACTTGAGGTGGGACAGGACCAGGCGCTCAAAGGACTTCATGACTACAGAGGTGAGCGCTACAGGTCTGTAGTCATTAAGTCCAGTGATCCGTGGCTTCTTGGGGACAGGGATGATGGTGGAGGATTTGAGGCAGGACGGCACGTGGCATAACTTAAGGGAGGTGTTAAAAATGTCTGTGAATACAGGAGCCAGCTGTTTCGCACAGAGTATCAGGGTGGAGGGAGACACGCCGTCTGGGCCGGGGGCCTTGCGCGGGTTCAGTCTGGAGAACTGTTTGAGCACATCCTGCTCACTGATGATAAGGGGAGGGGGGGAGGAGGGGGGGTGCCTTAAATGAAGTAGGGAATGTGGAGGCTGTGGAGCTGGAGGGAGGGGGGTAGTTGGACACAGATGACGAGGTGTCAAAACGGGCATAGTGTTGGGACAGTCTTTGACAAAGGGCTTTGTCATCCTGACCTTTAGGAGCCTTAGGTCGATAGTTGGTGATTTGCCTCAGTCCTCTCCACACAGAAGCCGAATCATTAGCAGTGAACTGCTGCTGGAGTCTCTCTGAGTATAGAGATTTAGCCCTCTTCAGCTCTCTGTTAAACCGGTATTTAACCTCCCTGTAGCAGTCCCTGTCTCCACTTTTCAGCGCTGCTTCCTTCTCCTTCCTGATCTGTCTGAGCTTAGCTGTGAACCAGGGTTTGTCATTAGAGTAACTCACCCTGGTGCGTGATGGAAGAATGTTCTCTTCACAAAAGTGGATATATGAGTTCACAGTGTCCGTGTACTCATCCAGATCATGCGTGGCTCCTTTAAGCATGCCCCAGTCAGATATTTCCATGCACGTTTCCAGCTTCTCCTCAGCATCACTGGTCCGTATCTTCGTAGTGCTCACAACAGGTTTAGTGAGCTTCAATCTCTGTCTGTATGTGGGAATGAGGTGAACCATCACGTGATCAGATAATCCCAGCGCAGCTCGAGGGACAGCGCGATATGCGTCTTTCACTGTGGTGTAACAGTGATCCAGTGTGTTTAATCCTCTGGTGGGGCATTTAATAAACTGTTTGTAGCGGGGGAGATCGTGGCTCAGATTGCACTGATTAAAGTCGCCAGCCACAATAATCAGCGAGTCTGGAAAACTCCGCTCTGTGTGTTGAATGTGATCCGCGAGCACGCGCTGAGCTTCGCGCGTGTCCGCGTCGGGAGGGGCGTACACAGCGATCATTATGAAAGAAGCAAACTCCCGCGGGGAATAGAAGGGCTTGCAATTGATAACAAGAAATTCCAAGGCAGGAGAACAGTGTTTGGAAATTACCGTTACATCAGAGCACCAGCTGCAGTTGATGTAGAAGCAGACACCGCCTCCTGTGGTCTTGCCGGAAAGCTCTGTGTCACGATCAGCACGGAAGAGCTGAAAGCCGTCGAGGCGCAGCGCGCTGTCCGGTATATTTTCCCGGAGCCAGGTCTCAGTAAAGCAGAGGACAGCTGAGGAGGCGAGGTCCTTAAAACGCATCAGCAGTCTCAGTTCATCTACCTTGTTAGAGAGAGAGTTTGTATTGGACAGAAATATGCCAGGCAGCGCCGTTTGCGAGCCTCTCCTGCGAAGTCGTATGAGAGCGCCCGCTCGTCTTCCTCTCTTCCGCCGTCTCACTTTCCGAGCCAAACAATAAACCAGATCGGCGGCAGGGGCTAGAAAAACTGGGAGGAGGTCCGTGGGGGTGAAAGTCCTGATATTTAGAAGTTCTTCACGGGTATAAGTGCAAGCAGACACACAATTGACAAACAAAAACAAACAAAGAGCGCAGCGAAGCACCATGTCGACCGCTGTGGGCGCCATCTTGGAAAATCTCACCCTGTGGGGTCAAAATGATCACGAGAACGGTGAGCAAAAATCCCAGAACCGCACGGGGGGACCTTGTGAATGATCTGCAGAGAGCTGGGACAAAGTAACAAAGGCTACCATCAGTAACAAACTACGCCGTTAGGAACTCAAATCCTGCAGTGCCAGACGTGTTCCCCTGCTTAAGCCAGTACATGTCCAGGCCCGTCTGAAGTTTGCTAGAGAGCATTTGGATGATCCAGAAGAGGACTGGGAGAATGTCATATGGTCAGATGAAACCAAAATAGAACTTTATTGTAAAAACTCAACTTGTCGTGTTTGGAAGAGAAAGAACACCATGCCTACTGTGAAGGATGGGGGTGGAAACATCATGCTTTGTGGCTGTTTTTCTGCAAAGGGACCAGGATGACTGATCCGTGTAAAGGAAAGAATGAATGGGGCCATGTATCGTGAGATTTTGAGTGAAAATCTCCTTCCATCAGCAAGGGCATTGAAGATGAAACGTGGCTGGGTCTTTCAGCATGACAATGATCCCAAACACACCGCCTGGGCAACGAAGGAGTGGCTTTGTAAGAAGCATTTCAAGGTCCTGGAGTGGCCTAGCCAGTCTCCAGATCTCAACCCCATAGAAAATCTTTGGAGGGAGTTGAAAGTCCGTGTTGCCCAGCGACAGCCCCAAAACATCATTGCACTAGAGGAGATCTGCATGGAGAAATGGGCCAAAATACCAGCAACAGTGTGTGAAAACCTTTTGAAGACTTACAGAAAATGTTTGACCTCTGTCATTACCAACAAAGGGTATATAACAAAGTATTGAGATGAACTTTTGTTATTGACCAAATACTTATTTTACCAAGGAATTTACCAATTAATTCATTAAAAATCCTTCAATGTGATTTTCTGGATTTATTTTTTCTCATTTTGTCTCTCATAGTTGAGGTATACCTATGATGAAAATTGGAGACCTCTGTCATCTTTTAAGTGGGAGAACTTGCACAATTGGTGGCTGACTAAATACTTTTTTGCCCCACTGTATTTGGAGCAGGTCGGGGGGGGAGTACTCGGGGGATGTGGGTAAGATTCAATTCTTTACTTTACTGCTGCGGGGCCGAGCCCTTAGTTGGGCTCGGTCCACAGCAGACAACATGGAAGGGTGAACCTACACATTTGAGCAATTTGTGGTCACTTTTTCCCCCACGTTTGACCACACCGAGAGTCAAGGGAACATAATGAGCCACCTTATGACTCTCCACCAGGGTGCTCGGTCCGTGGCTGAGTACTCGGTGGAGTTTTGGGTCGAAGCGGCAGACTCGGGGTGGAATGAGGTTGCGTTACTCAACGCATTTCTCCATGGGTAAAACACCCACCTCCGTGACCACCCGGTGGTTTATGCTGTGCCCGACACTCTCAATGGTCTTATTGATCAGGCTGTGGGGTTGAACAACCGCTCTTGTGAGCATGCGAAGGGGCGACAGGCCTCCTCTCGCCTGCTTGCCGAGCAGGTGCTCACTATGGGGACTGACACTGGGGGGGATCTCAGCTGGTTTCAATTCACTGACAATGAGCGTCGATGAAGGAGGAGGACTGGCGCGTGCATGTACTGTGGTTCTCCGAAGCACAGTCGGGACGACTGCCCCCAGCGGCCAAAAAAGACGCAGCCCATCAGTAACCGTGGGGGGTCTGGTGGGAAGGACTAAATTAACTCTCCCTGGTAATTTGTATATTCAGGCCCTCGTGCAATTGCCAGGGGTCGAGAAGAGGGTTATGGCATTAGTTGACTCAGGGGCAGAGGGCAATTTTGTGTCGGTCCGGCTCATTCGGGACCTGTGTATTCCCACACATAAATTGCCACATCCTCAATGTATCACCACCATATCTGGCTGTGAGGTTGCAGTAGTCGCCGAACACACGGTGCCGATTGCCATCTTCCTTTCCGGGAATCATCGAGAGGAACTCACGTTCCTTGTTCTCCCAGTTTCATCTTCTCCGATGATTCTAGGTTTTCCTTGGCTCCAGAAGCACAGCCCCATTATTAAAGGGGGCTAAATTCCATCTCGTCCTGGAGCCCATTTTGTTTGGCCATTTGTCTCCGTTCAGCTGAATGTGCTCCGTCTCTCCCTGTCTCCCCCACTCTGGTCGAGCCACCAGACCTCAGCCTCATTCCCTGGGCATACCACAGTTTGGGGGAGGTTTTCAGTAAGTCGAGAGTGTTGTCGCTGCCACCTCACTGCTCTTTTGACTGTGCTGTGGACCTCATCCCGGGGGCGAAGCTGCCGTCCAGCTGGCTCTACAGCATTTCTGGTCTGGAGAGGGAGGCAATGGAGAAATATGTCAAGGAGTCGCTGAACACCAGCCTTATTTGGCCATTTTTGGCCCTTTTCTTCATCAGGAAGAAGGATGGTTCACGGCGCCCGTGCATCGACTACCGCGAGCTCAACGCTATTACAGTTTAGGACAAATATCCACTGCCCTTGATGAATTCCGCGTTTGAGCTCTTTCAACGCTCACAGGTTTTCACCAAATTAGACTTACACAACACGTACCATCTTATCCACATTTGTGAGGGGGATGAGTGGAAGACAGCATTTAAAACCCACCTGGGGGCGTTCAAGTATTTGGTGATGCCATTTGGGCTCACCAACGCCCCCACTGTCTTCCAATGGTTGATTAACGATGTCCCCCGTGATATACTTTACCAACTTGTGTTTGTCTATTTGGAAAACATTTTGATATTCTCCCACTCGCCAGAGGAACATGAGGTCCACGTAAAAGCCATCCTACAATGGCTCTTGGAGAATCAGCTGTACGTTAAGGCCGAGAAGTGTGAGTTACCCACAACATCTACCACCTTCTTGGGCTTCATAGTGGCTGAATGGAGACCAATTGCCGACCCGGCCAAGGTGAGGGCAGTGCTTGATTGGCCAACACCCCACTTCCATAGGGAGCTTCAACGCTTCCTCGGGTTCGCAAACTTTTATTACCGGTTCATCCAGAACTACAGTGGGGTAGCACTGCCCTTGACACAGCTGACCTCCATTAAGGTCCCCTTTCGGTGGACCGAGACAGCTGAACAGGCCTTATCTAAATTAAAGGGCCTGTTAACTAACATGCCTATCTTGGCCCAGGTTGACACGCAGCTCCAGTTTGTCCTCAAGGTGGATGCATCTGATTCGGGGGTGGGCGCTGTCCTTTCGCCGCACACATCCTCCGACCAGAAGCTCCACCCATGTGCATATTTCTCTCATCGGCCGAGAGGAATTACGGCATGAGGGACAGAGAGCTACTCGCCATTAAATTGGTGCTGGAGAAGTGGAGACATTGGTTAGAGGGGACTATTCACCCCATTACCGTATGGACCAACCACAAAAACCTCGAGTATTTGTGGTTGGCCCGCCGACTTAACACCAGGCAAGCTTGTTGGGCCCTGTTTTTTCAGCGGTTTAATTTTACCATCACATACCGGCCTGGCTCTTGGAACACCAAACCGGACGCGCTGTTGTGCCAGTTTAATTCTGAAGAGGTAGTGCCCCCTTCCCACCCCCAATCCATTCTTCCCTCTTCTTGCGTCCTCTGTGCCTTTACGTGGGATATCGAGCGGAGGGTCCGTCAGGCCCAGTCTCAGGAACCTGTGCCAGCAGGGTGCCCCCGGAACCGCCTGTACGTCCCTGCTGCCCTCCGCAGTGACGCCATCCAGTGGGGTCACACCAGCTGCTTCACCTGTCATCCTGGGATCACCCGCACCACGGACCTTGTTCGGTGGGTGTTCTTGTGGCCCACGCTGCAGCGGGATGTGCGGGAGTATGAACGGGCCTTCCAGACCTTCGTCCAGGGCAAGTCCGACTCTTCTCCACCAGCTGGACTTCTTCATCCCCTTCCCATCCCCGGTCGCCCATAGTCTCACATCGCCGTGGACTTTGTAACTGGTCTTCCCCCCTCCCATGTAAAAACAGTTATTCTGACCATCGTGGACTGTTTCTCCCAAGACTGTGCATCTGGTGGCTCTTTCCAAACTCCCCTCGGCCTTGAAGACGGCAAACCTCCTGACTGACCATGTCATCCACCTCCACGGGATACCTGTGGACATCATGCCTGACCGTGGCATGCAGTTCACCTCGCAAGTTTGGAAGGCCTCCTGCCGCACCCTGGGAACAATGGTGAGCCTCTCCTCCGGTAATCACCCCAGAGCAATGGTCAGGCAAAGCGCACCAACCAGTCCTTGAAGGCCACCATGCGGTATGTAGCGGCCAAACACCCATCTTCCCTGAGCACGCACCTGACCTGGGTGGAGCAATCCATGAACTCAGCTGTTTCCACGGCAAACTCCGTTTGAGGCATCCATGGGATACACGCCCCCTCGCAACTGATGGCCAAGAGGAAGGTCACGGTTCCCTCCGTGAAGGTTCATACTTGCCACTGCCGACATCTCTGGAGATCCACGCGCGCCACCCTCACCCACTCTGTCGAGCGCAACCGTGCTACAGTGGAAAGACGACAGGTGACTGCCCCCAAGTACACCATGGCTTAGCAGGTTTAGTTGGCGGCCAGCCAGGTCCCCTTGAAGACAATATGTCTCCTCGCTTCTTGGGGCCCTTTCCTATCTCCAGGATCGTCAACGATGCTTCGGTTTTGCTCAAGTTACCACCAACCATATGGGTGAACCCGAACTTCCATGTGTCCCATTTTAAGTCTCTCTTGGTAAGTCCTCTCTGATCCCCCCCCCCCAAGCCACCTCCTCCTCTCCAGATTATTGACAGTCTCCCTGCCCATACGGTCTGCCAGATCATTGATGTCCGCCGTCAAGGCCGGGGGCTCCAGTATCTGATTGATTGGGAGGGCTACGGTCCGGAGGAACGCTCCTGGGTCCCCACGTCCCAGATCCTGGACAAAGAGATGCTCCGGTCCTATCATCATGCCCATCCCAATAAACCGCATGGACCACCAGGAGGCGCTCCTAGAAGGGGGAGCCCCGTCATGGGCAGCGAGAGCCCGCCCCCTCCTTCCTGTTCTGACTTAATGCCAGGCAGGCTCATTGGGCCTTGTTTTTTAAGCGGTTCAATTTTACCATCACATACTGGTCTGGCTCTCAGAACACAAAACCAGATGTGCTATCACACCAGTTTGATTCTGAGGAGATAGCGCCCCCTTCCCACCCCCAATCCATTCTTCCCTCTCCTTGTGTCCTTTGTGCCCTTACGTGAGATATTGAGTGGAGGGTCCATCGGGCCCAGTCTCGGGAACCTGTGCCAGCAGGGTGCCCCCAGAACCGCCTGTACGTCCCCGCTGCCCTCCTCAGTGACATCATACAATAGGATCACACCAATTGTTTTTCCTGTCATCCTGGGATCACCCACACCACGGACCGTGTTCGGCAGGTGTTATGGTGGCCACACTGCTGCGGGATGTGGCGGAGTATGTATGGGCCTGTCAGACTTTCGTCCGGGGCAAGTCCAACCTTTCTCACCCGGCTGGACTAAACCGTGTGGACCGCCAGGAGGTACTCCTAGAAGGAGAGGGCCCTGTCATGGGCAACGAGAGTGCACCCCCTCCTTCACGTTCATCTTTCCTCAGCTCATCAGTACACCTGAGGAGAGGACACACCTGTGCCCTCTCATCACCCAGCATACTTAACCTTCCTCCTGTGTTAGCTTTCTGTTACCATCCCCGGTGTTAACGGGTTGGTTTCGACCCGTGTCTTAAATCAGCTTTAAAATACACTAAAAACAATAAGCTATCATCCAATTTTTTTGTCATCTCTTGGTTACCTTGTTAGGCTGACAGTGCACTTATGATTTCAATTTTGGCTCTAATTATTGCTTTATAATTTTATAACCGGGTCAAAACCGACCCTAACACCACAAAGGACATAATTTCAAACAGAGCATTTTATAATGTAGTGAAAAAAAAATTTTTGTTTAATTTTGTTGAAATCAAGGTTCTTGACAAAGTCAAAAAGCCTTGATGCAATAAACTAAAACGAGTTGGTGCTGACCCTAACACAAGAGGAAGGTTAAATCAGCTTTAAAATACACTAAAAAACAATAACCTATCATCCATTTTTTTTTTTATCATCTCTTGGTTACCTTGTTAGGCTGACAGTGCACTTATGATTTCAATTTTGGCTCTAATTATTGCTTTATAATCTTATTTTTAATAACCGGGTCAAAACCGACCCTAACACCACAAAGGACATAATTTCAACCAGAGCATTTTATAATGTAGTGAAAAAAAAATGTTTAATTTTGTTGAAATCAAGGTTCCTGACAAAGTCAAAAAGCCTTGATGCAATAAACAAATTTTAAGTGATTCTTTTATGCATTTAAAAACTAAAACGGGTCGGTGCCGACCCTATCACAAGAGGAAGGTTAAGGAAGCATCCTTCAGTGATTCAATGCTGGCTCGTCTGGGTATACTGCCACTAGACAGCAAGTCACGTTCACACCGGTGTAAGAAATTATTAACCTGTGTGCTTTTTTCCCTGTGTTCAGGTTGTTGCCTGAACTGTGCGTGCTCTCCTGCCACATCACCATCACTGACAGTAAACCTCCACCCGGTCAGGCACCACCAGCTCATTCCCCACCTTGCTGGTTCGTCTGTTCCCCACTGGAGTCCTGCCGGTGCTCCCTTGGAGCCCACGTACAGACGTGGACAAAATTGTTGGTACCCCTCTGTTAATGAAAGAAAAACCCACAATGGTCACAGAAATAACATAAATATGACAAAAATGGTAGTAAATAAAAATTCTACTAAAATTAACCAATGAAAATCAGACAATACTTTTGAATTGTGGTTCAACAGAATTATTTTAAAAAACAAACTCATGAAACAGGCCTGAACAAAAATGATGGTACCCCTAGAAAAGATTGAAAATAATGTGACAATGTGACATAGGGACATGTTCAACCAAGATGTGTCTTCTAATTAACATCACAGGTGTCTACAAACTTGTAATCAGTCAGTTGGCCTATTTAAAGGGTGACAAGTAGTCACTGTGCCGTTTGTTGACATGATGTGTACCACATTAAACATGGACCAGAGGAAGCAAAGGAGAGAGTTGTCTCAATAGATTAGAAAGACAATTATAGAGAAGCATGTTAAAGGTAAAGGCTATAAGACCATCTTCAAGCAGCTTGATGTTCCTGTGACTACAGTTGCACATATTATTCAGAAATGTAAGATCCACTGGACTATAGCCAACCTCCCTGGACGTGGCCGCAGGAGGAGACGGATAATACGAATGGTAACAAAAGAGCCCAGAACAACCTCTAAACACATTCATGATGAACTCCATCTGTCGTTGTTTGAGCCAAAGTGGACTTCATGGGAGACGACCAAGGAGGCACCACTGTTGAAAACAAATCATAAAAAAGTCAGACTGGAATTTGCCAAACTGCATGTTGACAAGCCACAAAGCTTCTGGGAGAATGTCCTATGGACAGGCGAGACAAAACTGGAACTTTTTGGCAAGGCACATCAGCGCTATGTTCACAGACGCAAAAATTAAGCATACCAAGAAAAGAACACTGTCCCTACTGTGAAACATGGAGGAGGTTCTGTTATGTTCTGAGGCTACTTTGCTCCATCTGGCACAGGGTGTCTTCAGTCTGTGCAGGGTACAATGAAATCTCAAGACTATCAAGGTATTCTAGAGAGAAATGTACTGCCCAGTGTCAGACAGCTTGGTCTCAGTCACAGGTCATGGGTCTTGCAACAGGATAATGAAACTAAACACACAGCTAAAAACACCCAAGAATGGCTAAGAGCAAAACACTGGACTATTCAAAAGTGGCTTTCTATGAGCCCTGATCTAAATCCTATTGAAGATCTGTGGAAGTTGCTGAAACATGCCATCTGGAGAAGGCACCTTTCAAACCTGAGACAACTGGAGCAGTTTGCTCATGAAGAGTGAACCAAAATACCTGCTGAGAGGTGCAGAAGTCTCATTGACAGTTACAGAAATCGTTTGATTGCAGTGATTGCCTCAAAAGGTTGTGCAACAAAATATTAAGCTAAGGGTACCATAATTTTTGTCCAGGCCTGTTTCATGAGTTTGTTTTTCAAAATAATTCTGTTGAACCACAATTCAAAAGCATTGTCTGATTTTCATTGGTTAATTTTCATAGAATTTTTATTTATTACCACTTCTGTCATATTCAAGTTATTTCTGTGACCATTGTGGGGTTTTTCTTTCATTAACAGAGGGTTTCAAACAATTTTGTCCACAGCTGTAAGTGGTAATTTGGCTTGCCATTTTCCCCTTACTCCATTCCTCCTCTCACAGCTCTCGTTTACTCTCCACAGGATCCTTTCCCTGGCGAGTGACTGTTCTGTAGCTGTGCGAGGCTTTTGCGATTTAATAAAGAAACTCAAACGTGTGTTATTGTTTGATTATCCCTTTGTTGCTGCATCTCGCACGTGGGCTGAATTATTACTATCAGTCATGACAAAATGTGCCACTTCACATTTGACAAATAACAGCAACAAAAATGATATAAAAATACATTCTTTCCCTCTTAATGCAATAATTTATATCTTTCACTTCGCAAAAATTTTAAAGAGTAACTAATTTTAATTAACTATTTTATCTTTGATGTTCTGCATGTTTAGTGTCTTATATGTAATCCATTTTATCATGTGGGTTACAAGCAGATCTATCAGTCTGGAAAAGGTTATAAAGCCATTTCTAAAGCTTTGGGACTCCAGCGAACCACAGTGACATCTATTATCCATAAAATGGCAAAAACATGGAACAGTGGTGAACCTTCCTAGGAGTCGCCGGCAGACCAAAATTACCCCAAGAGCGCAGCGACAGCACATCCAAGAGTTCACAAAAAAACCCACAACAACATTCAAAGAACTGCAGGCCTTACTTGCATCAGCTAAGGTCAGTGTTCATGACTCCACCATAAGAAAGAGACTGAGCGGAATTGGCCATGGCAGAGTTCCAAGACAAAAACTAGTGTTGAGCAAAAAGAACAAAGGCTCGTCTCAGTTTTGTCAGAAAACATCTTGATGATCCCAAAGACGTTTGGGAAAGCACTCTGTGGACCAACGAGAAAAAAGTTGAACTTTTTGGAACATGTGTGTCCCATTCCATCCGGCGTAAAAAGTAACAGTATTTCAGAAAAGGGACATCATACCAGCAGTAAAATATGGTGGTGGTAGTGTGATGGTCTGGGGCTGTTTTGCTGCTTCAGGACCTGGAAGACTTGCTGTGGTAAATGGAACCATGAATTCTGCTATCTACCAAAAAATCCTAAAGGAGAATATTTGGCAATCTGTTGTGACCTCAAGCTGAAGCACACGGGTTTTGCAGCAGGACAATGATCCAAAACACACCAGCAAGTCCACCTCTGAATGGCTTAAGAAAAACAAAATGATGACTTTGGAGTGGCCTAGTGAAAGTCCTGACCTGAATCCGATTAAGATGCTGTGACCTGACATTAAAAAGGTATGGTTCATGCTTGAAAACCCTCTAATGCGGCTGAATTACAACAATTCTGCAAAGATGAGTGGGCCAAAATTTCTCCACATATAAAAGACTCATTGCCAGTTATTGCAGTTGTTGCTGCTAAGGGTGGCCCAACCAGTTATGAGGTTTTGGGGGCAATCATTTTTTTACACAGGGCCATGTAGGTTTGGATTTTTTTTTTTTTCACTTAGCAATAAACACCTTCATTTAACCGTTTAACTCTCACAGGCACCGTTTGGCATCATAACCCCGAGTGGTCAAAAGTGGTAAAGATTTTTTGTCAAGAAAATATTTAGATCAGATGTCAGATTTCCAAGGCTATGACTTGAAAGTTGCAAGAGATAATGGTTTACTGTCAATTAGAAAGCTGTAGAATATGAGCCAAAGTTTCAGATAGGAGTAAATTTACACATCTTAAGTTGCATAATGCCACAGCAGCTATACCGAATTACGTAACTCAGTCAAAAGTGGACTTTGGACATATTTACACAAAGAATAGTTCTGTTTTTTGTCCCCGTTTTTTGGACAGGGCATTCTGTTACCTTGTCTTCAAAGTGTATAAACCAGAAAACCAGTACAATGTAAAGAAACAAAGAAATTTGTCACCTCTGGTGAAGAGGGCTTGCTTGCTCGCATGGCCAGTCCGTTTTCGTCTATCGTGGTCATTATTTTGCATTCTGTCGGTCATTTGCACTTTCTCTCCCACATCTAGAAACTCTTATGATTATCCCACGTCAATTTTGTTTGTATTCTGTGGCAATTTAGCGTATATGACACCTCCTTATATGATGACATGTAACCGGGCAATTGTTCTGGAGTCACATGGCGCTGTGAAGCAGCAGCAGTTGAATACCAGGCAGCATCGCGCTCCCTCTTTTGTAACAAAATATAAAATGAATGAATAAAATGAGTCATAGTTGAAATAAATCATAGTTGGCAAAAAATGCTCCCGAATTTGCCCCTCAGTCTGTGATGATAGCGATGGATGGCAGCCATATTTGTTTTCTAATCTCAAAGAAATAGAAGAAGAAGGATTTCTTCTTCTTTGGTGAATTCTGTGTCAGCCACGATTCCTCCAACACATGTCTTCCACCTTCTGAACTGGCATGATCAGTACAAATCCTCAGTACAGCTGGGGAGTGTTTGGTATGTCAGATTCAGTTGACAGGCACAGTTGACAGGCACAGTTGCTGCACTGTGCCACTAGGGGCGTGTTAAATCTTGACAGTTAAAGATTAAAATCTGCATTTTGTGTTTACTTGTGTTATCTTCGTGTAATATTTAAATTTGTTTGAGGATCTGAAACATTTAAGTGTGACAAATATACAAAAAAATGAGAAATGAGGAAGAGGGCAAATACTTTTTCACACCACTGTATATGTGACCCGTGCTGGCAAAATGAGTCGGAATGCGCACTGAGTAATTACGAGCTACAGGCACTAGGAGTCATAAATCATGATTCTTTCTTTCTTTGCTGGCGGCAAGTCCAGGGAAAAACCCCTGTCAGTACCTGGTATCATTGTAAAGCTTGGAACTCCTACTTTTTAAAAACACACGTTTTTGCGGAAGACGTAACTCAGGACTGATCGAACGTGAATTTTCAAACCAGCCAAGATATAAACAAAATTGACTTGTTGCTGGTCAGTTTTTGCCCAATTCCTAAAAATTAAATATCATTTTGAAGCTCTTTCAATACAGAATATGAAAATAATATCTCAGTTTTGAAAATGTCCTCATTGTGACTCATTTTTCCAGCATGGCATATACACACACATATATACACACTGTTAGGCCATAAGTCATCATATTGCTGTTTTTGTTTTTTTTTGTTTTTTGTCTTTCTTTTCTGTTCCTCAGCCTTTAATTGTTCTGCTCTACTTTTGTTTGGTGTATTTTAGGAATTTTCCATGAATAGTAAGAGGTCAAGAGGGCAGTGTGGAGCAGTTTTGGTTTGTAGGTGTGGCAGCTCTGCAGGCAGGGGTTTCATTAGGCAGTTTACTTGAGCAGCTGGGACTTGTTTGTTCAGTGTTGCCAAGAGCAGGGTTCCTTGATGCACGGGTAACCACAGAGACACAACTGGTGAGATTTATGTTTTACATTATTTTAGATACTTTGGGCATTAATAATGTAACGTGAGGGAAAGTGTGCAATTTGAGATTGCATAATGGTATATGCAGGTTACAGGTGTGTTTTAATTTAGGTACTTTTGTTGGTGGTGGGTTGAATCAATTATGTGACTTTGTGTAGCAAATTGATTCCAATTAAGGAGGAACGGTTCTTCATTTGTCATTTAATAGTGAAAGAATGGTGAAATTGAGTTTGTGCAGTGCTAAATTTAGTGACTTAATTTAATAATATGGAAAATTTCTTATCTGGATAAGTAGGTTAGAATGGTTTTTAACAGATTAGATAAAATGGCAAATAAGTACATTTATTCAATTTTATTTGACTTAATAGATTTGGCAAAAATGAAAGATTGAATTAGGGTACTTAAGTTAAATTCTTATGAGTTTGTTGACTTGACATGCACTTTTTCTTTTTTGTCTCTTTTGAAGGTTATCAACCTGCTACTATGCTTGTCCTTGAATTTGTCAAACTAGTACATACCCGTGCATACCTGTCCATGCCCGTAGAAACCAAGTACAGTGGGGCAAAAAAGTATTTAGTCAGCCACCAATTGTGCAAGTTCTCCCACTTAAAAGATGACAGAGGTCTCCAATTTTCATCATAGGTATACCTCAACTATGAGAGACAAAATGAGAAAAAATAAATCCAGAAAATCACATTGAAGGATTTTTAATGAATTAATTGGTAAATTCCTCGGTAAAATAAGTATTTGGTCAATAACAAAAGTTCATCTCAATACTTTGTTATATACCCTTTGTTGGCAATGACAGAGGTCAAACGTTTTCTGTAAGTCTTCACAAGGTTTTCGCACACTGTTGCTGGTATTTTAGCCCATTCCTCCATGCAGATCTCCTCTAGAGCAGTGATGTTTTGGGGCTGTCGCTGGGCAACACGGACTTTCAACTCCCTCCAAAGATTTTCTATGGGGTTGAGATCTGGAGACTGGCTAGGCCACTCCACGACCTTGAAATGCTTCTTACGAAGCCACTCCTTCGTTGCCCAGGTGGTGTGTTTGGGATCATTGTCATGCTGAAAGACCCAGCCACGTTTCATCTTCAATCCCCTTGCTGGTGGAAGGAGGTTTTCACTCAAAATCTCACGATACATGGCCCCATTCATTCTTTCCTTTACACGGATCAGTCGTCCTGGTCCCTTTGCAGAAAAACAGTCCCAAAGTATAATATTTCCACTCCCATGCTTCACAGTAGGTATGGTGTTCTTTCTCCTCCAAACACGACAAGCTGAGTTTTTACCAAAAAGTTCTATTTTGGTTTCATCTGACCATATGACATTCTCCCAATCCTCTTCTGGATCATCCAAATGCTCTCTAGCAAACTTCAGACGGGCCTGGACATGTACTGGCTTAAGCAGAGGGACACGTCTGGCACTGCAGGATTTGAGTCCCTGGCGGCGTAGTGTGTTTCTGATGTAGCCTTTGTTACTTTGGTCCCAGGTCATGCACTAGGTCCCCCTGTGTGGTTCTGGGATTTTTGCTCACCGTTCTCATGATCATTTTGACCCCACAGGGTGAGATCTTGTGTGGAGCCCCAGATCGAGGGAGATTATCAGTGGTCTTGTATGTGTTCCATCTTCTAATAATTGCTCCCAGTTGATTTCTTCACACCAAGCTGCTTATCTATTGCAGATTCAGTCTTCCCAGCCTGGTGCAGGTCTACAATTTTGTTTCTGGTGTCCTTTGACAGCTCTTTGGTCTTGGCCATAGTGGAGTTTGGAGTCTGACTGTTTGAGGTTGTGGACAGGTGTCATTTATACTGATAATGAGTTCAAACAGGTGCCATTAATACAGGTAACGAGTGGAGGACAGAGGAGCCTCTTAAAGAAGTTGTTACCGGTCTGTGAGAGCCAGAAATCTTGCTTGTTTGTAGGTGACCAAATACTTATATTACCGTGGAATTTACCAATTAATTCATTAAAAATCCTTCAATGTGATTTTCTGGATTTTTTTTTTTCTCATTTTGTCTCTCATAGTTGAGGTATACCTATGATGAAAATTGGAGACCTCTCTCATCTTTTAAGTGGGAGAACTTGCACAATTGGTGGCTGACTAAATACTTTTTTGCCCCACTGTATAAGCAAGTATTTCTGCATGCCCATTGCTGAAGGGTCTCCTCCTGTCTCAGACGGCTGTATTGTTCACAGTCATGCCTGCGGCGTACTGCTCAAAGCTGAGATGTTTCATTTTCACGGCATCTTTTCTGACATGCAGCAGTTCTCCTCACTCTATTGCTCTCCATCTGGTGGGTCTTCTTCTTCTTCGTTCAGACCACTGGTTGAGGGATAGGTGCGTAGTAATTCCAGTTCATGGACAGGATCATGAAAATAGATACAGGGTACTGGTAGACAGATTTGTGGAGTGGACAGAGCAGAATCACCTGAGGTTGAATGTCAGCAAGACCAGTGAGATGGTGATTGACTTCAGGAAGAGGAGGACACCTTCTCAGCCACTGCAGATTAGGGGGGAGGATGTGGGAGTGGTTGAGGACTACAAATATCTGGGTGTCAGGATCAGCAGCGGGTTGGACTGGAAATCCAACATCGATGCTGCGCACAAGAAGGGGATGAGCAGACTCTACTTCCTGAGGAAGCTGAGATCCTTCAACATGTGCAGCAGGATTCTGGAGCTTTTCTATCAGACTGTTGTCGCCAGCGCCATCTTCTTTGCTGCTGTCTGTTGGGGTAGCAGTATCAGGGCCAGAGACACCAACAGACTTGACAAGATTATTGAAAGGGCTGGCTCTGTATTTGGTCTCAGACTGGAGACCTTTGGCACAGTGATGGAGAGGAGAACACTAAACAAACTGTGATCTATCATGGACAATCCTGATCACCCCCCTCCACCACACACTAGACAGACAGCGAAGCACTTTCTCCAGTAGACTACTACAGCTTTGCTGTCGAATGGCCAGGTACAGGAAATCTTTCCTGCCACATGCAATTTCACTGTACAATAACTCACTATGATGTTGTATTCTGGTCCTAACAATCCTGCTGCACTGCACCTTACAGACTAACTGGTACCTCATATTTCACTCTGCTCCTGATAGTCCTTCTTTGTGTAATGGGATGATTCATGTGTTTATACAGGTCATCATATGTTAAGCTCTGATGTATATAGGTTTTATAGCCGTGTTAGTTTTACTTTCCACAGGTAATCCCTTTGATTGTCATGTGCGTGTTTCTGTTATTTGGTCGTCTACTGTCATGCTGCTGTTACACTGTAATTTTCCAGTTTGGGATCAATAAAGTACATCTATCTATCTATCTATCTATCTATCTATCTATCTATCTATCTATCTATCTATCTATCTAAATAGATCTGAGCAAAAAGTGGCTTTTGACCCTGTTCAGGAAGACTCGTGCATGCCCGTAGAAATCGGAGCACCAAGATAAAATCAGTGCTTTGCTTGGCATTTTACACATTTGTAGTGTAGAGTGCCATTCTTCAAGGTTACTACACATTTTTACTGTGTCAGCACCTCTTTAAAAACAACATTGCTCAGAAAGCGACCCTTTCATTTAGTTTCTTCATCTTGAGCAAGAATACGATATGAAGACTGCTTTATTTGCCAACTCTGCTCACTGCAACGTAGAATTGGCCATGACTGAAGAAATGTGCAGAAAAAAACAGCGTGCTGTAAAGACTGGCCCTGTGACTTATTCACACTCATGGCAAAGCAGGGTCTTACTGGAAATTGTTTACGTCACAAGGTGAATGGAAACATGTTGTGAGATGGTATGAGTGTGATTTGTGGAATCAGGAGAGTGTGTCCAGTATTGACACCAATCACAGATGTTGCAACCAACAGGTGAGGGATGGTGTACAGCCTTGGACAAAATTGTTGGTACCCCTCTGTTAATGAAAGAAAAACCCACAATGGTCACAGAAATAACTTGAATCTGACAAAAGTGGTAATAAATAAAAATTCTATGAAAATTAACCATTGAAAATCAGACAATGCTTTTGAATTGTGGTTCAGCAGAATTACTTTAAAAAACAAACTCATGAAACAAGCCTGGACAAAAATGATGGTACCCGTAGAAAAGATTGAAAATAATGTGACATGTTCAACCAAGATGTGTCCTCTAATTAACATCACAGGTGTCTACAAACTTGTAATCAGTCAGTCGGCCTATTTAAAGGGTGACAAGTAGTCACTGTGCTGTTTGGTGACATGGTGTGTACCACACTAAACATGGACCAGAGGAAACAAAGGACAGAGTTGTCTCAGGAGATTAGAAAGAAAATTATAGACAAGCATGTTAAAGGTAAAGGCTATAAGACCATCTCCAAGCAGCTTGATGTTCCTGTGACTACAGTTGCACATATTCAGAAATTTAAGATCCACGGGACTGTAGCCAAACTCCCTGGATGTGGCCGCAGGAGGAGACGGATAATACGAATGGTAACAAAAGAGCCCAGAACAAGTAAGTAAGTAAGTAAGTAAGTAAGTAAGTAAGCTTTATTTATATAGCACTTTTCACAGACATCTAAAATCACAAAGTGCTTTACAGTGCAACACAATCAAAACAATTAAAATACAACTAAAATACAAATTAAAATACAATTGAAATACAGTAATACAGTTAAGATACAGTTAAAATACGATTAAAATAAAACTAAAATACAAAAAATACACTCTATGCAATCAAGTGGTGACAGCCTTCAGTCAATCTTGAATTAAAATGCCTGTTTAAACAAGAATGTTTTCAGGTGGGTTTTAAAACTCACAACACTGCCCATGGCCCGAAGGTACAAAGGGAGGTCATTCCACAAGCATGGTGCTACTGCTTTAAAAGACCTGTCACCTCTGGTAGCAAAGTGGGTGTGGGGAACCATGAGCAAGTGCTGTCCTGAGGATCTCAGGCTACAGGTCGAGCTGTAGGGCTGAATCAGAGCAGCCATATATGTGGGGGCCTGACTGTGAATTGCTCGGAAAGCACCAGGATCTTAAAGTGGACACGATACAGAACAGGGAGCCAATGGAGTGATCTAAGAACAGGTGTAATGTGGTCCCTCCTGTTTGCCCATGTCAGGAGCCTCACAGCAGAGTTTTGAACAAACTGGAGATGGGCCAGTTCCTTCTTGTTCAAACAGGTAAAAAGGCTGTTACAGTAATCCAGACGTGAGGAGACAAATGCATGAATAATCATCTCTAGCTCTTTGTGTGAAACTATAGTCCTGAGCTTGGAGATATTTCACAGTTGGAAGTAATAGTTTTTTATCAATTGTTTGGTGTAATGTTCCAATGACATGGCCTTATCAAAGATGACACCCAAGTTTCTCAGCTTTGTTTTAACTGTACTGCCCAAGTCACCAAGGTATTGTTTTATGCCTGATATGTCACTGTCTGGGGCAATGATCAAAGTCTCCATTTTGCCAAAGTTTAGCTGGAGGCTATTGTCATTAAGCCACTGCTTTTTGTGGGACAGGCAGTTTGTTAAGGAGCTGAGTATGTGGAGCTCAGACTTGTTGAACAAGCAGTATATCAGGATGTCATCTGCAAAGAGATGATAGGAGATGTTATTATATCGCTGTATGATGCGGCCAAGGGGGAGAATATACAGTAGGAACAGTAGTGGCCCCAGGACAGAACCTTGGGGCACACCATACTGCAAATCGGCTGAGTTAGACCGGATGTTATTAGAAGACACACTGAAGCTTCTACCAGTCAAGTGGGAGGAGAGCCACTTCAGAACAGGACCTGTCATCCCCACTAGGTCCCTCAGTCTGTTTGTCATAATGGTGTGGTCCACCGTGTCAAAGGCTGAGGAAAGATTCAGCAGGACCAAGACCGTAGATTTCCCGGTATCAGCCAAGATCATGATATCACTAGCCACTCTTACTAAGGCAGTTTCAGTCGAGTCACGTTGTCTGAACCCAGACTGAAACATGTCATAGATTAAACTTGTCTCCAGAGAGGAAGTGAGCTGTTTGGACACCACTTTCTCAAGAAGTTTGGCTAGAAAAGGAAGCTTTGATATGGGCCTATAGTTTTTGAGATCGGTGGGGTCCAAGTTAGTTTTCTTCAGTTTTGGCTCAATTATGGCATGTTTGAAAGAGCTGGGGAACTGACCAGTTGAGAGTGACAAGTTAAAAATTTTGGTGACCCATGGTCCAATTGTATCAAACACATTCACAACAAGCTTCCGGGTGGGGGGGGGGGGGGTGAATGTCAACTGAGTTTGAGGAGGGTCTTGTTTTAGCTAAAAGTGCTGAGACGTCCTCCATTGACACCGTGTTGAAGGAGGACCATGTTTGAGGGGGAAGGTCAATTTTGGTCATAGAGCCAGAAGATGGTGGGATATTGTTTTTTTTTATATCCCTAATCTTGTCTGTAAAAACGTTCAGGAAGCTGTTGCTATCAGCTTTACAGAGCACTGGGGCAGTGGGGGTAGCAGGGGACACAAGAGAATGTATTGTGTCAAAGAGCACTTTGGGGTTTTTCTTATTAGTGGCGATGAGATGTTGAAAGTAGCTGGATCTTGCCTTAATCATATTATTTAAGGAGTTTATCAAATCCTTGAGGTGTAGCCTATGAACCTCGAGCTGAGTAGATTTCCAAAGGCGCTCGGTTTGGCGACATGTTCTCCTAAAGTTTAAAATATTTTCGTTGATCCAGGGGCAGGGCCACTTCCGAAAGGCATTGCATTTCAGGGGTGCCACCTTATCTAAAATAGAGCTGCAGTGTGTGGCAAAACCCTGCATAAAGCCATCAACATCAGAACATTCATTAAAAAGACAAGGGTCAACCAGAGTACAAAATTCCTGAGCAGAGGATTCTGTAATAATTCTCCTCTTGGCCCTTATGGGTGCTGGCTTTGGCTCAAGAGGTACACATAAGTCAAAAAACACAGCACAATGGTCACTTAAGTGGACATCCTCAACACACACATTAGAGGGATGCAAGCCCAATGAAAAAAACAAGTCCAGTGTATGTCCCTTTCTGTGGGTGGGGCCAGAGACATGCTGTGTTAAATTAAAACTGTCAGTCACAGATAAAAACTCAGCTGCTGGGCTAGAAGAGGCATCATCAACATGCAGGTTAAAATCGCCAAGAATCAAAACCTTCTCCAGTTTTATTATTGATGCTAAAAATTCACTAAAATAATTTAAGAAGGACCCAACCTCTAAACACATTCATGGTTAACACCAAGGTCAAGGTACATCAGTGTCAGATCGCACCATCCGTCATTGTTTGAGCCAAAGTGGACTTCATGGGAGACGACTAAGGAGGACACCACTGTTGAAAACAAATCATAAAAAAGCCAGACTGGAATTCAGCTTCTGGGAGAATATCCTATGGACAGACGAGACAAAACTGGAACATTGTGGCAAGGCACATCAGCTCTATGTTCACAGACGCAAAAAATGAAGCATACCAAGAAAATAACACTGTCCCTACTGTGAAACATGGAGGAGGTTCTGTTATGTTCTGAGGCTGCTTTGCTGCATCTGGCACAGGGTGTCTTGAAACTGTGCAGGGTACAATGAAATCTCAAGACTATCAAGGTATTCTAGAGAGAAATGTACTGCCCAGTGTCAGACAGCTTGGTTTCAGTCACAGGTCATGGGTCTTGCAACAGGATAATGACCCAAAACACACAGCTAAAAACACCCAAGAATGGCTAAGAGTGAAATATTGGACTATTCTAAAGTGACCTTCTATGAGCCCTGATCTAAATCCTATTGAACATCTGTGGAAGGAGCTGAAACATGCCATCTGGAGAAGGCACCCTTCAAACCTGAGACAACTGGAGCAGTTTGCTCATGAGGAGTGGGCCAAAATCCTGCTAAGAGGTGTAGAAGTCTCATTGACATTTACAGAAATTGTTTGATTGCAGTGATTGCCTCAAAAGGTTGTGCAACAAAATATTAAGTTAAGGGTACCATCATTTTTGTCCAGGCCAGTTTCATGAGTTTTTTTTTTTTTTTTTTAATAATTCTGTTGAACCACAATTCAAAAGCATTGTCTGATTTTCATTGGTTCATTTTCATAGAATTTTTTTTTATTACCACTTTTGTCATATTCAAGTTATTTCTGTGACCATTGTGGATTTTTCTTTCATTAACGGAGGGGTATCAACAATTGTGTCCACGTACCAACAATTTTGTCCTATGATGTGCCTATAATGCAGACATCATAGGCACATCATAGGCTGTCCTATGATGTCCTATGATCGTGACACACAGACAGACACACAGAGATTTATTGAATTTATAGAGTGATGATAAATATATGAAAATGATGAGTAATGACTTAAAGTGAGAAGAGTGATGTCTGAAGATAGAGTTGAGGTTTGATTGGACACAGCAATGATGATAGAAGGACTACAGCTCCTGACCAGACAGAGTGAAGTACGTGGCGGTAATGCACCTGTAAGCTGTTTGCCAACTGCCAATCAAATTTAAAAGAAGAAGAAAATGATGAGTAGAGTTGTCCAGCGTTCTGTGTTGGTTGCCATGCCCAGTCGAGTTTAGACAGGCATCAAGGCTAAAATCTAAATAACCACACACACACACACACACACACACACACACACACACACACACACACACACACACACAGAGACACACACACACACATACGGTGCCGGAAAACTTTGTGATTGTCCGCTTTATCATGCTGTTCACATTTTGACATCATGAGACCAAGACGACACCTAACAATTCATCAACAGTACCTCACCATTGTGAGGCTTCAAATATGATGTTCTCAGAAGGAAGTGGCCAATGAGCTTAGAATGTCAGTGTAATCAGCAGGTTGCAATGGAGATACAGAGAGACTGGAAGAGTCACAGAAAGGCATAGAAGTGGACGTCCTTTGGCCACATCCCATGCTGATGACCGTTTCATTGTGAACAGTGGCCTGTGGAACCTGATGATGAATGCCACTAAACTCCAGGCACATTTAACGGAGGTGAGAGACACCCACGCGTTATGTCAGACATGTCATTAAAGCTATCAAAAATAGAAATAGGGCACTCAGACTAGTGAAAAAGCATCATACTTTGGAAGCAGTGATTGAGTACAAAAGATGTCAGGCAATCGTCCGGAGAACAGTTAAAACAGCTAAGCATTTATTTTGGAAACAGTATTGTAATACTATAGGAAGAGAAACACGGATGTCAGATATTTGGGGAATGATTAAGAAAATGAGAGGTATTAGAAGAGAGTACAAAATACCAGTGCTAGACATTAATGGGGAAATAGCTATTACTAGGATAGACAAAGCAGTGCTTTTGGCACAAACTTTAGTGAAGATTCATAATTCAGAAAACCTACCAAACACAATTAGACAAAGCAGGGAAAGCACTTTATCCAAACACCCACATGTGAACATAAGGAAGAATTTGTCAAGGGGCATGATGGATTTGCCATTCACTCTATTGGAATTGAAAAGGGCTATTCTGAAATTGAAACAGTCTTCACCAGGGAAGGATGGTGTATGTTATACGATGTTGTCACGCATGGAGGACAATACACTTCAAACAATATTAAAGCTGTTTAATAACGTTTGGGAAACTGGGAAGATTCCTAGGGCATGGGAACAATCAGTTATAGTTCCAGTGTTAAAGCCATGGAAAGAGTCATCAGATCCCAATAATTATAGGTGTTATGACTTGCCGCTCATCAGCGGCGCCAGCCGCGCGCACACCTGCTCCTCGTCAGCGGTGAGGTATTTAATCCACTCTGTCCTGGGCTTCGGCCTGAAGCCGTCTCTCTACTTCGGCCCCTTTGCTACTACGGATCTCAAACCTACTAGCGAAGATATCCTGGGTAAGCTCCCCTTACCTCTCTCCTCTAGCTTTCCCCTGTGCACAGGTGGACATCCCCGGCGGCGGACTTCATCACCTCGCCGTTGGCTCTACGCTGCTGCCACAGGTACCGCAGGTCGCTGTCTCCCGGGCTCCACCCTTGTCGACGCCAGCCACCTGTCACAACCAAGTAAGCCAGCTATCATCATCATTTCCCTGTATTGGTGTGGTGCCCGTTACCCTTCTCCCTCTGCTCTCTCCCACAGGGTTGTCCGGCTGTACGGCCTCCTGCCCCCGTGCCTGACGCAGACGCCACCACCAATACATTCTTATTCCACAGACACGCAGCCATACACTTCCCTGTTGCTAATAAAGCTGTTAAATCTATCCTGAGCCTGCATGTGTGTCTCCTGGGCCGTGCGTTATGTCAGTACGGCTTCAGCAGAGCGGCTCGGCAGACAGCGGGCTCGCACGCCGTCTTTCCACCCTCGAGGCTCGGGTGGATTCAATAGCCTATCAGCAACAGGTGATATTGAATCAATTAATTAACATCACTAACCGATTAGACCGCTTGGACCCCCAGCAGCCGTTCCCCTCGGCTTGTCCGGGTGGCGTGGCTCCTGCGGCTCTGGTGGCCGTCCAGCCTGCTCCGGGTGCGCCAACACGGCTCACACCAATCCCCACTCCTGCTCGCTTCAGCGGTAAGCTGGGTGGAGCTCGGGGTTTTATTATGCAGTGTGAGTCCGTGTTTCTTCGCGTTCCCAGAGATTTTCCCTCAGACCATAGCAGAATTGGCTATATAGGAAATCTCCTTGAGGGTCGTGCGCCTACCTGGGCTTACGCCATTATGGTGAAGCCCAGCTACGCTACCCTCACCTATGGCCAGTTTGTGCAACAATTTCTGGAAGTGTTCGATCATTCGCGTTTGGACAGTGTCCAGGTCGACCGTCTTCTCGGACTCCAACAGGGGAGCCGATCGGCGGCCGAATACGCGATCGACTTCCGGGTTACCGCGGAGAAAGTTGGCTGGGAAGAACGTGCGCTCTGCGACATCTTCCTCCGCATTCTAAACTCCGGTCTGAGGGATGAGCTGGCTGGACGGGATACCCCGGAGACGCTGGCGGAGCTGATTTCTCTCACCATCAGCTTGGATAACAGGCTGCGCGAGCGCACCTCCGAGCGGAAGCAGTCTTCTCGCTCGCGGGGTGCCTCTGCATGTCTGTCCCAAGCTCGCCACCTGGCGTTACCACCGGCGGAGGTCTCCGAGGAGTCGGAACCAATGGTGACGGGCCGGACAAAGCTCCCCCTGGCGGAGAAACAGCGCCGTCATGACCTGGGCCTCTGCATGTATTGCGGAGGTAGCCAGCACACGGTGGAGAATTGTCCGGAGAAGCCAAACGAGGTGGTCCGCGAGTCACTGTAGGGGGCCTCGCGGATGCTAATCAGTTAAATCCCCTCACACATTTGACGCTGCCCATCCGCTTCTGTCACAACCTCACTGGGCATCTCACACATGCACTGGTGGATTCAGGCGCGGAGGGTAGCTTTATTTCACAAAGCCTGGCAACCCGACTGGGCATCCACTGTCACCCCCTCGATACTCCTCTCGCCCTGGTTAATCTCTCCCGAGTTTCCCTGGGAAAGGTAACTCACCAAACATCCCCTGTCCCGGTGATCATCTCTGGAAACCATCGGGAGGATATCTCCTTTTACGTCCTGCCCACCTCAGTAACACCTGTCATCCTCGGTTATCCCTGGCTCCGCCTCCACAACCCTGCCTTGGACTGGAAGACTGGGAAGGTTTCAGCGTGGAGCACTTTCTGCATGGGTACCTGCCTCCAATCCGCGGCCTGCGCCCCGTCCTCGCCTCCCACAGCTCAGGACACCGCGCCCCCGGATCTCACCCTAGTGCCCTCAGAGTTCCACAACCTGGGTGCCGTTTTCAGTTAGTCCAAGGCGATGTCTCTGCCTCCTCACCGGCCCTACGACTGCGCCATTAACATCCGCCAGGGGGCGCCCTTACCCTCAGGACGCCTCTACAGTCTGTCAGCGCCAGAGAAGGAGGCAATGAACAGCTACTTGAAGGAGTCGCTCAGTGCTGGGATCATCCGACCGTCCTCCTCTCCAGTAGGTGCAGGGTTCTTCTTCGTTGGAAAGAAGGACAGATCTCTTCGTCCTTGTATCGACTATCGGGCTCTCAACGATATCACGGAGAAGGACCGGTACACCCTGCCCCTCATGGACACTGCCTTCCACTCCCTCCAGGGGGTGACCTGGTTTACTAAGCTGGATCTCCGCAGCGCTTACCACCTCGTCCGGATCCGGGAGGGAGATGAGTGGAAAACTGCCTTCCGAACCCCAAACGGGCATTTTGAATATCTTGTGATGCCGTTTGGGTTGACCAACGCTCCAGCCGTCTTTCAGCGCCTCATCAATGACGTCCTCCGGGACTTCATCGGCCTGTTCGTATTCGTCTACCTGGACGACATTCTCATCTTCTCCGGGTCCAGGGATGAACACCAGGTCCACGTGAGGCGGGTCCTGCAGAGACTGCTGGAGAACCGTCTGTACGTCAAGGCGGAAAAATGTGAATTCTACGCCAAGACAACGTCCTTCCTGGGGTTCGTCATCTCCCATGACCAGGTGCTTCCGGACCCAGCGAAGATCAAAGCAGTGGTGGATTGGCCCACACCAACCTCTCGAAAGCAAGTTCAGCAGTTCATCGGGTTCGCCAATTTCTACCGCCACTTTGTCCCCAACTTTGGAGCCATCGTCGGACCCCTGACCCGCCTCACCTCTCCTAAGACCCCGTTCCGGTGGACTGAAGAGGCCGCTTCGGCCTTCCAGGCGCTGAAGACGGAGTTCTCCTCCTCCCGGGTCCTCAGCCAGGTCGATCCCGCACTGCAGTGCATTTTGGAGGTGGACGCTTCGGACACGGGGGTGGGGGCGATGTTGTCCCAGCGGTCCCCAGCCAATGGAGTCAAGCAACCCTGCGCCTTCTTCTCCAGGCGCCTGTCCCCGGCGGAATGAAATTACGACGTGGGGGACAGAGAGCTTCTTGCCATCAAGCTTGCCCTTCAGGAATGGCGTCACTGGCTGGAGGGGGCAGCCTTGCCTTTTGTGGTCCTCACTGACCACAAGAACCTGGAGTACCTGAGATATGCCAAGCGTCTGAACGCCCGCCAGGCGTGTTGGTCCCTGTTCTTTGCAAGGTTTAAGTTCAGCATCACATATAGGCCTGGCTCCAAGAACGGTCTACCCGACGCCCTCTCCAGGCAATTTGCCCCGGAGGCCGCAGATGATGTTGCTCATACCATCTTGCCCAGGTCGTGCGTCGTGGGGGCTGTTACATGGGACATAGAAGACAAGATCCAGAGGGCGCAGGAATCGGAACTGGACCCTGGCGGCGGACCGGAGGGGAGGCTATTCGTGCCATCTGCCGTCCGGGGGGACGTTATACACTGGCTCCATACCTCCAAGCTCACCTGCCATCCTGGAGCTTCGCGGATGATCGACCTTCTCCAGCGATTCTTTTGGTGGCCAGGTCTGTGGAAGGATGCTGCCCGTTACGTCCGGGCCTGCCCCGTCTGTGCTGCCAATGAGTCAGGTAACGCCCCCCCTGCGGGTCTGCTCCAGTCCCTGCCCGTCCCTGGTAGGCCCTGGTTGCACATCGTTCTGGACTTCATCACTGGGCTCCCTGTCTCCAACAACTTTGACACAGTTCTGACCATCGTTGACCGTTTTTCCAAGGCCGCCCACTTCGTGCCCCTACGTGGACTTCCCTCAGCCTTGGAGACGGCGGACCTCCTCATCCAGTACGTGGTCAGACTGCATGGAATCCCGGTCGACGTGGTCTCCGACCGCGGCCCCCAGTTTTCTTCGGACGTCTGGAGGTCATTTTGCAACGCCCTGGGAGCCAAGGTAAGCCTCTCCTCCGGCCATCACCCCCAGTCTAACGGGCAGTGTGAGCGGACAAACCAGGAGCTGGAGGCTACGCTCCGCTGCGTAACTTCATCTAAACCCACGTCCTGGAGTTCTCATCTCGCCTGGGTGGAGTACGCCCACAACACCGCTCGCTCTACGGCCATCGGGATGTCTCCCTTTAAAGCATCCTTGGGCTATGATCCACCCTGTTCCCCGCGCAGGAGGGCGAGTTGGCTGTCCCCTCTGTCCAGGCACATCTGAGGCGGTGCCGTTCCCTTTGGTCCACGGCGCGTAATGCGCTTTTACGCACGGCAGAGCGCAATAAGTCTACGGCGGACCAACATAGGAGACCTGCACCTGCCTACCAGTTGGGACAGCAAGTTTGGGTATCCATACAGGACGTAAACCTAAAGGGTGAGAGGAGAAAGCTGGCTCAACGGTTCAGCGGCCCTTATCCCATAACCAGGATCATCAACCCGGTGGCTGTGCGTGTGGCTATTTCCTCCTCCCTCCGCATCCATCCCACCTTCCACGTCTCCAAAATCAAACCGGTGGTCTCTGAACCCCTCTGCCCTCCACCTGCGGCGCACCCCGCTCCCCGGATGATTGGTGGCCATCCGGCCTGGACCGTCGCTGACATCTTGGACGACCGACGCCGGGGTCGCGGATTGCAGTACCTGGTGGATTGGGAGGGCTATGGACCCGAGTGGAGACAGTGGGTGCCTTCCTCGCTGGTGTTGGACCGGTCACTCATTTCTGAGTTTCATCGAGCGCACCCGGAAAAACCATCGCCAGGAGGTGCTGCTAGAGGGGGGAGTACTGTTATGACTTGCCGCTCATCAGCGGCGCCAGCCGCGTGCACACCTGCTCCTCGTCAGCGGCGAGGTATTTAATCCACTCTGCCCTGGGCTTCGGCCTGAAGCCGTCTCTCTACTTCGGCCCCTTTGCTACTACGGATCTCAAACCTACTAGCAAAGATATCCTGGGTAAGCTCCCCTTACCTCTCTCCTCTAGCTTTCCCCTGTGCACAGGTGGACATCCCCGGCGGCGGACTTCATCACCTCGCCGTTGGCTCTACGCTGCTGCCACAGGTACCGCAGGTCGCTGTCTCCCGGGCTCCGCCCTTGTCAAAGCCAGCCACCTGTCACAACCAAGTAAGCCAGCTATCATCATCATTTCCCTGTATTGGTGTGGTGCCCGTTACCCTTCTCCCTCTGCTCTCTCCCACAGGGTTGTCCGGCTGTACGGCCTCCTGCCCCCGTGCCTGACGCAGACGCCACCACCAATACATTCTTATTCCACAGACACGCAGCCATACACTTCCCTGTTGCTAATAAAGCTGTTAAATCTATCCTGAGCCTGCGTGTGTGTCTCCTGGGCCGTGCGTTATGTCAATAGGCCAGTAGCGCTTACCTCATAGTTTGGGAAAACAATGGAACAAATGTTGACAAAGGCTGAATTACATTTTGGAAGGGAGGGAATCTCTTTCTCCTTTTAAAAGTGGGTTCCGAAAAGGGAGAAATACTATGATTCCATTTTACACCTAGAATCTGAAATTAGGAAGGCCCAGGTAAATAGAGAAAGTGTGATAGCTGTCTTCTTTGATGTAGAAAAAGCATATGGCATGCTTTGGAAGGAAGGGTTGCTGATTAAATTAAATCAATTTGGTAATGAAGGTAATCTACACAATTGGGTATTAGATTTCCTGTATGATAGAACAATTGGGATAAGAGTTCGTACAGAGTACTCCAAAATATACCAAGTTGAAAATGGTACTGCCCAAGGCAGCATGTGTAGCCCTGTTCTGTTTAATATTATGATTAATGATATTTTTGAAGGACTCGATAGGGGATTATGGAAGGCCTTGTATGCAGATGATGGGGCCTTATGGGTAAGGAGACGTAATCTTGAGTACATTCAGAGGAAAATGCAGGCAGCAATAGATCGAGTTGAACAATGGGCAAACCGGTGGGCTTTTAAATTATTGGTCTCAGACACAAGTGATTTGCTTCTCTAAATGTCACAAAGAAATTTCTTTAAAACTTTATGGACAAAAGTTAGAACAAGTAAAGGTAGTTTGGTATTTAGGTGTGTTATTCAATGAAAAACTAACCTGGAAGCAGCATATTGAAAAAACTAAAAGAAAATGTTAAAAAAAATAAATAATATTTTGAGATGTCTGGCAGGACAGGACTGGGGGGCCTCTCTGTTGAGGGTATATCGAGGACTAATGAGAGCTACACTAGACTATGGATGTGTTGTGTTCATGTCGGCTGTTGATTGTCACCTGAACCAACTGGACATAGAGCAGACAAAGGCTCTTGGGATATGTTGTGGTGCATTTAAAACTTCTCCAGTATCAGCGATCCAAGTAGAGACGGGTGAAATGCCATTAAGATTAAGAAGAACCAAGTTAATGCTGGCATACTGGATCAACTTCAAGGGGCATAAGAGGTCACATCCTGCAAAAGCTATTCCTAATGATTGCTGGGAACACAGTGAGTCCAACATTAGTAGCTTTGGATGGATAAGTGATGCCATTGCTGAGCAGGCAGGATTAAAACACATAGATTTTAGCCCAACGGTCCTGTGGTCTGTTATTCCTCCATGGCTGTTTAAGATGCCACTAGTAGATTTTGAAATACAACAACTGAGGAGGCAACATAAGCAATCAGCAACAAATTATATAGTGCATTAATATATTGAACAGAACTTCAGAAACATGCTGATAGCATTTACCGATGGTTCCAAGTACCCTACAACTACTCGTATTGGAGCAGTGGTATACATTCCTCAGTATAAAATATCAATCGATAAAAGTACCAGCAATCACTTATCAGTATACACAGTTGAGCTAGTTGCCATTATATTAGCTCTACAGTGGTTGGAGATAAATTATCGGAATAATGCAGTCATTGCTTCAGATAGTTGGGCAGCTCTCAAGAGTGTTCAGTCACTGCAGTCGTGCAGGCAAGACCTAATTGTAGAAAATTTTTGTAGAAAATTGTAGAAAATTTCAGACAAGACGTCAGAAAGCTATGAGGATTATGTCAGAAAGCTATGAGGAAGATGTCACAAAGCTATGAGGAAAACATCACAAAGCTATGAGGAAAACATAATCAGGTCAGGGGTGGTAATGCACCTTTGAGCTGGTTGCCAACCGCCAATCAAATCTAACAGAAGAAGAAGAAACCGTTTACATCAGCGTGGTCTGCATGCTTGATGACCTGCAAGGGTACCTGACCACACCATCAGGCACAGGCATCATCGGCTTGTATGGGCCAGGGAACATTTACACTGGACAAAGGACCAGTGGGCCTCAGTGCTGTTCTCTGATGAAAGTCGATTCACGTTAAGCAGAAATGATGGCCGCCAACAATGTTGGAGACGTCAAGGAGAGCGCTATGTATCAATCACTGCTGTCACCATGTTGCAGTCTGGACAGGTGTGTCTAGTCAACACAGAACTGCCCTACACCTTGTGAATGATACAGTGACAAGCCCATACCACCTGAATAACATCAGCAATCCAGTCAGTGTGCCCCTGCATGAACAGCATGGCCGACAATACTCCAGCTTGTCGAGGTTGTATCATTAGGGAATGGCTGCTGGAGGTTGGGATACCTCAAATGGAGTGGCCAGCACTTTATCCAGACATGAATCCCATAGAAAACCTATGGGATCAGCTGAGTCACCGTGTAGATGCTCGTAACCCTGCACCCACAACCTCAAAGACCTGAGGGCCACCCTTCAAGAAGAGTGGAATGCCATGCCTCAGCAGACAATAAGTCGACTTGTGAACAGCATGCGATGTCATTGACATCGCTGCATTCTTCTTTTTTGTTTTATTTTTTTATTTATTTATTTTTTTTTTTTAAGGATGGCAGCAGTCTGAAACAGCCTTAAAAATAAATTGCTTCCTCACAACCAGATGAAGACGTTCCAAGCACGGAGCACTGCTTCCCGCGCCATGTTTGTTTTCCCATTTCTATGATAACATGTAACTTCTGTTGGCAGCGTAACGGACCCCAAATACCGCAATATTCAATTTTACACCAATATCAAAATTTACACTGGTATTATTGTGAACGATACGAGATGGCACACCCCTATGAGGGAATCACCATTGCATGCTTCTACTTAAATGCCCTACTTTTATGATATATTACTGTAGCATGAACTTTTTACATTTTCCATAAATTTCATCCAAAAGCTAAATATCCCCAACTTTTTGTGAGCAGTGTATATATCACAATGTACAGCTTCGTAAAAATTCTGTCACAGTTATGTCATTTTAACTGACTTTAACTGGATGCCCATCAGTGTAATCTGTCAAATGAAAGACAGCTTTAAGAATTTTCAGTCATAGCTTAAAAAAAATGTCAATGAAAAACAATTTTCAGTTAACTCAACCTCAGGTCAGGCTTACCTTCATGACTGTGGTTTGGCTCTGTGCCGTCTTCCTAGCCTGTCTTTGCTCAGTCTCAGCCACTTTTTAATTTTAATTCCCCGACTCAACTTCAGCCTCCACAGGATGATTAAGGGCTGGGTTTTAAAGTCCAGATGCTAGAGAGAAAATAAAACAACAAGACTAGATCAAAACAGAGTCTTCTGATCAAGGTGCAAACATTTGCTTAGTTAATTTCTGTTTTTTTTCTATCATATTTTTCATGGCCAAAGTGGTGGCATCAACCACAATAGTGTTGAGAGATCCAATTCCTCTGGTTAATACCACCAAAACCACAACTGCTGCACTCCTGTGGTTTTCCCCAAGTCTTGGCACTTAAGCCTTGTTCATGCTGCATTTCCCCTCTGATCTGTTTTGGTCCCCTTGCGCTTTGGCCGAGCCCAGCGCACACGCGGCGTTGTACATGCTCACTTTTTTTGTCTACCAGGCCAAGCAGTTGACGCATGCACACAACTTATTTGTAGTTTCGCCCCAGCCCTATGGGTAGCGCAAATGCACTAACACACCAGTTTGTTCACTGGTTATAAACACGAGAGTGACACACATTTTTTTTGGTAGCCACAACAATGGTGTTGTTTCAAGGAAAAGGAGGAATTACTGTTTTCCAGTGCTCTTCTCCGCTCAGGCTGCTGCAAAAGGATTCATGCATGTTTATTCTCGTCTTCCACCTTCTCGTTGTCTTCCTCGTCTACTTTGTCTTTGTATGATGTGTTGGTAGCGCCATCTCATGAATGGAACGTTCAGTTTTGCGCATGCTCCATCAATGCGTTCAGATGGTGGGCAGGTCACGCGGTCATAAAATTTGAGCAGCATGCGGTTGTCCGCAGTAGAGACCTGTGTACACTAGCGGAGTGGAGACAATGACGTAAATTTCGTCACACAAGTTTTCCAGTTGTATGTGTGCAGACAGCGGAGGTGCAGCATGAATCCAGGTTAAAAGCGCCCTTATTATACACTTTTCCCACATGTAAACACAGCTCCAAGAGGTGTTAATAAAATGTCTGTGACGTGATTTGGTCACAACACCTCAGGGATTAATACATTACCATCTTACACATGGGGAGGAAGCAGTCCTCAAAATGGGCTGTTTCTAATGGCACATTGCTTTAAATGCTCATGAGAACTAGTTCATCCCACCCTCCTTTCTTCATTCCCCTGAGATTGTGCTTGGATGGTGACACCATGTTTGAGACTAACATTAGCTTTTGTTGTCAACTGTTGGACTAATCAAAATACTGACAAATATTGGCTGTGTGTTGGCATTTAAGACCTTGAATAAAGAATTATCATAGACAGGGGTGCGTGGTGGCAGCACGGTGGTGCAGTGGTTAGCACAGTGGCAGCACAGCAAGAAGGTCATGGGATTGATTCCACCCTTGACCATCGTGGGTTCGATCCCACCCCCAGACCATCGGTGACCCTTCTGTGTGGAGTTTGTATGTTCTCCCCGTGTCTGCGTGGGTTTACTCCGGGCACTCCGGTTTCCTCCCACATGCCAAAAACATGCAAGTTAGGTTAATTGGCATCAAGATAAGATAAGATAAGATAAGCCTTTATTAGTTCCACAATGGGGAAATTCCAGGATTGCAACAGCATAGGGATAGCAACACTCAGAGCAACAATCAGAAGGCAAGAAAAAACAACATCTAGTAAACATATGTCCATATTACTATAAATGTATATATATAGACACACAGTGCAGAGCATTATGGCTGGTGAATGTGCAGCAGAAAGTCTAAGTTCTCTCTCCGCGGATGCAGCGGGCCAGCTGGAAGTCTTTGGGCATGATGGTGACCCCCTTAGCGAAGAAGAGACCACCAGGTGGGCCTCGCTGGTCTCCTGCAGAGTCATAACGGCGAAGCTCAGGAAACGAAGGACGGTCTTGAAGTCCTGAGCGATCTCCCTCACCAGGCGCTGGACGGGCAGCTTACGGATGAGCAGCTCCGTGGATTTCTGGCAGCGACGGATCTCTCTCAGAGCCACGGGCCTGTGACGGCGAGGCTTCTTCACTCTGCCGGTGGCCGGAGCGCCTCTCCGAGCAGCCCTGGTGGCTAGCTGTCTCCTGGGGGGGGGGGGGGGCTTCTTCCTCCAGTAGATTTTACGGGCAAAACTGGGGATTCTAAATTTTCCTTAGGTATGACTGTGAGAGTGAATGGTTGTCTGTCTCTCTGTGTTGGCCCTGCGATGGACTGGCGATCTGTCCAGGGTGTACCCTGCCTCTAGCCCAAAGATGCTGGGATAGGCTCCAGCCCCCCCGCGACCCGAAAGGATTAAGCGGTAGAAGATGGATGGATGGGTTGCGTGGTTTGACTGGTCAATAATAAATGAACCATCCTTGGGTGGTAATAGTCAGAAACAGAATGATTGAATGACTTGCTCTGTTACTGATGGCTAACCACTGACGAGGTGTCAAATACACCTAGTTTACTGCCTGACAATATGTTTACTGTGTAAAAGTGGTCAATGAGTGACCGTGATCGTTACCTCCGCCTCGGAGGTAATGTAATCGGGATGGTTTGTTTGTCTGTTAGCTGTCATGCGGTGACCCTTGCGGATCACCATAAGACGCCAAGAGTCCACCGATGAGTTTTGCAGTGATGGTGATTTATTTACAAGACATAAGACGCACATACAAGACTATGACTGTGGCGAAGATACACTGAACATAGAGCTTGGGACCGTAAGGCTAACCCCAGCCACTTATGGTCTAAAACATGACATGACATGAACGAGCAAAAGCACGAGAATATACACACAAACCTGGCGTGACCAGAACGATGAATGTCTGACTAGGTTTACACGATGTCTGACGATACTCCTGCAATCTAACTGCCGTCAGCGCCTGCCTAATAAAGCCGAACGCTAACGAGCAGTAATGACAGACAGCTGACCGACTTTGACAGACGGAAGCCCCACCGAGCGCCTTCACAATAAGAGCCCGGTGAAGCCAGAATATAACCCACAGCTGTCAAAGCCGGCAGCGAGCTATACGTAGCCCGAGTGCTGACAAGGCCGGCGCTCGGGTCTTAACAGTACTCTCCCTCTGAGGGCAGGCTTCCAGAACGCCCATAGACCACCTTGCCCCCCCCACCCCCTCCAGGGTGGGTGGCTGGGGGTAGGTCCGGAGGGAGAGAGAGACCAAACCCAGAATCAGTACAATAAGCACACAATCAAGACCAGGCAAGGGAAAAAAAAAAAAAAAAAAAAAAACTAACACAGCCCAATGGCAAAAAAATATACCAAATACTCAAATCAGATTAAATGCCCAAACAACAATTACAGCAAACAGCACAGGACAGCAAGAGAAAATTAAATCTTTGCCCACATGTTTCACAAGAAAATGGCTTCTCACCTGTGTGAATGCTCAAGTGAATTTTCAAAATAACTATGTACAGAAAACAGAACAATTACTGGCTCACCCCTAACTGCGCACATAACAAAATAAGGCAACTGCAGGACATAACCACAAATACCCACAGATACCCAAACAACCATTACAAAAACACACAGGATAACAAGAAAAAAAAAATTACTGGGACAGATCATCACCAGAAAATGACCACTACCCCCCCGACAGTTTATGCCGACCGGCGGAGACCAGGCGCTACAGGAACAGTTCAGGTGGTCTCCCCACGTCCAACGGCCGACGGGTGGTCATGGGAGGCGGGACATGACCAGGCGGCTCACCGCAGTCCAAAGCCCAGCACGTCCACTCCTCTGGTGGCCGAACCAGGTCGCCCAGCAAAACACATAACACGTCGGGTGGCCGACCCGAAGTGCCGAACCGGCGAAGCAGTTCCTCAGGCGGCCAACCCGCGTCCCTCAGCCACCAGTACTGGGGAAAAACAGCCCGTGGCGGCCTCCCTGGCAGAGTCAAAACTCAGGAGAGCCGGGGCGAACGAAAAGGGACCCCCACGGCCCCTGGCGATGATGCGCAGGGGCGATGACTCAGTAGAGGGACTAGAAGGCAAAGATGAGCCCGTACTCCGTCCGACGGCGAAGGGTCTGCAGCTCCTCCACCGTCCGGACCACACCGGCGCTGCACATCCGCTGGACCCCGGTTGAGTCCCGGCTGCACCCACGTCGGACCCCGATCGGGCTAGAACCGCGCCTGCGATGGACCCCGATTGGGTCTCGGGCGCACCCCCGTCAGACTCTGATTGGGCCACCACAGCCTCCACAACAGACCCCGACTGGGTCGGTGCAGCTTCGCTGACGATCTCCACCCCCGAACCTGGAACCTCCAAATCAGTGACCCCAACTGGCTCCATGCCAGTGACACTGCAACGAAGCTCACACACAACAAGAAAACCGGGATCAGTATCACCGGTAGCAACAGAACCCAGTGAGACGAGCTCGGGTGCAGCAGGCGGCTGCTCCTCACTCGCCTTCCCGAGAGGCAGGCACAAATGCTCCAAAACAGAGGACAGAGACACAAGAGGGAGCACTTGTCTGCACTCAGGTTCTGTTGCCACCCAGGACTCCGTCGATCCAGGTTCAGGGCGGCGACTCTCGTCCGCAGGCTCCAACTCAGCTGCGTTGGGCTCCGCAGCTGGCAAGATAACGTCTGCAGCCTGAGGTTCCTCCCGCACTGATGTCCACGCCGATGACCCGTATGGCGTGAGGACAGGGGACACTCAACCCGCTGACTCAGACCGTTCCGGCGAGGAAACCTGGGGACGCTTCTCTGTCGGCACAGGTTCCGGGCCGCAGTCTGCTCTCCTCCTCTGTCCACAACGTGGCTGCTGGGCTGGATCCAGGCTTTCCAGCTGCGCAGGCCCCCTCCTCCTCCCGCGACGTAGACCTGGCGTCGCGGACCACTCGGCAGGGGAAGACACAGAGGCAGCAGGTTTAGGAATAACAGTTACAGCAGGTGGCGGAAGCTCGGGGGGCTGCGAACCCCGAACTCCGGCCCCAGGAGTCAGACAAGGCAGATCATAATAATGGTGGGAAGAAATAACTTGCACTTGCCTGTCTCCTGGAGAGAAGATGGTGCCTGCTGCAGTGGGTGGAGTTCTCCTTTTATCCCTCCTGGAGAAAACGGCAGGCTCCTTGGAGCCACGAGGAGGAGCCACTCGGGATGGATTGCTGACAGGCCTCGCCGAAGCACCACTCACAGTACTCCCAGCCGCAGGGGGTGAAGTCAAAGAGGAGGACATGGCAGTCGGGGCGATGCGGGCACGAGGAGCTGACAGCGCAGCTGAACAGATGATCCGCGACTGCAGGGATTCCCTTCTGTCATGACGTGAATGATGCGGCCAACAGGGAGACTGGGTCCCTCCGACGACCCGGAGCTGGATCCGGACGGGATTCTTGCTGGGGCTTGGTAGGAGCATGGCTATGGGGCCTACTGGCCGATGGAGTGATGAAGGGCCCAGGAACACATGACGCTGGGACTGGGCGGGCGACAGGTACTGGATTCCGATCCACAGGTCCTCTGCCAGGCTTTCCCTCCAGCCAATGGATCTCCACTCTTGCCAGGGACGCTGTCCTCACGGGAGGTGGAGGGGTTTCCTGGAGCGTCTTCTCCCTCAATGTGTGCTGTGCAAAAATCCATGATAACCTCTTTCTCCCTTCCGGAATATAGGTAAGATGGTAACGGTGCACGGCCCGCTGGGCGAGGTCTAAGTGATAACCAGCCAGTTTAGTGGGCATGAGACGGGCGGCTTCTGCCAGATAGCCGTCAATCTCCTCCAGCCACTCCGGGCAATAATCACACTCGCTGGCGGGCATCTGCCTACCAAGTCCAACTACAGGAGAGAAAACTCCACACAATGGCAAAACTCACGGAAGAAAGCCATCTCTGTGTGGCGTCTCCGTTTAGAAGTCTGTGGCAGGAGTATACTGTCATGCGGTGACCCTCGCGGATCACCATAAGATGCCAAGAGTCCACCGATGAGTTTTGCAATGATGGTGATTTATTTACAAGACACAAGACACACATACAAGACTATGACTGTGGCGAAGATACACTGAACATAGAGCTTGGGACCGTAAGGCTAACCCCAGCCACTTACGGTCTAAAACATGACATGACACGAACGAGCAAAAGCACGAGAATATACACATGAACCTGGCGTGACCAGAATGATGAATGTTTGACGAGGTTTAGACGATGTCTGACCATACTCTTGCAATCTAACTGCCGTCAGCACCAGCCTAATAAAGCCGAATGCTAACGAGCAGTAATGACAGACAGCTGACCAACTTTGACAGACGGAAGCCCCACCGAGCCCCTTCACAATAAGAGCCCGGTGAAGCCAGAATATAACCCACAGCTGTCAAAGCCGGCAGCGAGCTATACGTAGCCCGAGCACGGACAAGGCCGGCGCTCGGGTCATAACATTAGCAGGATTATGCAAAACTACTGGATGGATTTTGATGAATAACAGAAAATTCAGAGTTAGCCCTTGGGCCAAGGATGAACCCATTAAATTTTGGACATGATCTGAGAGTACATACCTCCACCAAGGACCTTGTTTGAATTTGTGCAGCAGGATTACACAAAAACTACTGGATGAATTTGGATGAAATTTTCACCAGAAGTGGTTCTTGGGCTAGAGAGAACTCGTAATATTTTGGTGATGATCTGAGAATGCATACCTTCACCAAGGCTCTTATTACCTCCGCCAGACCGCAGGCCAGAGGAGGTAATGTTTTTGCCAGCGTTTGTCTGTTTGTCTGTTTGTCTGTCTGTTTGTCTGTTGGTTAGCAAGATAACTCAAAAAGTTTTGGACGGATTTCGATGAAACTTTCAGGTGTTGTTGGAAATGATACAAGGAAGAACTGATTAAATTTTGGGGATGATCCTGATCACCATCTGGATACAGGAATTTTTTAAAGGATTCTTTAACATTGTGAGATACGGCCATTTCCAACATGCGCGCAGGCGCAATGGAGGGTGCTGGTCATCATGTCTGACGAACACAAACGCCGCGTTCTTCAAAGTTTTAGGCATAAAAAACATGCGGACACGGTGTCTCACGTGTTTCACCGTGTTTCACGGTGTGAAACACGGTGGGCAGGGCCCGGCAGCGTGCCTGAGTTTGCGCTACGCTGCAAAAGCTGAGACGGGCAGCTGTCTGACGCCGGATTATTTGGCAGAAATTCCACGGGCAGCCATGGGGGCTGCGCAAAAAACGAGCTCTCTGCCGGGGAAGCTTCCAAATCCTCTTTTGCCGCGGAGCGCAACCCCAATAAAACCCACGGCAACCTTTCTACCTGTCACGCCGCGCCATTCATCAGCGGCGCCACCTGCTCATGCACCTGCTACTCGTCAGCGGCGAAGGATAAAAGCCGCCTCGCCCTGAGCGTCGGCCTGAAGCCGTAGACTTCATTCCTCTTTCATGGGCTTCTACCACATTCTCTTCAGCATCCTCATCTCCGGTAAGAAAATCGCTTACCTCATCTCTCCAGTCTGCTCCCCTGTGCACAGGTGGATTCCTCGGCAGCGGACTATCCCGTCCCTCGTCTCTCCTCGCTGCTGCACCGAGCCCTGCAGGTGGCTGTCTCCCGGGCTTCCATCCTTGAAGCGCCAGTCATCTGTCCCAACAAGGTTGCCGGCTGAACGGTCTCCTGCCTCTGGGTCCGAAGCAGATGCCACCACCAACACATTAACATTCCGCAGACACGCACCCAAACATCCCTGTTGTTAATAAACGGTTTGAACTACTCTGAGCCTGTGTGTGTGCGTCTCCTGAGCCGAACGTTATGTCACTACCCAATTTGCATCCGTCAGTGAAGCCCTGAGTGCTGCTTTCAGTGGAGGAGATGGACATAACAGCAACACTTCAGTTTATTACCTCCGCCAAGGAGGCAATGCTTTTACTACTGAACCACTAATCCTATCATTGTGAATCCAATTGGTAGTCATATGTTTTCATGGTCAAGGAATCTGAAAACGTACACACAAACACTGTATGGGGGAGAACTGTGGCGTTTGGCGGAGGTCTGCGGTCTCCGAGTGCTTTTCTAGTTTTCTCAGTGCATTAGCAAGAATCCTCCACAACTACTGAATAAACTTTGCTGCAATTTTCACCAGAACTGGCTCGTGGCCTACACACAAACCCATTACATTTTGGAGGTGATCCATGACTGACGGAAGAAGCCCTGACAGAAGTATGCGCTCTCTGAGTGCTTTTCTAGTTGGTATTGCAGTGGCCCACCAAAAATTGTCATGATACAAGCTGCACCCATCTCTCCTCTCACCTTCTGCAGTTCTCTCTCTCATAATTGGGTGCAGCTGCCTCTTTGCACCACCTGCAGCTCATCAGGGAGCTGTCCATTTAAGATCTGAAGGAGCTGCCCTAGGTTGTGGGATTGTCAGATTTCCTATGCTGATGACACCACCTTAGCTTTCCAGAGCTGCTTGTCACTGTGCGCCTTGCCCCTGGTTTTGCCTCTCTGCCTTCAGACCTTTTCCCATGGCTTCATGCAAGATCACTTTTTCCATTAACCTGGGTATTAAATACTTACCTGTGCACAGGCAACCCTTGGACTCTGCTGGCAGATGTGGACTCCTTCCTTGGTGGATTCACTCTGGAAAACAATACATGGACTATTTCAAGTAGGCCAACATAATCTCTGCAAACTGCTTTTCCCCAACCTGGCCAAGCTGAAGATTTCCCCGCCAGTCATCTTTCACCAGCCTGTTCCTGTTGGTGTCTGTGGTGTGCTACTGTTCCTCTCAAATCTCTCCACCACCAATCAGCACAACAGCCTGAGTAAGAAGTGAGTGAGTGCGCTTGTTTAGTGCATGTCAGCATCTATGGCTATTTCATGGCAAAAAAAAAAAAAAAGAACTAATAAGAAAATAGAGTTAAAATTTACATAGAGAGAGGGTGATGAATGAAAGAATGAAAAGATAGACAGATAAATAGAGCAAGATAGAGATGTAGATACAATAAAATAGAAAAATTAAATAAGAATCTTCAGATGCACATGTGCTAAAAACCCTAAAACTTTCTTTGGTGGTGCCTTATTAATATCTTTCAGCAACTTTTGAGTATAAACACGTCTTGTCATGAGAGCAGGACAGTCAAGAAAAATGTGCTTTATTGATAAAAACCTCTGCAGAACTGACAAGATGGTAGGGCTTCACATTTTAATAAAGCGCTGTGCGTGAGCCTTGAGTGGCCAATACGGCTTCTAGTGTACACTACCTCATCATGTCGGTTTTGAAAGTGATGCAAGTGTCTACGACTTATGGCAGGTTTAGTATCATGCAGTTTATGGTCCCCTCCAGTATACAACTCGGACAATATCAGTCACTACGGAGGGTGACAATATGTATGGGTACATATTCATACTATGTAGGATAACTAAGTAGACGGTAATGCTGTTTAATGGATCTAGCTACAATGCTCCGCACTGTGTATATACTGTGTATTTATATATTTATGTGTACATATGTATATTCACTGCTCTTATTTTCTTATCTTCTAAATTATTGCTCTGAGTGTTGCTGTCCCTGTGCTGTTGCAATCCTGGAATTTCCCCATTGTGGGACTAATAAAGGCTTATCTTATCTTATTTTATCTTTATTTGGAGTACATGTGTTCCATTCAGTCTGCCACTTGTTTAAAATATAAAAGGTTATTAGAGGTCTGAGGTCTGTGGCTTGGATCTGGCATTGAGTGACTTCTTGGTTAAGGGCTCTTGGCAGCATCATCTACCTGCTCGTTACCTGACAGGCCAACATGGCTAGGGATTCAACAGAAGATGATATAAAAATTAAGTTTCTGTAAAAAAAAAAACAAAAAAACCCCCAAAAAACTAGTTTCTCTAAAATCTTGGAAATAATGTGGTGATCAGTCTTTAAAAACCCAAATGCCTGAAGACAGGATCTGGGATCAGTAAAAATTAAGGAGTAATTATTAATTAATTAAGGAGGAATTATTATCATTTTTCCACCTAAATGATCACATTTTTCACCCTCTGAATGTTAACCAAAACACTTTTTTTTTTTTTTGGCAAACCCCTCAGATCCAGCGAAAAAACTTTGCACAAATCATACTAATCCCACTCTGAACATGTCTGCATTTCAATATTCACAAAACTGTCACACTAGCACCTACTGCTCACATGAGGTACTGCACAAAATAGTATCAAATTTTGCACAAAGACTAGTAGTCACAATGACATGACATTTTCAGAGGTTTCTCAGAGTGCATTGGATGACCCTCACTGGAAGAATTTTTTGTCCTGCGATAAGTACAGTTGCCATGGGAACCCATTCCTTGCCATTCAAGATGTTTTATACTTTGGAGTTTTGGGGAAGTCCAAGGGTCACCAAATGTGAACGTAAGTCAAGATGACTCTCTTCTGTAGTTCTGTGGTGTCTGCAACATGTACCTAAAATGTAAGTGTTACCATGGCCACATGTCCGAGTTTACCTGATCGCAATATGTTGGACAGTTGTAACTTGGACAAATTGTGTTGAATTTTCACCCTAATTGCAATGATGGAGATTAGTCCCACTCCGCAACCTCCTACATAAAAATATTTGACAAAAAGTATAGTGCCACTTACTGCTCACAGGAAGTTCTGCACCAAATGGTTTACTTTATTATTCACGCAGCCCTTGCAGTGATGACACCACATTTTCCGAGACAGCAAGGTACAGCAGGTGTCGAGTTCTACGGCACACGGGGGGGCGAAGGCCCGTTTACACCTGCTTGTAGGTTTAATTTATTATGGCCTGAGCCACTGACAATGTCAGTCGGCGAAAGCCCTATTGTAATTGCTTGGCGCGAAGAAATTCTTCCGCCTAAACGAATGAATTTTTCACCCTGTGAACGTTAACCAAAACGCAATTTTTTTTGATTTTTTTTTTTTTTTTTTGGCAGACCCGGCAAAAAAATTTGATAAACTGGAAAACATACTGTATGTGCCCCCCCCACCCCTAATTTTTGTGGGTGGGGCCAAACGTACAAGGTCTATGGAGACTGGAGACCATAAACTTTGCCGTACAGACATAAAATTTGGGTGAGGTGTGCATCACCTCAAGACATGCAAAAAACATAATTGTGCCCCATACCCACCACCAACAGGAAGGCCGCCATCTTACCTCAAAGTCGCCCAACCTCCAATTTGGAAAAAAATCACACCGCGCATTTGAACAAACTAGTCCTAGGGACCTGCTCCGATTGAGCTCATTTTTACATGGTGACATCTATAGGCATTGGCCATTAAAAAATGTATAAATTAAGTCAAAATCTAAAAAGGTGTGGCCAGGGCGCCATGGTGAAGTTTGACTCCTCCCCTTACAACTTCAAACAGCTGTCACTCGTGCAAAAATTGTCCGATGTCCCCCAAACTTTCCATGATGGAAAATAGTCCCGCCCCAAATGCGTCAACATTAAAATACCTGACAAAAGATATAGTGCCACATAGCGGTTAACGAAAGAATTGCTGAAAACTCTTTTATTTATTACTCACGCGTCACTTGCCAGACTGATGTGAAATTTTCTGAGATTAATCACACCACAGGGATGATAATAACTGCACATCAACATTAGCATGATGTCACACGTGTTACCATGGACACGCCCTCCTTGCCATTCAGTCCTTGATCTTTTTTACAGGATTAGGAATGACCTGGAGTCATGAAATCTTGAACATAGGTTAAGGTGACTGTCATATATAGTCCTATATGGGTGGACAACACATACAGTGGGGCAAAAAAGTATTTAGTCAGCCACCAATTGTGCAAGTTCTCCCACTTAAAAGGTGAGAGAGGTCTCCAGTTTTCATCATAGGTATACCTCAATTTTACCTTAAACCTTTTATATTTATATATTTATATATCTACATATTATTCCATCTAGCTACATTGCTCCGCACTGTGTGTGTTTATATACTTGCATATTTATTCCACCTAGCTACAATGCTCTGCACTGTGTGTTCATATATTCATATATTTATTCCATCCAGCTACAATGCTCTGCACTGTGTGTCTGTGTGTGTGTGTATATATATATATTTTATAGTAATACGTACATATGTTTATTAGCTGCTCTTGCTTGCTTGTTTTTTTTTCTTGCCTTCTGATTGTTGCTCTGAGTGTTGCTATCCCTGTGCTGTTGCAATCCTGGAATTTCCCCGTTGTGGGACTAATAAAGGCTTATCTTATCTTATCTTATCTTATCTTATCTTATCAACTATGAGAGACAAAATGAGAAAAAAAATCCAGAAAATCACATTGTCTGATTTTTAAAGAATTTATTTGCAAATTATGGTGGAAAATAAGTATTTGGTCAATAACAAACGTTCATCTCAATACTTTGTTATATACCCTTTGTTGGTAATGACAGAGGTCAAACGTTTTCTGTAAGTCTTCACAAGGTTTTCACACACTGTTGCTGGTATTTTGGCCCATTCCTCCATGCAGATCTCCACTAGAGTAGTGATGTTTTGGGACTGTCGCTGGGCAACACAGACTTTCAACTCCCTCCAAAGATTTTCTATGGGGTTGAGATCTGGAGACTGGCTAGGCCACTCCAGGACCTTGAAATGCTTCTTACGAAGCCACTCCTTCGTTGCCCAGGTGGTGTGTTTGGGATCATTGTCATGCTGAAAGACCCAGCCACGTTTCATCTTCAATGCCCTTGCTGATGGAAGGAGGTTTTCACGCAAAATCTCATGATACATGGCCCCATTCATTCTTTCCTTTACACGGATCAGTCGTCCTGGTCCCTTTGCAGAAAAATAGCCCCAAAGCATGATATTTCCACCCCCATGCTTCACAGTAGGTATGGTGTTCTTTGGATGCAACTCAGCATTCTTTCTCCTTCAAATACGACAAGTTGAGTTTTTACCAAAAAGTTCTATTTTGGTTTCATCTGACCAAATGACATTCTCCCAGTCCTCTTCTGGATCATCCAAATGCTCTCTAGCAAACTTCAGATGGGCCTGGACATGTACTGGCTTAAGCAGGGGGACACGTCTGGTACTGCAAGATTTGAGTCCCTGGCGATGTAATGTCTTACTGATTGTAGCCTTTGTTACTTCAATCCCAGCTCTCTGCAGGTCATTCACTAGGTCCCCCCGTGTGGTTCTGGGATTTTTGCTCACCATTCTCGTGATCATTTTGACCCCACGGGGTGAGATCTTGCGTGGAGCCTCAGATCGAGGGAGATTATCAGTGGTCTTGTATGTCTTCCATTTTCTAATAATTGCTCCCACAGTTGATTTCTTCACACCAAGCTGCTTACCTATTGCAGATTGAGTCTTCCCAGCCTGGTGCAGGTCTACAATTTTGTTTCTGGTGGCCTTTGACAGCTCTTTGTTCTTGGCTATAGCGGAGTTTGGAGTCTGACTGTTTGAGGTTGTGGATAGGTGCCTTTTATACTGATAATGAGTTCAAACAGGTGCCATTAATACAGGTAACGAGTGGAGGACAGAGGAGCCTCTTAAAGAAGAAGTTACAGGTCTGTGAGAGCCAGAAATCTTGCTTGTTTGTAGGTGACCAAATACTTATTTTCCACCATAATTTGCAAATAAATTCTTTAAAAATCCTTCAATGTGATTTTCTGGATTTTTTTTTCTCATTTTGTCTCTCATAGTTGAGGTATACCTATGATGAAAATTGGAGACCTCTCTCATCTTTTAAGTGGGAGAACTTGCACAATTGGTGGCTGACTAAATACTTTTTTGCCCCACTGTAACTGATAGGTAAGTTTTGCCATGGCGACATGGTGTACGCTGACTCTTCGCCATGGAATATCAAAAACTTGCAAATTGGACAAACTTCATCTGATTTCCACCAAATTTTCAACAATGGATATGACTCCCACTCGAACATGTCTATATAAAAATAATAAACAAAAGATATAGCACCACCTTGTGGTTAGAGCAACAGACACTTGTAAATTGGACAAACTTTGTACAATTTTCACATAATTTTGCACATTCAATATTAGTCCCACTGCAAACACATGTATATAAAAATAATAAACAGAAGTTATAGAGCCCCCAGGTGGTTAAAGGAAGAATTGCTGAAAACTCTTTCATTTATTACTCACGCGTTGCTGGCCAGAATGACGTGAAATTTTCTGAGATTCATCAGACCAAAGGGATAATCATAACTGCACATCAACTTTAGCATGATATCACATGTGTTACCATGGACACACCCTCCTCGCCATTCAATCCGTGAGCTTGGTTGCAGGATTAGGAACGACCTGGAGTCATGAAATCTTGAACAATGGTTGAGGTGACTGTCATATATAGTCCTATATGGGTGGACATCACATCTAAGGTTGACTTCTCACCATGAAACATAGGAAAGTTGTATCTTGGACAACGTTTGTCTGATTGTCACCAAATTTTCGAAAATGGATAATAGTCCCACCCTGAATGCTCCTATATAAAAATAACAAAAGTTAGAGTGCCGCCTTGTGGTTACAACATCGGACCCTTGTAAATTTAACAAACTTTGTATGATTTTCACAAATTCCTCTATGTTTAATATTTCTCCTGCCCCAAACTAGTCTATATACAAATAATAAACAAAAGTTTTAGTGCCCCCTAATGATTAAAAGAAGAATTGCTGACAACTGTTTATTTTTCTCTCACCAGCTGAAAAAATGACATGAAGGAATGACTAGGGCTCATTGACAGTACATTTATATAGTACAGAACTGTTTCCATGGCAACCGGCGTACTTCAATTGCTTTCTCGCCATGCAAAACATGACAGTTACAGCTCAGAAAATCTTCGTCTGATTTGGACCAAACTTTGCACAAATCATACTAATCCAACCCTGAACATGTCTGCATATCAATAATCAAAACACTGTCACACCAGTACCTACTGCTGAAATGAGATACTGCACAAAATTTGAGACAATTTTGTACAAACACCAGTATCACAATGACATGACATTTTCAGTGGTTTCTCAGAGGTCATCGGACTACCTATGACAGCATGGTGCAGCGTACTTGGGCAGCACGGTGGTGCAGTGGTTAGCACTGTTGCCTAATAGATAGAAGACTACCCTCAGTGGAAGTCATTTCAGTCCTGCGACAAGCACAGATGCCATGGAAACTCATTCCTTGACATTCAAGACGTTTTGTGCTTTGGAGGCTTGGGAAGCCCAAGGGTCACCAAATGTGGAACGTTAGTCAAGGTGACTATCTTCTGTAGTTCTGCATTGGTTTGCAACATCAACTTAAACTGTTAAGTGTTACAATGGCCACATGTCCAAGTTAACCTTATCGCAATATGTTGGACAGTTGTAAATTGGATAAACTGTTTCGGATTTTCACCGTAATTGCCATGATGGACATTAATCCCACTCTGCACGCACCTACATAAAAATATTTGACAAAAGTAATGGTGCCACTTACTGCTCAAAAGAAGTTCTTGCCAAATGGTTTATTTTATTATTCACGCAGCCCTTGCAGTGGCAATGGCTAATTTTCCAAGCCGGCAATGTACAACGGAAGCTTGGTTTTGCATGTGTGTGTGTGTGTGTGGGGGGGGGGGGCGTTTACACCTGCTCCGTTTATTATTAGGGCCTGAGCCACTGACAACATAAGTCGGCGAAAGCCCTATTGTAATTGCTCAGCTTGAAGAAATTCTTCCACCTAAACAAATAAATTTTTCACCCTCTGAACTTTAACCAAAACACAATTTTTTTATTTTATTTTATTTTTTTGGCAGACCCCTCATACCTGGCGAAAAATTTGATAAACTGGAAAACATATGTGCCCCCCCCCCTCATTTTTGTGGGTGGGGCCAAACGTACAAGGTTTATGGAGACTGGAGACCAGAAACTTTGCCGTACAGACATAAAATTTGGGTGAGGTGTGAATCACATCAAGACATACAAAAAACATAATTGTGGCCCATAGACACCGCCAAAAGGAAGGCCACCATCTTGCCTCAAAGACGCCCCACCTCCAATTTGGAAAAAAGTCAAACCTCGCATTTGAACAAACTAGTCCTAGGGACCTACTCTGATTGAGCTCATTTTTACATGGTGGAATTTATAGGCATTGGCCATTAAAAATTGTATAAATTATGTCAAACTCTTAAAAGGTGTTGCCTGAGCGCCATGGCGAAGTTTGACTGCTCCCATAACAAATTCAAACAGCTGTAACTTGGGAAAAAACTTGTCCGATGTCTACCAAGCTTTCCATGATGGAAAATAGGCCCGCCCGGAACGCACCTACACAAAAATTCCTGAAAAAAACATGCAGCGCCATCTACGGGTTAATGAAAGAATTTCTTAAAACCGGTTTATTTATTACTCACACACAACTAGCCAGAATGATCAGATCAAAGGGATGATCATAACTGCTCATCAACTTTAGCATGACATCAAATGTGTTACCATGGACACGCCTTCCTCGCCATTCAATCCATGAGCTTATGGGGAGGGGTGGGAAGGTCCTGGAGTCATGAAATTTGGAACATAGGTTGAGGTAACTGTCACATATAGTCCTGTATGGGTGGACAACACCTTACGGACAGGGAAGTTTTGCCATAACAACATGGCGAAGGTTGACTCCTCGCCATGAAATATCGGAAAGCTGTATCTTGGACAAACTTTGTCTGATTTTCACCAGATTTAAGATAAGATAAGATAAGATAAGATAAGCCTTTATTAGTCCCACAACGGGGAAATTCCAGGATTGCAACAGCACAGGGATAGCAACACTCAGAGCAACAATCAGAAGGCAAGAAAAAAAAACAAGCAAGCAAGAGCAGCTAATATACATATGTACAGTATATTACTATAATATATATATATATACACACACACAGAGACACACAGTGCAGAGCATTGTAGCTGGATGGAATAAATATATGAATATGTAAACACAGTGCGGAGCATTGTAGCTAGATGGAATAAATATGTAAATATATAAACACCCACAGTACGGAGCAATGTAGCTAGATGGAATAATATTTAGATATATAAACACACAGTGCGGAGCATTGTAGCTAGATGGAATAAATATATAGATATATAAATATAAACACACCCAGTGCGGAGCATTGTAGCTAGATGGAATAAATATGTAAATATATAAACACACACAGTGCAGAGCATTGTTGCTAGATGGGATGAAACAGCACAACCGTCTACTTAGTTATCATACATGGTATGATTATGTGCCCATACATATTCTCACTCTCCATAGCGACCGGTATTTTCCTACTTGTATGCCGGAGGGGACCATTGTGTAAGTCTATTGCATCTTTGCATTCAAAAAAACTATTAGTTTGTTACGTCTTTTTGCTATCTCTGCGAGCAGCCCTGCTTAGGTTGTACAGTCTGACAGCCGTTGGAAGGAAGGACCTGCGAAACCTCTCAGTTGTGCACCTGGGATGATGTAGTCTGCTGCTAAATGAGCTCCTCAGTGCATTCAGTATGTCCTGCATAGGGTGGAACTCGGACTCCAGCAGAGATGACAGTTTAGCCACCGTCCTTCTCTCTCCTATCTCCTCCACCGGATCAAGGCGCTGCCCCAGGACAGAGCTAGCTTTCTTGATCAGTTTGTTCAGTCTCTTCCTATCGGCTGCTGTAATGCCACTGCCCCAGCAGACCACTCCAAAAGTGATGGCTGATGCCACCACCGTGTCATAGAATGTCTTCAGCAGCGCGCCTTGTACACCAAAAGACCTGAGTCTCCTCAGCAGGAACAGCCTGCGCTGTCCCTTCTTGTAGAGTGCGTCAGTATTGTGTGACCAGTCTAGTTTATTGTTCAGATGAACACCCAGGTACTTATAGGCTGTCACCATCTCGATGTCTGTTCCCTGTATATTTACTGGTGCTGTGAGGGGTTGTGCTTGCCTGCGACAGTCCACCACCAGCTCCTTAGTTTTCCTCGCATTGATCTGGAGGCAGTTCCGATGGCACCAGTCCACGAAGTCCTGGATAAGCCCTCTGTACTCAGCTTCATCTCCATTGGAGATGAGGCCGACGATCGCAGAGTCATCAGAGAACTTCTGTAGATGGCAGTGTGTTGTGTTGTGTGAGAAGTCCGCAGTATAAAGAGTGAACAGGAAGGGAGCCAGCACCGTTCCCTGGGGGGCCCCTGTGCTACTGATGATCGTGTTGGACACACAGTCCCGGGTTCTCACAAACTGAGGCCGGTTTGTGAGGTAGTCCAGGATCCATGATGACAGGTGCTGGTCCACCCCTGCGCACAGCAGCTTGTCCTTCAGGATCATCGGTTGGATGGTGTTGAAAGCACTGGAGAAGTCAAAGAACATGATCCTCACCATATTCCCGGGCTTCTCTAGGTGGGACAGAGAACGGTGAAGGAGGAAGATCACCGCATCCTCCACCCCAATGCCATGCTGGTAGACGAACTGAAGTGGATCCATCGCTGGTTCCACCAGGGGGCGGAGGTGAGCAAGGAGCAGTCTCTCCAGGGTCTTCATCAAGTGGGACGTCAAGGCCACCGGTCTGTAGCTGTCCAGGTCTTTGGGGTGGGAAGTTTTTGGTACAGGTACCACACAAGATGTTTTCCACAGCTGTGGTACCCTCCCCAGTTTCAGGCTCAGGTTGAAGATATACGTCACAATCCCACACAGCTTGTCTGCACAGGACTTGAGGAGCTTTGCGCTGATGCCGTCCGGTCCCGACGCCTTCCTCGCCTTGATCTTCCTCAGCTCCGTCCTCACCTGGGTCCTGGTCAGGGTCAGGATGGGGGGCTGTGTGTTGGGAGTGGGGGGGGTGTTGGTGGAGTGAGGGGTGGGCAGCAGGACTTGATTTCTTTAGAGGCAGCAGTGGTTGTTGTGCAGACAGAGGGGAGAGCGGTTGGTCAAACCTATTGAAAAACAGATTCAGGTTGTTCGCCCACTCCCTGCCCCCCGTGGCCTGGGGGGAGGTATTCTGGAGCCCAGAGATGGTTTTGAGGTTTCTCCAGTCCCCGCTGATGTCACTCTGTTGCAGCTTGTCCTCCATCTTCTTCCTGAAGCTGTCCTTGCCTACTCTGATCTTTCTCCTCAGCTCCCTCTGTACGGACTTCAGCATCTCCCTATTCCCCGACCTGAAGATCCTCTTCTTCTCTCTCAGAAGTGCTTTTATCTCAGGGTTGATCCAGGGTTTGTTGTTTGAGTGACGCCGTATGGTCTTGGTGGGAACGGATTTGTCCACACAGAAGCTGAGGTAGTCCGTGAAGGTGTGAATGAGGCCATCAATGTCCTCACCATGTGGATTGCAGAGCTGCTTCCAGGCGGTGGCTTCAAAACAGCCCTTTAGAGTGTCCATTGTCTCCTCAGACCATAACTCCACAGTGTGCATGGCCGGAGGTTGTCTGTGCACTAGGGGTTTGTACACCGGCCGGAGATGAACCAAGTTGTGGTCCGATCTCCCGAGTGGGGGGAGTTGTGATGAGGTGTACGCCTCCTTAGTGTTTGCGTAGAATAAGTCCAGTGTTTTATTGTCTCTAGTGTGGCATGTGACATACTGGGTGAATGTGGGTAAAATGGGAGATAGTGAAACATGGTTGAAATCGCCTGAGATGAGGAGATGAGCATCTGGGTGTTCAGTCTGCAGCCTGCTGGTTACTGAATGGATGACGTCACACGCTGTCCCAGCGTTCGCCGTCAGATTTGCATAAACAACAATGCAGATCACGTGTGAGTGTTCTCTCGGGAGATATGTAGGCCTCATGCTAACAGCTAGCAACTCAATGTCTTTGCTGCAGTGTCGTTGTTTAACAGTGATATGTCCCGGTCTGCACCAGTTGTTATTAACATACATTATCACTCCACTGCCCCTTGCTTTGCCACTGTCATTTTAGTACAGAAGTACATTTTAGTACATTTTAGTACAGAAGTGTTTCCATGGTGACCAGCATGCTCCAATGGCTTTCTCGCCATGCAAAACATGACAGTTACAGCTCAGACAATCCTCGTCTGATTTGGATGAAACTTTGCACTAATCATACAAATCTCACTCTGAACACATCTGCATATCAATATTCACAAAACTGTCACACCACCACCTACTGCTGACATGAGGTACTGCACAAAATTGTTTCAAATTTTGCGCAAAGACCAGTAGTCACAATGACATGACATTTTCAGTGGTTTCTCAGAGTGCATTGGACTACCCTCAGTGGAAGTCACTTTTGTCCTGTGATAAGCACAGTTGCCATGGAAACCTACTCCTTGCCTTTCAATAATGGACACTTGTACATTGGACAAACTTGGTTCAATTTTCACCAATTTTTTTACAATCGATATTAGTCCTGCACCAAATGTGTCTACATAAAAATAATAAGCAAGAGTTTTAGCGCCCCTATTGATTAAAGAAACAATTGCTGACAACTTTTTTCTTTCTTTTTTTCTCACCAGCAGAAAAAAAAATGACATGAAGGAATGACTAGGGCTCACTGACAGTACATGTACATAGTACAGAACTGTTTCCATGTTGACCAGCATGCTTCAATGGCTTCCTCGCATTGCAACTCTTGACCTAGCTTGAGCTTTATAGACTCGTGTGATTTGGACCAAACTTTGTACAAATCATGCTGATCCCACTCTGAATGTGTCTGGATATCAAAATTCACAAAACTGTCACACCAGCGCCTACTGTTGACAGGAGATACTGCACAAAAGTGGATCAAATTTTGCGCAATCAAAAGTAGTCACAATGACATGACATTTTCACTGGTTTCTCAGAGTGCATTGGACTACCCTCGGTGGAAGTCACTTTGTCCTGCGATAAGCAAAGTTGCCATGGAAACCCATTCCTTGCCATTCAAGTTTTTTTTTTTTTTTTTTTACTTTGGAGGCTTGGGGAAGTCCAAGGGTCACCAAATGTCGAACATAAGTCAAGGTGACTCTCTTCTTTAGTTCTGTATCAGTCTGCAACATGTACTTAAAATGTTAAGTGTTACAAAGGACACATGTCCAAGTTTACCTTATAACCATATGTTGGACAGTTCTAAATTGGACAAACTGTGTCGGATTTTCACTGTAATTGCCATGACGGACTTTAGTCCAACTCTGCATGCACCTACATAAGAATATTTGATAAAAGTTATAGCACCACTTACTGTTCAAATGAAGTTCTTGCCAAATGGTTTACTTTATTATTCCCGCAGCCCTTGCAGCAACAACGGGAAATTTTCCAAGACAGCAAGGTACGACGGGCGCTGGGTTATGTGTGTGTGTGGGGGGCGAAAGGACCGTTTACACCTGCCTGCAGGTTTAATTATTTATTATTATTCTGACTAAATGATCGCATTTTTCACCCTCTGAACGTTAACCAACACGCATTTTTTTTGCAAACCCCTAAGGTGCAGCAAAACGTTCGATAAACTGGAAAAGATATGTGCCCCCCAAACCCAATTTTTGTGGGAGGGGTCAAACGTACAAGGTCAATGGAAACTGAAGACCGTAAACTTTGCTGTAGAGACATAAAATTTTGGTGAGGTGTGCATCACCTTAAGACATGCAAAAAACATTATTGTGGCCCATACCCACAACCAACAGGAAGGCCTCCATCTTGCCTCAAAGTCGCCCGACCTCCAATTCGGTAAAAAGTCACACCTCACATTTGAATGAACTAGTCCTAGGGACCTGCTCCGATTGAGCTCATTTTTACATGGCGGCATCTATAGGCATTGACCATTAAAAATTGCATAAATTAAGTCAAAATCTCAAACGGTGCGACCAGGGTGCCGTGGTGAAGTTTGACTCCTCCCCTTACAACTTCAAACAGCTGTAACTAGGGCAAAACTTGTCCGATGTCCACCAAATTTTCCATGATGGAAAATAGTCCTGCACCGAACACATCTACATCAAAATACCTGACAAAAGATATAGTGCCACATAGTGGTTAACGAAAGAATTGCTAAAACCTGTTTTATTTATTACTCACGTGTCACTTGCCAGACTGATGTGGAATATTCTGAGATTCATCACACCACAGGGATGATCATAACTGCACATCAACTTTAGCATGACATCATATGTGTTACCATGGGCACACCCTCCTTGCCATTCAATCCTTGATCTTGTTTGGAGTATTAGGAACGACCTGTAGTCATGCAGTCTTGAACTTTGGTTGAGGTGACTGTCATATATGTAGTCCTATATGGGTGGACAACACATAACTGACAGGGAAGTGTTGCCATGGTGGCATGGCGAAGGTTGACTCCCCGCCATGAAACATCAGAAAGTTGTATCTTGGAAAAACGTTGTCTGATTTTCACCAAATTTTCTACAATGGATAATAGTCCCACCCTGAATGCTATTAAATAAATAATAATAATAATAATAATAATAATAAATGCTATTACTAAATAACAAAAGTTAGAGTGCCGCCTAGTGGTTACAACATCGGACCCTTGTAAATTGGACAAACTTTGTACGATTTGCATCAAATTTTCTCCGATCAATATTCGTCCTGCCCCGAATGTATCTATATACAAATAATAAACAAAAGTTACAGTGCCCCCTAATGATTAAAGGAAGAATTGCTGACATCTGTTTATTTTTCTCTCACTAGCTGAAAAAAAATGACATGACGGAATAACTAGGGCTCGGCGTGCTTCAATGGCTTTCTCGCCATGCACAACATGACAGTTACAGCTGAGACAATCCTTGTCTGATTTGGACCAAACTCTTCACAAGTCATACTAATCCCGCTCTGAACACGTCTGCATATCAATATTCACAAAACTGTCACACCAGCACCTGTCATACACCTGTCAAACAGTCATATCATAACTTAGGGATCAGTAGATTGAGATGATGTGAAGTATGTGGTAACTTTATAGCTTATTTTTCTTTGAAGTGCTTTAAAATGTTACAAAAGTGTGTGTGTGTGGGGGGGGGGGGACCTCACATTCTAGTCATGCAAAAGTTAACAATTTGTTTTGTGAACAGATCCAAATAAGAAAGCTGCTCCAAGAACTATGAGTCCAAATGAGTGTATTCAAGACCTTTGTCTCTTTAAAATGGAGTCCTCTATCAACTCCTTCAAAATGGGAGAAAACAGGCAACCTTCTCATTTACAGACAGCATAATACATGTTATCTCCACTGCAACAAACTTCGGACTGACTCCTCAGCCTCACAACAACTCCATTTTAAAGACCATGCGCCTCCCACTGGGCATATCATTCATGGAAAAAACATAGTTCAAGAAATATTTCTATTAAAACAGTTTACAGTGCACCAGCTTCCAATATACAGTATCTCACAAAAGTGAGTACACCCCTCACATTTTTGTAAATATTTTATTAAATCTTTTCATAGGATGACACTGAAGATATGACACTTTGATATAATGTAGCCAGTGTACAGCTTGTACAACAGTGTAAATTTGTTGTCCTCTCAAAATTACTCAACACACAGCCATTAATGTCTAACCTGCTGGCAACAAAAGTGAGTACACCTCTAAGTGAACATGTCCAGATTGTCCCCAAAGTCTCAATATTTTCTGTTGCCACCATTACTTTCCTGCACCGCCTGAACTCTTCTGAGCATGGAGTGACCATGAAGTCAACCAGGGCTTCATTTTATTTGCACATTTTGTTTATTGGCTTGGTTTTAAATGTGCAGTTGGCACATGACAAAGGCACATTAAAAGTGCATAAAAACACAATAACAGTTCTGGGGTTGAGCAGAACTTGAAGTAGTAGAAATATTTTCCCTCTTAAACAGTAATTAAATAAATAGAATGGAAAAAGTACAATTCTGTAAATAACCATTTTGGTCACATGTTGGTCACATGAAAATAAGCTTGGGTTTTCTCTGTTTCTGCTTCTGTAATTAGGTATGTATGAATCAGTATTAAGGCCACATATGAAAATTTATTTTCTGAAATGATGACAGAAGTTGTATACAAATAAAGATGTATTTTCTCAATAAAACTAACATTATGCTTAGCCAGGGTGTGAATTTAAAAAGGAGCCTAGTCAACAGAGGTGCTGTACCACATTAAACCTAATTATATAAAGAAAGCATAGACACAAATTAATACTTGCTGATTCTGAATTGTCTGATTTTAAGGGAACTCACATTAAAAAGTCACTAATGATGCACTCATTTCAGGTAACAACAATTTATTGCAACATAAAAAAGACGTCTACACACTACAAATCAATTAAATGAAGTTACTCAGACTATCACTACATTTACTTAAGTAAACATACATCTTTTTCTTCATACATGTAATCAAGAGAGAGTAAAAAAAAAGTTAAAAGTGTAGCGGGTTGTTTCAACCCCCACAACACAGAGACAGAACACAGAGACAGTCAGCTCGCACTCCTTGGTTTTTCCCGCTGCACTACTGAGATGTAATGTGCCATGCATGTATTGTGATGAAATGTGCCATTCATGTATCGTGATGCAATGTGCCGTTCATGTATTGTGATGTAATGTGCCATTCATTTATAGTGTTCATGCGTCCTGTCCTTACTGTGACCTAGAGGCTGAGATCAATATGTAGATGTGCCTTGTAACCTCTTTGTCCTGCAAGCCGGAGCAGAGGCTGCATCTGCCTATTGTTATGTAGGTCTTACAAATGCAAATGTCTCATGCCTGTTCTGCAGTCCCTTTGATCAGACCAACTGCTGTGAATCTGCTTTGATGTATTGTTTGAGTTTGGTATAAATACTGCACAGGTTCTGTAACACACCCTCTCATTCCCACTTCTGCAACTGCTGCTGCTGGACACAGACATTGTGTCCTCCTTCTCTGAGAGCCATTTGGGCTCGCTCCCGGCGCGCATGCACGGCGCCGGGAGCGGAGTCCGTGACAGCAGTATGATAATAAACTCTACTTAAAACCACAGCATTGCTGCTTATTATATGATAATAAAACCAACTTAAAACCTACAGCATCACTGCCATTATTTTTTTATCATCCGCTGCAAAAGTACAATTAAAGCATATCAATAAACCCACTGAACACTTATCTAAAATGATGGGACAATTCATCATGGGATATCTTTATACTGAAAGGCCACATCAGGTGATTAATGTTACTTAATCTCCGCATGCCTCCTCCTCCATTTCTAGTTCGTATAGATAACCATTTAAACCCACTTCATCATAGGGACTGGGCACTATTTACTCGTCCACAGTAACCATCCATTCACAGGACAACGTTTGGACCAACTTTGACTAACATTTTGCCAAATGCCAAATGAAAAGATTGATAACATTAACAAACATTGCACATTGACTCTTGTCCTTTGTTCTTTTAAATCACCACGTGTGAGCAGGAACCTCTTTTTATAACTACACATTCCATTACACACACATATCAGTCAAACAAAAATTTCTAGGAGAGCTAAGGATGCAAAAAGCACCTACTTAAAAGCTTGAGTAATGACTTCAGTCTTGAAGGTTTTGAGGTTCTTCTCCAAAATTTAGAACAATTTTCTTATCATTTTCTACTTTTCTCTGTAAATTTATCTAAATTTGAAGCCATTTTCCTCAAATTTGTAATTCCCTCTTGTAAAATTGACTTTTCTTGTACATTTCATACTTTATTATAAATTTGTGGATTATTTTATGACTAATTTTAGTCTATTTTTAAATAAAATTACTGGGGTTTATTTTTATACACTTGAAAGAGATTGTGATAAAATTTTGACTTTTTTTTTCCTTATACAATTTACATTTTTGACCATAATTTTGCAGAGCAACAACAGAACAATAATTTAACTGCAATTGGAATGGTCACACGTGCGAGGTGCTTCTGAAGTTCGTGTGGATGTCAAGTCATTGATATCTAGGAAACTCGCAAATTTTCAATCTTCTTTGCTGACCTTCACGCCACCTGCAGAGAAAAATAAGAACAGTTAGTTACATGTCAACTCCAGTTATTCAGAAAACTGATACATCTGTCATTCTGACCCCTTACAGAAATTCCGAATAAGGGAGAAACAAATTCATTTCAGAGGAACATGTATATTTCAAAAACCTTCAGTGAGAACTACTACCAAGCAACACTGTGTCTCGGTGCAGGGAGTCAGACTGTGGAACGCTTTTGGAGCTGAATTCAAATCATGTACAACGCTTGGACAATTTAAACAAAAACTAAATGAAGAAATACTCCAAACATATATACAAAGTGACATGTAAAATCACATAAGGATTATTATATCCAGTCTGTGTTATGCTGTTGCTTAGTTTTGTTTTGTCACGTTTTGTTTTAGCTTTGATTTGTTTTGCAGTTACTTTTATTTATTTTATTTTTTTTTTTTTTGACTTCTTAGATGGAACATGGGTGGGCAATATAAGCTGCGGCTTCAGCCATCACCCTTTTAGGATAATTTATGTTGAACTGTTTAATCCGAGGAGTTATTGTTTAATTTGACCCTGTTGGATTGTTTTTCCCCTGGTATATTGTTCTGTACTTTTTTTTAATCTAATCTATCTGAAATAAAGATTCAATGGGCAAAAAGTCAGCATCCAAGACCAAATTGTTCCCCTCTCTTGTTTGTCATCCATGAATATACAATAAAATAACTTTATACAACCCACATAGTTATAGGCCAGGATCCCAAGGTGTACCTGTGTAGCAAGCTTCGTGATTCTGCCTTTACTCATTGCACAGTAAGAGGGCATCGGGAATGCCAACCTTAACCTTTGACGTTTTGACCCCAAACCCAGAGTCAGAAGTCAAAAGTTCAAGGTGAAACTATGTACCAAGATATGTTGTTTGAATGTTGTTTTGCCTTCCACTTTCATATGTTTTCTCATTTTTACACATGGTTTATGTTCAACATAAAATGGGTTGCCACCACACCAGAGTGTTTAAGCCAGAGGAAACACTGAACAATCATTGCAGCAATCTACCCCAGGCCTGGGCAAAGCTCTCCCTTGTCGCTGACATCTAGGAAACTGGATTCCACCTGCACGGAAAAATAAGAGCAGTTTGTGGGCTATATTAATCATATATTCCATAACCTACATATGTTGAAGCATGTGGGAATGTTTGGTGATTACATATGTAAGGCGACTTCACACCTCAGAAAGGACAAAGACTCTCACCCGCCAGTGTAAGAACAAAGACTTTCCCAGACACTGTGGTGGAGACCGGAGGAGCTGCCCTCACCCCCCAGGGCCATGAGGAGGAGTACGGAGACAATGGGGGAGATTAAGATAATGAGGGATGTCAGCCTTTGATATGCATGTCTTTTGTTATGTGCAAGTATAAGTTGATAGAGCCGAAACTGTTCGGTCTCTTTTTTCCTTCTTCTGCTGCTGCACTAGGATGAGACTTGTTAGGGGAGCTGATAATAAACTTTGGTTTATGAATCACATCGCCTCGTTATTTCAAGCTCCTCTACACTGGTGACCCTTACGCGAGAATGGACCAGAGGCGTTCCCCCGCGATCGACTCATCTGTGGCGACCCAGGCAGACGCCGGCGTCCATGCAGACAGGGGAACAGATGGACGACATTCCCCCACGGCAGAAGTGATAGAGAGGGCTCAACCGAGCACCAGCGCCGCGGAGAGAGCCGAAGCAAGGCACTCTCACCCTGCGGACACATCAGTGACGGTCTACACAAACGCCGTCACCGTCAACCTGCCGGACTTCTGGCAAGAGGACCCCGCCTCGTGGTTTCAGCAAGCTGAAGCCCAGTTTGCACTTGTGGGCATCACGGCTGACGATACAAAGTTCTATCACATCGTCACCAAACTCAATGCCGCCACTTCGAGATGTGCGCGGAGCATAATCCAGCGGCCGCCGGCCCAGGACAAATATGAAGAACTGAAAGCGACCATCGTGGCAAATTACGTCCCCTCAGCCGAGGAGAGAGCCGAGAGGATCTTGGCGGTCTACGGCCACAGAGGATGCAGACCCAAGGCCCTCATGGAGGACTTGCTGCAACTTAAAGAAGAGGACAATGACAACTTCCTTTTCCATTTCATATTCCTCAGTATGCTGCCACCACACATGAGAGGGACGCTGGCCAACATGCGATGCAGCACCCAGCAAGACTTCCGCACGCTAGCTCACGAAGCTCAACGGCTCGTCAACGCCTGCAAGGAGCAGACACCCACAGCAGCATCCGCAGACCTCAACACTGACGTCCGGAGCCACGAGGAGCCACAAATCACTGAGCAGAGCCAGCCCGCGGTGACAGCGACACGCCCAGGACGCAACAGACGGAGCGACGTTTGTTATTACCACCACCGCTTTGCCGAGAAGGCTTACAAATGCGTTCCCCCCTGCAAAATCACGATTTCCGGAAAACGCCGAAGCCGAGAGCTGTTAACAGCGGTGGTTCTCGGTGAAAAAAGCAAGCTTTTATTTGTGACGGACGGACACACCGGCAAGCAGTTCCTTATCGACACGGGAGCTCAACTAAGTTTTGTCATGCCCTCACAAGCAGACCGGGCCATGGGCACCCGGGGCAATGGAGCGGTGGCAGCCAACGGCTCCATCATCGACACTTTTGGTGAAAAGAGCCGGCACCTCAGCATCCACGGCCGCAACTATAGATGGACATTTGTTGTAGCGGCAGTGAGTTTTAACTTGTTGGGTGCAGATTTTTTGTATGCACATGGGTTATTAGTTGATCTAGCGAACAGGCGCTTGGTTAATGCACTGTCCTTTGCTTCTATTCCCTGCTCAGCCCAACTTTCTCCACCACCCATGCAGGCTAGCGTCACCACAGCAGGAGGTAAGTTTGATCAACTCCTCACCCAATTTCCAGCACTCACAATTCCCAAATTCTCAGCCACAGTGGCTAAACACGGGGTTGAACATTTTATTCCCACAACGGGCCCACCCGTGTTCGCCAAAGCTCGGCGCTTAGACGCGGCCAAGCTCGCCATAGCTCGGGACGAGTTTACTACCCTTGAAACATTAGGCATTATTAGACGCTCGAAAAGCTCCTGGGCCTCACCACTTCACATGGTTCCAAAATCCGACGGTTCTTGGAGACCGTGCGGCGATTACCGCAGATTAAACCATTTGACAGCCCATGACCGCTACCCAATTCCTCACATTCAGAACTTTTCACTGCACCTGGCGGGTGCGCGCATTTTTTCAAAAATAGACCTGGTCCGCGGTTACCATCAAGTCCCAGTTCGAGCAGAGGACATTCCTAAAACAGCTGTAATAACCCCTTTCGGCCTTTTTGAATTTTTGCGGATGCCTTTCGGCCTCAAAGGCGTGGCTCAAACCTTTCAGCGGATGATGGACGCAGTATTACGCGACCTCCCTTTTGTTTTCGTCTACCTCAACGATATGCTGGTAGCCAGCCCGTCTGAGGAAGAACACGAGCAGCATCTCACTATGGTTTTTCAGAGGCTAGAAGAGCACGGGTTAATAATCAATCCAGCCAAATGCAAATTTGGTGTGTCACAAATTGATTTTTTAGGACACAGAGTTTCTCCGAAGGGGGCAGTCCCACTTCCAGACAAAGTTCACGCGATAAAAAGTTTCCCACGGCCACAAACGGTCAAATCGCTGCAAGAATTTTTAGGAATGGTTAATTTTTACAACCGTTTCCTCCCCCACGCAGCTCAGCTCATGCAGCCCCTATATGACGCGCTCAGAAAACAGAAAGCTTCCAACGCGGTCGAATGGACCCCGGAGCGCGAACGTGCCTTCGCGGAAGTAAAAAGCGCCCTAGCTAATGCCACATTGTTGGTTCACCCCGATCCCTCGGCCCGCATTGCGCTAACCACAGATGCTTCGGACCTGGCTATAGGGGCAGTTGTAGAACAACATGTCAGCGGAATCTGGCAACCTTTGGCATTCTTCAGCAAATCGCTAAACCAAACCGAGCGTAAATGCAGCATTTTTGACAGGGAGCTGCTAGCGCTTCATTTATCCATCCGCCATTTCCAGTTCTGGTTAGAAGGGCGGAGTTTCACGGCTTTTGTAGACCACAAACCGCTCACCTTTGCTATGGCTAAAATTTCCGAACCGTGGTCAGGCAGGCAACAAAGACAGCTGGCTGCAATTTCAGAGTTCACCACAGACATTCGACATGTGGCAGGCAAACTTAACGTGGCAGCAGACTGCCTCTCTCGCGCTGTGACATCGTCAGAGCGCGAGGAGACAGATTATACTACCTCAGCCGCGGAACTCTTCACCAACGCGGACACATACGCGGCCCCAATCCATGCAGGGATAGATTATGCAGCCATGGCAGAGGAACAAAGCAGTGACGCGGACGTGCGCGCACTCTTGTCTGGACCAACAGGGTTAAGGCTGGAGGAAATGGGTTTACGCGACGGCGTGCCCCCCCTAATATGTGATATTTCAACCGGCCGACCTCGGCCGTTAGTCCCAGCTACATGGCGCCGCCGTATTTTCGACTCAATTCACTCCCTCGCGCATCCAGGTGTGCGCGCCTCGGTTAAAATGGTCGCCGAAAAGTTTGTGTGGCCTGGCCTGCGCAAAAACGTAAAAGAATGGGCAAAAACTTGCATTTCTTGTCAGCGCGCCAAAATACACAAACACACAAAAGCCCCTCTGGAGCCTTTTCCAATCCCTGCTAGAAGGTTCGACCACGTTCATGTCGACCTCCTGGGGCCACTACCTTCCTCCAAAGGTTTCACACACCTGTTAACAATGATAGACCGTACCACGCGCTGGCCAGAGGCAGTCCCTCTGGCGTCAATCACAGCGGAGGAAGTCGCTCGTGTTTTTTTGACAAACTGGGTGGCACGTTTCAGCGTCCCATCGGACATCACGTCCGATAGGGGGCCTCAATTTGTCTCGGAGCTTTGGTCAGCCATGTCCAGCAGCTTAGGGGTGACAATTTACCGCACCACCGCTTATCACCCTCAGGCTAATGGGTTATGCGAGCGTTTTCACAGGTCTTTAAAGGCCGCCCTCAGAGCCTCACTAACGGATACAAATTGGGTAAATAAACTTCCCTGAGTTTTAATGGGGTTGCGTGCTGCGCCTAAAGAGGATCTAGACGCCTCTCCAGCAGAATTAGTTTTTGCACAACCTCTCAGGCTCCCAGGTGAATTTTTACCAGAGAACTCAGAGCCAGGGCATCTTCCAGCCCCGAGGTTTTTAGGCAGCAACGGACCGGACTCTCTCCCCGGACCGGCACATCACTCTTTTCCACGGGTTTTTGTCCCCCAAGCTTTAAAAAACGCTGAATTCGTTTTTGTTAGGCATGAAGCTTTAAAACCAACTTTCCGCCCACCATACGATGGGCCATTCAGAGTGCTGGAACCTGGTGATAAACACTTGTTGTGCTTGATTTTGGGGATAGAAAAGAAACAGTCAGCATTGACAGACTTAAATCTGCCTTCTTGTTGAGAGACGAGCCTGCACGGTTGGCGAGAGCACCTCGGCGGGGTAGACCCCCCCAAGAGAAAAGACTCAGCCCCCCTGCAGGGAACAATTAATCACTCTCCTCCCCAAGCTGCAGATTCCTTACAGGAAGGTCCCAGCAGGATGCCCAAGCGGACTCACAGCAGATTCGGGAGAAGATTAAAACCCAGACAGCACAGGGACTGATGCAAACTACTCAACAGTTGTTCACTAATTGTGCTGTAACAGTTTAGGACTGACTTGTGATTTTACTATGCTGTTATGATTACCACTGAACTCTCTTAGGAGCATGGCTACTGGAAAGTTTCTTCTGTGGCAAGAGGTGTAGCAGTTAGTATGTCATAGTAATTATCTTAAACTGTGAATTTTTCTATTGTCCTTTTCTTAGTCCTTTGGGGGGGGGGGGGGCTATATTAATCATATATTCCATAACCTACATATGTTGAAGCATGTGAGAATGTTTGGTGATTACATATGTAAGGCGACTTCACACCTCAGAAAGGACAAAGACTCTCACCCGCCAGTGTAAGAACAAAGACTTTCCCAGACACTGCGGTGGAGACCGGAGGAGCTGCCCTCACCCCCCGGGGCCATGAGGAGGAGTAAGGAGACAATGGGGGAGATTAAGATAATGAGGGATGTCAGCCTTTGATACGCATGTCTTTTGTTATGTGCAAGTATAAGTTGATCGAGCCGAAACTGTTCGGTCTCTTTTTTCCTTTTTCTGCTGCTGCACTAGGATGAGACTTGTTAGAGGAGCTGATAATAAACTTTGGTTTATGAATCACATCGCCTCGTTATTTCAAGCTCTTCTACAAGTTAATTGTTTTATCTCCAGTCATTTAGAAAATTGATACTTACCATCTCGAATTCTGACCCCTTACAGGAAAACAGGGCGTGAGTATGGCATGTGAGTTATGGCAACTTCTTGTCCATTGGCAGTAGGGGGCGCTGTCGATATGTCATTCTTTATTATAGAAATTATCATCATTGGCTCCCTATTCACCACACAAAATTTGGTTGAAATCAGTCAATTTATGCAAGAATACAAGCAATTGGAAGGGTGATGGCGATACTGCTAACTCAGCCACCCCGTATCTACCTGACTTTTGTCCAGGTACTCTGTTTTCCACCCACAGGCCAAAGACATGTATGCCACATTAACCGACATCAACTGAGGATAAACTGTCCTTAGGTTTGAATGTGAGACTGAATGGTTGTCATTGTGTTGGCTCTGCGATGGACTGGCAATCTATTCAGGGTGTATCCTGCCTCTTGTTCAAAGATGTTGGGATAGGCTCTTGCGACCTGAAAAGGATTAAGCAGTTGAAGATAAATGTTTCATTTTATTCTGCCCATCTGGTCCTTCATTTGAAGTTACATAGAATGTCATTATCATAGTGCAAATATTAACCATATCCTTTACTTTCATGCGTTAATTAGCAGGGCATCACAGGGAATTGAAACCCATTCTGGCAAGCAAGAGTAAAGTAAAGTAAAACCTGCATTACATTTAAGATGTGAAGCAGTATTTAATATCATGCCATATTGAGTTCTGTTAAATTAGTTTACTATATAGTGACAATTCCGTCTTAGCCTTTGTTGTGATAATTACAAATAAAAAAAAAAATCATTTTATTTCGAACAAAAAGGAAAAAAAACAAAACAAAACAAATGACAAGTGCAATAAAAGTGACAGTATACAGTGCTCGGAAGGGAGAAGAAAGAAGTTAACACTTATTTACTCCAACTCCTCTTTTCCCTAAATACAACCCATGTGAAATCTATACCTATTACCTCAATTAAGACCCCAAGTTGACAATTAACTATATTTTATACATATCAACATTGACACCAATCCATCCCTACATACATGCAGTCCATACATTTATACCCAGCCCCAAACAACACAGATATGCATAGTACTGTCCCACCTACCCTATCATAGTGTTGCAGATTGAGCTTAATGCATAGTACATATTAACACTACCCCTCTAACATATGATGATGATGATGATGATAGAGTCTCGTGTCGCTGGCGATGCATGAGTATCTTGCGAAGTATAGTTCACCAATGTGTCTTCTGGTGGGAGATGAGTCCAATCTTGGACAAACAAACTCTGTTGTAGACACTGCAGATAAGAGTTGTGTTACTGCTGGAAGATGGCATAGCTGAAGCCTTCCTTCGAGCTTCATATTAACACTACCCCTCTAACATATATCCTTTTAGCAAATAATGTTTATACCTATTTTTGAATTGATTTCTGTTTGTACATAGTTTCAGTTCCAGCTCCAGACTGTTCCACAAATCCACCCCACATACAGATATGCACATACTTTTCTTAGTTGTTTGTACCTTAGGTTTTGTAAAGTTTAAGTCTCCTCTCAAATTATAATCATTGTCTCTTTTTTTTTATTTTTTTTTGTATATTACTTGGGAGTTGATTATTAATTGCCCTGTACATTACTTGTGCTGTGTTATATTTAACTAAATCCATGAACTTTAAGGCATGTGACTTTAAAAATAATGAGTTGGTATGGTCACTATATCCTACATTATTTATTATCATTATAGGGTTTTTTTTTTTTTTTTTTTGTAATGTGCATATTGGCTGTAGGTTGGTCTTGTAGGTCTTTCCCCAGACCTCTACACAGTAGTTAAGATATGGTAAAAACAGTGAATTGTACAGTAAGAATAATGATTTTCATACCTGTCAAGGCATACCTCATGCCTCCCTTATTGGGGGGGCCTTCACACCTGTACTGACCTCATGCCTCCCTTATTGGGGGGGCTTTCACGCCTGTACTGAGTACTTAAAAACTGTATTTATCGGCAGATGAAAGAAAACTGAAGCAAAAAAAAAAAACAAAAACCAAACAAACAGCAACTGCAACATGAACTATTTCAAATTCATTCATTTATGCTGCCAATGCTGAAACAAAAGCAGAATGGATTTTTGTTTCATAAGTTAAGTATCAGAAATAATTCTCTTTGAAATTGTGTTAATAATAATAACAATGAAAATATCAATCTTATTCAGCCCTTTCAATATAATGCTATACATTCAGATGTACATTCTGCTGGGGGTTTCTTCCTGTTAAAAGGGAATTTTTCCTCTCCACCGTCACCAAGTGCTTGGTCACAGGGGATTGCCTGATTGCTGGGGTCTTTCTGCAACTGTGGGGGTTCCCCCTACAGTTGATAGTGCTATGAGATGACTGTTGTTGTGAAATGGCGCTATATAAATAAAGTTGAATTGAATTGAATTGAATGTAAAGCAAAGTTCCATGATACAAAATAACAGTACACTATAGGGGATTTGGGCTACCTCTAAGCATGTTTGTTAAGATTTTAAAGCATTTTTTTTGTTATATTTAGGTAATATTTGAAGGTGAATAATACTGTCCATACCTGAAAACATTTGGAGATTTCTCCTTCAGTCTGGAAAGGTCTCGACCCACCATCGTGTTGCAATTGTCCGAACCAAAGCCCATTTAGCAATGTTTTCTCACACAACTTCTAACAGAATAAACGTAGCACTTATATCTAAGGGTTGACATGCAAAATGTTAAGTTTATACCAATATACAGGTTGTGCTTGGCTCAGGACTGTGGACCTATTACAGAATTAGCATAAATACTATGTTTAAAAGTGTAGTCACTGCTAGCTAGTTCAGCTACAGATTTGAGCTAACAATGGTTGATAACTGTAATATTGATAATTACAGGACTCCTTAAACGTAGCCGCCATTATCTGCCATTAAGAATAAAGTTGTTTTTGGATGGTAATACAGATTTGGAGTAATAAAAACAGTACTTTTAAAGAGATTAAAAAAAAACCCTCTTCCTTGTTGATTAGCGTTTCTTATCCGCCGCTCTACTTCTTCTTCTCTTGGTTTACTGGTGGATTGCAAACAGTTTATAGGTGCATACTGCCACTTACTGTACAAGAGTGTGCAGCATCCTGTCACGTTTTACTAGTTCCTATCAAAGCTATATTGTTCTTATAAGCCCAATATCATTTATAAATCTAAATAGAGCCTTTGTGGTTGCTCTTAGTGCCTCTCTGTCTGATCACAAAACCCCCACCAAATTCCAGTCTCGTCCTGTCTCACGTATCCTCTCCTGTATTGTTTCTCCTTCAGCTGAACACAATGAGCAGTTAAAAGAATATGACTGATATTTTCTTTGCAGCCACAGTGTGCACAATTATCATCATTCCTTTTTCCTATAACAACTAATGTACTATTTAAGTTTGTGTGATCCACTTGGAGTCTTGTCATGATGACCTCCTCCCTTCTAGTTCTTTCTTTATAATTCATTGTTGAAACAGATTTTTGAATTGTAAAATAGGCCCTGTCTTTCTGGTCCGTCTCCTACATCTCCTACCAAACCTTCATTCCAGCCTTCTTGATGATGGCTTTACCCTCTCCCTTTTTCAAGTGGCACAGTTACTGTTATATTTTTCCTCACAGCTGTTTTGACAAGTTTATCTGCATATTTGTTTCCTTTCACCCCCTTGTGGGCTGGCACCCAGCAAAACTGTATGTCTATACCACACTGATGGAGTCTCATCAAGCAGCAGTTAAGTTCAATTAAAATATATTCTCTGCAAGAACTATTTCTTTGAATGCTTTCTAAAACAGTGAGGGAATCAGAGCAGATGATCACCCTGTCAGGTCTGACTTCCTCCACCCACTGCAGAGCCATAATAACATCTACCATTTCTGCTGCATACACTGAAAGCTGGTTTGAAAGTCACTTGGATATCATTATTGTAAAATCAGGGATAAAGAGACCTATTCCTGTTACGTGTGGCTCTAGGGAGCCACACAATGAGAGCCAAGGGTGAGCCAGTGAGTCGTGATGTTTTATTGAAGGTAAGGGTGAGGGATGAGGGAAGCACAGATACTCAACACAATAACACTCATGAGCAGTACAGCGACAGAGAACACCGTTGGCACCGGGCGTAGGGGTACACAACAAGAGAGCTCACAGCAGGTAACACTCACGGGTTAAGCAGCCAGAAGAGTAGAGAGATGGCACTGGGCAAAGGACTCCAATACACAGGTCACTCATACAAGGTGGTACTCCCAAGTGATACAGTAAGGCAAGTAGCGGGTTAGCACCGGACATGGGGGTACCAAGGCACAAAACTCCTTACGGGAAACACTTACGAGTTGTGCTGAAGATGAGGCAGGGGCTGGCACCAGACGAAGGGGCTCCAGCCTAGCAGTGCTTATGTCGCAGCCCCGAGTGATCGAGGCTGCTCCTTTTTATCCTCATTGGCAGCGCCCCAGCTGATGAGGATTAATTGGCCCCAGCCGTCCCGTAACACTGACAGCTGGGAGCCTGCTGAGACGTTGTCCAATGAGAAGCAGGGATAAGGGACATGGTCTGAGCGCCGGGGCCCGGTGTCATCCCATGGTGACAGAGCCTCCCCCTCACGGTCGGGCTCCGAACGACCAGGAACACCCCAGCCCCCCCCCCCCAACCAGGGAGGGCGGAGGGGAGGCAGGACCGGAGGGAGAGAAGCAGAGGGAAAAGCAAATAAACCGATGAACCAATATAGAGTAACAGGGCGGTGAGAGAAAACAAAACAAAACAAATACAATACTCTATATCGTACAAAAAAAAAAAACAGGGCACAGATGGGGAAAAATACTAAGGATGGGTACAGATAAGACCCACCAAAAAGGTGACAATGACAAATAAAGCAATTACAGAGTATGGACAACAAGAAAACAAACACTACTCCATAAAGCAGAGACCAACTAAGAACAGGACAAGAGTGGTGAAAAACACTGAATACGGATAATAAAGGTAAAAGAAAAAACACAATACACAGCGCCATACATATATACACTGGGTCACCTAGGGGAGTGAAGGTGACAGGAACAACAGGCAATAACGGAGTACGATAAAGTGGGAAACAAAACACGTTACTCCAAACAACACACAGTCAAAGTTAAAGTCGGGACTAGGGAAAGCCCCCCATGAAGTAAACAGGAAGGATAAGGTGATCACAAAGTATGGTTGAAAAGGGGCCAAACACATTACTTCATGATGCACCGACAAGGCTAAGGATATGGTAAGGGTGATGAAAACGCTGAGTACAGATAACTAGAAAACACAACACACAGCGCTAAATACAACAAGGGTCACCTAGAGAGATAAAGGTGACAGGTAGGAACAGGATAATAAAGAAGAGAGAATGCTGAGTACCGTAAAAAAGAAAACAATACACAGCACTAAAAACACATATTCCCCTAAGGACAAAGAAGCTACGCCCGAGTGACCTTAATAACAACAAAAAGTAAGAGACACCCGAGGAGACGGCAGGGAGAGTCCAAAATGGTCAAACAATTCTGGTGGCCGCCCTGCCCATTGTCCAGTTGGTGGGCCGGGGAAGAAGAAAAGTCCGGACGGCCAACTCCAGACCCAGGATCCCAACAACCCAGGCCACCGGTAGCCGTGCCAGGCCACCCAGCAGCAAATACAGTTCGTCGGGGGGTTGGACCAGCTCGCCGAACCAGAAGACTTGCAGGTCGAGCCGTCGACCCGCATCACTCAACCACCAGGACCGTTGAGACAGGCGAAGGGTCAGAGCGAACCCCGGAGGAAGAGGCTTAGGGGAGAGCCGATGACGAGGTAGACGAGCGTCAGGCTGCAGGGAAACAGCCACCTCCTCACCGGACCTGGACAACACTGGCGTAGCACCCGCGTCGGACCCCGAATGGGCCTTAGGCGAACCCACGTTGGACACCACTGGGGCAGCACCCACGTCGGACCCCGATTGGGTCTCGGGCGAACCCACGTCGGACACCGCTGGAGCAGCACCCACGACGGATCCCGACTGGGTCGGCACCGCACCAGAACTGACCTCCAACATTGAACCTGGACCCTTCAGCACCACGAGGAACGGCAACTCCTCGCCGGCGACCCTGGAAGAAGGCTCAGAAGAGAAAACAGAACCGGGATCAGGATCACTGGCAGCGCCAGAACCCGGCGAGACGAGCTCGGACGCAGCAGGCGGCTGCACCCGGCTCATCTCCCCTAGAGACAGGCTAAAGTGCTCACAGATAAGAAGAGAGGAAAGAAAGGAGAGCACTTGCCTGATCTCGGGTTCTGACGCCGTCCAGGATTGCGAAGATCCAGGATCCGTCGTCAGGAGGTCGTTGTCAGGCTCCCACTCGGCTGCGTCGAGCCCTGCAGCCGGCACGATGGTCAGCACAGCTTGAGGTTCCTCCAGCGTTGGTAACCACGCCGACGGTCCACGCGGCGTGATGGCAGGAGAACCTTGTCCCACTGGACCAAACCGCACCTCTGTGGAGACCCGGGGACGCTGGGTCATCGTCGCAGACTCCGCGTAGCAGTCAGTCCTCCTCCTCCGTCCACAACATAGCTGCGGAGCTGCAGGCCCTCTCCTCATCCCACGACATAGACCCAAAGCCGGGGACCGCTCAGCGGAGAGAGACACAGAGGGTGCAGGATTAAAGACAAAGGTTACAGCAGGTGGTGGGAGTTTGGGGCGCTGCGGACCCCGAACTCCACCTCGAGGAGTATAGCAGAGCAAATCACAAAACTGATGTAAATAAACTGGGACTTGCCTGCCTCCTGGAGGTTGGATGGCTCCTGCTGTGGTGGACATCGCTTCCTCCTCTCCCCGCCGGGCGATAACAGAGGACCCCCTGAGAAGTCGTCTGGGGATCACTCGTGTCGTCTCCAGAAGAGGGCTCACCAGGTCAGGATTCCAAGCACACACAGCAGTCAGGAAGCACGTTGAGGAGGAGGAGATAACAGCCGGGATGAGCCAGCCCGAATGCCTTGGGATGACAGCGGGGGAAAGAGGCTCGGAGAATGGGGATGTGAAATCTCCATGCTGACGAGACAAAGAGGTGACAGCTGCGTGGGGGAAAAGGTCCTGGCAGCAACCCGGAACTGGATCCGGACGGGGTTCGTGCTGAGGCGCCTGGGCGTTGTGATGACAGCTATTCCCAGGGAGCGAAGCGAGGGGGAAACCCAGGAATCGCCGCTCCTGATCTGAGATCGAGGTGAGGAAGGCGTCGAACACGGGAAAGCTTCGTAGCCCTGGAGTCCTCTCCACCAATCTCACTGTCGCCGCCACATGCCTGAAGATGGTGACTGGATGCACAGCGGAGCTCGCGACAGCCGCTCGGCCCCGGACGTAACTGCTGTCAGCTGCGGCTCCTTGGGGGGAATCCCGAGTGACGTGGTGCAGAACGGGGGAAGCCCTCTGGGTGGCGCGAACTCCCGGGCTGGAATGGAAGCAGGAACGGGATCCCGAAGTGGGGGGAAACGTTATCCACTTCGGCTTCCTGCCAGGGTTTCCATCCAACCCGTGGAGCTTCTCTTGCTGTGTACCTGTGGCGTCAATCCTGGCACTGACCTCGAGATGGAATAAAGAGCGAGGGTGACTGTCCAGGAGATCCTCAGCACGGCCCGGATGCCAGCGTCTCGAGTTGGAGGCGTCGTGCAGGGTGAAGGGCGTCCTGTCGACTGCCCCCGGGATTGACCTCAGCTCGTCGCCCTGGCATTGGAAGTGACTCCTGGGAAATGGCATGCTAACAGCGCTGACACCCGGACAGGAAGATACAAGTCCAAACAACTCACGGCCGCCGGCAACTCGTCTGGCTGTGACATACTGTTACGTGTGGCTCTAGGGAGCCACACAATGAGAGCCAAGGGCGAGCCAGTGAGTCGTGATGTTTTATTGAAGGTAAGGGTGAGGGATGAGGGAAGCACAGATACTCAACACAATAACACTCATGAGCAGTGCAGCGACAGAGAACACCGTTGGCACCGGGCGTAGGGGTACACAACAAGAGAGCTCACAGCAGGTAACACTCACGGGTTAAGCAGCCAGAAGAGTAGAGAGATGGCACTGGGCAAAGGACTCCAATACACAGGTCACTCATACAAGGTGGTACTCCCAAGTGATACAGTAAGGCAAGTAGCGGGTTAGCACCGGACATGGGGGTACCAAGACACAAAACTCCTTACGGGAAACACTTACGAGTTGTGCTGAAGATGAGGCAGGGGCTGGCACCAGACGAAGGGGCTCCAGCCTAGCAGTGCTTATGTCGCAGCCCCGAGTGATCGAGGCTGCTCCTTTTTATCCTCATTGGCAGCGCCCCAGCTGATGAGGATTAATTGGCCCCAGCCGTCCCGTAACACTGACAGCTGGGAGCCTGCTGAGACGCTGTCCAATGAGAGGCAGGGATAAGGGACATGGTCTGAGCGCCGGGGCCCGGCGTCATCCCATGGTGACAATTCCCACATGATCTTGCTATTTTTTAGAGCTGTCTGTGGATACTTCCAGATAATTGTAAAAAATATTTCTTAACCCTTTAAGGTCCGCACCAAGAAAAAAGCAATGGAAATTTTTTCTCTTTGCATTTTTTACTCACTTAGGATAGCAATAACAACAATCAACTGTTTTTCCAAAATCAGATGCCACAGTTTTTTAGATATAGGCCTCTACCAAACGGTTGAGAGGTCTGTTCATAGTAAAAATATTATATACTTTTAAATGCATACAAAAACATTGAGAACAAGTCAAATAAATTGCTAATTTTCTTCAACAAATGAGTAGAATTTGCTCATGGGTTAGGGACTGCTCAAACACGCAGTGCCATCTAGAGGATTTTTTTAACATAGCGCAACTAAACCAAGTGGCAGAGATGGCTCATTCAGGTTGAGTTAAGCTCAATGCATTATTCAATGAGACATTGTGACTCAAAGTGTGGTCGACCAAACGGTTGCGCAGAACCTTAAAGGGTTAAATACAGTCTTGTTTCAAAACCTATTTCAGTCAATTGCCAATTTCTTTCCTTTTCTTGGATAATTTAATCTTAATTTCTGGAAATAACCACAGGGGGAACACTGCTCACTGTGGTAGACTTGGTGAACTTTATGGTCTCCATAACATATGCTCTAGCTTTATTATTAATTGTCCAGCTAAATCCCCTCCCCTTGCACTTTGAGTAATCCCAGCATTCCTGAACAGACTTTGCTGTTTTGATTTTCCTCCCCACTTCCTTTTAGCTTTAGCCAGTATGCCAGTGCAAGCTTCTCTCTTCTCAGTTGAAGCAGTATTTCCCCAGCTTCTAGCAACACTGCTTTTATTAGGATAGGTTTCACAGCTCCAATACAAATTTGCAAAGCTCTATATTGGACTCTGTCCACCTTTAGCAATAGAATCGTTACTGCTGCCCCATACACAATGCATCCATAGTCAATGGCTGATCTCATTACTGCTCTGAAGATACTCATAAATGATTGTTTATCTGTACCCCAGTTGTAGCCCACAAAAGCCTTGAGCAGACTGATGAGTTTTTTGCATTTTGCTTCCAACTTTGTAATATGAACTTTCCATGTAAATTTACTATTTAAATACAGCCCCATGTATTTAAACTGAGTCACCCTCTCCAGTGGCTGACCATATAGTGTCAGCTTGTCAAAGCCAGTCTTGCGCCTGTTTGTAAAAATCATATAACAGGACTTGCTGTTCTTCTTCTGTGGTGTTCTGCGGGGTTGCATAAAGACGCTTCACACGACATAATAATGTAGCCCTTCACGCAGCCCTTGAAGCAATGACTGGAAATTTTCCCAGCCAGCAAAGTAAGAGAGGTGCAGGGTTCCGCGGGCACGCAGGGGGCATGACAGGAAATATTCCGAGCCAGCAAGGTAGGACGGGCGCCAGGTTCCGTGGGGGCGCACGGATGGGGGGAGGCTCCTTGACAGTTCATGTACATAATACAGAGCTGTTTCCATGGTGACCAGCATGCTTCAATGGCTTCCTCGCAATGCAAAACATGACAGTTACAGCTCAAACAATCCTCGTCTGATTTGGACCAAACTTTGCACAAATCATACTGATCCCACTCTGAACACGTCTGCATATCAATATTCAAAAAACTGTCACACCACCACCTACTGCTGACATGAGGTACTGCACAAAATTGTATCAAATTTTGCGCAACAACCAGTTGTCACAAAGACATGACATTTTCAGTGGTTTCTCAGAGTGCATTGGACTACCCTCAGTGGATGTCACTTTTGTCCTGCGATAAGCACAGTTGCCATGGACACCCACTCCTTGCCTTTCAATAACGGACACTTGTACATTGGACAAACTTTGTATAAATTGCACCAAATTTTCTACTATCGATATTAGTCCCGCACCGAATGTGTCTACATAAAATAATAAACAAAAGTTTTGGTGCCCCTACTGATTAAAGGAAGAATTGGTGAAAACCTTTCTTTTTCTCTCACCAGCAGAAAAAAATGACATGAAGGAATGACTAGGGCTCATTGACTGTACATGTACAAAGTACAGAACTGTTTCCATGGTGACCAGCATGCTTCGATGGCTTCCTCGCAATGCAAAACATGATAGTTACACCTCAGACAATCCTCGTCTGATTTGGACCAAACTTTGCACAAATCATACTGATCCCACTCTGAACATGTCTGTATATCAATATTCAAAAAACTGTTACACCATCACCTTCTGCCGACATGAGGTACTGCACAAAATTGTATCAAATTTTGTGCAAAGACCAGTAGTCACAATGACATGACATTTTCAGTGGTTTCTCAGAGTGCATTGGACTACCTTCAGTGGATGTCACTTTTGTCCTGCGACCAGCACAGTTGCCATGGAATCCCATTCCTTGCCAATCAAGATGTTTTATACTTTGGAGGCTTGAGGAAGCCCAAGGATCACCAAATGTGGAACGTAAGTCAAGGTGACTCTCTTCTGTAGTTCTGCATCAGTCTGCAACAACTACTTAAAATGTTAAGTGTTACAATGGCCACATGTCCAAGTTAACCTTAATGCAATACGTTGGGCAGTTGTAAATTGGACAAACTGTGTTGGATTTTCAATGTAATTGCCATGATGGACATTAGTCCCACTCTGCCCGCACCTACAAAAGAATATTTGACAAATGTTATAGTGCCACTTACTGCTCAAAGGAAGTTCTTGCCAAATGGTTTACTTTATTATTCATGCACCGCTTGCAGAGACAACAGGAAATTTTCTGAGCCAGCAAGGTACGACGGGCACCAGGTTGCGTTGGCGCACGGGGAGTGAAGGCCCGCTTCCACCTGCTTGCAGGTTTAATTAGGGCCTGAGCCACTGACAACGTCAGTCGGCGTAGTTGCACAATTGCAGATAAAAAAAAATGGACCTAATTAAAACCTCGAAGCCCCCCACCAAGAAAAATTATATGATGTTCTTTCATGTAGAAATTAATAATTTTTAAATTAACTTGTAAACTCTGAATAGTTTAAGCTCTAGAAATTGAGAATATACTGTACACTACCATTCAAAAGTTTGGGGTCACTTAGAAATGTTCTTATTTTTGAAAGAAAAGCACTGTTTTTTCAATGAAGATAACTTTAAACTAATCAGAAATACACTCTAATATCTAATATACATTGCTACTGTGGTAAATGACTATTCTAGCTGCAAATGTCTGGTTTTTGGTGCAATATCTACATAGGTGTATAGAGGCCCATTTCCAGCAACTATCACTCCAGTTTTCTAATGGTACAATGTGTTTGCTCATTGCGTCAGAAGGCTAATGGATGATTAGAAAACCCTTGTGCAATCATGTTAGCACAGCTGAAAACAGTTTAGCTGGTTAGAGAAGCTATAAAACTGACCTTCCTTTGAGCAGGTTGAGTATCTGGAAAGAATTATTATTTCAAATACAAATCATTATTTCTAACCTTGTCAATGTCTTGACTATATTTTCTATTCATTTTACAACTCATGGGGGTAAATAAGTGTGACTTTTCATGGAAAACACAAAATAATTGTCTGGGTGACCCCAAACTTTTGAACGGTAGAGTATACAGTATTTCCGATGTCCCATGGCGAGGAGTCAACCTTCGCCATGTCGCCATGGTAACACTTACCTATCAGTGATGTGTTGGTGATGACAGATGACAGTCACCCTCCCCATAATGCAAAAGTTCACTATTTATTTAGAAAGAGACTTAACAGCGGCTCCAAGAACTATGAGTCTGAATGAGTGTATTAAAGATCTTTGTCTCTTTAAAATGGAGTCCTCTAACAACTCCTTCAAAATGGGAGAAAACAGGCCACTGTCTCATTTACAAACAGCAGAATCCACGTTACCTCCGCTGCAACAAAGTTCAGACTCCTCAGCCTCACAGCAACCCCATTTTAATGACCAAGCACCTCCCACTGGACATATCATTCATGGAAAAAAAACAGTTCAATAAATATTTCTACAAAAACAGATTACAGTTCACCATCTTCCAATATACAATATCCCACAAAAGTGAGTACACCCCTCAATTTTTTATAAATATTTTATTATATCTTTTCATGGGACAACACTGAAGATATGACACTTTGATATAATGTAAAGTAGTCAGTGTACAGCTTGTACAACAGTGGAAATCTGTTGTCCTCTCAAAATTACTCAACACACAGCCATTAATGTCTAACCTGCTGGCAACAAAAGTGAATACACCACTAAGTGATACCCATTCATAGGACAACATTTGGATCAACTTTGACTGACATTTTGCCAAATGAAAAGATTGATAACATTAACAAACATTGCACATTGATTATTTTCCTTTGTTTTCTTTTACATCACCACGTGTGAGTAGGAACCTCTTTTTATAACTACACATTCCATTACACACACATATCAAACAAAAATTTCTAGGAGAGCTAAGGATGCAAAAAGCACCTACTTAAAAGTTTGAGTAATGACTTCAGTCTTGAAGGTTTGAGGTTCTTCTCCAAAATTTAAAACAGTTTTCTTATCATTTTCTACTTTTTGCTGTAAATTTATATAAATTTGAAACCATTTTCTTCAAATTTGTAATTTCCTCTTGTAAAATTGACTGTTCTTGTACATAAAGTTTATAAATTTGTGGATTATTTTATGACTAATTTTTGTCTGTTTTTTTAAATAAAATTACTGCGTTTTTTATTATACATCTGAAACAGATTGTGATAAAATTTTGACTTTTCTTCCTTATACAATTTATACTTTTGACCATAATTTTGCAGAGCAACAACAGAACAATAATTTAACTGCAACTGGAATGGCCATGCGGGCCGGTTGCTTCTGAAGTCTGTGCGGATGCCAGGTCGCTGATATCTAGGAAACTCTCAAATTCTCAATCTTCTTTGCTGACCTTCACGCCACCTGTAGAGAAAAATAAGAGCAGTTAATTATGTGTCAACTCCAGTTATTCAAAAAACTGATACTGTCATTCTGACCCCTTACAGAAATTCCAAATAAGGGAGAAACAATATCATTTCAGAGGAGCATGTATATTTCAACAATTTTCAGTGAGAACTACTACCAAGCACCACTGTGTCTCAGTGCAGGGAGTCAGACTGTGGAACGCTTTTGGACCTGAATTCAAATCATGTACAACGCTTGGACAATTTAAACAAAAAATAAACAAAGAAATACTCCAAACATATATACAAAGTGACATGTAAAATCACATAAGGATTATCATATCCAGTCTGTGTTGTGCTGTCGCTTAGCTTCGTTTTGTCCCGTTTTTTTTTTTTTTTTTTTTTTAGCTTTGTTTTGTTTTGCAATTACTTTTATTTTATTTCTTTTTTTGACTTCTTAGATGGAACATGGGTGGGCAATATAAGCTGCGGCTTCACCCATCACCCTTTTGGATAATTTATGTTGAACTGAAGAATCCGGGGAGTTATTGTTTAATTTGACCTTGTTGGATTTTTTTCCCCTGGTATATTGTTCTGTACCTTTCTTGTTTTTTTTAATCTAATCTATCCGAAATAAAAGATTCAATGGGCAAAAAGTCACCATCCAAGACCAAATTGTTCCTCTCTCTGTGTCTGTCATCCATGAATATACAATAAAATAATCTTTTCAATGATTCTATCTTTACTCATTGTACAGTAAGAGGGAATCAGGAATTCCAACCATAACCTCTAACGGTCTGACTGCAAACCCAGAGTCAGAGGTAAAAGGTTCAAGGTGAACCTGTGTACCAAGGTATGTTGTTTGAATGTTGTTTTGCCTTCCACTGTCATATGTTTTCTCATTTTCACACATGGTTGATGTTCAACACCCCCCCGCCCCCCAAAAAAACAGGTTGCCACCACGCCAAAGTGTTTTAGTCACAGGAAACACTGAACAATCATTGCAGCAATCTACTCCAGACCTGGGCAAAGCTCTGCCTCGTCACTGACATCTAGGAAACTGGATTACACCTGCACAGAAAAATAAGAGTAGTCAATTGTTTTATCTCCAGTCATTTAGAAAATTGATAAAATTGGCAAAATGAAAATTATGTCCATGAACACACTCAATACTTGGTCGGGGCAAATTTTGGATTAATTACTGTATCAATGTGGTGTGGCATGGAGGTGATCAGCCTGTGGCACTGCTGGGGTGTCATGAAGCTTGATGTGCTCTGAAATTTCCTTGTAGATGACTGTGCTGACTTTGGTCTTGATCAAACACAGTGGACCAACACCAGCAGATGACGTGGTTCTTCAAGTCATCACTGACTGTGGAAACGTCACACTAAACCTCAAGCAACTTAGATTCTGTGCCTCTCCAGTTTCTCCAGACTCTGGGACTTTGATTTACAAATGAAATGCAAAATTTACTTTTATCTGAACAGAGGTCATCTGCTGGTGTTGGTCCACTGTGTTTTATCAAAACCAAAGTCACTGCGGTCGTCTACCAAGAAATTTTACAGCACTTCATGCTTCCCTCTGCTGACAAGCTTTATGAAGAAGCTGATTTCATTTTCCAGCGGGACTTGGCACCTCCCCCCCTCACACACATACACTGACAAAAGTATCAAAACCTGGTTTAATGACCATGGCATCACTGTGTTTGATTTGCCAGCAAACTCTCCTGACATAAACCCCATTGAGAATCTATGGAGGATTGTCAAGAGGAAAATGAAAGACACCAGACCCAACAATGCAGACAAGCTGAAGGCCACTATCGCAACCTGGACCTCCATAATGCCTCAGCAGTGCCACAGGCTGATCACCTCCATACCACGCCACATTGATACAGTAATTAATCCAAAATTTGCCCTGACGAAGAATTGAGTGGGACATAGACATACTTTTCAGTCAGCCAACATTTCTATCGAATAACTATTTTTTTTAAATAAATGTTCTGTAATATCCATCCATCCATCTTCTACTGCTTTTCCGGAGGTCCGGGTCGCGGAGGCAGCAGTTCAAGCAGAGAAGCCCAGACTTCCCTCTCCCCTGCCACCTGCTCCAGCTATTCACAAAGGATACCAAGGCGTTCCTAGACCAGCTGGGAGATATAGTCTCTCCACCGAGTCCTGGGTCTGCCCTGGGGTCTCCTCCCAGTGGGACGTGCCTGAAACACCTCAAGTGGGAGACGTTGAATTTGGGGTTTTCATGGGCTGTAAGACATAATCATCAAAATTAAAATAAACACTTGAAATATATCACTCACTGTGTAATGAATCGCTAAAATATATGGGTTTAACTTTCTGAAATGAGTGAATGACACAGATATGCACAGTACTGTCCCACCTACCATACCATAGTGTCCAAGAGTGCGCTTAATGCATAGTTTTTATTAATACTACCCCTCTAATATATATCCTTTTAGCAAATAATGTTTATACCCATTTTTGAATTGATTTCTGTTTGTACATAGTTTCAGTTCCGGCTCCAGACTGTTCCACAAATCCACCCCACAGACAGATATGCACAGACTTTTCTTAGTTGTTTGTACCTTAGGTTTTGTAAAGTTTAAGTCTCCTCTCAAATTATAATCACCGTCTCTTTTTTTTTAAAATATTTTTTGTATATTACTTGGGAGTTGATTATTAACCCCTTGCACTCTGGTCAATTTCCCTAAAAACGCCTAAAAATAACGTACCCAAAGTAAATCAAAAGCTGTTCTTCAACCATTTGCAGCATCTTCATGGGGTTGGTCTCATTTAAAAGAAAACACTTTGAATTTTTTTGGCAAAACAGTCATAATCTTTCTAAGTGCTCCTGCCACTGAGTAACAGTCATATAAACATGCTGAACTTGAAGAAAATAAAGTTCACCTGGGTGTTTTTTTGGATACAAATGCTTGCAGATAACACACAGCTGTCAGATCTGGGCTGGAAAATGCAACAGAAATGTAGAACCAAGTGTTATCCAGCTGAGGTCAAACTTTGGTAACAATACCACAAAAAATGAATATATTACACAGCTTTCTTGTCAGGTTGTTCCCAGACGTTTTTGAACTGTGCCAAATTGTGCCAAATGGCACAGTTTGGAAAAACGTCTGTAACTTTTGAATAATTCAATATAGAAGCTTGATCTTGGGCTCTAATGAAAGGTGACACTCAGGGCTGTGTGTGTGTGTGGGGGGGGGGGGTTGTTTATTCATTCATTCATGAATGAATGAACAAACAAGCCCCCACACTCAAAGAAGCATGCCACATAAAAAAATGTGTGGCTTTTTTTTTACAAGAAAAAATAACCTACAGTGCAATAAAAATTATACTAAAATATCTGTAATGTAGAGGATAACAACCCCCCCCCCCCCCGCTACGGAGGACGGACATCGTCCATGGCCACATGACGGACCGGGCGCACGCCGTGGTCTACTACGCACAGTTGTACTAAAATATCTGCAATCCGCTACAGAGGAGTAGTGGAACCATTCACGGGGGGAACCGGGGGGAACCCTTCAAGGTCCGGATGCGGCACGGTCCGTCATGTGGTGATGGCGCACAGTTGTAATTTACCGATCAGTCAAAAGTCATTTTGATTACAATTTTCAGGGATAAAGAATAATTTAGCTTGTAACACTTACCTGTCCACAACAGCAGTGTCGCTGGTGCACATCTCTTCCTCATTGTCAGATGAACATGACGCTGGTCCGCTTGTTATGACTTGTGGCTCTGGTCACACGACCCGGTCAAACCATGATTCCATTATTGCGGTTTTGCGCTTCCATGATTGCGGTTTTGGTGTGTGTGTCACCCAGCAGCTTACACAAAACAGATTTTATGCACGGGACGCACGCTTTCAATTGTCGAACTTCTCTGCTTCAATTGGCTCGCTGTATTCGCAGCCATTGGTAGGCGGGTCCTTCTTGCTAGGTTTTCAGTCATTGGTTCTTCAAGGTTTCAGAAACCCAATTCAAGGCTCTTATTAGTCAAATGAGAGGTCAATCAAATCTAAACCAATCAAAGCACTCCTTTGGCTTTCTGTTCGCGGCTGTGTCTGCAGTGGAAGAACGGAAATGCAGCTTTTTGTTTCAGTGCGCTCTGAGACGCACAGTGTGCGTCCTAGTGCGCACGAGGGCGCGCTAGGACGCAGAGACGTGACCACCCGCGGTATCCAGGAGTGCAAGAGGTTAATTGCACTATACATTACTTGTGCTGTTGTATATTTAACTAGATAAATCCATGAACTTTATGGCATGTGGCTTTAAAAACAATGAGTTGGATTGGTCTCTGTATAGCACTTTATTATCATTACAGCCTTTTTTTGTAATGTGCATAATGGCTGCAAGTCAGGGGTGTTGAATTATGTGTCACGGAGGGCCAAGACCCTGCAGGCTTTATCTCCAACCAGTGTCTTCAACAGCAGATTCCACTGAATTTCTTCCCACTGACTGCTGATAAGTGAAAACACCTGCTGAAGAGACTGGGTAGAAGAGAAAACCTGCAGGGTCTTGGTCCTCCATGGCACATGATTGGACACCCCTGCTGTAAGTCTATCAAAGATCAAATATGCTAATGCTAACGGGCTAGTCGCTAATGATAGCTAAAATGCTAATTGCAAGGTAAACAAATTTAGCAATGTTTTCTCACACAACTTGCAACAAAATAAACGTAGCGCTTATATCTAACGGTTAACATGCAAAATGTTAAGTTTAAACCAACTTACAGGCTGTGCTTGGCTCAGGACTGCTTACCTATAACATACGTCTTCTTCTTCTTCTTCTGAGGTTTTATGGCGGTTGGCAAATGCCTTGTAGGATCATTACCGCCACCTTCTGGAACGGAGTGTGATTCGAAATGGCTTTACTCTCCTATATCCTTAAAATTAGTCCTGTTGCCCTAATAAACCTAAAAACTGCATTATAGACCACATCTCCTGAACTTCTCTGCAAAATCTCTTTCATACTGAGCTGGTTTTGTTCCTGTATAGACTGTCCACCAATGCTAACCATGCAAACTCATACTTTGGACAGTGCATAAATGTATGTTCATCTGTTTCATAGTTTCCACAATAATCACATTTTCCATTTGGGTGTTTTTTCATTATAACGAATGTACTATTAAGCCCTGTGTGACCTAATCTTAACCTGGATATGATACAGGCTCCATCCTTTACTTCCTTTGTCCCACTCTTCCTGCCACTTCTTTTTAATTTGTGTTTTGATAATGCTCTTGAACTCTGCTTTACTATGTTTCACATTCCAACTAACTTGACTCATCCTAGTTGCCCTTTTTGCACATTTATCTGCTAGCTCATTTCCCTCCACTCCAATGTGCGCCAGGATCCAAATGAATCTAATGTCCACACCTGCCTTTGAGACTCTCCCTACTGAATATACAATTTCCATCACCAAATCCTGTCTTGACTCTGAATGCATTTGTCCAATCCTTTCCATTGTGCTGCTAGAGTCAGACCCTATCTGACAATGACTTTATTCTCTATTGACAATGGATAATATTCGACAATGGATTGTCAAATTAAAAACATTCTATTGGACAATGGATAACAGTCCCACCCTTAACACTCCTATATAAGATAACAAAAGTTTTAGGGCCGCCTAGTGGTAACAACATTGGACCCTTGTAAACTGGACAAACTTTGTACAATTTGCACCAAATTTTATACGATCAATATTTTCCTTTCCCCAAACTCGTCTATATACAAATAATAAACAAAAGTCATTGGGCCCTCTAATGATAAAAGGAAGAATTGCTGACGACTGTTTTCTTTATTTTTCTCTCACCAGCTTAACAAAATTACATGAAGGAATTACTTGGGCTCATTGATAGTACAGAACTTTTTCCATGGCAACCGGAGTTCTTCAATGGCTTTCTCGCCATGCAAAACATGACAGTTACAGCTCAGACAATCTTTGTCTGATTTTGGCCAAACGTTGCACAAATCATACCGATCCCACTCTGAAAATGTCTGCATATCAATTTTCAAAAAAACTGTAACACCTGCACCTACTGCTGATATTAGGTACTGCAAAAAATTGTTTCAAATTTTGCTCAAACACCAGTACTCACAATGACATAAATTTTTCAGTGGTTTCTCAGAGTGCATTGGACTACCCTCGGTGGAAGTCACTTTTGTCCTACGATAAGCACAGTTGCCATGGAAACCCACCCCTTGCCTTTCAATAATGGACACTTGTACATTGGACAAACTTGGCACAATTTGCACCAAATTTTTCTACTATCGATATTAGTCCTGCACCAAACGTGTCTACAGAAAAATAACAAACAAAAGTTTTAGTGCCCCTATTGTTAAAAGGAAGAATTGCTGAAATTTTTTTCTTTCTTTTTCTCTCACCAGCAGAAAAAAAAAAAAAATACATGAAGGAATGACTAGGGCTCATTGACAGTACATGTACATAGTACAGAACTGTTTCCATGGTGACCGGTGTGCTTCAGTGGCTTTCTCGCCATACAAAACATGACTGTCACCGGAATTGCTATGATGGAGATTAATCCCACTCCGCGCACTCCTTCATAAAAATATTTGTCAAAAGTGATAGTGCCACTTACTGCTCACAGGAAGATCTGCGCCAAATGGTTTACTTTATTATTCATGCAGCCCATGCAGTGATAACGACACATTTTCCGAGCCAGCAAGGGACGACGGGCGCCTGGTTCCGCAGGCGCGCGGGGGGCGAAGGTCCGCTTACACCTTCTTGCAAGTTTAATTTTTATTTTTTCTTCTTCTCCATCTAAGATCTCATTTTTGGGGTAGTTGAACGTGCATGGAAACTGACCATTTTTTTGCTGGGACCTCAAGACTAGTGAAAAAAATGAATATTTTGGAGGAAATATGAATGACCCCACAAAAATGGCTCTACAGTGCCACCTAACATGTGAAGTCAATGGGGAGTGGCCCACGGTTACTTTCGTGTAGAAAGATGAAAATCAGGTGACATGTTTATCATGTCAAGAAATGCAAAAAACTCCATCAAAGTGATGGTCTACACCTAACAGGAAGTCGGCCATTTTGGCATGAAGTGGCAGTGACCTGATTTCCACCTCGTGCTACTGACTTGTATTTGATTGAAGTCCTCCTAGGGCTTTTGTCCAATTGAGCTCATTTGTGGTAACAATCATCTATACCCATGTGCCATTAAAAGTTATTGAAAACATTTTTTAAAGTTGGACAGGTTGGCCGTAGGGGTGTGGCAAAATTTGATGCCTCGCCATGAATATTCTGATGGCAATAACTCTGGTATGCATTGTCGGATTTCAACCAAATTCAATATTATGGATATCAGTCCAAATCCAAACAGTTTTATAGAAAACATATTCATAGAAACCTACAGCACCACCTAGTGGTTAAAGGAAGAATTGCTGAAAACTGTTTTCTTTAATACTCACGTGCCCCTTGCCAGAATGACGTGCAATTTTCTGAGATTCATCAGACCACAGGGATGATCATATTTTTTTTATTATTATTTTGATTTTTTATTAGGGCCCGAGCTACTGACAAAGTCAGTGGGCGAGAGCCCTACTGTAATTGTTAGAATTTTTTTTTTCTTCTTCTCCATCTAAGATCTCATTTTTGGGGTAGTGAACGTGCACGAAAACTCATTTTTTGCAGGGACCTCAAGAATGGCGAAAAATTGAATATTATGGAGGAAACATGAATGACCCCACAAAAATGGCTCTACAGTGCCACCTAACATGTGAAGTCAATGGGGAGTGGCACATGCTTACTTTTGCATAGAAAGATGAAAATCACGTGAAGCGTTTATCATGTCAAGCCATGCAAAAAAACTGACATGCAAAAAAAGACATGATGGTCTACACCCAACAGGAAGTCGGCAATTTTGGCACAAAGTGGCAGTGACCTGATTTCCACCTCGCGCAATTGACTCGTATTTGATCAAGCTCGTCCTTGGGTTTTTGTCCGATTGAGCTCATTTGTGGTGACAATCATCTATACCCATGTCCCATGAAAAGTTATTGAAAACTTTTCTTAAAGCTCGACGGTTTGGCCGTAGGGGTATGGCAAAGTTTGATGTCTTGAAGTGATCATTCTATAACCATTCTGACAGCAATAACTCTTGTATACATTGTCGGATTTCAACCAAATTCAAGATTATGGGTTCAGTCCAATTCCAAACAGTTCTATAGAGCAATATTCATACAAATCTACAGAGCCACCTAGTGGCTAAAGGAAGAATTGCTGAAAACTGTTTTATTTATTACTCACCCACTTGCCAGAATGACGTGACATTTTCTGAGATTTATCAAACAACGTGGTTGATCATCAACCACTTGTCCAATGTGCACCAAACTTTCCATGATGGAAAATAGTCCCAGCCCAAATGCGTCTACATCAAAATACCTGACAACAGATATAGCACCACATAGTGGTTAATGAAAGAATTGCTGAAGACTGTTTTATTTATTACTCACGAGCCGCTGGCCAGAATGACATGAAATTTTCTGAGATTCATCAGACGACAGGGATGCTCATAACTGCACAGCAACTTTACCATGATGTCACACTTGTGACCATGGGCACGCCCCCCTCGCCATTCACTCCGTGATCTTGTTGAGAGGCTTGGGAAGTACTTGGACTCATGAAATCTGGCACATACGTCGAGGTATATGTCATATGTAGTCCTATATGGGTGGGCAACACATAACTGATAGGGAAGTGTTGCCATGGTGACATGGAGAAGGTTAATTCTTCACCATGGAACATCGGAAAGTTGTAACTTGGACAAACTTTATCTGATTTTCATCAAATTTTCTACGACTGATATTAGTCCGACCCTGCACGCTCCTACTTAAAAATGGTTGACAAAACTTATAGCAGCACCTACTGTTCACAGGAAGTAATGCGCCAAACGGTTTACTTTATTATTCACGCAGCACTTGCCACGACTACGGGAAATTTTCTGAGCCAGCTAGGTATGACAGGCGCCGGGGTCCCTGATTGCGTAGGGGTTGATGGCACGCTTACAGCTGCTTGCAGCTTTAATTAGGGCCCAAGCCACTGACAAAGTCAGTGGGCGAGAGCCCTTTTGTAATTGTTAGAAATTTTTTATTTTTTTTTTCTTCTCAATCTAAGATCTCATTTTTGGGGTAGGGAACGTGTATGAAAACTCATCATTTTTTGCAGGGACCTCAAGACTGGTGAAAAATTGGACATTTTGGAGGAAATATGAATGATCCCACAAAACGGGCTCTACAGTGCCACCTAACATGTGAGGTCTATGGGGAGTGGCACACGCTTACTTTCGCGTAGAAAGATGAAAATCAGGTGAGATGTTTATCATGTCAAGACATGCAAAAAACTCAAAATAAGTGATGCTCTACACCAAACAGGAAGTTGGTCATTTTGGCAGGAAGTGGCAATGACCTGATTTTCACCTTGCACAATTGACAGCATTGGCCAGAAAAAGTTGTCAAATGTGAGTCACAGTCTCAAAGGGCTTGGCCACAATACCATGGTGAAGTTTGTCTTCTCCGCTGACATCAAACAGCTGTAACTAAAGCAAAACTTGTCCGATGTCAACCAAAGTTTCCATGATGGAAAATAGTCCAGCCCCAGATGTGTCTACATAAAAATACCTGACAACAGATATAGCACCACCTAGTTGTTAAAGGAAGAATTGCTGAAAACTGTTTCATTTATTAGTCACGTGCCACTTACCAGAATGATGTGAAATTTTCTGAGATTTATCAGACAACGTGGTTGATCATAACTGCACATCACCTTTAGCATTTCATCGCTGTTGTCACCATGGACACACCCTCCTCGCCATTCAATCTGTGATCTTGTTGGGATTGTTGGGAACGCCCTGGAGTCATGAAATCTGAAACATAGGTTCAGGTGACTGTCATAAAATTACATAAAAATGATTGACAAAATTTAGAGCGCCGCCTACTGCTCACAGGAAGTACTGCACCAAACTGTTTACTTCATGATTCACACAGCGCTTGCTGCAACGACGGGAAATTTTCTGAGCCAGCTAGATATGACAGGCGCCGGGGTCCCTGATTGCGTAGGGGTTGATGGCACGCTTACAGCTGCTCGCAGCTTTAATTAGGGCCCAAGCCACTGACAAAGTCAGTGGGTGAGAGCCCTCTTGTAATTTAGGGCCCGAGCCACTGACAATGTCAGTGCGCAATTTTTTTTTTTCCTTTGTCTCCATCTAACATCTCATTTTTGGGGCAGTGAATGTGCATGAAAACTCATCAATTTTTGCAGGGACCTTAAGACTGGCAAAAAATTGATTATTTTGGAGGAAATATGAATGACCCCACAAAAATGGCTCAACAGTGCCACCTAACATGTGAAGTCAATGGGAAGTGGCGCATGCTTACTTTCGTGTAGAAAGTTGAAAATCGCGTGAATTGTTTTTCATGTCGAGACATGCAAAAAACTCCATTGAAGTGATGTCTACACCCAACAGGAAGGCATCCATTTTTCCACAAGATGGCAGTGACCTGATTTCCACCTCACTAAATTGACTCGTATTTGATCGAACTCGTCCTAGGGTTTTTGTCCAATTGAGCTCATTTGTGGTGACAATCATCTATATCCATGTGCCATTAAAAGCTATTGAAAACTTTTTTAAAAGTTGGACGGTTTGGCCGTAGGGACATGGCAAACTTTGATGCCTCGCCATGATCATTCTACGACCATTCTGAAGGCAACAACTCTGGTATGCATTGTCGAATTTCAACCAAAGTCAATATTATGGATATAAGTCCAATTCAAAACAGTTTTATCAAAAAATATTCATAGACATCTACAGTGCCACCTAGTGGTTAAAGGAAGAATTGCTGAAAACTGTTTTCTTTATTACTCACGTGCCCCTTGCCAGAATGACGTGCAATTTTCTGAGATTCATCAGACCACAGGGATGATCATAACTGCACATCAACTTTACCATAACATCACACTTGTTACCATTCACACACACTCCTAGCCATCCAATCCGTAATCTTCTGGGGAGGGTTGTGAAGGTCCTGGAGTCATGAAATTTGGAGCATAGGTAGAGGTGAGTGTCCGCTGTAGTCCTATATTGGTCAGCAACACATAACTGATAGGGACGTGTTACCATAGTGACATGGTGAAGGTTGACTCCTCACCATGGAACATCAAAAAGTTGCAACTTGGACAAACTTCATCCGATTTTCACCAAATTTTCCACGATGGATATTAGTCTGACCCCACACGCTCCTACGTAAAAATGGTTGACAAAACTTGTAGCACCACCGACTGCTCACAGGAAGTACTGTGCCACTCGCATTTGAACTAACTCCTCCTAGGGGCCTGCTCATTTTCACATGGCGGCATCTATATGCATTGGTCACTAAAAGTTATCAAATGTGAGTTGCAATCTAAAAAGGCATGGCCACAACACCATGGTGAAGTTTGACTCCTCCCCTTACAACATCAAACAGCTGTAACTCAAACAATACTTCTTTGATGTCCACCAAAGTTTCCATGATTGAAAATACTCCCGCCACACACACTTCTACATAAAAATGACTGACAAAAGTTAGAGGGCCACCTACTGCTCATGGGAAGTACTGCACCAAACTGTTTACTTTATGATTCATGCAGTGCTTGCCACAATGACGGGAAATTTTCTGAGCCAGCTAGGTACGACAGGTGCCGGGGTCCGCGGTTTCACGGGGGGCGAGGGCCCACTTACAGCTGCTCGCAGCTTTAATCAGGGCCCAAGCCACTGACAAAGTCAATGGGTGAGAGCCCTATTGTAATTGTTAGAATTTTTTTTTTCTTCTTCTCCATCTAAGATCTCATTTTTGGGGTAGGGAACGTGTATGAAAACTCATCATTTTTTTGCAGGGACCTCAAGACTGGTGAAAAATTGAATATTTTGGAGGAAATATGAATGACCCCACAAAAATGGCTCTACAGCGCCACCTAACATGTGAAGTCCATGGTAAGTGGCACACGCTTACTTTCGTGTAGAAAGACGAAAATCAGGTGAGATGTTTATCATGTCGAGACATGCAAAAAACTCCATAGAAGTGATGGTCTACACCCAGCAGGAAGTCAGCCATTTTGGCACAAAGTGGCAGTGACCTGATTTCCACCTCGTGCAGTTCACACGCATTTGATCGAACTCTTCCTAGGGTTTTTGTCCGATTGAGCTCATTTATGGTGACTATCATCTATACCCATGTGCCATTAAAAGTTATTGAAAACTTTTCTTAAAGCTCAACGGTTTGGCCATAGGGGCATGGCAAAGTTTGATGCCTCGCCATGATCATTCTATGACCATTCTGACAGCAATAACTCTGGTATGCATTGTTGGATTTCAACCAAATCCAATATTATGCATATCAGTCCAATTCCAAACAGTTCTATACAACAATATTCTTATTGACAATAAGAATATTATAATAATAACAATCTTATTAACAATATTCATATGTTTACTAGATGTTGTTTTTTCTTGCCTTCTGATTGTTGCTCTGAGTGTTGCTATCCCTGTGCTGTTGCAATCCTGGAATTTCCCCATTGTGGGACTAATAAAGGCTTATCTTATCTTATCTTATCTTATCTTATTCATAGAAATCTACAGTGAGACCTAATGGTTTAAGGAAGAATTGGTGAAAACTGTTTTCTTGATTACTCACGTGCCCCTTGCCAGAATTATGTGCAATTTTTTGAGATTCATCAGACCACAGGGATGATCATAACTGCACATCAACTTTACCATGATATTACACTTGTTACCATGGACACGCCCTCCTCTCCATTCAATCTGTAATCTTGTAGGGAGGGTTTGGAAGGTCCTGGAGTCATGAAATTTGGAACATAAGTAGAGGTGACTTTCATCTGTAGTGCTATATGGGTCAACAACACATAACTCATTGGGACGTGTTGCCATGGCGACATGGCGAAGGTTGACTCCTCACCATGGAACCTCAAAAAGTTGCAACTTGGACAAATTTTATCCGATTTCCACCAAATTTAGAATCTTGGATATTAGTCCAACCCCACACGCTCCAACATAAAAATGGTTGACAAAACTTATAGCACCAACTACTGCTCATGGGAAATACTGCGCCACTCGCATTTCAACAAACTCCTCCTGGGGGCCTTCTCCCATTGAACTCATTTTCACATGGCAGCATCTATAGGCATTGGCCATAAAGATTTGTCAAATGTGAGTCACAGTCCCAAAAGGCGTGGCCACGACACCATGGCAATGTTTGTCTCCTCCACTGACAACATCAAACAGCTGTAACTCAAGCAAAACTTGTCCGATGTTCACCAAAGTTTCCATGATTGAAAATGGTCCCGCCCCGAATGTGGCTCTATAAAAATACCTGATAAAAGATATAGTTCCACCTAGTGGTTAAAGGTAGAATTCCTGAAAACTATTTTATTTATTAGTCACGTACCACTTGCCAGAATGACGTGAAATTTTCTGAGGCTTATCAAACAATGTGGTTGATCATAACTGCACATCACCTATAGCATTTCATCACTGCTGTTACCATGGACACGCCCTTCTCACCATTCAATCCGTGATCTTGTTGGGGTGGTTGGGAATACCCTGGAGTCATGAAATCTGAATCATAGGTTCAGGTTACTGTCATATGTTGTCCTATGTGGGTAGGCAACATATTACTGACAGGGAAGTGTTGCCATGGTGACATGGCTTAGGTTGACTCCTCGCCAGGGAACATCGGAAAGTTGTAAGTTGGACAAACTTTGTCTGATTTTAACCAAATTTTCTACAATGGATATTAGTCCCGTCCCACACGCTTCTACAAAAAAAGATTGACAAAAGTTATAGTTCCACCTACTGCTCACAGGAAGTACTGCACCAAAGGGTTTACTTTATTATTCACACAGTGCTTGCTGCGACAACGGGAAATTTTCTGAGCCAGCTAGGTGTGACAGGCACCGGGGTCTGCCAGAAGATGTGGGGGGGGGGCACTTACAGCTGCTTGCAGCTTTTATTGTTGTACTTTATTTTTTTCTCTCCATGCTCTATGTCTATTCTCTATGTGTTTTGTGGTCCTGTGTTATGTTGGGGGATCATAATTTTGTTTTTGTTTTTTTTGTTTTTTTTATGTGCATGAACATACTAAATGACAATAAAGAAATCTTGAATCTTGAATCTTTTTATTCCATCTACACTCTCATTTCATTGCAAACTCACCATTGGAGTCTATAGATTAGGCATTAAAGTAGGATTTTTTGGAGGAACTGAATGAATAAGCAGGCAGTGTGATATGCAGCGTGGGGTGGGAGGGCGTGTTAGTCTGAGTTGTATTCCATTCACATTTTTATTTTCATCATGGACTTTTAAGGAATTAATGTGTTTATTTTTAGTGGAAAAAACTGAACAAGGAGTGCGCAACATTGTACTTTTCACTCACTCCCCAGAGAACCAGGAGATGCTTCCGCACATCTGTTTTGGCTGCGTGCCTTGGGTTTTCAGCTGGGCTGAGATTGGAGTTCTCCATCAGCAAGCTCCCCAACTGATTTTTCAGCCCGTTTTTCACAGTTTGTTTTTTTTAACCCTCTGAGTGTGTGAATTTGTGTGCCCCTAGTGACAGAGTGCAGCGCTGCACCTGTCATCTCACTCTGATATGATTGGCTCCATTCAGGATTTGTACTGATTTGTACTGATCTGCCAGTTTCAGAAGGTGGCAGACATCTGTTGGAGGACTCAATGGATGACACGTAATACACCAAAGAATAAGAACTCCTCATTTCCTTTTCCTGTTTTTAGCAGTTCAGCCCAGAAAGCTAATATGGCTGCAATCGGTCATCGTCACCGTCACTTTGTTGGCTTTGTACGTGGAAAATAGCAGCGGGATACAAGCAAAATTTATGTGGGATAATCATAAGACTTTGTAGATGTGGTAGAGACCTTAAATGACCGACAGAACGCAAAATAACGACCACGATGGGGGAAAACGCAGCGACCACGGCAGCCAGCCAGTCCCCCCCCCCCCTTTGTCAAAAGTAAGTGAGGAATTTCTGTTTTTTTTAATTACTGATTTCTTGTTCATATACTAGATAAGATGATGAGGTACATCTGTACAAAAAACAGTGTCAAAAGACTGAACCATTCTTTGTGTAAATATGTCCAAAGTCCAGGTTTGACTGAGTTATGGAATTTAAAGAGGTGCTGCAACATTATGCAAATTAGATGCATACATTTATTGCTATCTGAAACTTTGGATCATATTTTACATCTTTCTAATTAACAGTAAGCCATTATCTCTTACCACTTTCAAGTTATAGCCTTGGAAATCTGAACTATTTTATTGACAAAAAATATTTACCTCTCTTGACCACTAGGGGTTATGTCACAATTCAGCGACAGACACATTCAAAAGGTTAACATAAGTAACTGGGCATCAACAGTGATTGATGTCTTCCTTATTACCATGCAGCATTACCATTGCATGTATTTTTCCTCACACACATGGGCTTTGGCCAGTGCAAAACCTGTCTTAAACCAGCATGATCACAGCTCACTTTAGATAATGTGCCTCTGTGTATGGGAAGGAACACTTTGAATTGAATTATACAAAACACACCTCTGAATGATTGGACCGGCCTCTTTGCATCATGCGCTGGAGGAAAGTTCATTTTTATGCCATTGTGATAAGGAAATGAACTTGGAAATGCCCATAAACATGCTCTGCATCACTGACAACTGATCAACCGACCTCTTTTTTTGTAATACGGCCTAGTGTATTAATGCTTGATTTACTCTGTAATGTTGTTATTTTTCATTGTTCAGAATTTTACAGAATATCACCTGTGGCTATACCACCGCTGCAGGAGCATGATTTTTTTTAAATAACCAAGGCACTTCAACACAAACATTCAATTCAATTCATTTCAGCTTTATTTATATAGCGCCACATCACAAAAAAAGTCATCTCATAGCACTACCAAATGCAGGGAAAACATCACATTTATTTTATAAACAAATTTTTTTTAACCAAGATTGTTTTCAATGTAAAAAGGATTCTGTGGTTCAAAAATTATTAATGCAGTATATTTAATAACTGAAACATATAAATATAGCATAAAGCAAACATATCTGAAAGGATGCACTGCTCAATAAGCTGATCAAATCATTCTCCCACACAGTTAGGTTTCTCTGCTGCACCATGAGTGCACACTAAAATTTGCATACAGTAGCTTATACCTGTCATGACATTTAAGTGTACCGTACGGTCACGTTTATATTGATAAATACCAATCTTTGCCTTGAAATGACTATATGACCAATGTTTTGTCTTATGCACATTTGGCAAATGAGATGCAAATATGCTTAAGCCATCTGTCAGAGTTTTCAATAAAACAAAGGTGGCTCTAATTTTACCAGTGGGAACCTATATGTGAACACATCTTGGGATTTAAAGTTGCCACATTTCAACATTTTCTGATACTGTGCTCGAAGAGGGATTTTTAAAAAAAATCTTTTAACATTAGTTTTTCACTTCCAGTGGGTTGGACGAGTCGCTATGGCAGACATCAATGTATCTACCATAGTCTTATTGATTTTCAACTCTGAATATGAGTATTTCTGGGCACTTATTGAGCTATATGTGCAAGATACTTGAATGACAATTTTTTGGGTTGTAAGGGGTGTCAGGGAGGGATAGTACCTCTGACAGGGCAACAGTTGCACCTCTGGGTGGTCGGTCCGCTTTGGTTCCCACCTGGCACTCAACTCTCACCTGTGGTTCCAAGTAGCTGTTTACATGCAACAGTGGCCACACCCTGGTAAATTGCTTTGACTGGTGGGAGAAACCAGATGAGGGTAGCCAACGGGTTTGAAACCCTTGGTGAGGTAGGGCTTGTCTACCTACGCATGGGTAGACTAGACCCAGAGGACTGCTGAGAGGAAACCACCAGATTGGCTCAATGGGCAGGAAGGCAGACCCAGCAAAGCTTTGCGGAGCACAACTAGGGCACAGTGAGACACATAGGACACTGCTGGCCATCCACTGCATCCTAACCTATCTCCAGCTGTCATGACTACATCTTGCCACTGGATCCAGATAGGCTGGGACGAGAGAGTGAGGCTGATGACCCTGTGCTACTCTCCCCACTTAAATCCAATTCACGCTCAAGTCAAGACACCCCCCTCCCAATTTCCTTCTCATTCCCCCCTCCCCCTTCAAGTCCTGTGGTGATGGGCAAGTGACGAAGCAGCAGGTGTGGATACACTGGAAGCTGTATTCAAAATCCCACACGCAGGTGGCCCAGGGCATAGGGTTGCTCTCCACTGGACTGAAGCAGCAGTGGAGTTTGGCAGCCCCCTGGGTGTCTGAGCAGCCCTCTTTAGGATTCACTCTGCTCACCTCCATGGCCCAAGGAAGGGGCTAGAAAAGGTGCCCTAAACATAGCCTGCTTCACTACACCTTGGCCAGCAAGCCGCGGTTGGATCCCACCTGAGCAGTCGAAATTCTCAGAAGAAATCAACTAAGGTGACATCACTCACCATTGGCACTTGGAATGTGTGAATGCTCATGGACAGCTCCAAAGTGGACAGACCTGAAAGATGGACAGCACTTGTCACAAGAGAACTCAGCAGGTACAAAATCCACATCGCAGCTCTGAGCAAGACCAGGTTTGCAGATGAAGGTCAGCTGACAGAAGTTAAAGCCGGCTACACCTTTTTCTAGAGCAGCCGAGGCAGCGAAGAACGCTGTGAAGCAGGACTGGATTTCGCAATCATATCCAATCTGATCAGCAAGCTCACCAGCCTCCCCAAAGCAACCAACGGCCACCTCATGACCTTGCTGCTCCCCCTCCGATAAAAACGCCATGCCACATTCATCAGTGCATATGCCCCCACCATGACGAACCCAGATGAGATCAAAGGCAAGTTTTACGAGGACTTAGAGACTCTCATTGAAGGCATACTGAAGGAGGACAAACTCATTGGTCCTGGAGACTTTAAACGCCAGAGTTGGTACAGACTACCAGACATAGGAAGAAGTCCTTGGCAGAAATGAAGATGGAAAGTGCAACAGCAACGATCTTCTCCTGTTGAAGACATGCGCCCCTCAAAAAAGCAACAGCTGAACAACAGAACCTGAAATCTGCCGTAACCAACCACTGCAAAACAGAAAATCATATCATGAACTGGGAAGAGGCAAATGTAATCCTCACAGAAAGCAACAAATACCACTGCTGGACCAGGGAAGCCATCAAGATCAGAAAACAGACCCCAAGAACCATCAACAGGGATGAGGGGTCCTATACCCTGTCCCACACCTGGAATGTGAACTTCCACATGATACCAGACAGCAGGGGGGTAGTTGTCTTCTGCTGTCTGGTAAACCTGGATAAACAACTGATAAAAACAGCTGATTGTCACAACATCAAATGACCCTTCAGAGGAAGGCTGCAAGAAGTGGCTGAAACATGTTAAGGTAAAAACAACCTTATTCACTGTCTGATAGAAAATAAATTATTTCTACAGACGTGGACAAAATTGTTGGTACCCCTCTGTTAATGAAAGAAAAACCCACAATGGTCACAGAAATAACTTGAATCTGACAAAAATGGTAGTAAATAAAAATTCTATGAAAATTAACCAATGAAAATCAGACAATGCTTTTGAATTATGGTTCAACAGAATTATTTTAAAAAACAAACTCATGAAACAGGCCTGGACAAAAATGATGGTACCCTTAACTTAATATTTTGTTGCACAACCTTTTGAGGCAATCACTGCAATCAAACAATTTCTGTAACTGTCAATGAGGCTTCTGCAACTCTCAGCAGGTATTTTGGCCCACTCCTTATGAGCAAACTGCTCCAGTTGTCTCAGGTTTGAAGGGTGCCTTCTCCAGACCGCATGTTTCAGCTCCTTCCACAGATGTTCAATAGGATTTAGATCAGGGCTCATAGAAGGCCAATTTAGAATAGTCCAATGTTTCGCTCTTAGCCATTTTTGGGTGTTTTTAGCTGTGTATTTTGGGTCATTATCCTGTTGCAAGACCTATGACCTGTGACTGAGACCAAGCTGTCTGACACTGGGCAGCGCATTTCTCTCTAGAATACCTTGATAGTCTTGAGATTTCATTGTACCCTGCACAGATTCAGGACACCCTGTGCCAGTTGCAGCAAAGCAGCCCCAGAACATAACAAAACCTCCTCCATGTTTCACAGTAGGGACAGTGTTCTTTTCTTGGTGTACTTCATATTTGCATCTGTGAACATAGAGCTGATGTGCCTTGCCAAAAAGTTCCAGTTTTGTCTCGTCTGTCCATAGGACATTCTCCCAGAAGCTTTGTGGCTTGTCAACATGCAGTTTGGTAAATTCCAGTCTGGCTTTTTTATGATTTGTTTTCAACAGTGGTGTCCTCCTTTGTCCTCTCCCATGGAATCCACTTTGCCTCAAACAATGACGGATGGTGCGATCTGACACTGATGTACCTTGACCTTGGAGTTCACCATGAATGTGTTTAGAGGTTGTTCTGGGCTCTTTTGTTACCATTCGTATTATCCGTCTCCTCCTGCGGCCACGTCCAGGGAGGTTTGCTACAGTCCTGTGGATCTTAAATTTCTGAATAATATGTGCAGCTGTAGTCACAGGAATATCAAGCTGCTTGGAGATGGTCTTATAGCCTTTTCCTTTAACATGCTTGTCTATAATTTTCGTTCTAATCTCCTGAGACAACTCCCTCCTTTGCTTCCTCTGGTCCATGTTTAGTGTGGTACATACCATGTCAACAAACAGCACAGTGACTACTTGTCACTCTTTAAATAGGCCGACTGATTACAAGTTTATAGACACCTGTGATGTTAATTAGAGGACACATCTTGGTTGAACATGTCCCTATGGTCGCATTATTTTCAATCTTTTCTAGGGGTACCATCCTTTTTGTCCAGGACTGTTTCATGAGTTCGTTTTTTAAAATAATTCATTTGAACCACAATGCAAAAGCATTGTTTGATTTTCATTGGTTAATTTTCATAGACCTTTTATTTATTACCACTTTTGTCAGATTCAAGTTATTTCTGTGACCATTGTGGGTTTTTCTTTCATTAACAGAGGGGTACCAACAATTTTGTCCACGTCTGTATAATGTCCCTTGTTGTGCTGGTTGTCTGAACAACAAAATATGAAATTGTGTTTTAAATCTTAATCCTAATTTTGGTGCACAGTCTTAATACTCAAATGCAATGCCAAGCTGTAAAACTGGCATGAATCTGAAGAATAAATCCTGGCTTTACAATGCTCCACTCTGGTGACTGAAAAGTGTACGAGTCACATAATTTTAATAATCATCAAATCCCTAAGTGAGCCTTTGTCCCCTACAGACTGGGCCTTTGTGATCCTTCCATCTACTGCCAGCAAGATAAAAATGTCTCATCGTGCAATAAAGGTTTTCACCCTTATATTTTTTTTTTATTGATTAGCAGTGACACTTCATGCAAAAGGGACAAATAGACCAAAACTAGCACAACTCCCCTGGAAACATATAAAACACTACTGGATCCTGTGTCTGTAAAGAATAAGTTTTATCTTAATTCATCACAAATCTGAGCATAATTACCATATGATTAAATGTGCAAAAGGGTGTCATAAATCTGCAGTTGTTTCCTAAATGTAGCTGGCCCATTTATTTAGATGATCTAGGCTGCAGTAAATGTCTGATTTGTATACACTGTAATCTCTACACTAACTTTGTGTATCTGAATACCACTTAATTTTTGTTCTACTGTAGATGTCACCCTGTAAGTGGTTGTGTGCCTACTCTGAGTCATAATGAGTGTGAGACAAGTTTTCCTCTCTTTATGGAACATCTGAAGGGATTAAAAGTTTAATTTAGTGGTTTGGCAAAGTTGTTTAACTAATTGAGTTACAGTATCTTTCAAATTAATGCATGACTATTAGGCAAAACACCAAAACCAGGATCACTGATAAAACTCCATTGATGCAGTCTCAATATAGTTATATTTGGGGCTAAAAAAAAGACTGGTCCCTTGGGCTCCAGTCTTTCCATTGCATCTCAATTAAGAGTAGGATGACATGTTTCAGGACCCAGGAGACAGACACTGACACGAGCAGATATGGACAATTATTCTTTATTAAATAGTGAGTGAGTGTAGTGCGTGTGTGAGTGCTAGTATCGCTGTCTGGTCACTGGAGCTGAGCAGTTCCGATGGTGACCTGGCAACCCTGGAACACACAAGCAGAAACAATTACAGCTGTTCAGCAATAACAGGTAATTGCTGATGGTGACGCTTACTTGAGTGTACCACAGGTTGAGTTCTGCTGGCTCCGAGTGTCCGTGCGACGTGGTGGTGATTGTGCCTGTAGCTGTGGTGGTGATAGTGCTCGTAGCTGTGGTGGTGAGGAGGAACTCCGTGATGGAGGTGGTGTTGCCCCGTTGGCCGGGGAAGCCGGTCCGCCACCAGGGAGGTCCACCTGTGCACAGGGGTAAAGGCTTGGGGTTGAATAGCAAAGAGTTCTCTTACGTGACCGGTCTTGACGTGACGTTCTTGGCTTAACTTGAGGACGAGGTTCTGGCTCATACTCAGACGAAGAAGACAGACGACTCCGTGCCAGGCCATCAGTCACACTGGCTTTTAAAAGCCACTGATTAGCACCTGCTGGTCTGTGCGCAGCTGGAGATGATGAAACAAATGACGGCCCAGCAGCCGTCATGACAGTACTCCCCCCTCTAGCAGTGCCTCCAGGCACCTGCCCAATTCTACCTGGATTCGCCCGATGGAAGTCGCGGATCAACTGCTTATCCAGGATCAACGCTGGGCGAATCCAAGAACGATCCTCTGGTCCAAAGCCCTCCCAGTCCACCAAATACTGAAGACCTCGACCCCGCCTGCGAACATCCAGGATGGCAGTCACCCCCCAGGCCGGATGGCCATCGATCATCCTTGGGGGGGCAGGAGCCGCGGGGGGTGGGCACAGAGGGTCAGAGATGTACGGCTTAACCTGGGAGACACGAAAGGTGGGGCAGATGCACATGGAAGGGGGAGAGACAAACGCACAGACACAGGATTGACAATTCGAGAGATGGTGTAAGGACCGATGAAGCGCTTAGTGAGCTTGCGCTTCTCAGCCGGCACACCAATATTCCGGGTCGATAACCAAACCTTCTGACCCACCTTGTAGTCCGGGGCGGGTCTCCTGTGATGGTTGGCCACCTGGATGTTGCGCTCAGTGGTCTTCAGAAGGGCCCTGCGGGCGATGGACCAGACCTGCCGACAGCGCCTAATGTGGGTCTGGACAGACGGGACCGCTACCTCCCTCTCCTCCTCCGGGAACAGTGGTGGATCAAACCCAAACGACGCCTTGAAGGGAGAGAAACCCGTGGCCGTGGAGATCGTGGTGTTATGGGCGTACTCTATCCAAGGTAGATGCTTGCTCCAAGAGGACAAACAGGAGGAGATGACACAATGCAGCGCAGCTTCAAGTTCCTGGTTAGCCCGTTCACACTGACTATTGCTCTGTGAATGATACCCAGAAGAGAGGCTAGGCTGGCTGTGGCTCCCAGTGCTGCGCAAAACGCTTTCCAGACTTGAGAGATGAACTGTGGTCCCCGGTCTGACACTATGTCAGTGGGGATGCCGTGGAGTCGGACCACATGCTGGACAAGGAGGTCCACTGTTTCCTGAGCCGAAGGCAGACCCCGAAGGGGCACAAAATGGGCTGCCTTGGAAAAATGATCCACAATAGTCAAAACTGTAGTAAAGTTATCTGAGGGGGGCAAGCCAGTCACAAAATCCATGGCAACATGGGACCAAGGGCGAGAAGGAACGGGCAGAGGATGTAACAGACCTGCCGGGGGGGATGATGTCGTTTTCCCAGTGGCGCATTGAGCGCAAGCCCGGATGTAACTCACAACGTCCTTCCGCAGCCCTGGCCACCAGAAGGTCCTCTGGAGCAGGTCCACAGTCCGACCCACTCCCGGATGACAAGCCAGCTTGGAGGCGTGACCCCACTCAATCACTTGACCCCGAATGGAGCGTGGGACAAACAAGCGGCCCGGGGACCCCCCCCCCCAGATCTGGCTCCGTCTTCAACGCTCTTCGGACTGTCTTACAAATACCCCAGGACAGAGCGCCCACCACGCAGGAGGACGGTAGGATGGGTGCTTCCTGATCTTCGGTGGATGGTGCATCGAACTGCCGTGAGAGGGCGTCCGGCTTACCGTTCTTGCTCCCCGGCCGATAAGTGATGGTAAAATTGAATCGGCAGAAGAAGAGGGACCAACGAGCCTGGCGTGCATTCAGACGCTTCGCCGTCCTGAGGTACTCCAGGTTGCGGTGGTCAGTCCATACGATGAACGGCTGAGCAGCCCCCTCCAGCCAGTGTCTCCATTCCTCCAAGGCGAGTTTCACCGCCAACAGCTCCCTGTCTCCTATGCTGTAATTCCTCTCCGCCGGTGATAGGCGATGAGAGAAGTAGGCACATGGTCGGATCTTGCCATCCTCAGGCGAACGTTGGGAGAGCACCGCTTCCACCCCCAAATCCGAGGCGTCCACCTCCACCAAGCACTGTAAATTCGGGTCCACCTGGGTCAGTACACGGGCTGAAGCAAACTCCTCCTTAAGCTTTCCAAACGCCCTGGCTGCCTCCTCACTCCAGCAAAACGGGGTCTTTGGGGAGGTGAGCGCAGTGAGAAGGCGAGCAATATTCCCGAAATTGGGCACAAACCGACGATAGAAATTAGCGAATCCCAGGAACCCCTGTAGCTGCTTCCTGGAGGACGGTGCGGGCCAGTCCACTACCACCTTAACCTTGGCCGAGTCGGGGAGCACCTGATTCTGAGCAATGATGAACCCAAGGAAGGAGGTCTGGTCAGTGTGAAACTCACATTTTTCTGCCTTGACAAATAGTTGATTCTCCAGGAGGCGCTGCAACACTCTGCGAACGTGCACCTGGTGCTCTTCCAATGTGCGAGAGAAGATCAGTATATCGTCAAGATACATGAACACAAAGGAGTTAAGGAAGTCCCGAAGAACATCATTTATTAACCACTGGAAGACGGCTGGAGCGTTGGTTAACCCAAACGGCATTACCAGGTACTCGAAATGACCGCTTGGGGTCCGGAAAGCCGTCTTCCACTCATCACCTTCTCTGATGCGCACCAGGTGATAGGCATTCCTGAGATCCAGCTTGGTAAACCAGGATGCCCCCTGGAGGGAATCAAACACGGTGTTCATCAAAGGCAGAGTATACTTGTCCTTTATCGTGATTTCGTTAAGACCCCGGAAGTCGATGCAGGGGCGTAACGAGCCATCCTTCTTCCCAACGAAGAAGAAACCGGCACCTACAGCCGAGGACGACGGGTGGATGATACCAGAGGACAGGGATTCTTTGATGTAGGTGTCCATGGCCTCGCGCTCCGGGGCTGATAGGCTGTACAGGTGGCTAGCAGGAAGAGGGGCCCCAGCCTTCAGATTTATAGCACAGTCATACGGTCGATGGGGGGGGGGGGGTAGAGACAATGCCCGAGACTTGCTGAAAACTAACCTTAGATCATGGTAAACCTCCGGTACCTTGGACAGATCCATGGGTGACGTCGAGGGTGGAGGCACCTTGACAGATGGGGCACACGCCGCAGATTGGAGGCAGGCACTCAGACAGAATGTACTCCATGCTGTAATACTCCCAGCTTGCCAGTCGATGGTGGGATTGTGAAGCCGAAGCCAAGGATACCCTAGGATGACGGGTGAGGATGAGACGGGCAGAATCAGAAACCTAATCTCCTCCCTGTGATTGCCCGAGACGATCACGGAAACTGGGGCTGTCTGATAGGCAACGGTGGTCAATGACGCCTTGGACAGGGTGATGAGATTGACAGGGGGATCCAAAGACTGACAGCTGAGGCCCATCCAGGTTGCCAGGTCTCTTGAAACAAAGTTCTGCTCAGCCCCTGAGTCAACTAAAGCTAGCGTGGAATGTTCTTTATGTTTGTGAATTAGTCTGATGGGTATGCGAAAACTAGTGAGGGGTTCTTCTAAGTTCTTGTCCGTGAATCCCCCTACTGCGATCCACGGACCTTCCCTTTTAACCGACTAGGACATTCAAAAACCCCATGAGACTCCTTTCCACAATAGAAACAAAGGCCGAGATCCCTACGGCGCTGTCTCTCAGCTGCTGACACTTTTGATTGCCCTATGACCATAGCCTCTTGATCCGGAAGTTCCTCTGACGCAGGTAAAGCGAGCAGAGGAGAGCTAGTGGAACGAGGGCGGGGCTTAGTCGAACGGGGAGTAGACTGCCGTTCGTACGCTCGCTCCCTTAACCTACTATCCAGGCTTATAGCGAGAGCAATTAGTTCCCCTAAATTATCCGGTTTGTCCCGTGCCGCTAACTCATCTTTTAATTCGGCATTGAGACTGCGGAGGAAAAAACCGCAAAGTGACGGCTCTCCCCACCCAATCTCAGCAGCCAGGACCCGGAAATCAATAGCATAATCAGCAGCTGATCTAGTACCCTGCTGCAGACTCAACAGCCGTTCAGTCAACACCGCACCCCTATCAGAATGGTCAAACACAGCCATAAACTCCGCCACGAACTGCTGGTAAGTTAACACAGGATAACTTGGTTTAGCCATAACTGTATATGCCCAGTCTAAGGCTCCACCCCCCAACAAGTTGATGATATATCCAATCTTACTTGAATCAATGGCGAAGTCTCCCGGAACGCGGAGGAAAACTGATTCACATTGTAAAATGAATCCTTGAGCTTCTCCGAGTTTCCCACTAAACCGGGCAGGAGTTGGCACAGGGGTGAGGCGAGATGTAGGTGTTATATTAGCTTGACCTGGCGCTAAGCCTGCAGGGGTTGAAGCACTAGCGGCCGGAGGAAACGTCTGGTGTCCTTCCAGATGATCCAGCCGGCTGTTAATTAGAGTAATTTGGTTGAGAATAACTGTCTGTTGGTGTGAGATCATATCTACCAGAGCGCTAAGGGTGTTTAAACTGCGCGACAGTGTGCTGTCCGCTGGGTCAACGTGACAGAGTCGTACTGACATGTTTCAGGACCCAGGAGACAGACACTGACACGAGCAGATATGGACAATTATTCTTTATTAAATAGTGAGTGAGTGTAGTGCATGTGTGAGTGCTAGTATCGCTGTCTGGTCACTGGAGCTGAGCAGTTCTGATGGTGACCTGGCAACCCTGGAACACACAAGCAGAAACAATTACAGCTGTTCAGCGATAACGGGTAATTGCTGATGGTGACGCTTACTTGAGTGTACCACAGGTTGAGTTCTGCTGGCTCCGAGTGTCCGTGCAACGTGGTGGTGATTGTGCCTGCAGCTGTGGTGGTGATAGTGCTCGTAGCTGTGGTGGTGAGGAGGAACTCCGTGATGGAGGTGGTGTTGCCCCATTGGCCGGGGAAGCCGGTCCGCCGCCAGGGAGGTCCACCTGTGCACAGGGGTAAAGGCTTGGGGTTGAATAGCAAAGAGTTCTCTTACGTGACCGGTCTTGACGTGACGTTCTTGGCTTAACTTGAGGACGAGGTTCTGGCTCATACTCAGACGAAGAAGACAGACGACTCCGTGCCGGGCCATCAGTCACACTGGCTTTTAAAAGCCGCTGATTAGCACCTGCTGGTCTGTGCGCAGCTGGAGATGATGAAACAAATGACGGCCCAGAAGCCGTCATGACACAGGATCTGTTAATAGAGGTGAATGGGTTGTGACTGCCATATCAATAGTAAAGGAGGCCAAATAAAGCAATTAGGAATTGTCATTCTGAAATTCTTTTCAAAGAATTTCATTGAAACATCCGACCGCAAAACAGATAAAGAGGACCAACTAATGACCTTTTGGTTGACAGAGGCTATGTTCCGTATTGGTAAAATTTCTTTATGCTGCATTTCATTCGAAGACCCATGAGCTCCTGTGATGGGCGGATATTGTTAGTGTTAGCAGGAGTGACAGTGCTGAATGCTAATTGTTTTGAAGGGCACAGGATTCATTGGTTACTATAGTTACAAGGGACTGTACTCAGGAGTGAAAGCAAGAGGAAAGTGAAGGATTGCTAGATAGATGGATAGATATTAAAGGGAAAGAGTTTTGATTTTTTTTTTAATTTTTTCATAAGGACTATGGCAAAAACAAAGTAAAACAACTGGATTTGACTGCCTTACTTTTTTGTTTTTTAATCATACAATGCATTATATAGATATGCCAGGAAGCATGACAACACAAAATCAGTACAACAATTTCTACTTTAAAAAAAAAAAAAAGTTATGCTGTATACCAGGTCTGGACTGGGACAAAAATTCAGGCTGGGAATTTGACTTCATCCTTGGCCACCTTGTTTTTGCAAACCAGAAACCATCATTATAGTAGGTCAACGTAAGGTATCAAATTAGCTACACTGTAAATGTGGTTACAACTGTCATCTTTGTGGAAAATTATCCAAATTGTAGGATGCAGCTAATCAATTAATTATTGAAATTAGTGATCAACTAATCTGATTATAAATCTGGTGCTGCTACTTTCTTTGCCTTTTCAGGAAAACACAAGAGCAAGCCATATATGTACGGGGGCTGAAAAGTTCATAGACTGAAAAGTTCAAAGTGGTCAAATTTGACCAAATGTGGTTTATTTTTCCCTGTGCTGCAGCACTTGGATCCCTGTGGTCGAAAAATAAACCACATTTGGTCATATTTGACCACTATGAACTTTTCAGCCTATGAACTTTTCAGCCCCCGTACATATATGGCTTGCTCTTGTGTGCTTAGTATAGTTAGCCTCCTCAGCTTAGTCACAGCTGAGGAGGCTCACTCCTCGCTGTGACCTGCATCTGTGTCCCAGGACTGGAGTCCTTAACCCCGGCTCCAGTCTTCCCTCTGTGTTTGATCCGTCTTCGCTCCAGCACGTGTAAGTGTGTATTCTGCAGCGTCAGGTTCGGTCCTCGCTACACACTTGCATTTGATGTCAGTGTTCATTATTTCGTGTCCTAGTTCAATGTATGTGTTTTGCCCCACATGGCTTTTTATTTTGTTACTCTGTCCTTTCTTTAATAAAACAAGCAAACTCTCTGTTGGCATCTGGCGCCTCATTAATGCCCTGAAAGGGCCATACATGACAGAAGGTCGCAGCCAAGCAAGGTGCCAGCCACAGTGAGTTTATTTTTGGCTTGAGTTTTTCTCCTTTTCCGGGTGCCAATGAATTTTGAGAGATAGCGTCATCAAGGACTGGGTATCCTATGAGCTTGGGCTTTGAGCTTGTCCAGGCTCTGATGGAGGTTGCTGGCCTCCTCTCCAATGCTTGTATGTTCGCCACCTCCAGAGACGCCCGCTGGTACCTGGACCTTGCAGAGGCAGCAGTTAAGTGCCATCCTCACCTTGCTGATCACGCTGAGGGCAGGGAGAGGATGGCCGAAGAGTCAGCGCTTCTTCAGAGGAACCGGGAGTTGGACCAGAAATTCTCCAGGAAGTCCAGGGGGGGGGGCACACTCACTCCTCGGCTCTCTATGAGGTCTCTACCTCGGGTCCAGCTCCAGTCTTGGCGCCAATGACAGACCGTCTCACGACGCAGTGGAGGAGGAGGGCAGCCAGAGGTCCCAGTGAGGAGGTACAGTGGGCAGCTGAACTCAATGACAGACCGTCTCCCGACGCAGTGGAGGAGGAGGGCAGCCAGAGGTCCCAGTGAGGAGGTACAGTGGGCAGCTGAACTCATCAGGGGCTGTGTGGCTGAAGCACGCTCTACCTTCAATCCCAGCAAGATTCTTGAGAGCATGGAGGCTGCTGTCAGACTGGTGGAGGTTAATCCTGAGCTTGATAACTTTCCCAAGTTCGCTGAGCTGCTGGCTTCAGTTTCTGTGCAGCAGTGGGATTCGGGATTTAAATCTAGCCTCACCTCCAGCAAGAAGACGTCGCCACCCAGCTCGTGATCCATCTCCTCCCCGGGACACGATCGTCTAGAAGGGGAGGGAATTTCCTGACCAGATTAATCCTCCGCGAGGTCCCCGTGTGGATCCTGTTCCGGGCCGCCATAAGAACTCCGCCTCCCAGCCAGCTGTTTTCCCCACGCCACGACAGTAGGTAAAGACAGCAGCCTCAGCCTCTGGGTGATTTGTCCCCGCTGTTCCGTCAGCTCCTCGTCCCCGGACTGCCTCTGCTGCTTCTCCCTCCTCCTCAGTGCTCCCTCAGCTGCTGTGAGCCCAGCAAGTCATGCTCTGGCTCCGCCCGTCACCGATCCCGTTGAGGCGGCTCCTCCTCGTCTTCCCGAGGGGCCCTCCGTCACCACCCCTAGGGGAAAGGGAAGAACTAAGTCCGCTGCAGCAGTCACAAACATGGCCTGGGAAAGCAGGCAAGTGCTTTTTCATTCTAACTCTCCGTGTGATGAATTACCTTCTCTGATTCTTTGGGGTGGAACTCAGTTTTCACAGTCCCCTGAGCTCCCACCACCTGCTGCAGCCATTAGAACTGAACCTGCTACCTCTGTGCTTCCTCCCCTTCTCTCCGAGCATACCCCGGTGCCAGGAGTAGACCGTCAAACAGAAGAGGAGCCTGTGGTGCTGGAGAGCCTGTTTCCAGTCCTGCAGCCACGTCATGGGTAGAGGAGGGCTGACTGCCATTTGGAGCCTGCACTGATGGTAAAGCATCCCCGGGTCACCGTGGAGCAGCAGTCATCTTCAGCAGGGTATGGATCCCCTGCCACCTCGCCAAGTGGGCCATCGGCGTGGGTTTCAGTGCTAGGGGGTCATTGGACTGTGGAGACCATCATGCCAGCTGCGGAGGCCACCGCAGTCGAGTGGGAACCGGAAGTGGACCTCCAGATTGTCGAGCCTGGATCATATATTGTGAAAGAGTTGTTTTTCCTACTTTGTGTTCAAGTTGCTGTATACACTGATATTTTTGTGTTCACCCTTCCGCTGCACTCGGGCAGGTTCTAAGTTGAAGTGTTCATGTGTTTTAGTTTTCACTTGTTTGCCTGGGTTTTCTGTTTCATTATGCATGTTGTAGGTGAGTTTTAGCCGCACTATTCTGTGCCATTTGTTCTTTGTGGGAGGGTTTTTCTCTGTATTTTTGCTGGCCGACATTTGTGTTTGTTTACTTTCGAGTTTCTCTCCCTCCTATCCTGTTTTCCCTTCCGCTCACCCGAGGTCAGTCTGATTAGCTTTCTGGTTGGGGGGGGGGGGGCTCCCTGGTGTCACCATGGGCACCTGGAATGCAGCCTTTGAATGGGGGGTACTGTTGTGATCCGAGCGCTGATCTCATCCGTGTTCGGGTTACTCAGTATTTTCCCTTTTATCTACCAGAGTATTTTGGTTTGCTTATTATTGTTCTCCCATGGCTTTTATTGTGACAGCATTGCAGCCGAACATCCGGCTGTCAAAGCCGAGCCGGTGCTGTAACAGCTGATCTTGATTTCGGTAATTATGTTCCCCTTTCCTGCTTGGTTCTGTTTCTTTTGTTATCAGTATTTAAGGAAGCAGCTGAGGCTCACTCCTCGCTGTGACCTACATCTGTGTACCAGGACTGGAGTCCCTAACCCCGGCTCCAGTCTTTCCACTGTGTTCGATCTGTCTTCGCTCCAGCGCGTGAAAGTGTGTATTCTGTAGCATCAGGTTCCGTCCTCGCTGCAAACTTGCATTTGATGTCAGTGTTCATTATTTCGTGCCCTAGTTCAATGTATGTGTTTTGTCCCACATGGCTTTTTACTTTGTTACTCTGCCCTTTCTTTAATAAAACAAGCAAACTCTGTTGGCATCTGGCACCTCATTAATGCCCTGAAAGGGGCATACATGACAGGGAAAAATAAAAACAACAATAACAGCAGCAGTTTATGAACAGTAATGCAACCCGTAGTGCAATGGCGACAAATGGCAACAAAAGATAGACCCAGACCTCTCATAGCACAAATAGAGATAAACGATTAATGATGATAAAACCCAGCAATCCTATATACAGAAAATTAGAGGTGTAACACCCGTAGTTGCAGTTCATTGCGTTAGTGTAGGTGCAGATAGTAACAGATAGGGCTTCACATGATCAGTATTGCAATGACAGACGGCAGCAGATATGGCATTTGTGCAAATGGTAGCAGTTAAATTCAATTCAACTTTATTTATATAGCTCCATATCACAACAAAAAGCAATCTCATAGCACTTTCAAATATAGGGGCAACCCCACAATTGCAGAAAGACCCCAGCAATCATGCGATCCCCTGTGAGCAAGCACTACGTGATGGTGGAGATGAAAAACTCCCTTTTAACAGGAAGAAACCTCTAGCAGAACTAGGCTCAGGGAGGGGAAGTCATCTGCTGTGACTGGCTGGGGGATGAGGGGATAGAGAAGATGAAAAGAACAGACATAACAGAGCAAACATTAACAAAGAGAAGCAGAGTACATTATTGGAGGTCACTCGGCAGTCTAAATCTAATAACAGCAAAACAAAGGGAGGGTTAAGAGACACAAGATCATTCCCTAATTGTTGGCTATATTGAAGAGGAAGGTTTTTACCCTATTCTTAAAAACAGAGATCAAGTCTGGCTCTCGAACCCAAATTGGTAACTGGTTCCACAGGAAAGGAGCTTGATAGCAGAAGGCTCTGCATCCCATTGTACTTTGGGAGATTCTAGGTATTATAAGTAATACAGCATTTTGGGAGTGTAGTGCTCTGCTAGGATGATAGGGAAATATCAGCTCTTTTATATAAGAGGGGGCCTGATTATTGAGAGCTTTGTAAGTGAGAAGAAGGATTTTAAACTTAATTCTAAACTCTATGGGAAGTCATTGAAGGGAGGCCAGAACCGGAGAGATATGATCTCTTTCTTGTACCTGTCAAAACTCTTGCTGCAGCATTTTGGATCAACTGAAGACTTTTTAAAGATATTTTAGGACAACCTGATAAGAACAAGTTACAATAATCTAATCTAGAGCTAACAAAAGTGTGGATCAATTTCTACGGCATCACTCTGAGACAAGATGCTTCTAATCTTGACAATATTATGCAAATGATAGACAGTCTTAAAAACAAATTTAATATGTGAATTAAAAAAAAAAGATCTTGATCAAAAATACCTCCAAGGTTCCTCACAGAACTATTCAGAGTAAGAGTAGCTGCATCCAAATTAGGAGTTTTATTTGGAAAGGTATTTCTAATGTTTTTTGGACCAACAAGAATGACTTCAGTCTTATCTGGGTTTAATAGCAGAAAATTACAAGTCATCCAAGCTTTGATTTCCTTAAGACAGGCATCTAACTTGGCTAATTGGTTACAATCATCAGGCTTCATTGACGGGTATAATTGTGTCATCTGTGTAACAATGAAAATCTATACAGTGCTTTCTAATGATGTTACCTAACAGAAGCATTTATAAACTAAAAAGAGTAGGGCCTAACCCAGATCCCTGTGGAACTCCATGACTGAGCTTAGAGTTGGAAGAAAACTCATTATTGATATGAACAAACTGAAGTCTATTGGAAAAATAAGATCTAAACCACTGCAGTGAAGTACCATTTAGTTCAACAAAGTGTTCTAATCTATCAAGTAGAATATCATGATCGATAGTATCAAAGGCTGCACTAAGATCAAAAAGGACAAGTACTGAAACGAGTCCATTATCAGATGTGAAAAGAAGGTCATTAGTAACCTTCACTAAGGCTGTTTCAGTGCTATGATGAATTCTGAACCCAGTTTGAAACTCTTCAAAGAAACCATTTCCCTGTAAGTGGTCAAATAATTGCGGAGCAACAACTCTTTCTAAGAGTTTTGAAATGAAAAGCAGATTAGAGATTGATCAATAGTTACCTAAAACTCCCGCATCGAGCATTGGCTTTTTAAGTAAGGGTTTAATTACAGCAATTTTAAAAGCCTGCGGTACATGACCGAAGGTTAAAGAATTGATTATTTGAAGAATACGGCTACCAATATATGGGAAGACTTTTTTTTAAATAAGCTGGTAGGAAAAGGGTCTAAAAGACAAGTTGGAGGCTTGGATAAGGAGATTATTTTATCTAACTCTAAAAAGTCAATTGGAGTAAACTTATCCAAACAGATATCAATTGAAGGAGTTGTAGTAGTTGCTGTACTTAAGTTTATGGTGGGAATGATCTGATTGATTTTATCTCTAAGAGATAAAATTTTAAGATAGAAAAAGTTCAAAAAGTCCTGACTAGTAAGCTCTAGGGGGATGCAAGGATTGACAGAGTCCTGACTCTTTGTCAGCTTGGCTACAGTGTTGAAAAGAAACCTGGGATTATTCTTATTCTCTTCTATTAATGCAGAGTAGTAACTTGTTCTAGCTTTTCTAAGAGATTTTTTTTTTATATATATAAATTAGGAGATTTCTCCACACTAAATAGAATTCATCTAAATTAGTCAAACACCATTTTCTTTCTAATTGATGAGTCTTCTATTTTAAGCTATGAGTTTCTGTGTTAAACCAAGGGGTTAAAAATAGATAGATACATACTTTATTTCGAACAAAAAAGTAAAAAAAACAACAAAAAAAATCAAATGACAAGTGCGATAAAGTGACAGTATGAAGTGCTCGAAAGGGAGAAGGAAGAAGTGAACACTTATTAACTCCAACTCCTCTTTTCCATAAATAAATACAACCCAAGTGAAATATATACAAATTACCACATTTAAGAGCCTAAGTAAACAATTAACTATATTTTGTACAAATGAACATTAACACCCATCCATCCCAACATACATACAGTCCATACATCAAAACCCAGCCCCAAACAACACAGATATACACAGTACTGTCCCACCTACCATTCCATAGTGTCCCAGAGTGAGCATAGTGAATCGTACATATAAATACTACCCTTCTAACATATATTCTTTCAGCAAATAATGTTTATACCTATTTTTGAATTGATATCTGTTTGTACATAGTTTCAGTTCCAGCTCCAGACTGTTCCACAAATCCACCCCACAGACAGATATGCACATACTTTTTTTAGTTGTTCGTATCTTAGGTTTTGTAAAGTTAAAGTCTCCTCTCAAATTATAATCATTGTCTCTTTTTTGAATATTTTTTGTATATTAGTTGAGAGTTGATTATTAATTGCCCTGTACATTACTTGTGCTGTCTTAAATTTAACTAAATCCATGAACTTTATGATATGTGACTTTAAAAACAATGAATTGGTATGGTCTCTATATCCTACATTATTTATTATCCTTATAGCTTTTTTTTGTAATGTACATATTGGCTGTAGGTTGCTCTTGTAGGTGTTTCCCCAGACTTCTACACAGTAGTTAAGATAAGGTAGAAACAGTGAATTGTACAGTAAGAACAATGATTTATAGCCCAAGATGTGTCTTGTCTTCCCCAGTATCCCTATACATTTTGCCAACTTGGCCCGGATGTGACTGATGTGAGGTTTCCAGCAAATTTTATTGTCTAGCGTCACCCCCAGAAACTTATTTTCCTGTACTGTTTCTATTCTGGTATCATCTATCGTTACCATTATTTCATGATTTATTTTATAATTTCCAAACAACATAATCTTTGTTTTTTTCAGATTTATAGATAATTTATTTTTGTTGAACCACTGCGTTAACCTTTTCATTTCAGTTGTCACCCCCTCTAAAGCCTGCTGCAAATTCTCACCAATGAAAAGGATATTTGTGTCATCCACAAACAAAATAAATTTCTGAATTTTTGATACTTGGCATATGTCATTTATATGCAAGATAAAGAGTTTGGGTCCCAAAACTGACCCCTGGGGCACACCACAAGTGATGTCCATGAAGGGTGATTTGTGCTCACCAATTTGTATAAATTGTTGTCTATTACTTAAATAACTTTCCACCCAACTCAGTCCGACTCCTCTTATCCCATACCTTTCCAATTTCCTCAGTAGAATTCTGTGGTCAATGGTGTCAAAAGCTTTCTTTAAATCTATAAATACTCCTACAGCAAACTTTTTTTTATTTATACAACTAGTAATTTCTTCTATAAGTTTGATCAGTGCCAAATATGTAGATTTATCTGCTCTAAAACCATACTGGCAGTCTGTAAGGAGGTTGTGTTTTTCAATGAAATCATCCAGTCTCTTAGTGAAGATTTTTTCAAGTATTTTGGAGAATTGTGAGAGTAAAGAGACCGACCTGCAATTTGTGAAATAATGTCTCCTGTTTTGTATAGTGGTATTACTTTTGCTATTTTCATTTTGTTTGGAAATTTACCAGTTTGAAATGACAGGTTACAGATGTGGGTGAGTGGTTTAAGAATTCCTTCAAATACTTTTTTTCACTATTGTCATGTCAATTTCATTCCAGTCAGTTGATTTTTTGTTCTTAAATTTACTCACAGTCTCGATAATTTCCTTTTCAGTTGGTTTTATATCTTCTATTTCATTAAAAGAACCACTGTTGTTTGTTTCTGGTGTCACTCTTGATTTTGCTAATTCAGGACCAACTTTTACAAAAAAAATATTGAAACCACTAACCACATCATCCATATTATTTATCAAATTGTCATTTTCAATAAAATATTCTGGATAATTAGCATTCTTAGATCGGTTACTAATAACCTAATTGAGTACTTGCCATATTCCTCTTAAGTTATTTTTATTATCCCCTAATATTCTGTTGAAGTATTCTTTCTTACAAGTCCTCATTATATTAGTTAGCTTGTTTTTATATCTTTTATGTTTGATCTCAGCCTCAACCATTCTGCACTTAATGAATTGTTTATATAATGTATTCTTCTTTTTACATGCATTTAGTAACCCCTTGGTGACCCATGGAATATTTTTGTTTTGTTGTCTGTCACTGTATTGTTTTATAGGACAATTTTTATTGTATAATGATTGAAATATTTGTAAAAAAAATTATCATATTGTCACGACGGCCCTCACGGACCGTCACAAGACGCCTCAGTCACCAGAGAGTTTGCAGTGGTAATTTATTGTTGAGTAAGGATGAACACACACAGAACACATGCAGTGGCTGGGGGAAGTCTGAGCCGGGGAACACCCGATGCGCCAGACGAGATAATCACAAAGATACAGTCACATAGAGCGTACCTTACAACGGGACCGTTAACAGACGGGTAACGGGGGATTCCCAAGTCCGTTAACCACGATGAGCAAGGAGAATAACAGGAGCACGACGGAACGTGGCTGAACATACAGGTGAACAACAGGATATAACAGAGACTGCCGCGTTGGAGGACATTTAGCACCCGCTTATATCTCTGGTGGCTAATGACCCCAACGCGGCACAGCTGCTGCTAATGACAGCAGAGCAGCAGCTGACTTTGACAGCAGGGAGCTCCCCTGGGCGCCTTCACAATAAGAGCCCGAGGAGCTGGAAGGAATCCTCAGCTGCCAAAGCCAGAGAACAAAAAGATATGAGACCCGAGTGTGGCCAGAACCGACACTCGGGTTATGACAGTACCTCCCCCTCAAGGCCGAGCTCTGAGCAGCCTGAGTAACACCCAAGCCCCCCCCCACCCCCCTAGGGTGGGTGGATGGGGAGCTGGCAGGAGGGAGAGAGAGACAAACAACCAACAAGGCTACAAAGGTAGGGAGAGAAAAAAAAACACAATAAGTACAAAATAGGCAACACACCCTTGGGCAAACAGAGTGACACAAAAACACAAAACAATCCCCCCCTTCCCCCAACAGTCCCACAGACGAGATCAGGAACCCGGAAAGGGCGCAGTCCAGGCCCGGAGGGATGGGGCAAAAGGTTCGGGGGGGGGGGGGGTCGTCCGGCAACAAGAGGCCACAGAACAGGGAGGGGAAAAGAGGACAGTTCGGGCGGCCTACCCCAGTCCCATGCTTGGGGGAAGAGAGTTTCAGGCGGTCGGAGCAGGTCGCCGCACAGGAAGATAAACAGGTCGGGGGGCCGGCCCAGAGAACCAAACCAACGAGACAGCCCTTCAGGCGGCCGCCCCGCAACACCAGCCCACCAGAACTGTTGGGAGGAAGCAGCCTGTGATCCCGCAGAAAAGGGGGGAGATGAGGGGAAACCGGGTGGAGCGTTCGGGACCCCAATGGCCCCAGGTGGAGATGGGTAGTGCTCCTCAGGGAGACGAGGAGGATGACTGTGGAGATGAGGGTGATGAAGAAAACAAGCCTGTCCAGCATCCGGTGGCTGGGGATCTGCAGCTCCCTCACCAAACCTAGGACCTGCTGGTGCAGCACCCACGGTGGACCCCGATTGGGCCTCCGGAACCAAACCCACGGAGGACCCCGATTGGGCCTCCGGAACCAAACCCACAGTGGACCCCGATTGGGCCTCCGGAACCAAACCCACGGTGGACCTGATTGGGCCTCCGGAACAGCACTCCCGGTGGACCCCAACTGGACCGGAACAGCACTCCCGGTGGACCCGGTCGGCGTGGCACCAGACTCGACCTCCAACCCCGAAACCGGAACCTCTGGCGCAGCAGGCGAGAGCAGCCCCTCGCCGGCGACCCTGGGAGAAGACTCACACAAGAGAGAAAACCCGGGATCAGGATCACCGGCAGCGCCAGAACCCGGCGAGATAAGCTCGGACGCAGCGGGCGGCTGCACCCGGCTCATCTCCCCTTGAGACAGGCAAAAGTGCTCTAAAAGGTGAAGAAGAAAGATAAAACAGAGCACTTGCCTGAGCTCGGGTTCTGACGCCGTCCAGGACTGCGATGATCCGGGCTCAGAAGTCAGGAGGTCATCCTCAGGCTCCCACTCAGCTGCGTCGGGCTCCGCAGCTGGCATGATGGTGCGTGCAGCTAGAGAGTCCTCCAGCACCGATGTCCACGCCGGTGGCCCGCACAGCGTGGTGGCAGGAGAATCTCGCCCTGCTGGACCGGACCGCTCCTCCGTGGAACCCCGGGGATGCTTCTTCATTGGCGATGGCTCCACGCTGCAGTCCGCTCTCCTCCTCCGCCCATGGCGTGGCTGCGGAACTGGAACCAGGCTCTCCAGAACCGCAGGCCCCCTCCTCATCCAGCGACGTTGGCCTGACGTCGAGGACCGCTCAGCGGGGGGAGACACAGAGGAAGCAGGGTTATTACTTTCGTCCACAGCGGGTGGAGGGAGCTCGGGGGGCTGCATACCCCGAACTCCACCCCCAGGAGTCAGACAAGGCAAAACAATATCAAAAGAAGAGAAATCATCATGCACTTGCCTTTCCCCTAAGGGTAAGATGGTCCTCGCTGTGGGGGACGTCATTCCTTCATTTCCCCGCTGGATGGCGACAGAGGGCCCTCTGGGAAGACGAGATGAGGCCACTCGAGGCGGATCCGGGATGAAGCTCGCCGAAACGGAGCTCTCGTGACACACAGCAGCCAGGATAGGCGACGAGGAGGAGGGGGCGACAGCCGGGGTCAGTCGGGCATGAAGCGCTGACGGGACAGCAGGCGAGGGCCCAGGAGAAGACGAGGCTGCGGGGATTCCCCTCTGATGAGGCGCGGGAGTGACAGCTGTGTGGGGGGTTGAGCCCTTGCGACGACCCGGGACAGCATCCAGACGGGGCTCTAGCCAAGGTTGGAAGCCGGAGTGACGACGGTTCCTTGTAGGGGGTGAGGCGAAGGTGAGGTCCGGAAATCACCGTTCCTGAGCAGAAACGGCGGCAAGCAAGTCAGCAAACTCAGGAAACTCACGCAGCGCTGGATTCCTCTCCACGAGTCTAACCGCCGCCACCACATGCTTCATACACGCTGGAGGATTCTCAGCGGAGCAAGCAGCTGCCACCCGGTCCCAGATCTTGTCTGCTGTCATCTGCAGCTTCTCTGGGGGAATCCCGAGTCAGGACATGCCCGATGGGAAAAGACCTCCGGATGGTGCGAACTCCCGGGTCGAAACGGAGGCAGGAGCGGGATCCCGAAGCGAGGGGCGACGTCTCCTCTGCTTCAGCTTCCTGCCAGGATTTCCCTCCAGCCCTCGGAGTATCTCACGCTGGGCGGCGATGTCATCTCTCCTCACGCTTACCTCTGGATGATTAGTGAAGCGGGGGAGAGAATCCAGAATTTCCTCGGCTAGGTCCAGGTACCAGGGCACTTCGCTGTTGTATTCGAGGAGGGAGGCGGCGACAAGGACTCTGTCCACGCGCTCGAGGGTGTCAGCGAGAACAGCGTCCTTCCTCCGAGCACGAGACCTCCACGATGGCATGCTTCAACACGGCACCCAGACAGGTAGGAACAAACAGTCCACTACTGCAAACTACACGGTGAATGGCGTCTCGATGCAACGCCTCCTCTCCGGGCGTTTGGCGGCAGTCTACTGTCACGACGGCCCTCACGGACCGTCACAAGACGCCTCAGTCACCAGAGAGTTTGCAGTGGTAATTTATTGTTGAGTAAGGATGAACACACACAGAACACATGCAGTGGCTGGGGGAAGTCTGAGCCGGGGAACACCTGATGCGCCAGACGAGATAATCACAAAGATACAGTCACATAGAGCGTACCTTACAACGGGACCGTTAACAGATGGGTAACGGGGGATTCCCAAGTCCGTTAACCACGATGAGCAAGGAGAATAACAGGAGCACGACGGAACGTGGCTGAACATACAGGTGAACAACAGGATATAACAGAGACTGCCGCGTTGGAGGACATTTAGCACCCGCTTATATCTCTGGTGGCTAATGACCCCAACGCGGCACAGCTGCTGCTAATGACAGCAGAGCAGCAGCTGACTTTGACAGCAGGGAGCTCCCCCGGGCGCCTTCACAATAAGAGCCCGAGGAGCTGGAAGGAATCCTCAGCTGCCAAAGCCAGAGAACAAAAAGATATGAGACCCGAGTGTGGCCAGAACCGACACTCGGGTTATGACACATATGCTTTATTTAAATCATTTTCATCACAAAGTATCTTCCAGCCTTGTATTAATAATTAATTTGCCAGTAAATATATAGATTCTTCAGTTCTTATTCTTTTATATTTAATATTTTTGGTATATTTTTTCTTCCTATAATCACATTGATAGACAACAAAAATTGGCAGGTGGTCACTGATATCATTCAATAAAAGCCCACTCATAATATTGTTTTCCATAATGTTTGTGAATATGTTATCTATTAGTGTGGCACTGTGTGACGTGATTCTGCTAGGTCTGGTAATTGTTGGATGTAAGCCAATACTGTACATTGTGTTGATAAATTCTTCTGTCAGACTATATTGTTTTGAATTCATAAGATCTATATTGAAATCCCCATAGATGAACATAACTTTATGAGTTAGTTTTGCATACATTTTTTCCATCCAGTCCTTAAATAAGTCAATGTTTGATCCAGGTGTTCTATATACAAAGCTCACGACCATATTCTTCAAATTGTCCAGACAGATTTCTATTGTAATACATTGAAATAAATCATCCACAGTTACTGACAAATTTTCAACAACCTTGTATTGCAAGCTCTTGTCAACATAAATTGCAACTCCTCCTCCTTTTTTCACTTTTCTATTTATATAATTTAATTCATAGCCATCCATGGTAAAATCCATTCCTTTCTCTTCACTGAGCAACGTCTCTGATATTGCCACAATATTGAAAGGCTCTTTAAACTGATGTAAATAATCTTTAATGTTTTTAAAGTTGGCATAGAGACTTCTGCTGTTGAAGTGGATCATAGAAATATTGAAATCAGATGTGGCCATTGTGTTAAACTGTTCATCCATGTAGTAACTACAGTTATTATTGATGGAGCTAAATAAATTATTATCAGGGTCAATGTTATATTCTACGTCCTGTGGGCTGTGATACGTATAGTCAAAAGCTTTCATTTCCTGTTGTTCCTGTTTGTTGATCGTTTGTTTCATGTAGTTAAATGTCCTGTTGCAGATGAATGTGATCAAAATCTCTGATTAGACTTTTTCTTTTTTAAAGGGGCCACCAAGTCTAGAGTCTGATGCAGAGAGGCTGTAACACTATCTACCATGCTATCAATTACGGAAGGAGCAAGCTCCCCATCTATTATTTCCGTTGTGTTGACACATGGTATAGAGGAAATAATCTGCAAAAATTTGGAAACAACATCATCTGAAATACATCTGCTGTAGTAATATTTTACTTTAGGAGTCAAATAATAAGTAGAAACTTGGGAGTTAGAGACCTAATATTTAACAAACTACATTTAATTTTTAAATTATGAGGAGGAAGAAGAGACGCCAAATCATTAAATTTAGAAACGTGATGTTTAATTTGAGTTTTACCAACTTTTTGTTTAATCACTTTAGGATGTTTATATATTATATTTTTATTAACTGTGGGGGGAGTAGACAAAGTTTCTCTGAGGCGGAAGACAGGGGCTAAGTTGAGGGATGGCAGATGAGGAGGAGCAGTAGAAAGGTGTGAATTTATTAAGTTATGTTGTATTTGTCTTGGGTTATAATATTCTGGGTAACGGGAGACATACACAATCTCAATGGGGTTATAAACTGAAGGCTGATCTAAACAGTGAGGATTATTTGGATTAATAGGATTAATAGGATTAAAGTGCTGAGACATACAGCAGTAAATGTATTACTGTTGGTGTGCCAGTCTTTCTGTGCCAACAGCTGAAGTAGTTATTGTGCGGATGATTGTGTTACGGTCTGGGTGGTGGTGGGGGGGGGGATTGGTGGACAGAGTTCAGGGTAATGATGGCCTGATGAACAAAGCTGTTAAGCAGTCTTGTGGTGCGGGCCCAGAGGCTCTGGTACCTTTTCCCCAAGGGCAGGGGCTGAAGAGGGAGTGTGAGGGGTGGGAGGTGTCACCTGCGATGTTGATGGCGCTGTGGGTGAGGTACATGTCTGAGAGGGGTGGGAGAGGGGCACCAATGAGCTTGCTGGCTGCTTTCACTGTGCGTTGGAGCATCTTCTGGCAGGAGGCGGTGCAGCTTCCATACCACACCGTGATGCATCTGGTGAGGATGTTCTCAACGGTGCCCCTGCAGAAAGAACGCATGATGGGGGGGTGAGACTTGTGCTCTTCTCAGTTTGCGGAGGGAATGGAGGTGAGTTTGAGCCTTCTTGGCCAATGATGTGGTGTTGTTGGACCCATAGAGGTCCTCAGCGATGTGCACCCCCAGGAACTTGGTGCTGCTCACCTAACTGTGGTTTATCACATCTTTGGAAAACTGAGTTCAATTTCTCTAGCCACACCCAGGCCTGATTACTGCCACACCTGTTCTCAATCAAGAAATCACATAAATCAGACCTTCCTGACAAAGTGAAGTACACCAAAAGATCCCCAAAAGCTAGATATCATGCTGCAATCTAAAGAAATTCAGGAACAAATGAGAAACAAAGTAACTGAGATCGATCAGTCTGGAAAAGGTTATAAAGCAATTTCTAAAGCTTTGGGACTCCAGTGAACCATAGTGAGAGCCATTATCCACAAATGGTGAAAACATGGAACACTGGTGAACCTTCCCAGGAGTGGCAGGCTGACCAAAATTACCTCAAAAGCACAGCGATGACTCATCCAAGAGGTCACAAAAGACCCCACAACAACATCAAAAGAACTACAGGCCTCACTTGCCTCAGTTAAGGTCAGTGTTCATAACTCCACCATAAGAAAGAGACTGGGCAAAAAGGGTCTGTATGACAGAGCTCCAAGATGAAAACCACTGCTGAGCAAAAAGAACATAAAGGCTCGTCTCAGTTTTGCCTGAAAACATCTTGATGATCCCCAAGACATTTGGAAAAATACTCTGTCAACTGACGAGACAAAAGTTGAACTTTTTGGAAGGTGTGTGTCCCATTACATCCGGTGTAAAAGTAACACAGCAGTTCAGAAAAGGAACATCATACCAACAGTAAAATATGGTGGCGGTAGTGTGATGGTCTGGGGCTGTTTTGCTGCTTCAGCACCTGGAAGACTTGCTGTGTTAAATGGAACCATGAATTCTGCTGTCTATCAAAAAATCCTTAAGGAAAATGTCCAGCCATCTGTTTGTGACCTCAAGCTGAAGTGCACTTGGGTTCTGCAGCAGGACAATGATCCAAAACACAACAGCAAGTCCACCTCTGAATGGCTTAAGAGAAACAAAATGAAGACTTTGGAGTGGCCTAGTCAAAGTCCTGTCCTGAATCTGATTGAGATGCTGTGGCATGACCTTAAAAAGGTGATTCATACTCAAAAACCGGACGAAATTCCTGCACAGCATTGGAGGAAGACTCATTACCAGTTACTGCAAATGCTTGATTGCAGTTGTTGCTGCTAAAAGTGCATGGCCCAACCAGTTATTAGGTTTAGAAGTCAATCATTTTTTTTGTCAGAGGGCCATGTAGGTTTGGATTTTTTTTCCCTCAATATTAAACACCTTCATTTAAAACTGCATTTTGTGTTTTCTTGTGTTGTCTCTGTCTAATATTTAAATTTGTTTGATCTGAAACATTTAACTAACTAACTAACTAACTAACTAACCTGCACTTATATAGCGCTTTTCTAGTCACAAAGACCACTCAAAGCGCTTTCATTAATACTAACCCTCTATTCTAAGGGCCTATAGGAAACAGATATCTAGGGACAATTTAGAACAGCCAATTAACCTAACATGCATGTTTTTGGCATGTGGGAGGAAACCGGAGAAATCCCGGAGTAAACCCACGCAACACGGGGAGAACATGCAAACTCCACACAGATCACTGTTGGTCGGGGGCTGGGATCGAACCCACGATCCCACGATCCCCACAATCCCCCGGCCAAGGGTAAACTGTGCTGCCACAGTGCTAACCACTGCGCCACCATGCAGCCCAGTGTGACAAACATACAAAAACATGAGAAATCAGGAAGGGCGCAAACACTTTTTCACACCACTGCTCTACCTCTAGGCCACTAGATGTGGGTTCATGAAAACCCACAAGATTGGCTACAAAAATTTCAAAAATGATTAAAAATTTGTACATAGATGACAAAATGGTAACAAATTTGTTAAGTATTAATCACCCTTACTCATAGTTTTATGGCATCAGTCTTACTGTTGTTTCTGTTGGGGGTTTCATGACATGTCGGGGTGTGACATCACACTGTATTTTATAGTTTCTATTCCTTGTCTGACCAGCAGTGCATAGCCATCTGAACATTTTAGCAACAGAGATGATGTCTGTATATGCTGCTGACACGAGAGAGAAATGTTCTGCTTTATGCTGTAAAGTTTATTAAATATGCTTGACGGCTAAAAGAGAGTGGACCGAGTCAAGCTTTGTCTATCCTCTTCATGCCACATGAAGACAGCACAATTCCACTTTGCAAGATTTGTGAGATAGAAAATACCAATTTAGGAGAAAAAGAGTCACAAGTAGATGACACTACACACTTCAAAAAAAATGAAGCCTATAGATCTGAAAATGATGGTAAAGATTATTCCTCAAACATCTGAGTAGTCTTGAAAACATTGCCTAATGAATGTAAGATGGTGATAATATACCTAAAGTTAATGCAACATTTTATTATTTTAGAAAATTTTAACCCTATAGTAAGCTGCTACAACGGTAAAATATAACTAAAAACACTCACTCTCAGCAATACTTTTCATTATTCTTTACAGTATGTATGAAAATGTTGTTGAAAATAAGATTTTTTTTTTCTTGTAAATGTATGAATCGTTATTGTAAATTCATGAATTTTTCTTATAAATATGTTTTTTTTCAGCATTTGGAAGTTGTTTTTTCTCATGAAAATGTCACTTTTTTCTAGTAAATTTGGGACTTATAGTAAATTTGTGACTTTTTAAATTGTAAATTAGCATCTTTTATTATATTTTTGCATCTTTATTCTTGCAAATTTGTCCTGGAATTACACTTACACTGTATGTTAAATTTATGAATATCTGCCCACAAAATTACCATTCCTTTTGTTAAAAAAATACATCACCAACCGCACAACAGCAACACAAAATGCCAAATAGCAGAGCAATGAAAACACTGAAGCGTCTACAATTACGATAGCCAGTAGCTGCTGCCTTAAAACACCAACCTGAAATTGCGCTTGAAGGAGCAGACCAGGCTGTATCTCTCTCTCTCTCTGTGATGTTTGCTGCCGCTCATCCAGGCCATTTTACTGTTTATGGCAAGCAAGGCCACCAGGTATTGTCCCAGTGCTCCAGACTGCCTGGCTGCCCCCGCCTTATACCCAAATACAAATTCTGTTCTTAAGTGCCTCTTGAACAGGATTGCCATGTACTCATTATTTAGGCACTTTTTAATGCTCAATGTTATCTTTTCAGATTAAGAAAAACACATCTAAGGCTACAACACTGTTAGAACATCAACAAGCTATTCAGAAAAAAAAAAAACAAAAACAACAAAACATTAAAAGAAGAAAATGTAACGAGTGCCTTTAAACATTACTGCTTTTATGGTCTTAGAAGATCAGAAGGTCAAAATCAATAAAAGAGGACGAAAATTGTGAGTCTTGCAGCTGGGTAATTGGCAGTCCTTAGTATGTCTTAACATACCGCTCTCTTCGGCTCTACTTAAACAATAACAAAGGGCACTATCAGCCGAACATGGGTATTATTTTTAGTGTATATGTTACATAAAGACTAAGAGCTGATCTTGTAAAAAAAATTATAAAAATATATGCAAAATGAATGTATGAGACAGTGCTGGAGTGAATGCATTGTCTTTACACCCCCTCAGGAAGCAGACCTGATAAGTCCTGTTACGACACTTTATTCTAGTGTAATTGCAAATTTACTGATGGCAGTGCATCAAGACTGATAGAGCACAAATGTTCAACAATTCACCATGTGCAAAATTCAGCATCACAGAGTGTTGATGCAAAGTAGGATTTTTCAACGCAGGTGTATTCAATATCCTACATTTATGAAACAAAATGGTAAAACTTCTAACAGTTATTTTTCTTTGGGGCATCTCCTATTACTATTGTTTGCTAATATGTACTTTATTGTTTGAGTATTATTTAACCTAAACTAGAAGAAATTCCTTTTCTGTATCTTTTCACTTGAATGTTTAACTCTTTATTTTTTTCAGAAGCCATAAAAAGATAATGTAGGACTTCATACAAACTAAAAAGTCTACTACATCAAAATGATTGCAAAGTGATACAGTTGTGTGTGAATTTTATTTGCTAGTCATAGCTTGAGACAGGTGAATATTTTTCACATTCAAATAAACTATTATTAGATTCCTAGTTGACACAACAGTGAAAAAAGTATATAGTGACTTGGTAAAAATAAAAATTTAAATAAAAATTTAAATACCTGCGGTCTGCCATCCAAAACAATAGAATATACACGAAAGGTGAAGAAGACAGTGCAGGCAGGGTGAAGTGGGTGGAGACGAGTGTCAGGGGTGATTTGTGACAGAAGGATATTAGCTAGAGTGAAAGGGAAGATTTACAAGACGATAATGAGACCTGCAAGGATGTATGGTTTGGAGGCAGTGACACTGACAAAAAGACAGGAGGCAAAGCTGGAGGTGGCAGAGTTGAAGATGCTAAGATTCTCATTGGGACTGACTAGGAGGGACATGATTAGAAATGGGTATATCAGAAGGACAGCTCAGGTTGAATGGTTTGGAGACAAAGTAAGAGAGGCAAGACTGAAATGGTTTGGACATGTGCAGAGGAGGGAAAATGGATATACTGGAGAAAGGATGTTGAAGATTGAGTGGCCAGGCAGGAGGAAAAGAGGAAGAGCACTGAGAAGATTCATGGATGTAGTGAAGGAGGACATGGAGAGGATTGGTGTTACAGAGGAAGATGCAAGGGATTGGGTGAGATGCAAACAGATGATCCACTGTGTCAACCCCTAAAGGGAGCAGCCTAAAGAAGACCAAGAAGATATATGTATATAGACCACAGAGAAGATTCACGGATGTAGTCAAGGAGGACATGATGCCATGTACTGCCTACCAGGCAGAATAAAGGACTCAAGGGTACAGACAGGATTGTAATGCAGAAATGATAATTTATTAACACACGATAAACTCAAGGATAAAGAAAAACAGCATATGGACTGAAAACAAAGAAAAGACTAAGGATGGCAAAACACTAAAACTAGGCAGGGTAAAAAAACTCAGACACTAGGAACAATGACATGGATCATGGTGGGGTAGAGATGACAATGACACAACACAAAGCACAGCCCAAAACTCACATATATAAGGGAGGGAACAACAAGACGGAGGACAGGTGAGAACAACCACGGGCTGAACAATGTACACATGAGGGAGAATGGCTATGGGTATGGAAACATGAGGAGCTGGGAAAAATAGGTAGGTAAATGCACACACCATAATAATGACAATGAAGGCCAACAGGGGGTGACACACAACATGACTAAAGACATAAGGACAATTAAACTAACAGTAAAAATAAACATGGCTCACACAATATAACCAAATACAAAAAGACAACCATAAGACATAGACAATAGGTGATGACATGATATGACAGAAAAAATGATTGGGGAACACAAGGACACTTAATAATAATAATGATGACAATAATAATAAAGAAAACAAAGACTGGAATAAACAAAGCATGGGCATGGTTCCTGGTCGTGCCCTGATCCTGTCATAATCCTCCCGTTAAGGGGTGGAGGTTCCAAGGTTGTCATATCCAGGAGCGGCACTGGGGTTAAGCTCCCAGTGCTCATAAAATGCTCCTTATGGCGTGCGTCTCGAAAAGCCTCTGACAACTAAGTCCAACTCCTAGCCTGCCCGTGTGGTTTAGTCTCTAAGCCCGGCGGAACTGCTTTTACTAATAGGAGAAGGGGCGAGGGCGGATCTCTGGCGCCTTAAAACCAGATGCTTCGGGTAGATGGTGGCTCGTCAACCTGGGAAGGTAGCCCATCTAGGGGAAGGTAAACCCTGATTTCAAACCTCCGCTGCCTTGCGGCATACCCGGTCACGGGAAAGGCTTCGGGAGTCAACCCTGAGGAAAAATCCGGAGTCGGAGCCCCTAAGGCAGTTCTATGTTGTGCTCAACATCGTTCTGGCAGCTCCTGCAATGGCGCTGGTGCCAAACTGTAGCAGCCCTGCTGTTTCTTTGAATTCATCAGTGACGTGGAGAGGGGGGACATGCTGCATGGGCAACATCTTATCCTCCATATCTTCCTGCCCAGGCTTGAATCCTACCAACGGCCAAAGCTGGAAGGTAGAACACCGGATCACTGGAGAGGACACTCCAGCTTTGCCTTTGGCATAGACAAAACACGGGGAATGACAGTTACCGGTTATAAGCCACCGCTCAATTGGCGTAGAGCTCGGCGCCAGGGGTTATTCCCGACGGTGGGAGGGATCATCGGATCTCACTGGACAGCTACCGCCCGCCTCAAGCTGGGCAGCCCCCAGCCAATAAGGTGATGTCCCGCCACAGCTTGCTTTCCTCATTGGGTGCATGGGGATGAGGAGAAGTCCGAACAGCAGGCTGAGAACTTTCGCACCAGGCAAGACAATAAAACAAAAGAGACCAACTCTAAAACCGGGAACTTGGAACGTCCGCACTATGATGACAGGACTCGCTACTAACCTCAAGGACATCAACGACACCAGGAAGACTGCCATCATCAATAATGAGCTGAAGAGACTGGGAGTGGATATCGCCACTCTCCAGGAAACACGGTTGGCTGACGCAGGCACACTGAGAGAGAAGGACTACACGTTCTACTGGCAGGGAAAGGGTAGTGACGAACACAGGGAACACGGAGTGGGCTTTGCAGTGAAGAACACCTTGCTGAAGATGGTGGAACCGAGCAGCACTGGCTCTGCACGACTCCTCACCCTCCGCCTGAACACCACTCAAGGCCCAGTCACCCTCATCAGTGTGTACGCCCCAACACTGACAGCCACACCAGAGGCAAAAGACGAGTTCTACGAGAATCTCGCAACAACTGTCAGGATCGTCCCCAACTCTGAACAACTCATTCTCCTTGGAGACTTCAATGCCAGAGTGGGTGCTAACCACGACTCCTGGCCCTCCTGTCTTGGACCTTTTGGCGTGGGCAGAATGAATGACAACGGACAGCGGCTGCTCGAGTTCTGCACATATCACGATCTGTGCATCACAAACTCGTTCTTCAAGACCAAGCCCCAACACAAGGTTTCCTGGCAACATCCACGCTCAAAGCACTGGCACCAGCTGGACTTGATCCTGACCAGGCGCACCTCACTGAAGAATGTGCTAGTCACCCGTTCGTTCCAGAGTGCAGATTGCAACACAGACCATTCATTGGTGTGTTGCAAGGTCAAGCTGCAGCTGAAGAAATTCCATCGTGCTAGACAACCTGGAAAGGCACGGATTGACACCAGCAAGATGGCTCAACAAGAACTTGTTGAGCAGTTTGCCTCCACCTTTGAGAAGGAACTTGGTGTACCACAAGAAGGAGAATCTGCAAAGCAGAAGTGGGAAGAGCTGCGAAACACCATCCACCGCACAGCCTTGGCTACCTTTGGGAGGAAGACCTCGAAGTCACAGGACTGGTTTGATGCCAAGTTGACCGAGATGACCCCCGTCATTGAAGCCAAGCGCTCAGCACTTGCTGAGTACAAGAAGTACCCAAACGAGAAGAATCTCCAGATTCTCAGGGCTGCGAGAAGCAAAGTTCAGCAGACTGCTCGGCGCTGTGCCAATGAGTACTGGACTCAGCTCAGCCAAGACATTCAAACCGTTGCCATAACAGGGAACATCCGTGGTATGTACGATGGCATCAAGAAAGCACTTGGTCAGGCTCAGAGCAAGACGGCCCCCCTCAAATCCTCCACTGGGGAGATGATCACAGAAAAGAACAAGCAGATGGAGAGATGGGTGGAACACTACTCCGACCTCTACTCCAGACAGAACACCGTGACACCGTCAGCCCTTGATGCCATCGACTGCCTGCCATCCATGGACGAACTTGACGCCGAGCCAACCATCGACGAACTCAGTGAGGCCATTGATAGCTTGGCCGCTGGCAAGGCACCCGGCAACGACGGCATACCCCCCCGACCTGATCAAGCACTGCAAGACCGCCCTACTGCTGCCATTGCATGACGTCCTCTGCCAGTGTTGGAAAGAAGGTGCCGTACCACAGGACATGAGGGACGCCAAGATCATCACCCTCTACAAAAACAAAGGGGAGAGAAGCGACTGCAACAACTACAGGGGCATCTCCCTCCTCAGCGTTGTTGGCAAAGTCTACGCACGAGTTGTTCTCGTTAGTCTACAGAAGCTTGCCGAACGTATCTACCCCGAGTCTCAGTGTGGCTTCCGCGCTGAGCGATCGACGGTAGACATGATATTCTCCATCCGCCAACTCCAGGAGAAATGCAGAAAACAGAACATGCCCCTGTACGTCGCCTTCATCGACCTCACCAAAGCGTTTGATCTGGTCAGCAGAGAGGGCCTTTTCAAGATCCTGCCAAAGATAGGATGCCCACCAAAGTTGCAAAGCCTCATTGAATCGTTTCACACCAACATGCAGGGGATAGTGCAGCACGATGGCAACGTCTCAGAGCCTTTCAACATACGCAGCGGAGTGAAACAGGGCTGTGTACTTGCGCCAACCCTCTTTGGGATTTTCTTTGCTATGCTCCTGAGGCATGCCTTCAGCACAGCAACAGAGGGAATCTACCTGCACACAAGATCTGACGGCAGGCTTTTCAACCTCGCCCGCCTGAAAGCCAGAACCAAAGTACGCGAGGATCTAATCAGAGACATGCTGTTCGCAGACGACGCTGCAGTCGCAACCCACACACAGCAGGAGCTTCAGACCCTTATGGACCGCTTCTCCCAGGCATGCAAGGACTTCGGGCTTACCATCAGCATGAAGAAGACTAACGTCTTGGCGCAAGGCACGGAAGCACCACCAACCATCACCATTGACGACTACGAGCTGGAGGTCGTGAATCAGTTCACGTACCTGGGGTCCACGATCAGCAACAACCTCTCCCTTGATACAGAGATCAACAAGAGGATTGGAAAATCAGCCTTCACACTCGCTCGCCTCACCACACAAGTGTGGGAGAATCCCAAACTCTCTGTCAAGACGAAGATGGCAGTGTACAACGCCTGCGTCATCAGCACACTGCTCTATGGGAGTGAGACGTGGACAACATACGCCCGGCAGGAAAAGAGACTGAACTCCTTCCACTTGCGCTGCATTCGCCACATCCTGGACATATCCTGGCAGGACAAAGTGCCCAACACAGAAGTTCTGTCCCGCGTCGGCCTTCCCTCCATGTTCACTCTACTCAGACAGCGCAGGTTCCGCTGGCTATGCCACGTTCACCATATGGAGGATGGCAGAATCCCCAAAGACGTCCTCTATGGAGAACTGGCAACTGGCAAGAGAGACGTTGGCCGCCCACAGCTGCGTTTTAGAGACGTCTGCAAGAGAGACATGAAGGCCCTGGAGATCAACACAGAGCGCTGGGAGGACCTTGCAACGGACCGCTCCAAATGGAGAGGCACCCTGACCAGACAGCTCAAGGCGGGTGAAGAGAGACTGACTGCTGCTGCAGATGAAAAAAGGACCCGCAGGAAGAACCGCCACAGACCCAGCAGCACGGAGACCACCCACAAGTGCGACCTGTGTGACAGGGACTGCCATTCGCGCATGGGCCTGTTCAGCCACAGGCGGTGCTGTTCCATCAGAGTAGACGTTTAGGATTCTCTTCCATGGTCATCATAGACCGATGGAGGCCGACGAAGGAGTGGAGTCCAGACACCCATAAAAAAACATAACACCAAAATAGGTGGGAGGAGGGGGAAAGGCACAGTGGGAAGAAACAAAATACAGGAATCACACAGAGTGGGAGGGAAAAAAAAATATCAATCAGGTGGTCTCTTAAAGTTCACAGGCCCACTGGACTGGGGAACAAGGTAAGTCAGGGGGCCGATCCAGGTCCATGGGGCCCCAAACCAGAGTGCAAAGTGGACCGGGTGGCCGGCCAGGTCCTTTGGCCACCAGATCGTGAAACAGATCTTGGGGCATTCCAAAGTTCATGGGCCCCCAGACCAAAGGATAAAGGGGATTGTGGGGTTGGCTGGTGTCCGCGGACCCCCAGCACCACGAGCAGGGCTTGTTGAGTGGGTGCTGAGGCATGCCGGCATCAGGGCTTGACGATGAAGGCGTACCGGCCCCTGGAGCAAACGATGATGGCTGATCAGTGACAAAACCAAATGATGCAGGCTGATCAGTGGCGAAACCAGACAATAACTGCTGCACAGCAGCAAAACCAGGCAATGACTGTCGCACAGCAGTGAAACCAGACAATGCAAGCTGATCTGTGAGAAGCCCAGGCGGCTCAGGATGAAGGCCCTCAAGCTCAGCCACTTGGGGATCAATTCCTGATACAGCCACCTCTGACGTGGAGAGAGAGACAAGCACTGGATCACTATAACTGGTGGCAGTGAAGCCCAACAGGGAGAGATCAGGAGAAGATGGCAGCTGCAACTGGGTCTCCCCACCAAGAGTAAGGCAAGATCTCTCTAATACTGATATAATAAATACAAAAAAGAGGACTTGCCTTAACTTTTGCTCCACCGCTGACCATGACTCCGGTGATTCTGCTGCTGCAGTGCAAGCAGCAGGCATGATGGCAGGAGAAAACTCAGCTGAAAGATGACGTGGAGCCATAACTGAGTGGTGCAAAGCTACGTAGAGCTGGCAGTGGTGATGGAGAGTGATGTAGAACAAGCATAGCAGAGCTCCGTGGGGCAAAAGCGGAGTAAGGAGGAGTGGATGGTCGAGGTGCTGGAGCCCGGGAATGCTTCGTCGGCACAGGCTGAGGTGCAGATGGTGGGCTCTCCTCCAAGCCATGTGGTGGCTGCATGGTTGGAGAGAGGCTGACTGCAGCTGAAGTGTGAGGGGAAGCTGAAGACGTTGGGGCCAGGAGATGCTGTCTCGTTGGCACAGCCTCCGGCGTCTCAGGCGGACACCTTTCCCCCCCACCTAAGGTGTGTGTGTGAGACTGATCAGCAGTGAGGACAAGGGGATGCCGGAATCAGGGGACACTGCATTATCAGCACAAACTCTGGTGCCCCAGTTAATTCTCTCACCAACCCGTGATAAGCTCTGCGGAGGTTGGGGACAATGATGAGCAGCCTCATCAGCTTGGGGTAGCTCTGCAGGCTGGGGTAAGCTCCCATTACTACAGGTGTGGTGTCCAAACACTCCATGGCCTCCTGCGGTGTGTGAGAGGTGTGGGTGTCTGAAACAAAGTCCTTAATCAGCTGGATTGCCCACAGCTCATCCGCATCGGGGTGACCGACCATCAACCTCCACCTGCCTTCAGAGTGCAGTGTTGGTTGCGTCATTCTGTCACGTACTTCAAACCGAACAGTGAGGGTGAAAAATAGGTCTCAAGGGTGCAGGCAAGATTGTGATGCAAAAATGATAATTTATTAACAAACGCTAAACTCAAGGATAAAGAAAAATGGCACGTGGACTTAAAACTAGTGATGGGACGGCAGGTTCTGGAGCTTTGAGCGTGCTCTGAGCTTGTCCAGGAAATATTTGGCGAAGTGCGTTTCAAGGTGTGTATTGCTAACATCATACCACGTGACTGGGTCAGGAAGCCATTCATGATTTTTCTCGCAACATGAAATAAAATGAGCAGCGATTCACAATGGAAATCCCCATCCCTCACATTTTGTGTTGTCAACATTTGACTGGGTAAGGGATTTAACACAGCCAATTTTCAGATGGAGCCAGCACCAAAAACACAGACTTCTCCAGTTTGGGAACAGTTTGAGCTCATTTCTCCTATTGAGATATTTTTCACAAATGGTGGGTGTTTAGTGTAACTGAAGTGATAGCCTAGTGGTAGAGCAGCTGGGGTTTAAAACCCAGCTAGGTCATTCTTGAAATTTTATTTTTATTTGCAAGGTGAAGTGTCTGTTGTGTTTCAAAGAGCTTGGATCATTATGCTGAGGCACTATTATGCCCTGCATGAGAATAAGGACTGAGGTGAATGTATTTCACTTTCAATTTATTGAAATGGAAAAATTACACATTAAACCATTAATGCCCTCGTAAAAACCTGCATGTTGTATGTTTTGCCCACTAGATGGTCTAGTAGACAAAATGAAGTTTCACATGAGGCCTCGTCTATATAAACCATTTTGATGAAAGGCCTCAAGTCCTCTAGAAAGACTCATCTGGCCATCACTACTTCAAACAAAGCAAAGACTAAGCATGGCAAAACACTAAAACTAGGCAGAGCAAAAAACTCAGACACTAGGAACAGAGACATGGATCATGGCGGGGTAGAGACGACAATGACACAACACAGAACGCAATGAAAGACTCACATATAAAGGGTAGGGAACACTCAACAAGACGCAGGACAGCTGAGAACAATCAAGGGCTGAACAATGCACACATGAGGGAGAATGGGTATGGAAACAGGAGGAGCTGGGAACAATAGGGAGACAAATACACACACCAGACCATAATAATGACAATAAAGACCAACAGGGGGTGACACACAACATGACTAAAGACACAAGTGTGGAGATTGTGTGGAAAGGATGAGGCAGAGTTATTTCTCAGGTTCCATTTTTATTCACAACACACTCTCCAACATTCAAAAGCAGAAGCAGGAAAAAACCCCAACATCTGCCAGTCTTATACCCCTGACATCAAAGTACAAAATCCCATTGTCTTTAAATCCCAAACACAATGCATCCCCCCTGCAGTTCCTCCTGCTTCCACCCCAACCTGGGTGGTCAGGCAATCATTCATGTCCATCTCTTTGCATATCAAAAGGCCAACTCTCTCATCCTCCTCTTATCCCTAGGTGGTCCAGACCTTTTGCTCCTCTTCAGACGTGAAGCCAAAATAAGCACACAGGAATATACATGAGAGCATATGAACAGTCATACACATGTGAGCCCGTGAAACTACATATGTGCACCACATATAACCCCCCCCCCCCCACCAAAACGTCTAAGACGGAACAAACTAACACAGATTGCATGTCATAATAAAATCGCCATACATCAGTCCACATGCTGTCTTGGTCTCAACCGTCTGCCGTATCTGCTGCAGGCGGGCTTAACCTCTTCCGTGGCATCCTCCTGCTGTGGAGCTGCTGTCTGGGGATTAAAACTGTTAGTCAATCTCTGTGGGTGTACTGGGGAATGCTCCCTAGGGGGTCTACCCCGTCGCGGGGCCCTAGCAAACTGCACAGCTTTGTCAGTCATCACAAAAGCAGGTTTGAGTCTGTCTATGCCAATCATCTCCTTTCTGCCCCCCAAATCTAGCAAAAAATGCTTATCACCTGTTTCTAGCACTCTAAATGGTCCATCGTAAGGCGGTCGCAGAGCTGTGCGGTGAGCATCATGTCTGACAAAAACAAACTCCGCATTTTTTAAAGCTTTAGGCACAAAAACACGCGGAAAACTGTGGTGAACGGGGCCTAGTAGGACACCCAGGCCCATGCTATTCTGCAACCACTGAGCCGAGGAGAACTCTGGCGCTGGGTTGTCAGGGAGAAATTCTCCAGGCAGCCGAAGTGGCTGTGCAAACACTAGCTCCGCTGGGGAGGCGTCTAAATCCTCTTTAGGTGCAGAACGCAACCCCAATAGAACCCATGGTAGTTTGTCAACCCAATTTGCATCCGTAAGCGAGGCTCTGAGAGCCGCCTTCAGCGACTTGTGAAAACGTTCGCATAACCCGTTAGCCTGCGGGTGATACGCGGTCGTGCGGTGGATCGTTGACCCAAGGCTGCGGGCCATCGCTGACCAAAGTTCGGAAACAAATTGTGGGCCTCTGTCAGACGTAATATCCGACGGAACTCCAAAACGCGCTACCCATGCAGTTAAAAAAACGCGCGCCACCTCCTCGGCTGTGGTTGATGACAGGGGAAATACTTCTGGCCAGCGCGTAGTGTGGTCAACCATTGTCAGAAGATGTGTGCACCCTTGCGAGGGCGGTAGGGGGCCTACGAGATCCACATGGACATGATCAAACCTTTTAGCTTGAATATGAAACGGCTCCAAAGGAGCTCTCGTGTGTCTATGCACTTTGGCCCGCTGACAGGCCATGCAGGCTGCCGCCCACTCTCTAGCTTGCTTGCGCAGGCCCGGCCATACAAATTTCTCCCCTACCATTTTGACCGAAGCGCGCACCCCCGGGTGCGCCAGCGAATGGATCGAGTCAAAAACGCGGTGGCGCCACGAGGCCGGAACCACCTGACGGGGTCGCCCGGTGGAAACATCGCAGATTTGGGGGGGCATACCGTCTTGCAGCACCCTGTCCTCCAGCCTTAACCCTGCTGGTCCAGACAGGAGCGCGCGCACGTCTGCGTCGCCGCCCTGCTCCGCGGCCATGGCTCCATAATCTATCCATACGCAGACTGGGGCCGCGCGCACTTCTGCGCTGCTATCCTGGTCCGCGGCAACTGCTGCGAAATCTACCTCTACGTGGGTTGGAGCAGCCACGGCACGCAAGAGGCAGTCTGCCACTACGTTAAGTTTACCCGCTACATGCTGGATATCGATAGTGAACTCCGAAATTGCGGCCAGCTGTCTCTGCTGCCGGCCCAACCAAGGCTCCGAAATCTTGGCCATCGCAAAAGTCAGGGGCTTGTGGTCAACGAATGCGGTGAAACGGCATCCCTCCAGCCAAAACTGGAAGTGACGAATAGTCAAATGGAGAGATAACAACTCCCTGTCGAATGTGCTGTATTTTCGCTCACTATCGCGCAAAGTCTTGCTGAAAAACGCGAGCGGCTGCCAGGCTCCAGCCACATACTGTTCAACAACTGCTCCTATGGCCACATCTGATGCGTCAGTAGTGAGCGCCATGCGGGCCGTTGGGACTGGATGCACTAACAATGGAGCGTTTGCCAAAGCTGTTTTGACTTCAGAGAATGCGCGCTCCCGCTCGGGAGACCATTCGATTTTATTTGCGGGTTTTTGTTTTTTAAGCGCAGTGTACAATGGTTGCATGAGCTGCGCCGTGCGGGGGAGGAAACGGTTAAAAAAATTCACCATTTCCAAAAACTCCTGTAACGCTTTGACCGTTTGTGGCTGGGGAAAATTTGCCACCGCGTGCACCTTGTCAGGCAGAGGGACTGCTCCTTCGGGAGAGACGCGATGCCCCAAAAAATCAATCTAGGCCACCCCGAACTGACACTTCGATGGGTTGATTATTAGCCCGTGCTCCGCCAACCTCCGGAAAACTGCCGTGAGATTGGTGTTCGTGTTCGTCTTCGGACGCACTGGCTATCAAAATGTCGTCCAGGTTGACGAACACGAAAGGGAGATCGCGGAACACCACGTCCATCATGCGTTGGGAAGTCTGCGCTGCGCCTTTAAGCCCAAACGGCATGCGCAAAAACTCAAAAAGCCCGAAAGGAGTTATTACCGCTGTTTTGGGTATGTCCTCAGCGTGGACTGGGACCTGATGATAACCGCATACCAGGTCTATCTTAGAAAACATGCGCGTCCCCGCCAAATGAACTGAAAAATCCTTGATATGTGGGATTGGGTAGCGGTCGTGTGCTGTAGCATTGTTCAGCCTGCGAAAATCACCGCACGGCCGCCACGAGCAATCAGTTTTAGGGACCATGTGAAGCGGTGAAGCCCAAGACCTCTTTGAACGTCGGATGATGCCCAATTTTTCCAGGTTGGCGAACTCCTCGCGCGCTATGGCCAGTTTAGCTGAATCCTAGCGCCGATCTTTTGCAAAAACGGGCGGTCCGGTGGTAGTAATAAAATGATCCACCCCGCGTTTAGCCACGGTCGCCGAAAACGTTGGCACCGTGAGTGCTGGAAACCGAGTGAGGAGTGTGTGGAACTTACCACTTGCAGCTGTGACGTTGGCTTGTGCTGTTGGCGGGGCCACTCGCGCTGTGTAGGGAATAGAAGAAAAAGAGAGTGCATTAACCAGGCGTCTGTTAGATAGATCGACCAACAAACCATGTGAGCACAAAAAATCAGCACCTAACATGTTGAAATTGACTGCCGCTATGACGAAAGTCCACTCAAATGTGCGGCCGTGTAAAGACAGAGACAGGGTCTTCTCTCCGAAGGTCTTAATCGCCGAGCCGTTCGCTGCTGACACCACAGGGCCACTGGAAGATGCAAGCCGGTCAGCGTAGGAAGGTGTGATGAAACTCAGCTGGGAGCCTGTGTCCACGAGGAAGTGCCTCCTCGATCGCGCATCCCTCAAGTAGAGCAGCTTGTTCTTCTCACCGAGAGCTGCAGCTGCTACCGACTCCCGGTCTTGGCGTTTCTCGAGCGCTTGAATTGGCACGGTGGAACGCACTTGCGTGCCCTCTCGGCGAAACGGCGATGGTAAAAGCAAAGGACGTCGTCCGCTCCGCGCCTCCTGGCCTCCGCCGCTGCCGTCGTCGGTGAGTCTGGTGCTGCAGCCGCTGGCCCCCCGCCATCTCCGGATGTTGCGCCCAGCTCCGCTGCTGCGGTCTTGGCCGTGTGTCATCTATGGGCGTCGACGAGTCGTTGCGCCTCCTGGCCCAGCTCGTGGTAGTCCCGGTGGGCCAGCAGCTGTGAACTGGCCAGGGTAACTCTCACCACTGGCGGTAGTGTTCCAAGGAAAAGGTGGGCAAAAATAAAGCCATCATCTTCGGCGTCTCTCAAACTCAGCATCTTCGCCATCAGGTCTGCAGGTCTGTCAACTTCAAACTCAGTCAACGGCAGGAGCTTCTCTGCTCGCTCTCCCAGCGAGGGGGTGAAAAAACGGATGAGAGCAGCCTTCAACGTGCCGTACTTGTCATCGTCTGGCTGGTGGTTGATCAGGCTCTCTACACGCTGGGCTGTGTGGCTGTCCAGCTTTGCAACTACATGGTAGAACTTCGTGGCGTCTGCCGAAACCTTCTGAAGATAGAACTGTGCCTTGACTGCGTTAAACCAGGAGCGCAGACTGTTCTGCCAGAAGTCCGGAAGCTGTACTGTGGTAGCTGCAATAGCTTGGCTGGCTCCTGATGAGTCCGGTGCAGGAGAATCGTCTCCGGCCATAATACGTCTTAAGGTCACCAGTGTGGAGATTGTGTGTAAAGGATGAGGCAGAGTTACTTCTCAGGCTCCATTTTTATTCACAACACACTCTCCAACATTCAAAAGCAGAAGCAGGAAAAAAAAACCCAACATCTGCCAGTCTTATACCCCTGACATCAAAGTACAAAATCCCATTGTCTTTAAATCCCAAACACAATGCATCCCCCCTGCAGTTCCTCTCGCTTCCACCCCAACCTGGGTGGTCAGGCAATCATTCATGTCCATCTCTTTGCATATCAAAAGGCCAACTCTCTCATCCTCCTCTTATCCCAAGGAGGTCCAGACCTTTTGTTCCTCTTCAGACGTGAAGCCAAAATAAGCACACAGGAATATACATGAGAGCATATGAACAGTCATACACATGTGAGCCCGTGAAACTGCATATGTGCACCATATATAACACCCCCCCCCCAAACGTCTAAGACGGAACAAACTAACACAGATTGCAGGTCATAATAAAATCGCCATACATCAGTCCACATGCTGTCTTGGTCTCAACCGTCTGCCGTATCTGCTGCAGGAGGGCTTAACCTCTTCCGTGGCGTCCTCCTGCTGTGGAGCTTCTGTCTGGGGATTAAAACTGTTAGTCAATCTCTGTGGGTGTACTGGGGAATGCTCTCTAGGGGGTCTACCCCGTCGCGGGGCCCTCGCCAACTGCACAGCTTTGTCGCAGAGCTGTGCGGTGAGCATCATGTCTGACAAAAATAAACTCCGCATTTTTTAAAGCTTTAGGCACAAAAATAAGCGGAAAACTGTGGTGAACGGGGCCTGGTAGGACACTCAGGCCCATGTTATTCTGCAACCACTGAGCCGAGGAGAACTCTGGCGCTGGGTTGTCAGGGAGAAATTCTCCAGGCAGCCAAAGTGGCTGTGCAAACACTAGCTCCGCTGGGGAGGCATCTAAATCCTCTTTAGGTGCAGAACGCAACCCCAATAGAACCCATGGTAGTTTGTCAACCCAATTTGCATCCGTAAGCGAGGCTCTGAGAGCCGCCTTCATCGACTTGTGAAAACGTTCGCATAACCCGTTAGCCTGCGGGTGATACGCGGTCGTGCGGTGGATCGTTGACCCAAGGCTGCGGGCCATCGCTGACCAAAGTTCGGAAACAAATTGTGGGCCTCTGTCAGACCTAATATCCGACGGAACTCCAAAACGCGCTACCCATGCAGTTAAAAAAACGCGCGCCACCTCCTCGGCTGTGGTTGATGACAGGGGAAATACTTCTGGCCAGCGCGTGGTGTGATCAACCATTGTCAGAAGATGTGTGCACCCTTGCGAGGGCGGTAGGGGGCCTACGAGGTCCACATGGACATGATCAAACCTTTTAGCTTGAATATGAAACAGCTCCAAAGGAGCTCTCGTGTGTCTATGCACTTTGGCCCGCTGACAGGCCATGCAGGCTGCCGCCCACTCTCTAGCTTGCTTGCGCAGGCCCGGCCATACAAATTTCTCCCCTACCATTTTGACCGAAGCGCGCACCCCCGGGTGCGCCAGCAAATGGATCGAGTCAAAAACGCGGCAGCGCCACGAGGCCGGAACCACCTGACGGGGTCGCCCGGTGGAAACATCGCAGATTAGGGGGGGCATACCGTCTTGCAGCACCCTGTCCTCCAGCCTTAACCCTGCTGGTCCAGACTGGAGCGCGCGCACGTCCGCGTCGCCACCCTGCTCCGCGGACATGGCTCCGTAATCTATCCCTACGCAGACTGGGGCCGCGCGCACTTCTGCGCTGCTACCCTGGTCCGCGGCAACAGCTGCGAAATCTACCTCTACGTGGGCTGGAGCAGCCACGGCACGCAAGAGGCAGTCTGCCACTACATTAAGTTTACCCGCTACATGCTGGATATCGATAGTGAACTCCGAAATTGCGGCCAGCTGTCTCTGCTGCCGGCCCAACCAAGGTTCCGAAATCTTGGCCATCACAAAAGTCAGCGGCTTGTGGTCAACGAACGCGGTGAAATGGCGTCCCTCCAGTCAAAACTGGAAGTGACGAATAGCCAAATGGAGAGATAACAACTCCCTGTTGAATGCACTGTGTTTTCGCTCACTATCGCGCAAAGTCTTGCTGAAAAACGCCAGCGGCTGCCAGGCTCCAGCCACATACTGTTCAACAACCGCTCCTATGGCCACATCTGACGCGTCAGTAGTGAGCGCCATGCGGGCCGTTGGGACTGGATGCACTAACAACGCAGCGTTTGCCAAAGTTGTTTTGACTTCAGAGAATGCGCGCTCCCGCTCGGGAGACCATTCGATTTTATTTGTGGGTTTTTGTTTTTTAAGCGCAGCGTACAATGGTTGCATGAGCTGCGCCGCGCGGGGGAGGAAACGGTTATAAAAATTCACCATTCCCAAAAACTCCTGTAACGCTTTGACCGTTTGTGGCTGGGGAAAATTTGCCACCGCGTGCACCTTGTCAGGCAGAGGGACTGCTCCTTCGGGAGAGAAGCGATGCCCCAAAAAATCAATCTGGGCTACCCCGAACTGACACTTCACTGGGTTGATTATTAGCCCGTGCTCCGCCAACCTCCGGAAAACTGCCGTGAGATGGTTTTCGTGTTCGTCTTCGGACGCACTGGCTACCAAAATGTCTTCCCGGTTGACGAACACGAAAGGGAGATCGCGCAACATCGCGTCCATCATGCGTTGGAAAGTCTGCGCTGCGCCTTTAAGCCCAAACGGCATGCGCAAAAACTCAAAATGCCCGAAAGGAGTTATTACCGCTGTTTTGGATATGTCCTCAGCGCGGACTGGGACCTGATGATAACCGCGTACCAGGTCTATCTTAGAAAACATGCGCGTCCCGGCAAAATGAACTGAAAAATCCTTGATATGTGGGATTGGGTAGCGGTCGTGTGCTGTAGCATTGTTCAGCCTGCGAAAATCACCGCACGGCCACCACGAGCAATCAGTTTTAGGGACCATGTGAAGCGATGAAGCCCAAGACCTCTTTGAACGTCGGATGATGCCCAATTTTTCCAGGTTGGCGAACTCCTCGCGCGCTATGGCCAGTTTAGCTGAATCCAAGCGCCGATCTTTTGCAAAAACGGGCGGTCCGGTGGTAGTAATAAAATGATCCACCCCGCGTTTAGCCACGGTCGCCGAAAACATTGGCACCGTGAGTGCTGGAAACCGAGTGAGGAGTGTGTGGAACTTACCACCTGCAGCTGTGACGTTGGCTTGTGCGTTTGGTGGGGCCACTCGCGCTGTGCAGGGAATAGAAGAAAAAGAGAGTGCATTAACCAGGCGTCTGTTAGCAAGATCGACCAACAAACCATGTGAGCACAAAAAATCAGCACCTAACATGTTGAAATTGACTGCCGCTATGACGAAAGTCCACTCAAATGTGCGGCCGTGTAAAGATAGAGACAGGGCCTTCTCTCCGAAGGTCTTAATTGCCGAGACGTTCGCTGCTGACACCACAGGGCCACTGGAAGATGCCAGCCGGTCAGCGTAGGAAGGTGTGATGAAACTCAGCTGGGAGCCTGTGTCCACGTGGAAATGCCTCCTCGATCGCGCGTCCCTCAAGTAGAGCAGCTTGTTCTCCTCACCGAGAGCTGCAGCTGCTACTGACTCCCGGTCTTGGCGTTTCCCGAGCGCTTGAATTGGCAAGGTGGAATGCACTTGTGTGCCCTCTTGGCGAAACGGCGATGGTAAAAGCAAAGGACGTCGTCCGCTCCGCGCCTCCTGGCCTCCGCCGCTGCCGTCGTCGGTGGGTCTGGTGCTGCAGCCTCTGGCCCCCCGCCATCTCCGGATGTTGCGCCCAGCTCCGCTGCTGCGGTCTTGGCCGTGTGCCATCTATGGGCGTCGACGAGTCGTTGCGCCTCCTGGCCCAGCTGGTGGTAGTCCCGGTGGGCCAGCAGCTGTGAACTGGCCAGGGTAACTCTCACCACTGGCGGTAGTGTCCCGAGGAAAAGGTGGGCGAAAATAAAGCCATCATCTTCGGCGTCTCTCAAACTCAGCATCTTCGCCATCAGGTCTGCAGGTCTTTCAACTTCAAACTCAGTCAACGCCAGGAGCTTCTCTGCTCGCTCTCCCAGCGAGGGGGTGAAAAAACGGATGAGAGCAGCCTTCAACGTGCCGTACTTATCGTCGTCTGGCTGGTGGTTGATCAGGCTCTCTACACGCTGGGCTGTGTGGCTGTCCAGCTTTGCAACTACATTGTAGAATTTCGTGGCGTCTGCCGAAACCTTCTGAAGATAGAACTGTGCCTCGACTGCGTTAAACCAGGAGCGCGGACTGTTCTGCCAGAAGTCCGGAAGCTGTACTGTGGTAGCTGCGTTAGCTTGGCTAGCTCCTGATGAGTCCGGTGCAGGGGAATCGTCTCCGGCCATAATACGTCTTAAGGTCACCAGTGTGGAGATTGTGTGTAAAGGATGAGGCAGAGTTACTTCTCAGGCTCCATTTTTATTCACAACACACTCTCCAACATTCAAAGGCAGAAGCAGGAAAAAACCCCAACATCTGCCAGTCTTATACCCCTGACATCAAAGTACAAAATCCCATTGTCTTTAAATCCCAAACACAATGCATCCCCCCTGCAGTTCCTCTCGCTTCCACCCCAACCTGGGTGGTCAGGCAATCATTCATGTCCATCTCTTTGCATATCAAAAGGCCAACTCTCTCATCCTCCTCTTATCCCTAGGAGGTCCAGACCTTTTGTTCCTCTTCAGTCGTGAAGCCAAAATAAGCACACAAGAATATACATGAGAGCATATGAACAGTCATACACATGTGAGCCTGTGAAACTACATATGTGCACCACATATAACCCCCCCCCCCCAAACGTCTAAGAAGGAACAAACTAACACAGATTGCATGTCATAATAAAATCGCCATACATCAGTCCACATGCTGTCTTGGTCTCAACCGTCTGCCGTATCTGCTGCAGGCGGGCTTAACCTCTTCCGTGGCATCCTCCTGCTGTGGAGCTGCTGTCTGGGGATTAAAACTGTTAGTCAATCTCTGTGGGTGTACTGGGGAATGCTCCCTAGGGGGTCTACCCCGTCGCGGGGCCTTCGCCAACTGCACAGCTTTGTCAGCCATCACAAAAGCAGGTTTGAGTCTGTCTATGCCAATCATCTCCGTTCTGCCCCCCAAATCTTGCAAAAAATGCTCATCACCTGTTTCTAGCACTCTAAATGGTCCATCGTAAGGCGGTCGCAGAGCTTTGCGGTGAGCATCATGTCTGACAAAAACAAACTCCGCATTTTTTAAAGCTTTAGGCACAAAAACACGCGGAAAACTGTGGTGAACGGGGCCTGGTAGGACACTCAGGCCCATGCTATTCTGCAATCACTGAGCCGAGAAGAACTCTGGCGCTGGGTTGTCAGGGAGAAATTCTCCAGGCAGCCGAAGTGGCTGTGCAAACACTAGCTCCACTGGGGAGGCGTCTAAATCCTCTTTAGGTGCAGAACGCAACCCCAATAGAACCCATGGTAGTTTGTCAACCCAATTTGCATCCGTAAGCGAGGCTCTGAGAGCCGCCTTCATCGACTTGTGAAAACGTTCGCATAACCCGTTAGCCTGCGGGTGATACGCGGTCGTGCGGTGGATCGTTGACCCAAGGCTGCGGGCCATCGCTGACCAAAGTTCGGAAACAAATTTTGGGTCTCTGTCAGACGTAATATCCAACGGAACTCCAAAACGCGCTACCCATGCAGTTAAAAAAACGCGCGCCACCTCCTCGGCTGTGGTTGATGACAGGGGAAATACTTCTGGCCAGCGCGTGGTGTGGTCAACCATTGTCAGAAGATGTGTGCACCCTTGCGAGGGAGGTAGGGGGCCTACGAGGTCCACATGGACATGATCAAACCTTTTAGCTTGAATATGAAACGGCTCCAAAGGAGCTCTCGTGTGTCTATGCACTTTGGGCCACTGACAGGCCATGCAGGCTGCCGCCCACTCTCTAGCTTGCTTGCGCAGGCCCGGCCATACAAATTTCTCCCCTACCATTTTGACCGAAGCGCGCACACCCGGGTGCGCCAGCGAATGGATCAAGTCAAAAACGCGGCGGCGCCACGAGGCTGGAACCACCTGATGGGGTCGCCCGGTGGAAACATCGCAGATTAGGGGGGGCATACCGTCTTGCAGCACCCTGTCCTCCAGCCTTAACCCTGCTGGTCCAGACTGGAGCGCGCGCACGTCTGCGTCGCCGCCCTGCTCCGCGGCCATGGCTCCGTAATCTATCCCTACGTAGACTGGGGCCGCGCGCACTTCTGCGCCGCTACCCTGGTCCGCGGCAACAGCTGCGAAATCTACCTCTATGTGGGTTGGAGCAGCCACGGCACGCAAGAGGCAGTCTGCCACTACGTTAAGTTTACCCGCTACATGCTGGATATCGATAGTGAACTCCGAAATTGCGGCCAGCTGTCTCTGCTGCCGGCCCAACCAAGGTTCCGAAATCTTGGCCATCGCAAAAGTCAGCGGCTTGTGGTCAACGAACGCGGTGAAACGGCGTCCCTCTAGCCAAAACTGGAAGTGACGAATAGCCAAATGGAGAGATAACAACTCCCTGTTGAATGCGCTGTATTTTCGCTCACTATCGCGCAAAGTCTTGCTGAAAAACGCCAGCGGCTGCCAGGCTCCAGCCACATACTGTTCAACAACCGCTCCTATGGCCACATCTGACGCGTCAGTAGTGAGCGCCATGCGGGCCGTTGGGACTGGATGCGCTAACAACACAGCGTTTGCCAAAGTTGTTTTGACTTCAGAGAATGCGCGCTCCCGCTCGGGAGACCATTCGATTTTATTTGCGGGTTTTTGTTTTTTAAGCGCAGCGTACAATGGTTGCATGAGCTGCGCCGTGCGGGGGAGGAAACGGTTATAAAAATTCACCATTCCCAAAAACTCCTGTAACGCTTTGACCGTTTGTGGCTGGGGAAAATTTGCCACCGCGTGCACCTTGTCAGGCAGAGGGACTGCTCCTTCGGGAGAGACGCGATGCCCCAAAAAAATCAATCTGGGCCACCCCGAACTGACACTTCACTGGGTTGATTATTAGCCCGTGCTCCGCCAACCTCCGGAAAACTGCCGTGAGATGGTTTTCGTGTTCGTCTTCGGACGCACTGGCTACCAAAATGTCGTCCCGGTTGACGAACACGAAAGGGAGATCGCGCAACATCGCGTCCATCATGCGTTGGAAAGTCTGCGCTGCGCCTTTAAGCCCAAACGGCATGCGCAAAAACTCAAAATGCCCGAAAGGAGTTATTACCGCTGTTTTGGGTATGTCCTCAGCGTGGACTGGGACCTGATGATAACCGCGTACCAGGTCTATCTTAGAAAACATGCGCGTCCCCGCAAAATGAACTGAAAAATCCTTGATATGTGGGATTGGGTAGCGGTCGTGTGCTGTAGCATTGTTCAGCCTGCGAAAATCACCGCACGGCCGCCACGAGCAATCAGTTTTAGGGACCATGTGAAGCGATGAAGCCCAAGACCTCTTTGAACGTCGGATGATGCCCAATTTTTCCAGGTTGGCGAACTCCTCGCGCGCTATGGCCAGTTTAGCTGAATCCAAGCACCGATCTTTTGCAAAAACGGGCGGTCCGGTGGTAGTAATAAAATGATCCACCCCGCGTTTAGCCACGGTTGCCGAAAACATTGGCACCGTGAGTGCTGGAAACCGAGTGAGGAGTGTGGGGAACTTACCACCTGCAGCTGTGACGTTGGCTTGTGCGTTTGGCGGGGCCACTCGCGCTGTGCAGGGAATAGACGAAAAAGAGAGTGCATTAACCAGGCGTCTGTTAGCAAGATCGACCAACAAACCATGTGAGCACAAAAAATCAGCACCTAACATGTTGAAATTGACTGCCGCTATGACGAAAGTCAACTCAAATGTGCGGCCGTGTAAAGATAGAGACAGGGCCTTCTCTCCGAAGGTCTTAATCGCCGAGCCGTTCGCTGCTGACACCACAGGGCCACTGGAAGATGCCAGCCGGTCAGCGTAGGAAGGTGTGATGAAACTCAGCTGGGAGCCTGTGTCCACGTGGAAATGCCTCCTCGATCGCGCGTCCCTCAAGTAGAGCAGCTTGTTCTCCTCACCGAGAGCTGCAGCTGCTACCGACTCCCGGTCTTGGCGTTTCCCGAGCGCTTGAATTGGCAAGGTGGAATGCACTTGTGTGCCCTCTTGGCGAAACGGCGATGGTAAAAGCAAAGGACGTCATCCGCTCCGCGCCTCCTGGCCTCCGCCGCTGCCGTCGTCGGTGAGTCTGGTGCTGCAGCCTCTGGCCCCCCGCCATCTCCGGATGTTGCGCCCAGCTCCGCTGCTGCGGTCTTGGCCGTGTGTCATCTATGGGCGTCGACGAGTCGTTGCGCCTCCTGGCCCAGCTGGTGGTAGTCCCGGTGGGCCAGCAGCTGTGAACTGGCCAGGGTAACTATCACCACTGGCGGTAGTGTCCCGAGGAAAAGGTGGGCGAAAATAAAGCCATCATCTTCGGTGTCTCTCAAACTCAGCATCTTCGCCATCAGGTCTGCAGGTCTTTCAACTTCACACTCAGTCAACGCCAGAAGCTTCTCTGCTCGCTCTCCCAGCGAGGGGGTGAAAAAACGGATGAGAGCAGCCTTCAACGTGCCGTACTTATCGTCGTCTGGCTGGTGGTTGATCAGGCTCTCTACACGCTGGGCTGTGTGGCTGTCCAGCTTTGCAACTACATTGTAGAATTTCGTGGCATCTGCCGAAACCTTCTGAAGATAGAACTGTGCCTCGACTGCGTTAAACCAGGAGCGCGGACTGTTCTGCCAGAAGTCCGGAAGCTGTACTGTGGTAGCTGCGTTAGCTTGGCTAGCTCCTGATGAGTCCGGTGCAGGGGAATCGTCTCCGGCCATAATACGTCTTAAGGTCACCAGTGTGGAGATTGTGTGTAAAGGATGAGGCAGAGTTACTTCTCAGGCTCCATTTTTATTCACAACACACTCTCCAACATTCAAAGGCAGAAGCAGGAAAAAGCCCCAACATCTGCCAGTCTTATACCCCTGACATCAAAGTACAAAATTCCATTGTCTTTAAATCCCAAACACAATGCATCCCCCCTGCAGTTCCTCTCGCTTCCACCCCAACCTGGGTGGTCAGGCAATCATTCATGTCCATCTCTTTGCATATCAAAAGGCCAACTCTCTCATCCTCCTCTTATCCCTAGGAGGTCCAGACCTTTTGTTCCTCTTCAGTCATGAAGCCAAAATAAGCACACAAGAATATACATGAGAGCATATGAACAGTCATACACATGTGAGCCTGTGAAACTACATATGTGCACCACATATAACCCCCCCCCCCCAAACGTCTAAGAAGGAACAAACTAACACAGATTGCATGTCATATTAAAATCGCCATACATCAGTCCACATGCTGTCTTGGTCTCAACCGTCTGCCGTATCTGCTGCAGGCGGGCTTAACCTCTTCCGTGGCATCCTCCTGCTGTGGAGCTGCTGTCTGGGGATTAAAACTGTTAGTCAATCTCTGTGGGTGTACTGGGGAATGCTCCCTAGGGGGTCTACCCCGTCGCGGGGCCTTCGCCAACTGCACAGCTTTGTCAGCCATCACAAAAGCAGGTTTGAGTCTGTCTATGCCAATCATCTCCTTTCTGCCCCCCAAATCTTGCAAAAAATGCTCATCACCTGTTTCTAGCACTCTAAATGGTCCATCGTAAGGCGGTCGCAGAGCTTTGCGGTGAGCATCATGTCTGACAAAAACAAACTCCGCATTTTTTAAAGCTTTAGGCACAAAAACACGCGGAAAACTGTGGTGAACGGGGCCTTGTAGGACACTCAGGCCCATGCTATTCTGCAATCACTGAGCCGAGGAGAACTCTGGCGCTGGGTTGTCAGGGAGAAATTCTCCAAGCAGCCGAAGTGGCTGTGCAAACACTAGCTCCGCTGGGGAGGCATCTAAATCCTCTTTAGGTGCAGAACGCAACCCCAATAGAACCCATGGTAGTTTGTCAACCCAATTTGCATCCGTAAGCGAGGCTCTGAGAGCCGCCTTCATCGACTTGTGAAAACGTTCGCATAACCCGTTAGCCTGCGGGTGATACGCGGTCGTGCGGTGGATCGTTGACCCAAGGCTGCGGGCCATCGCTGACCAAAGTTCGGAAACAAATTTTGGGTCTCTGTCAGACGTAATATCCAACGGAACTCCAAAACGCGCTACCCATGCAGTTAAAAAAACGCGCGCCACCTCCTCGGCTGTGGTTGATGACAGGGGAAATACTTCTGGCCAGCGCGTGGTGTGGTCAACCATTGTCAGAAGATGTGTGCACCCTTGCGAGGGAGGTAGGGGGCCTACGAGGTCCACATGGACATGATCAAACCTTTTAGCTTGAATATGAAACGGCTCCAAAGGAGCTCTCGTGTGTCTATGCACTTTGGGCCACTGACAGGCCATGCAGGCTGCCGCCCACTCTCTAGCTTGCTTGCGCAGGCCCGGCCATACAAATTTCTCCCCTACCATTTTGACCGAAGCGCGCACCCCCGGGTGCGCCAGCGAATGGATCAAGTCAAAAACGCGGCGGCGCCACGAGGCTGGAACCACCTGATGGGGTCGCCCGGTGGAAACATCGCAGATTAGGGGGGGCATACCGTCTTGCAGCACCCTGTCCTCCAGCCTTAACCCTGCTGGTCCAGACTGGAGCGCGCGCACGTCTGCGTCGCCACCCTGCTCCGCGGCCATGGCTCCGTAATCTATCCCTACGTAGACTGGGGCCGCGCGCACTTCTGCGCCGCTACCCTGGTCCACGGCAACAGCTGCGAAATCTACCTCTACGTGGGTTGGAGCAGCCACGGCACGCAAGAGGCAGTCTGCCACTACGTTAAGTTTACCCGCTACATGCTGGATATCGATAGTGAACTCCGAAATTGCGGCCAGCTGTCTCTGCTGCCGGCCCAACCAAGGTTCCGAAATCTTGGCCATCGCAAAAGTCAGCGGCTTGTGGTCAACGAACACGGTGAAACGGCGTCCCTCTAGCCAAAACTGGAAGTGACGAATAGCCAAATGGAGAGATAACAACTCCCTGTTGAATGCGCTGTATTTTCGCTCACTATCGCGCAAAGTCTTGCTGAAAAACGCCAGCGGCTGCCAGGCTCCAGCCACATACTGTTCAACAACCGCTCCTATGGCCACATCTGACGCGTCAGTAGTGAGCGCCATGCGGGCCGTTGGGACTGGATGCGCTAACAACGCACCGTTTGCCAAAGTTGTTTTGACTTCAGAGAATGCGCGCTCCCGCTCGGGAGACCATTCGATTTTATTTGCGGGTTTTTGTTTTTTAAGCGCAGCGTACAATGGTTGCATGAGCTGCGCCGTGCGGGGGAGGAAACGGTTATAAAAATTCACCATTCCCAAAAACTCCTGTAACGCTTTGACCGTTTGTGGCTGGGGAAAATTTGCCACCGCGTGCACCTTGTCAGGCAGAGGGACTGCTCCTTCGGGAGAGACGCGATGCCCCAAAAAAATCAATCTGGGCCACCCCGAACTGACACTTCACTGGGTTGATTATTAGCCCGTGCTCCGCCAACCTCCGGAAAACTGCCGTGAGATGGTTTTCGTGTTCGTCTTCGGACGCACCGGCTACCAAAATGTCGTCCCGGTTGACGAACACGAAAGGGAGATCGCGCAACATCGCGTCCATCATGCGTTGGAAAGTCTGCGCTGCGCCTTTAAGCCCAAACGGCATGCGCAAAAACTCAAAATGCCCGAAAGGAGTTATTACCGCTGTTTTGGGTATGTCCTCAGCGCGGACTGGGACCTGATGATAACCGCGTACCAGGTCTATCTTAGAAAACATGCGCGTCCCCGCAAAATGAACTGAAAAATCCTTGATATGTGGGATTGGGTAGCGGTTGTGTGCTGTAGCATTGTTCAGCCTGCGAAAATCACCGCACGGCCGCCACGAGCAATCAGTTTTAGGGACCATGTGAAGCGATGAAGCCCAAGACCTCTTTGAACGTCGGATGATGCCCAATTTTTCCAGGTTGGCGAACTCCTCGCGCGCTATGGCCAGTTTAGCTGAATCCAAGCACCAATCTTTTGCAAAAACGGGCGGTCCGGTGGTAGTAATAAAATGATCCACCCCGCGTTTAGCCACGGTTGCCGAAAATATTGGCACCGTGAGTGCTGGAAACCGAGTGAGGAGTGTGGGGAACTTACCACCTGCAGCTGTGACACTGGCTTGTGCTGTTGGCGGGGCCACTCGCGCTGTGCAGGGAATAGAAGAAAAAGAGAGTGCATTAACCAGGCGTCTGTTAGCAAGATCGACCAACAAACCATGTGAGCACAAAAAATCAGCACCTAACATGTTGAAATTGACTGCCGCTATGACGAAAGTCCACTCAAATGTGCGGCCGTGTAAAGACAGAGACAGGGTCTTCTCTCCGAAGGTCTTAATCGCCGAGCCGTTCGCTGCTGACACCACAGGGCCACTGGAAGATGCCAGCCGGTCAGCGTAGGAAGGTGTGATGAAACTCAGCTGGGAGCCTATGTCCACGAGGAAGTGCCTCCTCGATCGCGCGTCCCTCAAGTAGAGCAGCTTGTTCTCACCGAGAGCTGCAGCTGCTACCGACTCCCGGTCTTGGCGTTTCCCGAGCGCTTGAATTGGCACGGTGGAATGCACTTGCGTGCCCTCTCGGTGAAACAGCGATGGTAAAAGTAAAGGACGTCGTCCGCTCCGCGCCTCCTGGCCTCCGCCGCTGCCGTCGTCGGTGAGTCTGGTGCTGCAACCTCTGGCCCCCTGCCATCTCCGGATGTTGCACCCAGCTCCGCTGCTGCGGTCTTGGCCGTGTGTCATCTATGGGCGTCGACGAGTCGTTGCGCCTCCTGGCCCAGCTCGTGGTAGTCCCAGTGGGCCAGCAGCTGTGAAGTGGGCGAAAATAAAGCCATCATCTTCGGCGTCTCTCAAACTCAGCATCTTCGCCATCAGGTCGTCAGGTCTGTCAACTTCACACTCAGTCAACGCCAGGAGCTTCTCTGCTCGCTCTCCCAGCGAGGGGGTGAAAAAACGGATGAGAGCAGCCTTCAACGTGTCGTACTTGTCGTCGTCTGGCTGGTGGTTGATCAGGCTCTCTACACGCTGGGCTGTGTGGCTGTCCAGCTTTGCAACTACATGGTAGAACTTTGTGGCATCTGCCGAAACCTTCTGAAGATAGAACTGTGCCTCGACTGCGTTAAACCAGGAGCGTGGACTGTTCTGCCAGAAGTCCGGAAGCTGGACTGTGGTAGCTGCATTAGCTTGGCTAGCTCCTGATGAGTCCGGTACAGGAGAATCGTCTCCGGCCATAATACGTCTTAAGGTCACCGGTGTGGAGATTGTGTGGAAAGGATGAGGCAGAGTCACTTCTCAGGCTCCATTTTTATTCACAACACACTCTCCAACATTCAAAAGCAGAAGCAGGAAAAACCCCCAACATCTGCCAGTCTTAAACCCCTGACATCAAAGTACAAAATCCCATTGTCTTTAAATCCCAAACACAATGCATCCCCCCTGCAGTTCCTCTCGCTTCCACCCCAACCTGGGTGGTCAGGCAATCATTCATGTCCATCTCTTTGCATATCAAAAGGCCAACTCTCTCATCCTCCTCTTATCCCTAGGAGGTCCAGACCTTTTGTTCCTCTTCAGACGTGAAGCCAAAATAAGCACACAGGATTATACATGAGAGCATATGAGCAGTCATACACATGTGAGCCCGTGAAACTACATATGTGCACCACACAAGGACAATTAAAGCCGCAAGCAGCTGTAAGCGGGCTCTCGCCCTCAGCGCAACTGCGGGACCCGGCGCCCATCGTATCTAGCTGGCTCGGAAAATTTCCCATCAACGCAGCTGCATGAATAATAAACTGTTTGGTGCAGTACTTCCTGTGAGCAGTAGGTTGCACTAATCATTTTTATGCAGGAGCGTGTGGGGCGGGACTAATATCCTTTGTAGAATATTTGGTGAAAGTCAGACAAAGTTTGTCTAACTTACAACTTTCTGATGTTCCATGGCGAGGAGTCAAACTTCACCATGGAAACACTTCCCTGTCAGTTATGTGTTGCCCACCCATATAGGACTACATATGACAGTCTCCTCAACCTATGTTCCAGATTTTATGAGTCCAGGTCATTCCCAACCCTCCCAACAAGATCACGGATAGAGTGGTGAGGAGGGCATGTCCATGGTAACTATAACACCATGCTAAAGGTGATGTGCAGTTATGGTCATCCCTGTCGTCTGATGAACCTCAGAAAATTTCATGTCATTCTGGCAAGTGGTGCGTGAGTAATAAATAAAACAGATTTAAGCAATTCTTCCTTTAACCACTTGGTGGCGCTATAACTTTTCCCAATTATTTTTATATAGACGCGTTTGGGGTGAGACCATTATCCATCATGGAAACTTGGGTGGACATCGGACAAGATTTGCTTGAGTTACAACTGTCTGATGTTGTAAGGGGCGGAGTCAAAGTTCACCATGGCGTCGTGGCCACACCTTTTGAGATTGCAACTCACATTTGACAACTTTTAATGGCCAATTCCTATAGATGCCGCCATGTGAAAATGAGCTCAATGAGAGCAGGCCCCTAGGAGGAGTTTGTTCAGATGCGAGGGGTGTTTTTTTGGCAAAATTGGAGGTGGGGCAGATTTGAGGCAAGATGGCAGACTTCTTGTTGGACATGGGTAAGGGCCACAATAATGTTTTTTGCATGTTTTGAGGTGGTACACATCTCACCCAAATTTTGTGTCTGTACGGCAAACTTTATGGTCGCTGGTCTCCGTTGACCTTGTACGTTTGGCCCCACCCATAAAAGTTGTGGATGGGGGGCACATATTTTTTCAAGTTTACTGAATTTTTCATGGGGTGTGAGGTGTTTGCAAAAAAAATTGCATTTTGTTTAACACTGAGAGGGTGAAAAATGTGATCGTTTAGGTGGAAGAATAAAACTTCAGAAGGAGTATACATTCAAACAAGGAAAGACGCAGACTTGTTCAACGTGGCACAGTTTAAAGCCAAGAGTAACACATCGATAAAGGTAGTAAGAGAAATGCTCTTTCCCGACGACGGTGCTGTAGTTGCACACAGCATGGAAGATATGCAATCTTTAGTGGAGAAATTTGCAAGATCAGCTAGCCAATTCAGCCTCCAAATCAACCTCAAGAAGACAGAGTGCCTTTATCAATCACCAAATTTCCAGTTATCAACATCACTACAAGAAGAGATCAGCAATGGTACAGAGCCACTAGTCAAGTGCAAGACTTTCAAGTACCTAGGGAGTACTGTTTCAGAGAATATTAGGCCGGAGGATGAACTATCTCTCAGAATGGGAAGAGCAAGCGATGTGTTTGGAAACTTGAGGGAGAGACTATGGAACAATCGACATGTGTCTATCCGTGTGAAATGCAAAGTGTACAGAGCGATAGTACTAGCTACTCTATTGTACAGTGCTGAAACTTGGACTGTCTACAGAGTGCAGGTGGAGAAATTCCACGCGTACATGATGAGACACCTTCGAACCATAATGAACATCTCATGGAAAGACAAGATAACCAACATAGAAGTGTTGAAATGAGCTGGTCTACCATCAATGGAGGACATGCTAATACAGATGAACCTGAGTTGGTTCGGACATGTTGAGAGGATGGACCACCAGCGTCTCCCTCAGCAGTTACTCTACTCACAGTTACACGAGGGCAAATGCAATCAGGGTAGACCAAGGCTCAGATTTAAAGATTTAAAGACACTGTAAAAAGAAACTTGAAGAAGTTGGACATAGACAGGAGTTCCTGGCAGCGGAAGGCTAAGGACAGAGCTGTGTGGAGAAATCTGATCAGACCTAAATGAAACAGTCATTGTCGCCCACGACAGACTGCTATGATGATGATGAGGTGGAAGAATAACACTAAAGCTGCAAGCAGCTGTAAGCAGGCCCTCACCCCCCATGCACCCGTGGAACCTGGCACCCGTCGGACCCAGCCGGCACGTAAAATTTCCCGTCATCACGGCTTGCGCTGCGTGACTAATAAAGAAAACCGTTTGGTGCAGTAAACCCTGTGAGCAGCAGGCAGTGCTATAAGGTTTGTCAACCATTTTTAAGTAGTAGTGTGTGGGGTCAGACTACTATCCATCGTAGAAAATTTAGTGAAAATCGGATAAAGTCTGTCCAAGTTACAACTTTCCAATGTTCCATGGGAAAGAGTCAACCTTCGCCATGCCGCCATGGCAACACTTCCCTGTCAGTTATGTGTTGCCCACCCATATAGGACTACATATAACAGTCACCTCAACCTATGCTCCAGATTTCGTGACTCCAAGTCCTTTCCAACTCTCCCTACAAGATCACGGAGTGGATGGTGAGGGGGACATGTCCATTATAACAGCAGTGATGCCATGCTAAAGGTGATGTGCAGATATGATCAACCAGGTGGTCTGATAAACCTCAGAAAATTTCACGTCATTCTGGCAAGTGGCACGTGACTAATAGTAGTTTTCAGCAATTCTTTCTTTAAATACTAGGTGGCACTATATCTTTTGTCAGGTATTTTTATGTAGATCCGTTCAGGATGGGACTATTTTCCATCATGGAAACTTTGGTGGACATCGGACAAGTTTTGCTCGAGTTACAGCTATTGCTCTCAGGCCGCAGTGCTGAGGAATAAATGTCTTCATCCTGTTTTTATTTAGACCCTCAGGTACTTTCTGACCAAGTTTAATAATACTGCTTGATTACATGGATTTAATAGGTCTATAACCCACAGCCCAGAACATAAAAAAAGAGAGCATGGGAGGGAAACAGGCAAAAAAAAAAACAGTGGGGTTGGTAATTTATATTTCTGCCATTTCTTCCGGCTTTCAGAGAGAGCAGACGCATTTCTTCTCCTCTCCCTTCTCCTCCTCCCCTTACTGATCCCAGCTTGCTGTGTCCTGTCTGTGTCTCGCTCTTCTTCTGCTGCATCTCGACCCAAACGGAAAATTATGGAATTGAGCTGGGCTTTAAATGCAATTGACACCTTTAAAAGAAGATCGGGCCAGGGGGAGCCCATGAGGGGAGACTCATGGGACAATTGGAAACTCATGTGTCTGTGTGATTCGATGAAGATGTGGAAGACATCTATCTGTTTTGCTTATGATCACAGGATTTTCTACTGTTTGGCTCTGGAGTTTCCTGGTGTATCGGAAATTAAAGAAGTTGGAAGAGCTGGTCAAAATGCGGACCCGGCGAAGCTCCTTCAACAATTCGACCAGCAGGGGAGGGCACTGATAGCGGCAAATGGTGAACTGATTGGCGAACTGAATCAGAAGGTTGAAAACATCTTGGAGTCGCTGGGTGCTCTCCAGGGAATGATTTTAATGCCTGTGAATGTGTGATGCACAGAATCGCATGAGAGAGGAATTTTTTATGCTCTAAGTGATCTATTCAATTCAATTCAATTCAATTCAACTTTATTTATATAGCGCCATTTCACAACAACAGTCATCTCATAGCACTATCAACTGTAGGGGGAACCCCCACAGTTGCAGAAAGACCCCAGCAATCAGGCGATCTCCTGTGAGCAAGCACTTGGCGACGGTGGAGAGGAAAAACTCCCTTTTAACAGGAAGAAACCTCCAGCAGAACCAGGCTCAGGGAGGGGCAGTCATCTGCTCATCAGACCTTGATTCGGCGTCCTTGGGAGCCTCATTCCTCCAGGAGGAGAGATAAAGCAGAAGGGAGTTTTGGCTTCTCTTAACCCAAACAACTGCTGTTGTACAACAATCTGAACTCTCGAGGGACAGCGTTTTCATGTGACTAACATTGAATTTTACCATCTGGCATGAAGAGAGATGAACTCTGTGGACATGTTTATCTATGTTTAGTATACATGGACAGCCGTTGCCTAGGAGACAATTTTTGTTGTGCACCAGTAACTGATACATTCACACTGCACTCACACTGATATCATATGACTGATATACACACACTGGTCTCTCTCTGCTTTGTTAATGCGTGGATCTGTTTGTAACTTGTCTGCTAAGTGTGCATTGAGGGTTTTTTTTTTTCTATGTGATCATAATGTTGCTCATTCGAGTGCTATTCTGATAACTACGTTTTTTTCTCTCTGCCCAATGTGTCATCCCCTTCCCCTCTCCCTCTTTACCCCCACTGCATTAGGCGCCTGTCGGCTGCCGCGTCATTAGTGTGCGCTTAACATGAGCGCACCTAATGTCAAGTCAAATTCCTCGTATGTGTTAAACATGCTTGGCAATAAAGTTCATTCTGATTCTGATATTATACGGCAATCCACCTTATTCCTAGGCCTCACGATGCCTTGCGTGAACTATGGTAGCAACTTGCAGTACTGGTTTAGAATACAGCCATGGACAAAATTGTTGGTACCCCTCTGTTAATGAAAGAAAAACCCACAATGATCACAGAAATAACTTGAATCTGACAAAAGTGGTGATAAATAAAATTTCTATGAAAATTAACCAATGAAAATAAGACAATAGCTTTTGAATTGTGGTTCAACAGAATTACTTTAAAAAACAAACTCATGAAACAGGCCTGAACAAAAATGATGGTACCCCTAGAAAAGATTGAAAATAATGTGACCATAGGGACATGTTCAACCAAGATGTGTCCACTAATTAACATCACAGGTGTCTACAAACTTGTAATCAGTCAGTCAGCCTGTTAAAAGGGTGACAAGTAGTCACTGTGCTGTTTAGTGACATGGTGTGTACCACACTAAACATGGACAAGAGGAAGCAAAGAAGAGAGTTGTCTCAGGAGATTAGAAAGAAAATTATAGACAAGCATGTTAAAGGTAAAGGCTATAAGACCATCTCCAAGCAGCTTGATATTCCTGTGACTACAGTTGCACATATTATTCAGAAATTTAAGATCCACAGGACTGTAGCAAACCTCCCTGGACATGACTGCAGGAGGAGACAGATAATACAAATGGTAACAAAAGAGCCCAGAACAACCTCTAAATACATTCAAGGTGAACTCCAAGGTCAAGATACATCAGTGTCAGATTGCACCATCCGTCGTTGTTTGAGCCAAAGTGGACTTCATGAGAGACAACCAAGGAGGACACCACTGTTGAAAACAAATCATAAAAAAGCCAGACTGGAATTTATTAAATGTTGACAAGCCACAAAGCTTCTGGGAGAATGTCCTAAGGACAAATGAGACAAAACTGGAACTTTTTGGCAAGGCACATCAGCTCTATGTTCACAGATGCAAAAATGAAGCATACCAAGAAAAGAACACTGTCCATACTGTGAAACATGGAGGAGGTTCTGTTATGTTCTGGGGCTGCTTTGCTGCATCTGGCACAGGGTGTCTTGAATCTGTGCAGGGTACAATGAAATCTCAAGACTATCAAGGTATTCTAGAGAGAAATGTGCTGCCCAGTGTCAGACAGCTTGGTCTCAGTCACAGGTCATAGGTCTTGCAACAGGATAATGACCCAAAATACAAAGCTAAAAACACCCAAAAATGGCTAAGAGCGAAACATTGGACTATTCTAAATTGGCCTTCTATGAGCCCTGATCTAAATCCTATTGATCATCTGTGGAAGGAGCTGAAACATGCCGTCTGGAGAAGGCACCCTTCAAACCTGAGACAACTGGAGCAGTTTGCTCATAAGGGGTGGGCCAAAATACCTGCTGAGAGGTGCAGAAGTCTCATTGACAGTTACAGAAATCTTTTGATTGCAGTGATTGCCTCAAAAGGTTGTGCAACAAAATATTAAATTAAGGGTACCATCATTTTTGTCCAGGCCTGTTTCATGAGTTTGTTTTTTTTTTTTAAAAATCAGTTGAACCACAATTCAAAAGCATTGTCTGATTTTTATTGGTTAATTTTCATAGAATTTTTATTTATTACCACTTTTGTCATATTCAAGTTATTTCTGTGACCATTGTGGGTTTTTCTTTTATTAGCAGAGGGGTACCAATATGTATATGGCTGTCACTGGAATAGGACACTTTTCCTTGTTCAAAAACAATGGCTTAGGCATTAGAAATGTGAGAACATGGCCTCTTGCATCTCAAAACAATAATATAATCATACCACTTCCCACAACTATCAAGGGATGGGAAGATGACCTTAAAAAGTGGCCTTGTAGATAGTAACTCCTTTAGGTAGCCCTGCTGCTAAGATGCTAGCACTGTAAACAAATGACCTGTGCTGGCAAAATTAGTCACTTTGAGGACATTTTCAAACCTGATGTAACGCTATTTCCATATCCTGTATTGAAAGACCTTAAAAATGATATTCAATTTGTAGGAACTGCGCGAAAACTGACCCAGAAAAAGACGATTTGTTTATATTTTAGCTAGGTTGAAAACTCTCATTTGATCGGTCCCGAGTTACGTCTTCCGCAAAAAACATAGGTATTTTTAGAAAGTACAATTTCAAAGCTTTCCAATGATACCAGGCACTCACGGGAGTTTTTCCGGGACGTTGCCGCTACCAAACAAAGACAGACATGATTTGACTTCTCGTTGCCTGTACTCATAATGACACATTGCACATTCAGATCAGCATGTCTCCATTGCAATAAAGTTGGCTGCATTTTGTTAAAATATGTTGGACATAATCAAATTTACCTTAGAGCAGACGTACGCCACAACACCGTGCTTGGATGTCGTCTGTTACCTTGTGGTGAGAAGCCTCTATTTATCCTGTCTATTTGCACAACCACGAACACCAGCAAGTGCCAGAACTATGCCAAAACATTCAAAAAATACAAAAGCTAGAAGAGCTGAAATTAGCTGCCACTTGAGTGCAAAACACGTATGTGGACTATACATTAAAATGAATTTGAAAAACTTTTAAAAATGCTATTTTAAATGCTCCTGCTACTCCACTCGTACTGACTGATTTAACATTAGGTCAGCTGAAACCGGAAGCTCCGCCCATAATCGTTCCTACAGCGGCACCTCCAGGAATAAGGAGGATTGCAGGTTGCTGTTGTTTTAAACATTTTTTCTTTCATGTTTTTTTCTTCATTTTCTAATATATTACCCCCCCCCCCCGGTGGGGGGGTAGGGGTCAGGCGGGTCTGGGGGTGCGGGCTCGCTTCGCCTCGCCGGCCACCAAGCGACTTGGCCTCCCTCGATCGTCCCTCTGGGGGCAGATGCCTGGCTTTCATGGGGCTTGCTGACCTCTGACATTTGTGCTCTGAGGTGGTTGGTGGCGCTGCCTTGCGTGCTCGGGGTTCCCAGGGGAGAGAGCTTCTGCGACCGGCCCTCCGCTTCATATGTTTCCTGACAAACCACCCACATGCGCACACTTATTTTGTGGCCGCTCTCATATGCACGCAGACGTACACGCACAAGTGTCTTTCCTTTAACAGGTGCAGAAACCAGACTCGAGTTGAGACATCTTCGGTGGAAAAAGTTTGTCTTTTGTTTGTTTTAGTTGTTGGTTGTTTGTTTTTTGTCTGTTGCCCTCCCTTTTCTTTCCCTCTCCACACACTTTCTTTCCTCTTCCCCATCCTGTCGGGTCTTCCATGGGTAAAATAATTAAAATAAAGTATTAAAAGTTATTACAGGAGGAGTTTACAACTATATACAATACACAATTAAGTAGTGTATAAGCTCCTCTTGGCAAAGTAAATCTGTTTTGGCACAATAAGGGTGACAGATCCCTGTTCTGCTTGCCTAGCTGCCTAACAGGACAAGGGGGAGAAAAAAAAAGTTTTCATATTGCATTAACTTTAGTTACATTGCCTCCATCTGACATCATTGGGAAACTTTTTCAAGACTACTCAAACTTTTGAGGAACAATCTTAAACCACTTGTGAATAATCTCCTAAATTTGTGTTTTTTTTTCCTTCATACATTTTTTACTATTTTTCATAAATGTGCAACTTTTTTGATCAATGTTGAACATCTTTGTGATAAATCTATGACATTTTTCATGCAAATTTGCACCTTTTTTCCTACAAATCTGCAACTTTTTGTCATTTAATAAAAATCATAGATTGGCAGTGGATGTCCCCCATTTAAACATCAGAAATCCACAGACTTATTTTAATAGCAGCAACTTGACTATTGCTATATATGGCTTTGTTCTTGTGCTTTTCTGAAAAGGTGAAGAAAGCAACAGCAACACCAGATTTTTAATCAGAGTAGTTGATTATTTTTTTTCCAATTATCACTAGATTAATTGACTGTAAAAATACTCATGAGTTATAGCCGTACAATCTGGATAATTTTCCTTATAGTTGAAGTTTGTAACCATGTTTACAACTAGTTTGATTTCTACAAGTAAGTATTATATTAAAGGTCTGATGACACGATTTTGACATTTTTTAGCATGTTGTGTAAACCCAAAAGTCAGTGTCTATGATTAATATAATCTTAACAGCTGTGCCTGCATAAACTAGTTATCATCAAAAAACTGCAGCCGCTGACTGGACTGTGGTGCCACCCACCGAATCAAGGACGGCACCACCATGACGTAACTCTTAGAACGGATGCCGGTGATGTTGACTGGAATGACAGCAGCTTTGTAGCTCACAGTTTCTCTGGTTTCTTGTTTTAATTTTACGGCTATGCCTTCGCGTTGTGTTGCAGGCTTAGATAAACAGCAGGACGTGAAAGACCACATCACATGCTTCAGCTCCAACTGTCATTAGCCTCCTCGTGTGTTCCTCGTGCACTTTTACGCAGGAGGAGCACATGAGGAGGGGAAGGATTAATAGATTTATGCACAGCTTTGACCTACTTTCTGTGATTGCATGCTGATGCTCACCGGTCCGGCCACGTCCCCTCTATCATTATCACAAGCTGATTAAAAATCCTGCTGATCATCTTTCCCAGTCCTCGCCCAGGTGCTTCTCATCACACCATCACCAGCAGTGTGTGTACTTAGTGGCCATTTGCCAGTCACACACTGCTGGTCCATAGTATTGTCATCTGTGCTGTTATTCTGCCTTTTTTTTCAGCACTCTCACGACGTGTTAGTCACTCCATGTTTGCCGTTGTTCTTGTGCATCCTTGAAGCGATGTCGGCTCTGGGGTGCACTTGTGGCTAACACGTCTCCTCTCATTCATTTTCTGGGTGATGCCGGCCCTCGAACACCATCAGTAAGTGTGTTTGTGTTTTTTTGTACATCTTCACCTTTTTGGGAATTGTCTGTCTTTCTGTATTAAATGTGCTATGGTGAACCCTGCATGTAAATCCTCGTTATTTAATTCTCCCTCTCTGTGCCCTGCGTAAGAGCACACGGAGGGTCATGATGGATGGATTTACACGCAGGATTCACCAGATAATACATGAATACATAAAGATAACACAACATAACAAAAAAAAAAAAAAAATTGTAAGTTGTCTGTGTTTTTTCAACTGATTTAAGACAATTTTGCAGCCCTGAATCCGAAAATGACATCCGTTTCTTTCGATCAGGTCGGGTTTTTATGTTAAGGAATAAGCAGTTGTACAGCAGTTGTACTGTAAATTGAATAGTAAACATTGATAAAGGTAAGCACATGTAAATTGAATGTTACATCATCATTGTTCAAAATTCAGAGAATTTCAAGAAATAAAAAAGAATTTTGCATCATATAAAGCGAAAATACCCGTCCATGTAAACAAAAATGTAAGAAAACATGTGGCCATAGTTCAAAAAGTTGACCTGATTGAGCAAAACCAATGGGATTTTTGGATTCAGCACATCAAAATTGTCCTAAATCAGCTAAAAAAAACCTTAGACAATAAATTTGGTGTTGACCAGTGTAATAAACCTGATGCCTGAGCCACAGAGAATACACTGCTATGATTTTATTGAAAAATCGGGTTTAAATAAATTATATTTATGAACAAATAATTTGTTGCAATATTTGTAACAAAAGCATAACACTCGGTATTCCCCTGCCATGTGTTTGTCGCTGCTGCTGCGCCAGCCATGTGTGCCTCTCCACTGTCACTCTCTGACTCCGACTCACTTGGCATGATGCCCGCTTGGAATGGCTCAAACCTATACGGTCTGATGCCCCCAGATTCTTCATTGTCATCCCATTCTTCGGAAGTATAGTCGTCTGAAGATTGGACAACACAAACCAATCCCAGACTACATGTGCTGGAACATCATCAATGTTTTCTACCTCTTTCATCCTGTGTGTACAATGGGCAGCCAAGCGCTGTGTTCTGTTGATGACGTTACAACATGGCCAGGGGTTTTTCCAGCCACTGATGCAATTGGTGACGTGGCACTCATGAAAACATTCGATATTCACGAAAAAAAGTGAAAAAAAGCCTGTTTGACTTAGAACTGCACAGACCAACCTATTTCATCATATTGTATTATGTGTTGAAAAATTAGATGAAGTCAAAAACGTGTCATGAGACCTTTAAGGTAGTGTTGCTTTTACTTTTATGCACAATTCTTCTGGATATTCTACACACATCTGCTTGAAAGTAGGGCTGGGCAATAAATTGATTTTAAATCAAAAGTCAAATTATTTGGTTTGGACGGTCTAAAACAAATAATTTTGTGAAAATTGATTGTCCTATTCACAACAGTAAATATGGTAGCCTACAGCTAGGGCTGTCTCGATAACAGCAATTATCTAATACCGCGCTATGGACAAGACTACCGTGGAGGAAAATGAACAACTGCGGTGTTCACTTTTTTGTGTGTGTGTGGCTAAATCTCGTTCACTTATGTGCCCCTATTGATTAATAAATAAATCAAGTGTATTTTTATTGCCAACAGCATGTTTGCACCAGGTGCTGACGGCATCAGCGCCATGTGGGGCACTCCCCATATGGACTCCAGCAGGCAGTTAGTGATGGAAGCACTTGAACTCCTTGCTAAATACAGCCATGACACTGAGCACTGAAAGGGCACAAAGCATGTTATTTCCATCTGAGCGGAGTGTTTATAATTGAGAACAACTACTGCAGAGCGCATTGCTTGTTTGAACGTGATTTTTTGGACAGCGGAAAAAATCCAAAAATCATGGAGACATGAGCCACGCAGAGTCCTATATGGAGACTGTCCTGTTTAAATAAGCCAAATGTCACTGCAGTCTCCAGTCCATAAACACCATAGATGAAATACACCACTGCTTCATGAAAATTATCTTTTTTTTTTTTTACAGAATCAGCAGTTCATGCCTAGTAAAATGGGAGCTCCACACAATTGTCACGCACACACACACATAAAGTTGAGAGCAGAGCTGCAGCAAGTTTTTCACAGCTTCCACTGTTTGCTACGCAAGTTATGAACCCTTTTTAAATTATGAGACCACAGGGTCCTAAAAATATTTGCAGTAATACCACATACCGCGGTGTTGAGCTGTCCACCATCACCGCAGGGGAAATTCCTTTCCCACGACAGCCCTACCTCCAGCCCTAACCCCTCCCCCACCCTTAAAAGTTAATTTTATGAAAGTTAAGTTGGTACTTTAATGATCAGAAATGTGTGAATAGAACTTTGTTTAAACAATTCCCAATAGAGAATCATGTTGGGGGGAGCATTTGAAATGATTGTCTTAAATCTCAAATATTGGTGAAAATGAAATGGGGCATGTATCACCTAGGCCTTCTTGAAATATATATTTGTACTTTATCCTCACCTGTGGCTACCCACTGGAGTTGCAGCTGCAACCAACATAAGGATAATGCATTTAGACATGCTTTATGTATATGGATTGTGGTCCAATCTGGGAGCGCTGGGTCATTTCACTTGTCATGTATAATTTTAATACATTATTTATCCTGTTATTTCACAAGTTTACCTCACATCTTTATTTTACTTCAGTTCTTTCAATGTTGTTTTAAAGTGTTTAATGGGTTCTTTGTTTTTTTCAAGCAGACAGCTTCTGTTTGCTTCTACCTCTAACTTCCACCACTCACTATCAGCTGTCCTGCAAGAAAGGTAAAAGCCACTCATACTTACATTAGAGTAGCTACATTTACATTTCAATGTGTCCATATATTAGCTTATTTTTGGCATGATTTTGAGTTTTAAATGACTCAGCTTTTGACACAGAACCACCACAGAGAAGGAACATGTTTCAATGTTTTTTATTGTGCAAGTAATGCATATTGAAGTGTCTGCCCTGGCAGTTCCATGCAGAAAGCATAGAGAGGGATAATGAATAACACCTTTTCATAATGATTGAGAATATTTGATTGGCAATTATTTGGCTTTCTTACTCAGGCTGTTGTGCTGATTGGCAGTGGAGAGATTGGAGTAGAACAACAGCAAACCACAGACGTCGACAGGAACAGGCTGGTGAAGGATGACTGGTGGGGACATCTTCAACTTGGCCAGGTTGGGAAAAAGCAGTTAGCAGAGATTATGTTGGTTTACTTGAAATAGTCCACGTACTGTTTTCCAGAATGAATCTGATGAGGAAGGAGTCCACATCTGCCAGGAGAGTCTAAGGGTTGCCTGTGCACATGTAAGTATTTAATAGACAGGTTAGTGGAAAACAGTCATCTTGCATGAAGCCACGGGAAAAGGTCTGAAGGCAGAGAGGCAAAACCAGGGGCTAGTGATGTTATGCTTGACACCACCCAGTTGACACTGACTTGAGCTATATAATGCAGAAGTGTAATGAGAAGAGCGTCGAGCATTGTGTCAACATGCCCACCATCACGTGACCAAAGCGAACGAGGCCTCATTGTCACATTATGTGATTGGAGACATGGTGGTAAATTTGAAAGGGCTGGGCGCTACATATATCAATAGTGAAGGATTTAAAAGGGGTCTGATTCACCACTCAAACTGAGGGTTTTTTGAGAGAAGGAGATTTGTTATCATCATTGCATTCACTATTTGAGTAGAAGTCAGGGGCAGTATTACACAAGTTCGAATAAGGTTTAGTAACATTAAACAACACATTACATTTACTAAATATTGCACTTAAATATATTAGTGATGGTGGTTGTCATAGCCAGGAACGGTACTGGAGTTAAGCTCCCAGTGCTCATAAAATGCTCCTTACGGCGTGCGTCTTGAAAAGCCTCTGACAACCAAGTCCAACTCCTAGCCTGCCCGTGTGGTTTAGTCTCTAAGCCCGGCGGAACTGCTTTTACTAATAAGAGAAGGGGCGAGGGCGGATCTCTGGCGCCTTAAAACCAGATGCTTCGGATAGATGGTGGCTCATCAACCTGGGAAGGTAGCCCATCTAGGGGAAGGTAAACCCTGATTTCAAACCTCCGCTGCCTTGCGGCACACCCAGTCACGGGAAAGGCTTCGGGAGTCAACCCTGAGTAAAAATCCGGAGTCGGAGCCCCTAAGGCAGTTCCCTGTTGTGCTCAACATCTTTCTGGCAGCTCCTGCGACGGCGCTGGTGCCAAAGTATAGCAGCCCTGCTGTTTCTTTGGATTCATCAGTGACGTGGAGAGGGGGGACATGCTGCATGTGTAACATCTTGTCCTCCATATCTTCCTGCCCAGGCTTGAATCCTACCAACGCCCAACGCTGGAAGGCAGAACACCGGTGCGCATCGGCCTGTTCAGCCAGAGGCGGTGCTGTTCCAGCAGAGTAGATGTTTAGGATTCTCTTCCATGGTCATCATAGACCGACAGAGGCCGCCGCCGACGGCGGTGAAACTGAGTCCTTATAAAACAATGAACAACTTTGAGACAATTGCTTCATGATCGACACAGTGTTATGAAACATTTAATAGAGTGCCATCTGCTTACTGAGTGTCAGAACTGCATCTGAGTAGAAAACCAGAAAAAATCTCAATCCTTTTTTTTTTTTTGAGCATTTGTCCATCCGAGGTCTATTCAAAATTGGATGGCAGGAACTAGAGCTGTCGTGATAACCGCAGTTATATAATACCGTACTATGGACAAGCCTACCACGGAGGAAAACGAGCAAGAGCAGCAACTTCAGTGTTCATTTTTTTTGTGTGTGTGGCTAAATCTCTTATGTGCCCCTATTGATTTATTGATTAATAAATACATTGTTAAATGTAAGTGTATTTTTATTGCCAACAGCATGTTTGAATCTGGTACTAATGGCGGCAGCACAGTGTGGGACACCCTTTTTCCAGACGGACTCCAGCAGGCAGTCAATGGTAGAAGCATTTGGACTCCTAGCTAAATACAGCCATGACAGTGAACACTGAAAGGGCACAAAGTGTGTTATTTCCTTCTGAGCAGAGTGTTTAATTGAGTTCTGAGAGCGAAACAACTACTGCAAAGTGCATTGTTTGTTTGAATGTGATTTTTCAGACAGCGGCAAAAATCAAGGAGACAAAGGAGACCAGGGCTGTACGGAGGCTGTCCTGTGTTTATATAAGGTGAATGTCACTGCAGTTTCCAGTCCACACACACCAGATTGAAATACTGGAGTTCCCGCCAATGCTTTATGAAAATGATTTTTTTTTTTTTTTTTTTTAGCAGAATCAGCAGTTCATGCCTAGAAAAACCAGAGCTTCACACAGTTGTCACACATGCTCATGAAGTTGAGAGCGGAGCTGCAGCGAGTTTCTCACATCCTCACTCACTCCATCGTTTGCCACATTATGAACCCTGTTTAAATTAAGAGACCACAGGGTCCTAAAAACACTTGCAATAATATTGCATTACCACAGTGTTGAGCTGTCCACCATCACCGCAGGGGAAATCCCTCTACCGCAACAGGTCTAGCAGTAACAAACAATACAAAGCAAACAAAAAAAACCTAATTCCAGTAGAACCCTCTCAAATTTCCCGCGAGCCCTCAGGTCACATGATGTGACTGACATTACAAGGCCTCGCTTGCTACGATTATGTGACTGTGGGCGTGCTGAAACAGCTCTCGATGCACTGCTCATGACACTTCCGCTTTATATTGCGCGACTCAGTGTTGAGTGGGTGGTGTCGAGCGTAACATCACTACCCCTACCCCTATTAATTGGGACACCTCTTCATGGCTGCACATGGCCAAAGCGGCTGTAGAGTGTAGCTGTCTTACTGGCCACTGCTGAAATTCGCCAGCCATTGGCCGGTGTTAATGTCAAGCCCTTCATTCATTCTATCTATCTGAGGTTTTGTTCACTGAAAATTGTCCTTCCACACAATTTTGCAGCAATGACTACAAATTCTGAAAGCTATCTGTCATTTGACAGATTACATGGAGGGTGATCTAATTAAAGTCAATTAAAATGATAGATAACAGAGTGACAGAATTTTTACAAGCCTCTCTGAGAAAATGACATAACAAAAAGTGTAGTGCAACCTGTGATATACTGTAGAGTATTGTCCTTTTTCAGGTCTTCAACTCGGATGCAGTTCTGACAGACAGTCACCAGATGGCAATCTTAATTAGATATTTCATAACACTGTGTTACTCATGAAGCAGTTGTCTCAAAGTTTGCTCATTGTTTCATGAGGCCTCAGTTTTAACATCACTACCAGGGGCAATGCACACAACGGCGAGCAGCTCTGGAAAGCTGAGGTGGTGACATCAGCATAGGAAGTCTGACAATCCCACAACTTAGGGCTGTTCCTTCAGATCTTAAATAGGCAGCTCCCTGATGAGCTGCAAGTGGTGCAAAGAGGCAGCTCCACCTAATTAGGAGAGAGAGTGCTGCAGATGGTGAGAGAAGAGATGGGTGCAGCTTAGATCATGACAATTTTTGGTGGGCCACTGCAATACCAACTAGAAAAGTACTCAGAGAGTGCATACTTCTGCCAGGGCCTCTTCCGTCCATCATTGATCACCTCCAAAATGTAATTAGTTTGTGTGTAGGCCACAAGACAGTTCTGGTGAAAACTGCAGCAAAGTTTATCCAATAGTTGTGGAGGATTCTTGCTAATGCACTGAGAAAATAAGAGCCTTGATGAAGGTATGCATTCTCGGATCATCACCAAAATGTTATGAGTTCTCTCTAACTAACTAACCTGCACTTATATAGCGCTTTTCTAGTCACAAAGACCACTCAAAGCGCTTTCATTAATACTAACCCTCTATTCTAAGGGCCTATAGGAAACGGATATCTAGGGACAATTTAGAACAGCCAATTAACCTAACATGCATGTTTTTGGCATGTGGGAGGAAACCGGAGAAATCCCGGAGTAAACCCACGCAACACGGGGAGAACATGCAAACTCCACACAGATCACTGTTGGTCGGGGGCTGGGATCGATCCCACGATCCCCACAATCCCCCGGCCAAGGGTAAACTGTGCTGCCGCAGTGCTAACCACTGCGCCACCGTGCAGCCCACGGTGTTGGGCAGACTGTGTTTGCCAGTCTGCCCAACATAAACTGGGCATGGATCGATCGGGAAGAGTACGAGGAGTATGGGCCGCAGATTGTCTTGCGGAAATGTTTCTGAGGCGGAGCACAAAGAATTTCACAAAGTGCAATAAAGACAGTGCCATGAATTCTTTTTCCTTGGGTGATCTCCAGCTGGTTCCTGGTGTCCGTCCTCATTGTTGTGCAGCATAATTCTGGGAATGGCTTTTCTGTTCCAGTAGACTTGTTGTTCAGGGGCTAGAATTGAAGCTGGTCTCTAATCGTCTGTCGAACTGGTTTCCAGAAGAAGCAATTGATAATCGTGAAGAAAATTTTATGTGCTGCCTCCAAATGTGTGTGTGTGTGTTAATCTAATATCACTGCAAGAAGCCCAAGAACCACCTCTGGTGAAAATTTCATCCAAATCTGTTCAGTAGTTTTTGTGTTATCCTGCTGCACAGGTTCAAACAAGATCCTTGGTAGAAGTATGTACTCTCAGATCATGACCAAAATTTAATGGTTTCATCCTTGGCCCAAGGGCTACCTCTGAAATTTTCATCAAAATCCATCCAGTAGTTTATCTGCTAACAGACGGACAGACAAACAGACAAACCACCCCGATTACATTACCTTCTTGGTGGCGGTAATGGTCATGGCCACTCATTGACCACATTTACACGGTAAACATTATCAGCTAGTAAACTAGGTGTGTCTGACACCTCATCAGCGGTTAGCTTTTAGTAGCAGAGCAAGTCATTCAGTCATTCTGCTTCTGTGACTATTACCACCCAGGGACAGTTAATTTACTATTGACCAGTCAAACCACACACCCCTGTCTTTACTCAAGGTCTTAAATGCGAACACCCAGCCAGTATTTGTCAGTATTTTGGTTAGTCCAACAATTGACACTAAAAGCTAATGTTAGCCTCAAACGTGGTGTCATCATCCAAACACCATCTCAGGGGAATGAAGACAGAGGGAGGGTGGGATGAATAAGTTCTCATAAGCATTTAAAGCAATGTGCCATTAAACACTGTTCATTTTGAGGACAACTTCCTCCCCATATGTTAGATGGTGTAGCATTATCTCCTTGGCTCTCATCAATAAAACTACTCTTCATCTTAAAGACATTGTCTCACCCAGAAAAAGGCTAGTCAAGAATTACTTTTCCTCCCAGGTCCACAGCTGAACATTCCTTTGTTAAGTAAACCTAAGAAATGCGCTCAACAGACTAATTTACATCATAAATAAACTGGAAACTTCCCCAACTAAGACAGGTTTATTGGTTATCAGTTATCTGACATTTATCAGGCATCCCATAAACTATAAATGCATTTCATAAGGCCCTAGGAATATCCACAGCTCAACATTGCCACCTTCTGAAAACTCAGGGACATGTTGGAGTTAACCAGTGAACTTTATTCCCTAATGACTGCCTTTTTTCAAAACCCTCAATTTTTGGATTATTCTCTTTTTCAGGACACCATGGAAAAGCGAGTGGAACTCTTAACATATTCTGTTGGGCAATCAAATGGGTTTGAAGAATTTATAACAACTCTTTGAGTATGTCTGTCACCGAATTGGGACATAACCTCTAGTAGTCAAGAGTGGTAAATATTTTTTGTCAATAAAATAGTACAGATTTCCAAGGCTATAATTTGAAAGTGGTAAGAGATAATGGCTTACTGTCAATTAGAAAGATGTAAAATATGATCCAAAGTTTCAGATAGGAATAAACTTATGCATCTAATTTGCATAATGTCATAGCACCTCTTTAAATTCCATAACTCAGTCAAAACTGGACTTTGGATGTATTTACACAAAGAATGGTTCAGTCTTTTGACACCGTCTTTTTGTACAGATGTACCTCATCATCTTATCTTCAAAGTGTATGAACAACAAATGAGTACAATATTTAAAAAAACAACAACACAGAAATCCCTCACTTACTGGCGGCTAAGGGGACTCACTCGCTGCCATGGTAGCTGCGTTTTCACCCATCGTGGTCATTATTTTGCATTCTGTCGGTCATTTATGGTCTCAACCACATCTACAAAGTCTTATGATTATCCCACATAAATTTTGCTTGTATCCCGTGGCTATTTTCCACATACAAAGCCGACTAAGTGACGTTGTAGGAGCATGCTCAAATAACGAGGCTGAGTTTCAGTCATAAACCAGCTTTATTTGACAGAACACAAGCTCCTAGCATTCTCAAAGCAGGAAAGAGGAAGAATCATACTTCAACCCCCTTTTATACATTTCCAGCATCAGAATTCAAGTCACATGGTGTCTTCAGTCAACATACAGTTACAAAGCATCCCTTTGAAGCTTCACCATTGTCTCTCATTTCTTGATGAACCGGAATACCCTCCGGGGCGTCTTCTGTGGGACAAAGAGACAAATCTCACACTTCCTTGTTACCTCCTGTAGATTTGAGTCCTCAGTCCTTGCAGACGTGTGTAGCATCATCGTCCTCCTCAAAACCAAGACAAGATCACTTCTCTCCAGTTTACAGGAATTTCAATTTATTCATTACACAGGAATATCACCTTTCTGCCTTCTCAGGAATATCACTGGCTTTTTGCTGACTCATGCAGGCTTCTTCCAGACCTGACCAAAGATGCTTGCTTTCCCAGGACCCCAATGTAAACAATTGCCACTTGCAGAGATTGTAAGGATCAGAGTTTGCTTTTAAAGGCTCAAAGGAACATAAAACTCAGGAGACCAGACCTCTCAACATGAACACTGCATTTGATAACGTACCTTTTCACAGGAAACCAATGTTTTTAAAAGAGTCATAAACCACTTAATCTGACAGTTTTATAGCCTATGCTGTCCAGGCCTTCGCCAGATACTAAGGAAATCATCTACAGCTCAACAGTACCTCCTAGCGGATACCTACGGAATGTGTTTTCAGTACGTAGGATGACTTTTAATTTGTTCTAAATATTAAGTTTCTTTCAGCTTATCCTGGATCCTAAGGACACTGAAAATCATCCCCCTTATCACCAACCATGGTTTGCTGCATGTTCTGCTGTTCTAATCTTGATCTAAATGTGAATGCATGTATTATAATTATGTATAAGAAATGTTATATTCATGAGTGTTATTGGAGTAATGGTATAAATGCATGATCACCATATATTAGCCAAGTCATTTAATTTAGTTAGATTTTATATTGAGCATTTATCTTATAAGAACTGACTGTTGATTTTTCCCTCTGAAAATTCATGGGATGGTGTCTCCATTTGGTTGGCTGCTCTCAAACAAAGAAATGTTTTCACATTGGATAACAGCCATTTCAAACTGATTCTGAAAGAGTAGATTGGTCGTTTGACGACTGACCTCATCAGTTTTACGACCCGGCGAGGTAACTTTAAAAGACAGAAGTTAGATTTGAGTACACATGAAAAAAAGACAGAAAAAAAACAGGGTTAACAGTTGAGACACAGTACAGTTAAGAGTTTTAAAAAAAGTCAGAGATCAGACAACAGGCAGGAAGATTAGCTAGAAATAGAATTAAGAATTAGAGGAACTAAATTAAGATTAAAGAAGCAGAATAGTAATCTAGATCTCAGAAGATTTTATTCCACCGTTTCGAGGCCCTGTGAAGTTTTATTTTATTCTCTGTGTGTTTGTCAAATCTTTTCTTATATTCTGGAAACTGAGGAGAAACCATTTTTCTTTAGAGCTCGTCCCTTTTTAGAGAATCAAATTCTCAAACTTTTTCTTTCACCTCAGAAGCCATTCTTATCCTAGTAAATGTTTTTCTAACACTTTTTTTTTTAATGACTTTTCACGCCATTAAAGTGGACCTTTAATTTGCCTAGTTAAAGAGAACAGAGACTGAGAAGATTTTCCTTCAGTTTTGGGTCGATCCAGCTACAAGAGACCCCAAATTTGGATTCTTTTCCCAAGGACTTTTCACGCCGCCCTGAGACAAAACCACCCACGGCTGCAAATGTCTCTTTGAAGGGCCACCCAGCTAAGTTATCGCCCCACGGCTGTGAGTGAGGAAAGCAGCCGCTTCCTCCCGACGTCCGAGCTTCAAAAAAAACCCCCAGCGGTACCGACCAGCGGGATTTGGACCTACGGCCGTGTGTGAGTGAGACTTATTCCTCCTATTTCTGGGTTAAAACGTGATGTCCTAACAATTAAATTACAATTGAATATGGCCCGTATTTCAGGGCTCAATTAGTCTCAGCCACAGGATAGGACTGTAAACTGAACGAAAACTTTAAGTCATTTTTAAGTAACTGCCCTTAAAATTTTGTAGATTAATTCAGGAGTCATTTTTAGATAATTAGCTTATGAATTTTCCCCATAAAATTGCGTTGTTTTGTTAAAACATTCCAGTCTCACCGTTGAAACATAAGTCTGTTTCTCCTTGGTTCTACAGAGGTGTAATGCTGGATTTTATGTTCAGGAACTCAATATCAGTTGATGTGATATTTTACGCTGTCATCATCTGAATCTGTTTATTCATCATTTGAACGCCATGCCATGTAACCTGAATGATTTTAATAAACGAGTGAATAAGAGCAGTTGAAGCGTTTTCCTTTCGCATATACAGGTTTCCTAATCACGGCAGGACAAAAACTCACTGAAACTTTGAGACTGATTCATTAAGCAATTTAAGGTACAAAATTAATTAAAACTAAAGTTAATTTTATTGTCCGTTAGGACTGGTGCCCCTTTTACGAGTGCTTTTATTTAATTTAGCTGGTGTAGAAGTGAAGGTTCAACTCCGCCCCCCTTTCACACCCACTATTAAATAAAATAAATAATTCCTGTACCTTCTGACAAATAATTTTATAGGCTCTTCATCCTACACGTGACACTCCACAATACACATTCAGTTCTGTCTCTGTGGCAGCGTGAGCCCACAATGTGTGTCGGCCACACTACCCCCCCCAAACGTCGTCGAGTAAGGCAAAATCTGCATGGCATAACAAAAAGAGAAACACAAAGCACTCCATACATCACTAATCAATCCACCAACTGCCTAGGTTTTAATCTTCTGCCGAATCTGCTGCAACTTGGCTTGGCTGCCTCTGCAACATCTCTCTGCACCTGTGGATTAAAGCTGTTAGCACCTCTCTGTGAAGACTTTGGAGAATGTCTTCTCGGCGGCCTGCCCCGGCGGGGGGGCCTCGCGAGCTGCACCTCCTCCTCAGCCAGAACAAAAGCGGGTTTGAGCCTGTTAATGCAAATCAGCTCCCTTCTGCCCCCTAAATCTAGCAGAAAATGCTTCTGCCCGGTCTCCAGCACTCGAAACGGTCCGTCGTAAAACGGCCGCAAACTTGGACGCTGGGCGTCATGTTTAACAAAAACAAACTCTGCATTTTTTAAAGCCTTGGGCACAAAAACGTGTGGGAAACTGTGATGGACCGGGCCAGGAAGCGTGTTTGTTCCTGAGCCGCTCTGCCACGGCTGAGCGGGGGGGCCATTAGGTGCGGGATTATCAGGAAGAAATTCCCCGGGCAAACGGAGCGGCTGAGCGAAAACTAATTCAGCCGGGGAAGCGTGCAAATCTTCCTTAGGTGCAGAACGCAACCCTAATAACACCCATGGAAGTTTGTCTACCCAATTTGTATCCGTTAGCGACGCTCTGAGGGCTGCTTTCAATGACCTGTGAAAGCGTTCGCATAAACCATTGGCCTGGGGGTTATACGCGGTGGTGCGATGAATATTCACCCCCAAGCTGCGGGCCATCGATGACCATAGCTCGGAAATAAATTGGGGACCCCTGTCGGACGTTATGTCCGACGGTACACCAAAACGCGCAACCCATGCTGCTAAAAATGCTCGCGCAACTTCTTCCGCTGTGGTTGATGTCAGAGGAATCGCCTCTGGCCAGCGCGTGGTGCGGTCTATCATTGTCAAAAGATGTGTGTGCCCGTGTGATAACGGAAGCGGGCCGACCAGGTCAACATGCACGTGATCAAAACGCTTAGCGGGGATGTGGAAAGGTTCTAACGGGGCCTTAGTGTGTCTGTGTATTTTAGCTCGCTGACACGCTACGCAGGCTGCTGCCCATTCCTTGACCTGTTTGCGCAACCCGGGCCAAACAAATTTCTCCCCCACCAATTTGATCGATGCGCGCACCCCCGGGTGCGCGAGAGAATGGACCAAGTCAAAAACACGGCGACACCACGCGGTTGGCACCACAGGGCGGGGCCGTCCCGTGGAGACATCGCAGATTAGCGGGGGCATACCGTTTTGTTGCACCCTGTGCTCCAGCCTTAACCCTGTTGGTCCAGACTGGAGCGCGCGCACGTCCGCGTCGTTAACCTGCTCCGCAGCCATAGCTGCATAATCTAACCCAACACAGACCGGGGCTGCGCGCGCTCCCGCGTCGCTGCCCGGGCCCGCGGCCATGGCTACAGAGTCTGCCCCTATAGGGCTTGGTGGTGCTATTGCACGCGAGAGGCAGTCTGCTACAACATTGTGTTTACCCGCGACATGCTGAATATCAGTAGTAAACTCCGATATTGCGGCTAGTTGCCTTTGTTGCCGGCCTGACCAGGGTTCTGAAATTTTGGCCATCGCAAACGTTAGCGGTTTATGATCCACAAAAGCGGTGAAACGTCGCCCCTCTAACCAGAACTGAAAATGACGGATGGCCAAGTGTAGGGCCAAAAGCTCCCTGTCAAATGCGCTGTATTTCCGTTCACTATCGCGCAAGGTCCTGCTGAAAAACGCGAGGGGTTGCCAGGTACCTGCCACAAACTGTTCAACTACCGCCCCCACCGCTACATCGGAAGCGTCAGTGGTGAGCGCCATGCGGGCCGTTGGAACTGGGTGCGCTAACAAAACTGCATTTGCCAGGGCTGATTTGACCTGGGCAAAAGCGCGCTCCCGCTCCGGAGACCATTCGACTTTATTTGCGGGCTTTTGTTTTTTTAACGCGGTGTACAATGGCTGCATGAGTCGTGCTGCGCTTGGGAGGAAACGGTTGTAAAAATTAACCATCCCTAGAAACTCCTGAAGCGCCTTAACCATTTGAGGTTGCGGAAAATCTGTTATGGCACGCACTTTATTTGGAAGGGGAACTGCTCCCTCTGCCGAAACGCGATGTCCCAAAAAATCAATCTGCGCCACCCCAAACTGGCATTTCGCTGGGTTCACTATTAACCCGTGCTCTGCCAACCTCTGGAAAACTGCTGTGAGGTGTTTTTCATGTTCGCCTTCGGACGTGCAGGCTACCAAAATATCGTCCAAATAAACGAACACGAAAGGCAGGTCGCGTAAAACTGCATCCATCATGCGTTGGAAAGTCTGCGCGGCCCCCTTGAGGCCAAAAGGCATGCGCAAGAACTCAAAAAGGCCGAAAGGAGTTATGACCGCTGTTCTGGGTACATCGTGCGCACGCACTGGAACCTGGTGATAGCCGCGCACCAAGTCTATTTTAGAAAAAATGCGCGCCCCCGCCAAATGAACAGAAAAATCCTGAATGTGCGGAATCGGGTAGCGGTCATGAGCTGAAACGTTGTTCAACCTGCGGAAATCGCCGCAAGGCCGCCACGAGCCGTCAGCCTTTGGGACCATGTGTAACGGCGAAGCCCAAGCGCTCTTGGAGCGTCTAACGATGCCTAGTTTTTCCAGATTAGTGAACTCCTCGCGCGCGATGGCCAGTTTAGCTGGGTCCAAACGCCGAGCCTTTGCAAAAACGGGAGGGCCTGTGGTTGTTATGAAATGTTCTACCTCATGTTTGGCCACCGTTGCTGAAAAAGTGGGGACTGTGAGTGCTGGAAACTGAGCAAGCAGAGTGTGAAACTTACCACCCGCGGCTGAGACGCTGGCATGTGCAGTTGGCGGGGCCACCCGAGCTGTGCAGGGAATAGAATGAAAAGACAGTGCATTAATCAGACGTCTATTAGCAAGATCAACCAATAAACCATGTGAGCACAAAAAATCAGCCCCTAACATGTTGAAACTGACTGCTGCTACAATAAATGTCCACTCAAATGAACGACCCTGTAAGGACAGAAGCATGGTCCTCTCACCAAACGTTTTAATTGTGGAGCCGTTCGCTGCTGACACTGACACCCAGGGGGCTTTAGAAGGCGACAGCCGTTCCGCGTAGGTGGGCGTGACGAAGCTCAGCTGCGAGCCCGTGTCCACGAGGAACTGTTTCCCCGAGCGTGCATCCGTCAGGTAAAGCAGCCTGTTCTCATTGCCGAGAGTCGCAGCTGCTACCGGCCCTCGGTCCTGGCGTTTAAAATTGCACGGTGGGACGCACCTGTGCGCTCTCTCTGCAAAACGGCGGTGGTAGAAGCACGAGCCGTTCTCCGCTCCGCGTCGTCTGGCTCCGGTCGCCGCCGTTGTTGGTGCGTCTGGTGCCGCTGGACCCAAGCTGTCTCCGGACGCCGTTCCCGAACTAGCCGCCGCGGCCGAAACCGCGTTCTGCTTGTGGGCGTCGACCAACTTCTGCGCCTCCTTGCTCAACCCATGGTAGTCTCGCTTGGCCAATCGGGGTGACTCTGCCAGGGCCACTCTCACTGCTGGTGGCAGGGTTCGAAGGAATAGGTGGGCGAAAATGAATTCGCCATCCTCGGAGGCTTTGAGCTGCAGCATCTTCACCATCAGGTCCGCAGGTCTATCGTTTTCTGCCTCCGTCAGCGCCAGGAGCCCCTCTGCTCTTTGTTGGACTGAGGGGGTGAAATGGCTGATCAGCGCGTCTTTCAATGCGCTGTACTTGTCGCTGTCTGGTGGATGATTAACCAAATCCTCCACTCTCCGGACCGTGTCGCTGTCCAGTTTCGCTACCACGTGGTAGAATCTTGTGTCGTCGTTGGAGATTCTCCGGAGGTTGAACTGCGCCTCGATTGCGCTAAACCATGAGCGCGGGCTGTGCTGCCAGAAATCGGGCAGCCGGAGCGTGGAGGCGGCCATCAGGCTGGCTTCCACCGAGCCCGGTTCGGAAGAATTCTCATTGCTCATTCTCCGTCGTAGGTCATCAGTGTAGGAGCATGCTCAAATAACGAGGCTGAGTTTCAGTCATAAACCAGCTTTATTTGACAGAACACAAGCTCCTAGCATTCTCAAAGCAGGAAAGAGGAAGAATCATACTTCAACCCCCTTTTATACATTTCCAGCATCAGAATTCAAGTCACATGGTGTCTTCAGTCAACATACAGTTACAAAGCATCCCTTTGAAGCTTCACCATTGTCTCTCATTTCTTGATGAACCGGAATACCCTCCGGGGCGTCTTCTGTGGGACAAAGAGACAAATCTCACACTTCCTTGTTACCTCCTGTAGATTTGAGTCCTCAGTCCTTGCAGACGTGACACTCCACAATACACATTCAGTTCTGTCTCTGTGGCAGCGTGAGCCCACAATGTGTGTCGGCCACAACGTGCACGATGACAGATGACAGCCATATTAGCTTTCTAGGCTAAAAGGCTAAAAACAGGAAAAGGAAATAGTTCTTCTTCTTCTTTGGTGTATTACGTGTCATCCATTGAGTCCTCCAACAGATGTCTGCCACCTTCTAAAACTGGCAGATCAGTACAAATCAGTACAAATCCTGAATGGAGCTGATCATGTCAGAGTGAGATGACAGGTGCAGTGCTGCGCTCTGCCACTAGGGGCACGAAAAAGCTCACACTCAAAAGGTTAATCCTTGATTTTAAATTTGTGCATGGATGTTTTAATGCTTCAAATATCTTATTTTATTTGTGCATGTGAATTTTATAAGTAACAGTTTAAAAGTGCATGAATTACTGACTTAGCTTAAACTTTATACATAAGTATGTTTAGGAATCTCCAGTGTATTAAAATGTATGTCATTCTGTGAGAGGACCAGTATCAGCCAATCATCACCCAGCATATGCTGGGCCACAGCTCTTTCATTCCATTGGTTCTTTACAGACAAAGGACTGGTTGCTCATTGGACAAAAGTTCATAAAACCCGCCCACAAAGGAAGATTATTGGTTTAGGCTTATGTCAATCAGAGCTTCAGCACGAAACTTGCTCCATCTTTAGCAGGGAGATTCTCTCCTTCAGAGCAGAGGGTTTTCGGTTCAGATTTGTGTGATCCACCATTGCCGTGTTTTAATGTTTTTCTTTAAACATCTGGGAATTAATTATTTCTTTTGAGATCAAAATTCTTCCAAATGAAGTTAAACTTCATGTTTCTAGGTATTCCTGTTTTTCTAACTTTTTATCCTGTTAAACTTTTTTTAAACTCACCGTGTGTTTTTTGAAGAGACTGACCAATCGCTCATTTCCACACTGGAAGCTGTTTTCAACTCCATGAAGTCAGAGGAAGAATATCTTTTAATTTTGCCATTGGGATCAGATTTTGAATTATTCTCGAATTTCCCTGGATGAAGCCACTGACCAATGAAAACCTCGACACAGCTCACCATTACCGCCGCACTAAAGAAGCCACCATCGCCATCTTTGTTTAAGTACAGTCCAACTGTAGTCACAGTCAAGATCCAGCCTTGTGACTGCTTGACTTTTAAGGTTGTTGGACTGTGGACTTTGGAATATCTGCGGGCAGATACTTCCCTTATAATCCACAAAATCTTCAGCTGAGGAAGCAGCTGAAAAGAAAATGCAAGGAGTCACGTGAGCCATTTCTCTTCGTTTCCATCTGCTGAATAAAATGTCTGACATTTGAGAATAATTCAGCATCTGATCAAATACAAAATTAAAAGAGAATTGATATAACTATTTTCATTAAAATTACATTTTTCTTTCATAGAATAATTCAGAATTTGTCTTTAATTAGTTAAAATTTTCTTCATAAATTCACGTCCCATATTATTCATATTTTTTTCATTTCAACTCAGGTTCAGGTTCAGGTTACTTTATTTGTACCCGTAGGTAGATTTGTTTTGCAGACTGGTGACATCCATATTTACAAGCCACAATTACATTCAACATAGACACAAACACAGGCACACATGAAGCTGACTATAAACATGATAAAAATACTCAAGGCTCCATCAATCAGGGTATAAAGACAAAGAGATGAGAGAAAAACCAGATGTAAGAGAGAAGGGTCATATTAAAAAGTTAAAAACTAGTCAAAGAGGTTAAAAACTCAAAGGTCTAAAACCCAATAAAAGATTTAGAACCCAAATAAAATCCTACAAAAATAAGTAAATATAAAAAGAAGTTAATAAATAGGTACCTAAATTATGTGCAATATATTGTTACAACTTGTTCAACTCTTTGACAGCAGCAGGAACAAAGCTGTTTTTGTAGCGCTGGGTTTTACTTTTTGGGACAGCAAACCTCCGTCTTGAGGGAAGAAGCTGAAAGTTGCAGTGCAAAGGGTAGGAGTCATCATTTAAAATGGAGGTAGCCATCCTCTGTACTTGTCTGGTGTACAGGGATGTCAGGCTCAGCTGTGACTCACCAAGCAAACGACTGGACCATCTAACTACCTGATCCAAAGATTTCCTCTGTTTCAGTTTTATCTTACCAAACCATGACACTAAAGAAAAGGATAAATCAGATTCAATAAAAGCCCGATAAAACATTATCATTATGGTTCGGTCAATTTGGAAGCATGCAAGTTTCCTCAAGCAATGCAAATGTTGGTGACCCTTTTTGCACACCCTTTCACAGTTCTCTTCAAAGTTTAAATTACTATCAATAATCATCCCAAGATATTTGTAGGATTCACTCTTCCAAATGCATGCTAAAGTTCCATGGTTACAGATGTGTTCACATTCGGTGATTCATTATCCCAGTTACAAGTAATGTGATGGTTAATGTTGATCATTTCACTGCCTACAAATCATTTGAAGGTGATGTCATTTAATCAGCTTCATTTAAATAAATCTGTAAAATGAGAGAAGTTGTCGGGAATTTATTCCATTCTGAGGCTGCTTCGAAGCCCTAGTATTGAATTCACTAGTATTTTAAGACTGATTATTAATTAATCAATTTGCTCCGGTCTCCTCAGCTGTCCAGGACCCCAGCAATAAACACTAGCTTCAGCTCGGAGCTAAACCCAAAGCCCTGGGTGGTCTTTCACATCCTCAATGCGCGCCCTGGACCTTGGTTGGGCTAGCTAGCAAACATCGGAGATTGACCAGACATGGCCGCGCCTCCTCTCTTCCCTTGCTACTGGAAAACAGATTCAATATCCTTTCCCTGGAAGATTTTCCCCACCTGGATGTCACTCATCCTCCAATGGCTGCCCCCCCCCCTTCCTTCAGCAGCGGCCCAAACCCGCAAGCCCCGTATTAAAACTACTTTAGGTGTGCCAAACTATACACCAGCTCCAAAAACAAGAGAGCACATCACCCTGCCATCACAACAACAAGATTTGCAAAATTATCCACCATTTCAGAAACCACTGGCAAGGCCCCCCAGACGACATTGGTGCTTCGATTATGAGGAACGTCAGAAGCAGGTACTGTGTCACTAAATTTTTTTCTGGGGCTAAAGTGTCAGACATCGAGGCTCTTACCCCTGACCTATTAAATGAATACCCCCACGCTAAAACTGTCATTGTACATGTTGGATGCAACAACATCCCAGATGAAGCGTCGGAGATCTTAAAGAGTGACTTTAAGAGCCTTCTGTCCCCTCTTTTGTACTGTGGCAGACGTGTTGATTTCTGGGCCCTTGGCCCCTTTCAGATGAGGTTGCAATTATTTTAGCAGAACTCTCAGTCTTAATACCTGGTTGTGTTCTACATGTCCTATTTTTAACATTGGTTTTGTAGACAATTTCAACCTGTTTTGGAACCACCCATCATTTATGAGGACGGATGGCATCCATCCAAATGGACTTGGTGCACATGTTTTAAGGGACAATCTGTTCTATTCCATTCAGCATTTTTTAGTACAGTGACGGAAATTTGGTGTGTTAACTCACCCCGAAGTTCCTGGGTCTGCCAACCAGCCCTTCTTTGTTTCCACTTCTCATATTAATCCTATTAATCCAAATAACCCTCACTGTTTAGATCAGTCTTCAATTGATAACCCCATAGAGATTGTGTCTGTCTCCCGTTACCCAAGATATTATAACCCGACAAATCCAACATAACTTGATAAATTCACCCCTTTCTGCAGCTCCTCCTCATCCGCCACCCCTCAACTTAGCCCCTGTCTTCCCCCTCAGAGAACCTTTGTCTACTCCCCCCAAAGTTATTAAAAATATAATGTATAAACATCCCAAAGTGATTAAACAAAAAGTTAGTAAATCTCAAATTAAACATGAAGTCTCTAAATTTAATGATTCGGCCTCTCTTCCTCCCCATAATGTGAAAATTAAATGTGGTTTTTTAAACATTAGGTCTCTAACTCCCAAGTCTCTACTAGTTCATGATCTATTAATTGATCATCAGACTGATTTCATATCCCTTACTGATACTTAGTTAGAGCAAGATGATTATGTTGGTTTAAATGAATCAACTCCCTCTGGTTATCTAAACTATCATAATCTTAGAAGTTCTGCCCATGGAGGTGGAGTAGCGGCTATTTACCATTCTAAATTACTAGTTAATGTAAAGCAAAAAAAAAAAAAACATGTTTTAATTCCTTTGAGGGCCTTGTCCTCACTATGGGGCATGTTAGCAAGCTTAGCTTAAACTGTCCTCCCTCAGCCTACTCTGAGTTTTTATCCGAATTTGCAAAATTTTTAGTTGATTTAGTGCTGAAATCAGATAGAATAATTATAGTAGGAGATTTTAATATACATGTTGATGTAGATAGTGACTGTCTTAATAAAGCATTCAATTCAATATTAGACTCATTGGGATTTTCCCAAAAAGAAAATTCTACCCATTATTTCCACCACACATTGGATCTTGTTCTGCCTTATGGTATAGAAATAGAAAATCTGGTAGTGTCTCCTCATAATCCTGTACTGTCAGACCATTTTCTGTTAACCTTTGATTTCACTATTTCTGATTATTTGACTCCTAAAGAAAAATATTACTACAGCAGATGTCTTTCAGATGATGCTGTTACCAAATTTTTACAGACTGTCTCCTCTATACCATCTGTCAACACAATGGAAATAAAAAATGGAGAGCTTGCTCCTTTCATAATTGATAGCATGGTAGATAGTGTTACAGCCTCTCTGCATCAGACTCTAGACTTGATGGCCCCTTTAAAAAAGAAAAAGTCTCATCAGAGATTTATAACCCCTTGGTTTAACACAGAAACTCGTAGCTTAAAACAGAAGACTCGTCAAGTGGAAAGAAAATGGCATTCCACTAATTTAGATGAATTCTATTTAGCGTGGAGAATCATCTCCTAATTTATAAAAAAAATCTTTTAGAAAAGCTAGAACAAGTTATTACTCTGCATTAATAGAAGAGAATAAGAATAATCCCAGGTTTCTTTTCAACACTGTAGCCAGGCTGACACAGAGTCAGGACTCTGTCAATCCTCGCATCCCCCTAGAGCTTACCAGTCAGGACTTTTTGAGCTTTTTCAATCATAAAATTTTATCTATTAGAGATAAAATCAATCAGATTATTCCCACTGTAAACTTTAGTACAGCAACTAATACAACTCCTTCAATTGATATCTGTTTGGATAAGTTTGCTCCAATTGACCTTTTAGAGTTAGATAAAATAATCTCCTCATCCAAGCCTTCAACTTGTCTTTTAGACCCTATTCCTACCAGCTTATTTAAAAAAAAGTCTTCTCATGTATTGGTAGCCATGTTCTTCAAATAATCAATTCTTCTTTAAACTTAGGTCATGTACTGCAGGCTTTTAAAATTGCTGTAATTAAACTCTTAGTCAAAAAGCCAATGCTCGACCCAGGAGTTTTAGCTAACTATTGACCAATCTCTAATCTGCCTTTCATTTCAAAAATCTTAGAAAGAGTTGTTGCTACGCAATTATTTGACCACTTGCAGGGAAATGGTTTATTTGAAGAGTTTCAATCTGGGTTCAGAATTCATCATAGTACCGAAACAGCCTTACTGAAGGTCACGAATGACCTTCTTATTGCATCTGATAACGGACTCATTTCTGTACTTGTCCTTTTTGATCTTAGTGCAACCTTTGATACTATTGATCATGATATTTTACTTGATAGATTAGAACACTATGTTGGACTAAATGGTACTTCACTGCAGTGGTTTAGATCTTATTTGTCCGATAGACTTCAGTTTTTTCATATCAGTAATGAGTTTTCTTTCAACTTTAAGCTCAGTCATGGAGTTCCACAGGGATCTGTTAGGCCCTACTCTTTTTAGTTTATATATGTTTCCGTTAGGCAACATCATTAGAAAGCACTATATACATTATTTTCATTGTTACGCAGATGACACCAATTAGCCAAGTTAGATGCCTATCTTAAGGGAATCTGTCATGTGGTGATCCTCGTGGATCACCAAGAGACGCCAAAGAGTCCACCAGTGAGTTTGGCAATGATGTTAATTTATTTACACACGTGACAAGACAAGACTATGAACCCCACAGGGCAAAACACACATTTAACAAGACTTGGGCTCGTAGGGCTAACCCCAGCCACTACGAGCTAAACTATGATATGAGTTCAGATCACGAACCTGACATGAAGATCTGACGAAGTGTTGACCAACGTCTGGCAAGGAAGATTAGACGATACTCCTGCGTCATACCGTCGCTAGTGCTGAGTTTATAAAGCCGAATCACTAACGAACGGCAATGACATACAGCTGGCCAGCCTTGACAGGCGGAAGCCCCACTGAGCACCTTCACAATAAGAGCCCGGTGAGGCCAGAATACAGCCCGCAGCTGTCAAGGCCGGCAGCAAGTTGGACATGGCCCGAGCGCTATCAGAACAAGCGCTCGGGTCATAACAGTACCCTCCCTCCACGGGCGGACTCCGAACGCCCCAAGGGACCACCCTGCCCCCCCCACCCCCCAGGGTGGGAGGCTGGGGGTAGGTGCGGAGGGAGAGAACCCAAAACCAGAAACAAAAAGTGACAAGAACAACTACATCCAGGACAATGACAAGACTAACCATTCAGAAAAAAAAAAAGAAAAAGCACATGGCGAAACCAAAAAAAACAGAACTACTGGGTCAGAAAGACTAGATACAAGGCCTAAGACAAAATACCAAATATACAAATCAGATAAATCACACAGAGGAAAATAAGGCAACAGCAGAACATAACCCAATTTGTCAAAAATCCAACTAGGTTACAGGAAACACAAGACAGCACGAGAAAAAATAAATCTTGGCCCACATGTTACACAAGAAGATGACCCCCCCCCCCCCCCGAGTGAATACACATGAGTCTTCAAAAAAAACAAAAAACAACCCAAATACGGAAGCAGAATACTTACTGGCACATATTTGAGTATACACACTTCAAATTAAGGCCACTGCAAGACATAAAACACAAAATATACCGGACAGCAAGGAGAAAAAAAACAAACAAAACAGAACAATCACAGACAGAACAACCCAGAAACACGACCACTACCCCCCCTCCCCCGACAGTTCACGCCGACCGGCGGAGACCAAGCACCACAGAAACATTTCAGGCAGTCTCCCCGCGTCCAACAGCTGGCGAGTGGTCATATGAGGTGGAACATGACCAGGCGGTTCACCAGAGTCCAATGCCTGGCACGTCCGCTCCTCCGGTGGTCGAACCAGGTCACTCGATGACACACACAGTAGGTCGGGTGGCCTAACCGAGGAGCCGAACTGGCGAAACAGTCCCTCCGGCGGCCGACCCATGTCCCTCAGCCACCAGTCAAGGGCAACAACAACCCGCGGCGGCCTCCCTGACGAGGACACAACTCGGGAGAGCCGGGGCGAGTGAACAGGAGCCCCCACGGCCCCCGGCAATGATGCACAGGGGCGGTGACACAAAAGGAACAGACGAGCAGGGCAAGCCCGTAATCCGCTCAACGGAGAAAGTTCTGCAGCTCCTCCCCCGTCCGTGAACCAAGCTGGCGCTGCACCGCCGTTGGACCCCGATTGGGTCGGTGCAGCTCCGCTGACGATCTCCACCCCCGAACCTGGGACCTCCAAGTCGGTGACTCCGACCCGTTCCCCGCCGGTGACACTGCAAGAAAGCTCAGCGACAGGAAAACTGGGATCAGAATCACCGGTAGCAGCGGAACCCAGCAAGACGAGCTTGGGCGCAGCAGACGGCTGCTCCTCACTCGCCTCCCCGAGAGGCAGGCAAAAATGCTCCAAAACAGAGGACAGAGACACAAGAGGGAGCACTTGCCTGCACTCGGGTTCCGTTGCCACCCAGGACTCCGACGATCCAGGTTCAGGACGACTCTCGTCAGCAGACTCACACTCAGCTGCGTCGGGCTCCGCAGCTGGGAAGATCTCATCTGCAGCCCGAGGTTCCTCCCACGCTGCTGTCCATGCCGGTGACCCTTATGGCATGGGGGCAGGGGACCCTCGACCCACTGGCTCGGACCGCTCTGGCAAGGAGACCCGGGGACGCTTCTCCGTCGGCTCAGGCTCTGGGCCACAGTCCACTCCTCTCCTCCGTCCACGGCGTGGCTGCAGGGCCGGATCCAGGCTTTCTAGCACTGCGGGGGCCCTCTTCATCCAACGACGCTGGCCTGGCGTCACGGACCGCTCAGCGGGGGAGAACACAGAGGCAGCAGGTTTAGTAATTTCATCCACAGCAGGTGGAGGGAGCTCGGGGGGCTGCGAACCCCGAACTCCACCCCCAGGAGTCAGACAAGGCAGAACAAAATCAAGGTGTAACAAATCGTGCACTTGCCTTCTTCCCGGGGTTGTGATGGTTCCTGCTGTGGGGGACATCGTTCCTCCTTCTCCCCGCTGGATGGCGACAGAGGGCCCCCTGGGAAGACGAGATGGGGCCGCTCTCAGAGGTGGATTCTGCTGTGAATTGCCCGCGCCGTTGCGCCGACGTCGTCGTCGGCCCCCAGATGGCGCGCACTCCTGGACCAGCTCCAGGACGGAAACGGGACTCCAACGCGGGGAGAGAGGATGCCTCCTCCTCTGCTTCCTGCTCTCTTCCTCCTCCAGCCCACGAAGTACCTCGGGCTGCACGGCGAGTTCCTCCCTCCTTGTTATCACCTCTGGGTGATCGTCATAGTCGAGGGGGAGATTATCCAGAAACTCCACAGCGTAGTCCAAATGCCTGCGAATGTCACTGGGAGCGATGCACAGCGTAGCGGTGAATAATGTGCAGTCCACATACTTCAGATCCTCTGCTAGCTTTCTGTCCAGGCGCTGACCACGGCCCCTGGATGATGGCATTCTCCCAGCAACAGGCACCCAGACAGGGAAGAACAACAGTCAAATTAGGCACAAAACTCACGGTGAAACGGCGTCTCGGAGTGGCGCCTCCGTTTAGATGACCTGGCAGGAGTATACTGTCATGTGGTGATCCTCGCCGATCACCAAGAGACGCCAAAGAGTCCACCAGTGAGTTTGGCAATGATGTTAATTTATTTACACACGTGACAAGACAAGACTATGAACCCCGCAGGGCAAAACACACATTTAACAATACTTGGGCTCGTAGGGCTAACCCTAGCCACTACGAGCTAAACTATGACATGAGTTCAGATCACGAACCTGACATGAAGATCTGACGAAGTGTTGACCAACGTCTGGCAAGGAAGATTAGACGATACTTCTGCGTCATACCGTCGCTAGTGCTGAGTTTATAAAGGCGAAGCACTAACGAACGGCAATGACATACAGCTGGCCATCCTTGACAGGCGGAAGCCCCACTGAGCACCTTCACAATAAGAGCCCGGTGAGGCCAGAATACAGCCCGCAGCTGTCAAGGCCGGCAGCGAGTTGGACATGGCCCGAGCGCTATCAGAACCAGCGCCCGGGTAGTAACAGAATCAAAGCCTTGATGACTTGTAATTTTCTGCTATTAAACCTGGATAAGACCGAAATCATTCTTGTTGGTCCAAAAAACCTTAGAAATACCTTTCCAAATCACACTCTTAATTTGGATGTGGCTACTCTTACTCTGAATAGTTCTGTGAGGAACCTTGGAGTTATTTTTGATCAAGATCTGTTTTTTTTTTTAATTCACATATTAAATTTGTTTCTAAGACTGCCTTCTATTATCTGTGCAATATTGTCAAGATTAGGAGCATCTTGTCTCTGAGTGATGCTGAGAAACTGATCCACACTTTTGTTAGCTCTAGATTAGATTATTGTAAGTTGTTATTATCAGGTTGTCATAAAATATCTTTAAAAAGTTTTCAGTTGATCCAAAACGCTGCAGCAAGAGTTTTAACAGGTAAGAAAAGAAAGAATTGTCAGTAAAATGACGTGATTGGCCTGTCTTTATCACACTTCTTTATCTGCTTGCTTCACATGCTACAGTGCGGTATTTAGGCAACACCCTATGATACACTCACTGAAACCAGATAGAATCAGCTCGGCCCTCAGCTGAGTTGACACATTGTGGAAAATTACTGTTACTGATGCAATGAGGAAAACCCTCCCTCTTGCATGAGGGAGTGGTGAAGATTTATAAAATCTATAGGGCCAACTTTTTGAGTAGCACTCTTTTGGGGTATTTTCCTAAAGAGCTGTGTTCCAGCACTGCCTGTACCCATATCTCACTTTCAGTAAAATAAGTGAAAGTATACTTCATCTCTCAGTCTGGTTATTTGGCCTTCGTATAAAAGAACTGGGGGCTAAGGTATTTTAGATGCAACAATTTGGTGTTTCTGCTCAGTTATGAGAAACTAAAAACTTCCAAGCCTGTTGTAAGGACTGTGAAGAAATGGACTGAGGAATCAAAGCTGAAGTTACAAGCCTGCTTTGACTGCACAGATTGGAGTGTTTTTGAAGCTACAGCCATTAACTTAAATGAACTCACTGACACTGTGACATCATACACCTGTTTCTGCGAGGACATGTGTGTGCAGCCCAAGACCTTCTGCATATACAACAACAATAAACCCTGGTTCATTCCTAAACTGAAGCAGCTACGTCAGACCAAGGAGGAGGCCTACAGGACTGGTGACTGGACTCTGTACAAGCGGGCCAGAAACATGCTGACGAAGGAGACCAGGCTTGCTAAGAGGAGCTACAGTGTGAAGTTACAAAAAAACTTCTCAGCTAACAACTCTGCTTCTGTCTGGAGAGGCCTACGGAATATCACCAACTACAGGAGACCATCCCCCCACCCTGCGGAAAACCTCCAGCTGGCTAATGACATAAACAGCTTTTACTGCAGGTTTGAAAAGAACCTACAGTTCTCACCTCCCACCCACACAAAAGGATTATCTGCAGCCCCAGGAACTCCATCCCTCCTCCACTCTGACCTCCCACCAGCACTAATGATCTGTGAAGAGGAGGTGCGCCGGGTCTTTCAGAGACAAAAGATCAAGAAGGCTGCAGGACCTGATGGTGTGTCTCCGTCCTGCCTGAGAGTCTGCTCCAACGAGTTGGCCCCCATCTTCACCCAGATCTTTAACAGATCACTGGAGCTGCGTGAAGTGCCTTCCTGCTTCAAACGCTCCATCATCATTCCAGTTCCCAAGAAACCCTCTATTACAGGATTAAACGACTACAGACCTGTTGCCCTGACCTCTGTGGTCATGAAATCCTTGGAGAGATTGGTGCTGAACCACCTGAAGGTCATCACAGGCCCCCTGATGGACCCACTGCAGTTTGCCTACCGGTCAAACAGGTCAGTGAATGATGCAGTGAATATGGGACTACATTACATCCTGCAACACCTCGACTCCCCAGGGACGTACGCCAGGATCCTGTTTGTCGACTTCAGCTCAGCGTTCAACACCATCATCCCAGGCATTCTTCATCAGAAACTCCTCAAGCTCAAGGTGCCCCCCTCCACCTGCCAGTGGATCTCCAGCTTTCTGACTGACAGGTGGCAACAGGTGAAGCTAGGGAGATTTACATCCAGCTCCCAAAAAATTAGTACTGGCGCCCCCCAAGGATGTGTCCTTTCCCCACTGCTCTTCTCCCTCTACTCCAACGACTGCACCTCAGAAGACCCTTCGGTGAAGCTCCTGAAGTTTGCAGACGACACCACAGTCATCGGTTTGATCCGGGATGATGATGAGTCTGCATACAGGCGGGAGGTGGAGCAGCTGATCCTCTGGTGCAGCCAGAACCATCTTGAACTTAACCCAGCCAAAACGGTGGAGATGACTGTGGATTTCAGGCGACACCCCCCTTCATTCCCCCCACTCACCATCCTCAACAGCACAGTGTCCACTGTGGACTCCTTCAAGTTTCTGGGTACCACAATCTCCCGGAACCTGAAGTGGTCCTCCCATATTGACACTGTCCGGAAAAAGGCCCAGCAGAGGTTGTTTTTTCTGCGTCAGCTCAAGAAGTTTGATTTGCCTCAGGAGCTGCTGGTTGTCTTCTACACCGCCATCATCCAATCTGTCCTCTGCTTTTCCATCACTGTCTGGTTTGGATCTGCCACTAAACAGGACAAGACCAGACTGCAGCGGATCATTAAGTCTGCGGAGAGGATCATTGGTACCGACCTACCCTCCATTGAGAACTTATATCGGTCCATAACCAGGAAACGGGCGGGAAACATCTGTGCTGACCCATTACACCCCGGCCACAAACTGTTTGAACTTCTATCTTCTGGTCGTCGTTACAGATCACTGAAGGTCAAAACCACCCATCACAGGAACAGTTTCTTTCCTCAAGCCATCACTCTGATGAACTCCTAACATTCACCTAGTCCTACCTGTTGCTGTACTCATGACTTTTCATCCATTATTACATTGCACATAACTCTCACACTGCTTTTTACTTCATTCACATTATATCACTGAATCTGAGTCCACATTGAAATACTGTGATTGTATATTTTTTCATATATTTCTGCAAAGTGTGGTTAGTCCGAGTAAATAACTGCATATATTCCTGTATATATTTGCATCCTTTTATAGAAACGTGGACAGACTGTAATTTACTGTACATACTGTGGTTGTCATTGAATCCTTATTTAAATCCTTCACCTGAACAACGAGAGCAAGTTTTTAGCCAAAGTCAAATTCCTTGTATGTGTTGTGCATACTTGGCCAATAAAGCTGATTCTGATTCTGATTCTGATTCTGATTCTGATGAGGCAAAATTTTAGTTTTGTAAATGGCGTGAAGATTTTTTCTCTACAGTCTGGCAGCCACAAAACTGTAAAAGGTGAGCAGAAAGCCTCTTTCAATAAATTTCTTCCTGTACCTTCGGGGACAGCCCTTTCTGTAGAGATTAAATATTCAAGCACGTGTGATTTTATTTGTGGAATGAAACTGAGATATGGTCTTGAATTCATGATATGTTGTTTTAAGAAATATATTTACTGAGTTTGATGAGGGAATCTCAAACGGTTTTAACCCCGAGGGATAAGTCAGATGTGTTAATACTGTCCCTAAAAGTAGAGTTGGAGATAGACTGGGTAATGGGTTTAAACACCGCAGTGGAAAGTATTTATTGGGTCCACTGAAAAGTAGAGTTACCCTGTTGTGCATTGTACAGTCCGGATAAAAGGTTCAAATCCTGGGGTGACTGATATAGGGTTACTGAAAAAGAGGTGTTTTTCAGCTGGTACATAGCTTTGCCAAAAGGTTTAAACCCCTTGGAATTAGTGCTTAATTTCAAAAAGTAGAGTTGGCACCCCTAGCGTATTTTGCTCATTCTAAAAGGTTGTAACTCCTTGAGAAAATTGCAACAGGCGTGTCTCTAAAATATAGTTGGTCTTACCGCAGTAGTTAGGAACCTACTGTGTGTGAAATAAGCACATAAGTTTTAAGTAACTCGATCGGGACGATCGGTTCATAGGTGATATATAATATAACTAAACTAATTATAGTAAAAAACACAGTGATGTGTGAGACAATATTGCCGTGAGGAAGTGGAAATACACTACCATTCAAAAGTTTGGGGTCACTTAGAAATGTCCTTATTTTTGAAAGAAAAACACTTTTTTCAATGAAGATAACTTTAAACTATTCAGAAATACACTCTATACATTGCTAATGTGGTAAATGACTATTCTAGCTGCAAATGTCTGGTTCTTGGTGCAATATCTAGATAGGTGTATAGAGGCACATTTCCAGCAACTATCACTCCAGTGTTCTAATGGTACAATGTGTTTGCTCATTGCGTCAGAAGGCTAATGGATGATTAGAAAACCCTTGTGCAACCATGTTAGGTCTGCAATGCTGTAATTGCTGCAAATGGAGGATTCTTTGATGAAAGCAAAGTTTGAAGGAAAAAAAATTATTATTTCAAATACAAATCATTATTTCTAGCCTTTTAAATGTCTTGACTATATTTTCTATTCATTTTACAACTCATGGTGGTAAAATAAGTGTGACTTTTCATGGAAAACACAAAATAATTGTCTGGGTGACCCCAAACTTTTGAACGGTAGTGTAAATAAGATCATAATAATAATTTATTTCTATGTTATAAGACATTGATATTAGACTATAACATTTAAAGATGGTTGGATTAAAATGGCATCAAGACTGGATATGGTTGAATTAAAATGGCAACAAGACTGGATAACGATAAAGACAATGATAAAATGGATAATGATAATAAACGCAGCTCTGAATACCCTTTGGGAAGTTTGAGATATGCTGTAAAGGAGATGGAGGAAGTGTTAAAAACCACTGTGTGTCGAGAGTAACTAAATGAAGAGCGAAAACAGCTTAAAACATGGGTAAAATGGTTACAAAGAGATGGCTTGTTTGGCAATATGGGGAGCCCCCTACAAAATAAATTAGACAAAGCCGCTTATGTGGACTATTGCAGTCAGGGTTGTTATGTCTTTGTGTAATCTGCTCTGGTGTGGAAGAGAAAAAAGTCAATTCTCCGCGGAGGTGGGGGGAGCAGGCTGTGAAATTGTTTGTGATTTTTTTTCTTTTTGATATTTGTGGAGTGTAAAAGAGTTGGTTAATTAATTGTTATCCTTCTGAGAAATGTTTAAAATTATAGGTATTTGAAAATAGTAGCTTTGAGCAAAAAGAGTCGACTAGTGTTGTGTGTGTCATGGCAGTGTAGAAAAAATTGAAGGACCTTCATGCTGCTTCGACCTTGTGGAGATAACGGAGAGAGGAGCAATTTGGTGTTTGTGTGTGTGTGTGTGTGTGTGTGTGTGTGGTTGCTTGAGATAAAAAGAGAATGAAAAAAACACAGGCTGTGTGGGTGCTGACCTGTGTGACAGGGGAGTGAAAGAGAAGTAATCTAAATATGGGTATTCTTGGAAAATTTGGGGGGTTTTACTTTTTCAATCTAACTTTGCAGGTTTTTAACTAATGTTGCGTACGTGATAAATTATTTACATATTTTTAAAGCAATTTTTTTGACGTATGACTGACTTTTTTCTCTGACTGAAGCATAACAGTGAACTTTACAGGGAAAAAGGACACAGGACTAATGATTTCCCTGCTGTAACCAAAACAACCGGCCTCTGCGACCCGGTCCCTCGCAGCTGTCCGTGCCTCCCTTGACGTGACCATAGGTACATAGAACACTAAGTTAAGTACAAATATTTACATCTTAATCAATGTTAAAAGCATGACAATGATGAAATTAATTGAATATTACAATATCATGCTGTCACTTAATAATGCCTAATCACTGAAGGCTTTATGTATACCCTATATTACATGATTTAAAGCATAGAGGTTCAAATGAGATTGATAATTAATGTGTTTGTGCATATGATTTGCCAGAGACTACGGATTATCAAGCAGAGGTCTTGGTAATTGTATGTTATACTGTTGCTTTGTTTAAATAATACTATACTCACCTATTAATAAATGACATATGCAATCTTATTTACATTTCAACCCTAGGCCTGACCATGTAATTAAAAAAAGGGGAAAACATGAGAGCAGGATCTGTGACAGTCCATGCTGTGACTTTTTCCCTCCTAAAGAACATAGCAAGATGATGATGAAGTTTTTATTATCAGGAAATGGTAAATTTATGAACAGAAAAGATAGAAATAGCACAATAATTCTGATAAAATGGAGAAAGGGAATTTAATTTCAATGGTAAAATGAGACTGATTAGTGAGTTGCGTCAGTCTGACCTGGAAAAGAATAGACAGAATCAGCCTTCAATGGGAAAAAAACAAAACAAAACAAAACAAAAAAAAAAAAAAAAACAAAAAAAAAAAACACAAGCCACAGATTCTGGTCCTGTGCCATAAATTCCTGAAAACAGAGATTAGGTTTACACCTGCAGTTACTAATTCTAAATGCTGCACTGGTCTAAGGCTTTTAATATATGATATTGTTTTGTTTGAACATAATCCTAAACTAAGTGATTACCAATGTCAATTGGTAAAACCTTAATTGATTCACAGAATATTTAGTGAATACTTGTTGTGAGACGCAAACTCACATTAAAATTGTGGAAGCTTTAGGTGTGATTTAAAGGTTTTTCTGCTATTTGGCAGCACAGTGGTGCAGTGGTTAGCACTGTTGCCTTACGGCTAGAAGGTTCCTGGTTCAAATCCCCAGGGTGGCAGGGGTTGGAACCTTTCTGTGTGGAGTTTGCATGTTCTCCCTGTGCTGTGTGGGTTTACTCCGGGGGCTCCGGTTTCCTCCCACAATCCAAAGACATGCATGTTAGTTTAATTGGCTGTTCTAAATTGTCCCTAGATATCTGTTTCCTATAGGCCCTTAGAATAGAGGGTTAGTACTAGTGAAAGCGCTTTGAGTGGTCTTTGTGACTAGAAAAGCGCTATATAAGTGCAGGTTAGTTAGTTAGTTAGTTAGCTATTTATTCTTTTTTTTTCAGAAGGAAAGGGAAAAGCATTTACAAATTTTTTTTTAGCTTTCAACAGGAATTAGATTTGCCAAATTAACGAGGAATCATAACATCATCATTACCTTTCAATGTAATAAATCTTTGGTGACATATGCAATATGTAATAAAATAATAAAAAAACAATAATTCACTTGTGTTTCTTAATATTAATAAACAACTGGGATAAACATTTAAGGGATACAAAACTAATGATGATCACTGGAACATAAGTAAAATCAATTTATGAGGTGATAAAACTTGCACTCCTGTTGATGTAAACACTGATGTGTAGACTGGGAAGCCATAAGGTTTTCCCAAAATTTTTCTTTGCAGGATAACACCAAGATTTGATCGTTGTGGGAGATGGAGAGAGGCCGGACAGTGTGTGTGTGTGTGTGTGTGTGTGTGTGTGTGTGTGTGTGTGTGTGTGTGTGTGTGGCAACAATGACTGACCACAGGAGAAAGGACCCCTAAATTGACAAGCATTTTCTGAAACTAAGTAGAACAAATGACATTGCAAATGACATAAAGCATAATGATTTAGATGACTCTGACTTTACAAATGGAATGTTTTAATGATTTTGCACTGCAGTATACATCTGATGTTATTCACCACATAATGGTGTGACAACATCACATTTCAGAAATGTGACAGTAAAAAGGAATGTATTTTCCTGATGCTCAGCTGTGGCCAAACTGGGCCTCGGGACTACGGTCCACCGTATAATTTACCAAGGAATATGTAAAATGAGGCATTCCTTGCACAAAATTAAGCCAAATTCTAATTAGGCAAAATGTCCACCTTTTCATTGACTGAAGGGGTGTGACAGGCTTTCAACTTGGCTAATTGATTACTATCATCCAGCTTCATTGACAGGTATAATTGTGTACATGGCCTAAAATTAATGAAGAATTGATTATATGAAGAATAAAGCTGTCAATAAGTGGGAAGACTTCTTTAAATAACCTGGTAGGAATAGGGTCTAAAAAGACAAGTTGAAGACTTGGATGAGGAAACTATTTTGTCTAACTCTAAAAGGTCAGTTGGAGTAAACTCATCAAGACAAATATCAATTGAAGGAGTTGTAGTAGTTACTGTATTTAAGTTAACGGTGGGAAGAATCTGATTGACTTTAACTCTGATGGATGAAATTTTATTCTTGAAAATGTTCATAAAGTCCTGACTGGTAAGCTATAAGAGAATGCTAGGATTGACAGAATCCTGACTTTTTGTCAACCTGGCTACAGTGCTGAAAAGAAACCTGGAATTATTCTTGTTCTCTTCTATTAATGCAGAATAATAACTTGTTCTATCTTCTCTAAGAGATTTTTTTTATAAATTAAAATATGATTTCTCCAAGCTAAATAGATTTCATCTAAATTAGTGGAGCGTCATTTTCTTTCTAATTGATGAGTCTTCTGTTTTAAGCTACAAGTGTCTGTGTTGAACCAAGGAGTTAAACATCTCTGATTAGGCTTTTCCTTTTTTAAAGGGGCCATCAAGTCTAGAGTCTGATGCAGAGAAGCTGTAACACTATCTACCATGCTATCAATTACAGAAGGAGCAAGCTGTCTATAGCTTATTTCCTTTGTGTTGACACACGGCATAGAGGAAACAATCTGCATAAATTTGGTAACAACATCATCTGAGAGGTATCTACTGTAGTAATATTTTTTTTTCATTAGGAGCCAAATAGTCAGAAATAGTAAAATGAAAGGTTAACAGACAATGGTCTGACAGTACAGGGTTATGAGAAGACACTACCAGATTTTCAGATTCTATGCCATATGTCAGAACAAGGTCCAATGTATGATGGAGATAATGGGTAGAATTTCCTACTTTCTGAGAAAACCTCATCGAGTCTAAAATTGAATTAAATACCACATTAAGGCAATCACTATCTACATCTACATGTATATTTAAGTCCCCTACTATAATTATTCTTTCAGATTTCAGCACTAAATCAGCTAAGAATTTGGCAAATTCGGATAAAAATTCTGAGTATGTTGGTGGAGGACGATAAACTATGGCAAATAAAATTGGGTTTAGCCTAAAATCGCTAAACTGCCCAATACTGAGGACCAGGTCCTCAAAGGAATTATAACATGTTTTTTGCTTTACATTAACTAATAGTTTGGAATGGTAAATTGTTGCTACTCCTCCTCCATGACCAGAACTTCTGGGATTTTGACAGTTTAAATAGCCAGAGGCAGTTGATTCATTTAAACCAACATAATCCCCTTGCCCTAAGCAAGTCTCTGTAAGGGATATTAAACCAATCTGATGATCAATTAACAGATCATGGACTAACAGACTTGGGAGTTAGAGACCTAATATTTAATAAACTGCATTTAATTTTTTTTAAATTAAATTAAGTGTGTCTCTATGCATGAAAAAGGGGGTATTAAAGAAATTAATTAGCAAAAATAATTAGCAATCCTCAGAAAAATAGATAGTACATAAAAATTATCAATAGATGATCAATAATGAGGAGAAAAATATAAATGAAACCGCTTGGTAATGAAATCACAACATTCAACAGGAGAAGTTAAAAGTTACATCAATAAATTTCCAGATATTTCAGGAAATATCTGTAGATTATTGTAAAGGAAATATGTCTATAAAGAACAAGGTAAACTGATAAGGAAGAAAACGATGCAACTCTATGAGAAAAGTTCCAAATGTCTAAGGAAAGTCCAACTTGTGCTGAATTTGTTTACTGTGGGACTTGATTTTGAATCTACTACTAAGACAATACAGATTGTTACATTTATTAAAATTGCTTTACAAAAAAATTAAGTGGGTACTGGCACAAGTCCCACTGTATCAAGTGTCCAGTGCCTCCAGGAACTCGGACATTGGCAGAAGTCTGTGATTCATTATCTTCATAACGCTAAAATTCTAATCAGATGAAAAATGATGCAAAAAGACATAAGATAGCATAAACATACACTTCATAAAATTTTTGAAATTTAAAAGACCGTTTATAACTTAAAAAAAAAAGAACTCTGAAATAGCTAGACAAGCCAGGGCTCTCAGAAAACAGGGGGAAATACAGTCGACATGGACAAAGAACTGTAAGGTGTGGATAAAACTGCTTGGAACTGCAGAAGAAGCTAATGTAATAATGATTAGAGAAATTGAGGAATTAGACAAATTTAAACCTTAGTTCTGATGTACGAATAATAGTGAAATAAAATTATGAGTGGAGATTTTTGTGTACTTTTTTCCCTTGTGTTTCTTCTCTCTCTTTTTTTTTCCTTTTGGTGTACATTGTTGACATAAGTTATGATTAGTATTTTAACCCATCATCCTTCCTCATTTAATAATGGAAGTGTATTATGGCAATTTGAAGCTGAAACCTTTGTCAATACTGAACAGCAACCGCAAGACATTTTAGGAGATACTGACCCAGACAATAACTATTTTAATCATATTAACAATAAGTGTGCTTATTTTGATGAACAACAATTAAATGGAATTATGAATTCAGATCAGACATTGACATAGAGTTTAGAATTAAGTTTAAAATCCTTCTTCTCACTTACAAAGCTCTTAATAATCAGGCCCCCATTTTTATTAAAGATCTGATATTACCCTATCATCCTAACAGAGCACCACGCTCCCAAAATGCAGGATTACTTGTAATACCTAGAATCCCCAAAAGTACAATGGGAGGCAGAGCCTTCTGCTATCAAATGCCTTTCCTGTGGAACCAGTTACCAATCTGGGTTCGGGAGTCAGACACAAACTCTGTTTTTAAGAGCACTGTAAAAACCTTCCTCTTCAATATAGCCTACAATTAGGGAGGGATCTTGTGTCTCTTAACCCTCCCTTTGTTTTGCTGTTAATAGATTTAGACTGCCGGGTGACCTCCAATAATGTACTCAGCTTCTCTTTGTTAATGTTTGCTCTCTTTATGTCTGTTCTCTCCATCTACTCTATCCCCCCCCCCCCCACCCAGCCAGTCGCAGCAGATGACTGCCCCTCCCTGAGCCTGGTTCTGCTAGAGGTTTCTTCCTGTTAAAAGGGAGCTTTTCCTCTCCACCATTGCCAAGTGCTTGCTCACAGGGGATTGCCTTATTGCTGGGGTCTTTCTGCAATTGTGGGGTTCCCCCTACATTTGAAAGTGCCATGAGATGACTGTTGTTGTGATATGGCGCTATATAAATAAAGTTGAATTGAATTGAATTGAACTGGATTTTATTTATTTAGCGAATGCAAAGTCCTTAAGCCAAGCAGTTGCCTCCTGGTTTGCTGCATGGAGGGTGTGTAATCCTCCTTCCAGTCTTTGGAGCGGGCAAGCCTCTATGATGTGTTCCATTGTTTGCTCCTCTCCACATGCGCACAGTGGGCTAGGGCTACTGCCCCATCTGTGAAGGCTGGCCAAGCAGGGGCCATGTCCAGTCCTGAAGCGATTGAGTGTAGACCACTGTCTCCTTGGGAGGTTGGTGCCCGGGACCTGTTGGTTGGGGTTTATCACCAGCTGTTTGTTTGGGACCTCCTTGGTCTCCCATTCCTCTTGCCAAGCTGTCTGGATGGTAAAGTCAGCTGGGGGAGGGTTTTTCCAAATCGGCCGTCTGGATGAAAGTCGGGCAGTGGGTGGGGTGTAGATATCTGCATGGATTGGTAAGTGAGGAGAATCTTTAACTTTTTGGAGCATCCTTTGAGTTAATGCTGCTCGCCAGATGTGTGGAGGGGCTATGTTTGACAGTACAGAGAGCCAGGGGAGTGGTGTTGAGCGGATTGTTCCAGTTATAGTTCTCATGGTTGAGTTGAGCTGGGTGTCTACATGGTGTGTGTAAGATGACCTGGACCAGACAGGGGCACAATATTCTGCTACAGAGTATGAAAGGGCCAGTGCTGAGGTGCGCAGGGTGGAGACTGCCGCCCCCCCATTTTGCACCAGCGAGCTTGCAGAGCAGGTTGTTTCGTACCTTCACCTTAGCAGCCGTCCCCTTTAGATGTTCCTTGAAGGATAAGGTCCTATCAAGGGTCACTCCAAGATAAGTTGGATTTGGGGCATGCTTAAGCTTGAGTCCGCTCAGATGGATGTTTAGTTCTCTGGCAGCTTTTGCATTGTGGAGATGGAATACACTGGAGACGGTTTTTGCTGGGCTTGGTTTTAGGCGCCAGATTTTGCAGAACTGGTCCAGTTTGGCAAGATCTTCCGTGAGCACCCGTTCCAGTGGTTCAAAGTCTGGTGCTTGGAATGCCAAACAGATGTCGTCTGCATAGATGAATTTGCGGGATTTTGTAGTAGGCAGGTCGTTTATGTAGAGGTTGAACAGAGTTGGAGCTAGAACTGAGCCTTGTGGGAGTCCGTTTTTCTGCATTCTCCATGCACTTGTGTTCTGACTGAGGTGGACTCTGAACCTTCGGTTGGTCAGCAGGGTTTTTATAATTGCTGTTGCCCAAGCAGGGATCGCTTTTATAAGTTTCAGGAGGAGGCCTTTGTGCCAGACCGTATCATAGGCGGCTGTAAGATCGAGAAACACAGCCCCTGTCTTCAGTCTGCTCTCGAAGCCATTTTCGATGAAGGTGGTTAGGGCCAGTACTTGTTCTCCTGTACTGCGGTCCTTGCGGAAACCTGCTTGATCCACACTTAGAATATCCTCTATTTCTGGGGAAATGCGTTGCAGTATTAGGCGCTCCATGATTTTGTAAGGAACGCTGAGTAGGGAGATTGGGCGGTAGCTTGCTGGTAGTTTGTGGTCTTTGCCAGGTTTTGGGATGGCAATGACCTTTGCTGTCCGCCATTTCTTTGGGATCGAGTTTGTTTGTGTGATCCTTGTGTAGAATTGTGTCAACCAGGTTAGGGCTCGGGGGCCAAGATTTTTCATGAATTCTGGGAAGATGTTATCGTATCCTGCTGCCTTTCCACATTTCAGGCCCTGTAGGACTTTCTCCAGTTCAGCAGCCTTGAAGGGTTCAGGGTTCGTTTCCTCTACAGGCATTTTTTGATGTTTTTTTAGCTCAGTTGTAACTGCTCTTCTGGTGTCTTTGTCTTGGGGTGCTTTGGCGATAGTCAGTAGGTGGGATGCAACTTGGTTGGGTGTGACGGATGCTCGGCTTTGGCTAGGGGGCTTCTGTGCAGCTCCTAGGCGACGGATGAGGCTCCAACATTTCCTGCTAGAGTGGGTAAAGCTCCGGTCAGCAACTGTCTCCTCCCATTTCTTTCGCCGGGCTGTATTTAGCGATTCAATGAGATGGTCTGCTATCTCTAGGTCCCCTGATGTTTGATAGGATTGAAGGAGGGCAGCAATTTCTCCGTCCAAACATGGGACATAGAGGGGTCGGTAGCCTCGTGGGATTGCAGTATGGGCAGCCTTGAAGATTGCGCTGCAGAAGCGGTTGTATGCTTCATCTACAGTGATGGTGTGGAGTGGGATGGTAACAACGCTCCGGTCCAGAGTTTCACTGAATTTCTTCCAGTTGGCTTTGCGGAAGTTCCAGCGCATCTTCCTTGGGCTGTATATGACTGGAAGTTGTAGGCCAATGTGTACAAGCAGGGGCCGGTGTTGGCTGTGTGGAAAATCATCAAGAATGAGGATCTGTGTAGGATATGGCTCCCCATTCAAAGAGCTGGCCCAACACAGGTCAGGAGAATAGTCCTTCTTCCACCTAGCAGAGTGGAAGGTTCCTCTTTGTTTGGGGTCGTATATCAAAGCGAGGTCATTTCTGGATGCCCAGTCTGAAAGTGCCTCCCCATCACTGTCCACTGCTGGGTACCCCCAGTCAGGGTGATGGCTGTTAAAGTCCCCCACATAGATGGCAGGGTGGGGTAGGGTGGGTAAGACCTGCGGATCCCAGTTGGCATTAGGGGGCTTGTACACATTGACAATATGGAAGCCACCAATGATTATGGTGTCTGAGAAATGTGTTGTTATCAGGTGATTTGCTTCAACTATGTCAGAACGCACATAGGTGGCACGTCCATGTTTAGCATGTAGAACATAGCACAGGAGGTCAAAGCCTTTGATGGTGAAGCGGCCAGCTTCCTCTGTGCCAATATGAGTCTCTTGGAGGCAGATTACATCAATCGAATGTTGGAAGGCGAGGACTTCGATAAGGCTTCGCTTGGCTGCAGATAGGCCTTCAACGTTTAGTTGTAATATGCGAAGGGCAGATCCTACCACAAAGTGCTCTTGGGGCTGTTTGCTTTCGGCTTTAGGAGTGTGACTAGGATTCTTCTTTGATTTGGCACAGAGGCGTCGTCTCTTCGAATTTAGTCTGCTGGTAGGATCATTAGCTTCCCCAGGCGAGCCCGGGTACTGACGGAGGGCGCGACGAGGACGCTGATCCATTGCCCCCCAGAACTGGATTGAAGTGAATTGAATCACCAAGCTTGCAACATGGGTTCACCTAGGGATCCTGCCTTACAACTGTGGGTTGTATAATTTGCTGTATGTTCATGGATGATGAGCTTATCATTATTTGGTTCTGCCACAGTAATTATATTGAAAAGTTGAAAACTGCTCTCTGTCAATAAGTATTGGCATCTCCAAAGAAAAAAGAGGCAGGGGATATTGCATGCAACTCAGAGTGCTCTTGTTAAAATTACACTTGTTAAGCCTTTATATAACCAGATTTTGTCCGGGGCTTAAAGTTTGTTTTGAACTTGTACTCATGTCGAGGCCTGAAACAATAACAAATTTTGATGGCTGATAATTTTTTTTTTTTCCCAGTTGGGACAAACTTTATATTGTAAGTGGACCCCAGCTCTCTGCTTCAACCTTTCTGGCTGTCCCCACTTTATAAGCATGAGCCCTGTCACAAACGGGGGTGTGCTGACAGAAGCAGCGCTGGTGCTTTAGTGTTGATGGATTATGTAAAAAAGTTTAACACACACGTAAACTGCAACTTACAGTGGCCAGAAAACTTATCTTACTCATTTTTTTTCTTATCATGTGATTAAACATTTAGCTGTTATTGTTACAGGCCTATTCATGTCTATTCAGTAAAACACTTCGTGTTAATAACCACATTTTAGTTGATCGTCATTATACTCTTACATGTCAGGGGATATATCCTATACAGGTGCATCTTAATACATTAGAATGTTATCAAAGTTAATTCATCTCAGTATTTCAATTCAAAAATGAAATCCGTAAAGATTCATTACACACATAATTATATATTTCAAGTGTTAATTTCTTTTAATTTAATGATTATGGCTTACAGCACATGAGAAGCCAAAATTAATTTGCTCAAATTTGAATATTACATAAAATTTTAAAAAATTGATATATATATTTTTAAATAGAAATGTTGGCCTATGAAAAAGTATGTCCATGTACACACTCTATTTGGCCGGGGCTCCTTTTTCTTGACTTACTGCATCAGTGCAGCGTGTCATGGAGGTGATCAGCCTGTGGTACTGCTGAGGTGTTATGGAGGCCCAGGTTGCTTTTATTGCGGCCTTCAGCTCGTCTGCATTGTTGGGTCTGGTGTCTCTCATCTTCCTCTTGACAATACTCCATGGATTTCTCTATGGGGTTTAGGTCAGGGGTGCTTGCTGGCCTGACAAGCACAGTGATACCATGGTCATTAAACCAGGTTTTGGTACTTTTGGCAGTGTGGGTGTAACAGGTTAAATGGGTCAGACATGGTTAACCCAATAGCTTTATTCTCCTTTAATGCACTGACTGTAGTGTTATGCATTTGATAGAAATGGTTTCATACTAAGTATTTTTTTTTTTTTTGTGTGTGTGTGTGTGTGTGTGTGTTTCAGAATGTGTAATTAACCCTTTAGATGTCCTAGGTGCTGTGTGGCACCTGGAGCAATATAAGGCAACTCAAGACCCCTCCTAGTGGTCAAGAGTGGTAATAAATTTTTGTCAATAAAATAGTTCAGATTTCCACGGCTATGACTTGAAAGTTACAAGAGATAATGGCTTACTGTCAATTAGAAAGATGTAGGATATGATCCAAAGTTTCAGATAGAAATAAATGTATGCATCTAATTTGCATAATGTCATGGCAGCTATATAAATTACATAACTCAGTCAAAAGTGGACTTTGGACACATTTACACAAAGAATGGTCTATTTTTTATGCCGATTTTTCTACAAGGGTATGCTTTTATCTAATCTTCAAAGTATATGAACCAGAAAATCAATAATATGTAAAAAAAAAACAAACATATTTCTCTTACCTGTTGCTGGGTGGGGGGGCTCGCTCGCCCACGTGACCGGTCCGTTTTCGTCCATCGTGGGCCGATGTTTCCCTTTTACTTAGTAATTTACACCCGCTTACACATTTACAAACCCTTGTGATTATCCCACATGAATTTTGTTTGTATTATGTGGCTATTTTTTTCGGTTTGGTGCATTTTTCCTGTGAAAATCCAGCCCCTCGTGGGCGCCGCCATCTTGGTAATGGGAGCTCAGTTTTTCATCCATCGTGGTCAATGTATCGCGTTTACTGAGTAATTTACACCCGCTTCCACATCTACAAACTCTTATGATTCTCCCACATGAATTTTGTTTGTATTATATGGCTATTTTCCCTGTTTCATGCAGCTTCAGTCATCATCGCTGCCATGATGACTGATCGTGAAGGCATCCACATTGGTGCTGTGAGCTTAAAGCAGATAAAGGAAGAATAATAATGAGGATTTCTTCTTCCTTACAGTATTCCATGTCAGCCAAGATTCCTTCGGCATGTGTCTGCCACCTTCTAAACTGTCAGATCAATACAGATTAGTACAAATTCTCAGTATAGCCGGAGGACGTCAATAAGTTGACCGGTGCAGTTGCTGTGCTGTGCCACTGGGGGCGCGCGACCCGTCCATTTAATCGAGGCACTTTCATATTTTTTCATAGACAAGGAAGACCATAAGCTAACCCTTAAGCTGTGTGATTTCGTGTGCCCTTAGTGGCAGAGCATGGTGCTGCGCCTGTCAATTCATAATAACGTGACAAACACTCCCCAGCTGTACTGAGGATCTGTACTGATCATGCCAGTTCACAAGGTGGCAGGCACGCATTGGAGCCGATGTTTGGATGACATGGATGACACGTAATACACCAAAGAGGAAGAAATACTTCCTTCGTCTTGCACTGTAGGATTAGACCAAAGCAAATATGGCCACTACTGATCGTTGCACAGAGTTAAATCGCTCCACTTCTGTGCAGTTTTATAAGATAAATAGTGCCAGAATAAAAGCAAAATTAAGGTGGAATAATCAATAACAGTTTGTGGATGTAGGAGAGAAAGCTAAAATGACTGAGGGAGGACAAACTTAATGAATGCATATTTATTTCGGATAGATTAAAAGTAAAGATTAAAAAAAAAGAAACAGAACAATATAACAAAGAGGGAAAAAAATCCAACAAAGTCAAATCAAACAATAACTCCTCTGATTATACAGTTCAACATAAGTTATCCTAAATGGGTGATGGCTCAAGCCGCAGCTTATATTGCCCACCCATATTCCATCCAAGAATTCAAAAGAAAAACAAAACAAGAGCGATTACAATTCAGAACAAAGCTAAGATAAAATGTGACAAAAAATCTAAGCAACAACACAACACAGACTGGATATGACAATCCTTATGTGATTTTACATGTCACCTTGTATATATGTTTGGAGTATTTCTTCCTTTAGTTTTTGTTTAAACTGTCCAAGCATTGTACATGATTTTAATTCAGGTCCAAAAGAGTCCCACAATCTGACTCCTTGCACTGAAACACAGTGTTTCTTGGTGGTAGTTCTCACTGAAGGTTTTTGAAATATGCATGTTCCTCTGAAATGATATTGTTTCTCCCTTATTTGGAACAACTTTTGGATATTTGCGGGCAGTAATAGATTCTTCACTTGAAACATTATTACTGTAGTTTTAAAGTCAACCAGGTCTTTCAACTTGAGAGCTTTTAATTTAAGAAAAAATGGGTTTGTTGGTTCCCTGTAAGCAGCTTTGTTTATTATTCTAATAGCTCTCTTCTGAAGCATAAAGACTGGATATATGTTTGTTTTATATGTATTTCCCCATATTTCAGTACAATATGTCATGTATGGGAGTATTAATGAATGATACAAAGAATATAATGTGGGTTGATTCAGCAAATATTTCACTCTGTGTAGTATTGCAATTGATTTAGATATTTTACCTTTAATATAATTAATATGTGACTTCTAACACCGTTTATTATCAATTATTACTCCAAGAAATTTAGTTTCAGATACCCTTTCAATCTCTACACCATTTACACTGAGTTTAGATCCTAAGTTGTTGTGATGGTTGTTAAAAACTATAAATTTTGTCTTACTTAAATTGAGTGTTAATTTGTTTGAATCAAACCACAGTTTAAGCTTTCCTAATTCCTTTCCGAGTGTATCCAAAAGTTGTTCCAAATTGCTTCCACTGCATAGTAAATTGGTGTCATCGGCAAACAATATTAAATCCATTTTTTCAGAGACTTTACATATATCATTTATATACATATTGAATAACAGTGGCCCCAAAAATGAACCCTGTGAGACTCCACAAGTAACCTTCAGTAACTGTGAGTTTTTGTTACCAACACATACATTGAGATTAGATTATTGTAATTCTTTATTATCAGGCTGTCCTAAAACATCTTTAAAAAGTCTTCAGCTGATCCAAAATGCTGCAGCAAGAGTTTTAACAGGTACTAGAAAGAGAGATCATATCTCTCCGGTTCTGGCTTCCCTTCATTGGCTTTCCATGGAGTTTAGAATTAAGTTTAAAATCCTTCTTCTTACTTACAAAGCTCTAAACAATCAGGCTCCTTTTTATTTAAAAGATCTGATACTACCATATTATCCTAACAGAGCACTATGCTCCCAAAATGCAGGATTACTTGTAATACCTAGAATCTCCAAAAGTACAATGGGAGGCAGGGCCTTCAGTTATCAAGCTCCTCTCCTGTGGAACCAGCTGCCAATCTGGATTCGGGAGTCAGACTCGATCTCTGTTTTTAAGAATAGGGCTAAAACCTACCTTTTTGATATAGCCTACAATTAGGGAGGGATCATGTGTTTCTGAACCCTCCCTTAGTTATGCTGCTAATAGATTTAGTCAGCCAAGGGACCTCCAGTAATGCACTGGGCCTCACTCCTTTCCTCACTCTCAATGAAATATTTTTTTTGCTGGTCATTAACATTTGTTTGTTCTCTCCCATAGATTGAGTCCCCATCGTGCTGTTTGCTCTCTACATGTCTGTTCTTTTCTTCTTCTCTATCCCCTCACCCCCCAGCCAGTCGCAGCAGATGACTGCCCCTCCCTGAGCCTGGTTCTGCTGGAGGTTTCTTCCTGTTAAAAGGGAGTTTTTCCTCTCCACTGTCACCAAGTGCTTGCTCACAGGGGATCGCCTGTTTGCTGGGGTCTTTCTGCAACTGTGGGGGTTCCCCCTACAGTTGATAGTGCTATGAGATGACTGTTGTTGTGGAATGGCGCTATATAAATAAAGTTGAATTGAATTGAATTGAATTGAATTGAATTGAACATACTGATATCTATTCTTTAAGTAACTACATAACCAGGACAGTGCTACCCCCCCATACCACAATTTAAGATAAGATAAGATAAGATAAGATAAGATAAGCCTTTATTAGTCCCACAACGGGGAAATTCCAGGATTGCAACAGCACAGGGATAGCAACACTCAGAGCAACAATCAGAAGGCAAGAAAAAACAAGCAAGCAAGAGCAGCTAATATACATATGTACATATTACTATAAAATATATATATACACACACACACACACACAGACACACAGTGCAGAGCATTGTAGCTGGATGGAATAAATATATGAATATATGAACACACAGTGCAGAGCATTGTAGCTAGATGGAATAAATATGTAAATATATAAACACCCACAGTATGGAGCATTGCAGCTAGGTGGAATAAATATGCAAGTATATAAACACACACAGTGCGGAGCAATGTAGCTAGATGGAATAATATGTAGATATATAAAAACACAGTGCGGAGCATTGTAGCTAGATGGAATAAATATATAGATATATAAATATAAACACACCCAGTGCAGAGCATTGTAGCTAGATGGAATAAATATGTAAATATATAAACACACACAGTGCAGAGCATTGTTGCTAGGTGGGATGAAACAGCATAACCGTCTATTTAGTTATCCTACATGGTATGATTATGTGCCCATACATATTCTCACCCTCCATAGCGACCGGTATGTTCCTAGTTGTATGCCGGAGAGGACCATTGTGTAAGTCTATTGCATCTTTTGCATTCAAAAAAAAAAAAAAAAAAAAAAAAAAAAAAACTATTAGTTTGTTACGTCTTTTTGCTATCTCTGCGAGCAGCCCTGCTTAGGTTGTACAGTCTGACAGCCGTTGGTAGGAAGGACCTACGAAACCTCTCGGTTGTGCACCTGGGATGATGTAGTCTGCTGCTAAATGAGCTCCTCAGTGCATCCAGTATGTCCTGCATAGGGTGGAACTCGGACTCCAGCAGAGATGACAGTTTAGCCACCGTCCTTCTCTCTCCTATCTCCTCCATCAGATCAAGGCGTTGCCCCAGGACAGAGCTAGCTTTCTTAATCAGTTTGTTCAGTCTCTTCCTATCGGCTGCAGTAATGCCACTGCCCCAGCAGACCACTCCAAAAGTGATGGCTGATGCCACCACCGTGTCATAGAATGACTTCAGCAGCGCCCCTTGTACACCAAAAGACCTGAGTCTCCTCAGCAGGAACAACCTGCGCTGTCCCTTCTTGTAGAGTGCGTCAGTATTGTGTGACCAGTCTAGTTTATTGTTCAGATGAATACCCAGGTACTTGTAGGATGTCACCATCTCGATGTCTGTTCCCTGTATATTTACTGGTGCTGTGAGGGGCTGCCCATGCCTGCGGCAGTCCACCACCAGCTCCTTAGTTTTCCTCGCGTTGATCTGGAGGCAGTTCCGATGGCACCAGTCCACAAAGTCCTGGATAAGCCCTCTGTACTCAGCTTCATCTCCGCTGGAGATGAGACCAACGATCGCAGAGTCATCAGAGAACTTCTGTAGATGGCAATGTGTTGTGTTGTGTGAGAAGTCCGCAGTATAAAGAGTGTACAAGAAGGGAGCCAGCACCGTTCCCTGGGGGGCCCCCGTGCTACTGATGATCGTGTCGGAAACACAGTCCCGGGTTCTCACAAACTGAGGCCGGTTCGTGAGGTAGTCCAGGATCCATGATGACAGGTGCTGGTCCACCCCTGCGCGCAGCAGCTTGTCCTTCAGGATCATCGGTTGGATGGTGTTGAAAGCACTGGAGAAGTCAAAGAACATGATCCTCACCATATTCCCGGGCTTCTCCAGGTGGGACAGAGAACGGTGAAGGAGGAAGATCACCGCATCCTCCACCCCAATGCCATGCTGGTAGGCGAACTGGAGTGGATCCATCGCTGGTTCCACCAGGGGGCGGAGATGAGCAAGGAGCAGTCTCTCCAGGGTCTTCATCAAGTGGGACGTCAAGGCCACCGGTCTGAAGCTGTTCAGGTCTTTGGGGTGGGAAGTTTTTGGTACAGGTACCACACAAGATGTTTTCCACAGCTGTGGTACCCTCCCCAGTTTCAGGCTCATGTTGAAGATATACGTCACAATCCCACACAGCTGGTCTGCACAGGACTTGAGGAGCTTTGCGCTGATGCCGTCCGGTCCCGACGCCTTCCTCGCCTTGATCTTCCTCAGCTCCGTCCTCACCTGGGTCTTGGTCAGGGTCAGGATGGGGGGCTGTGTGTTGGGAGTGGGGGGGTGTCGGTGGAGTGGGGAGTGGGTAGCAGGACTTGATTTCTTAGAGGCAGCAGTGGTTGTTGTGCAGACAGGGGGGAGGGCGGTTGGTCAAATCTATTGAAAAACAGATTCAGGTTGTTCGCCCACTCCCTGCCCCCCGTGGCCTGGGGGGAGGTATTCTGGAGCCCCGAGATGGTTTTGAGGTTTCTCCAGACCCCGCTGATGTCGCTCTGTTGCAGCTTGTCCTCCATCTTCTTCCTGAAGCTGTCCTTGCCTTCTCTGATCTTTCTCCTCAGCTCCCTCTGTACGGACTTCAGCATCTCCCTGTTCCCCGACCTGAAGATCCTCTTCTTCTCTCTCAGAAGTGTTTTTATCTCAGGGTTGATCCAGGGTTTGTTGTTTGAGTGACGCCGTATGGTCTTGGTGGGAACGGATTTGTCCACACAGAAGCTGAGGTAGCCCGTGAAGGTGTGAATGAGGCCATCGATGTCCTCACCATGTGGATCGCAGAGCTGCTTCCAGGCAGTGGCTTCAAAACAGTCCTTTAGAGTGTCCATTGTCTCCTCAGACCATAACTCCACAGTGTGCATGGCCGGAGGTTGTCTGTGCACTAGGGGTTTGTACACCGGTCGGAGATGAACCAAGTTGTGATCCGATCTCCCAAGTGGGGGGAGTTGTGATGAGGTGTACGCCTCCTTAGTGTTTGCGTAGAACAAATCCAGTGTTTTATTGTCTCTAGTGTGGCATGTGACATACTGGGTGAAAGTGGGCAGAATGGGAGACAGTGAAACGTGGTTGAAATCGCCTGAGATGAGGAGAAGAGCATCTGGGTGTTCTGTCTGCAGCCTGCTGGTTACTGAATGGATGACGTCACGCGCTGTCCCAGCGTTCGCCGTCGGATTTGCATAAACAACAATGCAGATCACGTGTGAGTGTTCTCTCGGGAGATATGTAGGCCTCATGCTAACAGCTAGCAACTCAATGTCTTTGCTGCAGTGTCGTTGTTTAACAGTGATATGTCCCGGTCTGCACCAGTTGTTGTTAACATACATGATCACTCCACCGCCCCTAGTTTTGCCACTCTCTGGTGTTCGGTCAGCTCGTATCGTGTGAAAACCCTCCAGCTCAATGTTAGCATCTGCTGCTAGTTCAGTTAGCCACGTCTCAGTAAACAAAAGGAGAGAGCACTCCCGGTAAGTGCTATCATAACGGGAGATAGCCGCTAGCTCATCTAACTTTCCCAGTATCGACCGTACATTTCCCATGACAACAGATGGAAGGGAGGGTCTGTACCTTCTATTTTTTGTCCTCCGCCTTACTCCAGCCCGGCAGCCGCGGCGTTTTCGCCTCAGTTCTCTCGGTATGTCGAGTTTTTCCAGTGGGACCGGGTGGCGGTTAAATGCTAGCAGCTCTTCCCTGTTATATCGTATCCTGCTATAAACAGTGGCTCCGTCCACCGGCTCAGGAGACATTTGGGATGATCTGTGTGTCCGTGATATAAGTGGGGTGAAAAAAAAAAAGTGATCAAAAGAGAGAGGAAGGGAAAAAAAACTCGGAATCGAGCCGCTGTTGCAAAAGGCAGCCGACTGGTGTGGCGCCGAGAGGAGAAAAAAAAAAAAAAATTGTAGTTTTTTTAATAATAAATTATGATCCTCTGTATCAAATGCTTTTTTAAGATCCAGGAATACCCCAACTGAATACTCTATTTTCAATGGCAGTTGATATTTTTTCTATAAATTCTATTAGAGCAAATGCAGTTGTCCTCTTGTGTCTGAACCCATATTGCTGCTCACACAATAAATTATCCTTCATTATGAAGTTGTCAATTCTCTCACAGAATATTTTTTTCAAGTATCTCGGAAAATTGCGGCAATAGTGAAATTGGTCTATAGTTTGAAAATTCCCCTCTGTCACCCGTCTTGTATATCGGAATTACTTTAGCTATTTTCATTGCTTTGGGAAATATGCTTGTTTGGAGAGACATGTTACAAATATACATCAGTGGTTTCACTAAGCATTCAATAATAGTTTTGACTAAAAGCATGTCAATACCATCACAGTCCGTAGATGTTTTACTTTTAAACGATTTAACAATTTCAATGACCTCTCTCTCGTCTGTGTTCTTTATGAAAATGGAATCTTTTATAGCAGTGTTTTTGCTTACTGCATCACCCGTAGGTGCCATAATGGGTTTTTCCTGAGCCAAATTAGAACCAATGTTAAAAAAAGTTATTAAATTCATCTGCAGGTGAGACTGCATTCACACTCTGAGTCGTTTTCTTCTTCTTTTTTTTTTTTTGAAAAATTTGTTGGATAGCTTGTATTTCTATTTTTTATTTCCAAGAATATTGTTAAGTAGTCTCCATGTATTTTTAATATTGTCTCTGTTTTTCTCCAGTTCTTTACTGTTATGGTCTCTTTTACTACATCTCATTATATATGTTAACTTATTTCTATATTTTTTATACCACTGCTCTGCTTCTTTTGTCCTTTTCTTTAGAAAAGTTTTATATAATATTTTTTTTCTTTTTATACGCTTTTTGTAATCCTTTAGTTAACCATGGCTTGTCAACAAATTTATGTTTTAGATTTTTCTTTACTAATGGACAATTTTTTTTTTCATAAAGAGTGGTTACAATGTTCATAAATGTGTCATAGGCTTCATTTACATCTGATACATAGACTTTTGTCCAGTCTTGCTTCAGCAGGTCTTCTTTAAAAGAACTGATTGCATTTTGTGATTTGTATCTGAAAGATTTTAAAGTTTTTTTTTTTTTTTTTTTTTGTTTTTTGTTTTTTTTTTCTGTATTGGCCCCCGTGTGGCTATGGATAAGTGCAAAGACTGGCAAATGGTCACTTATATCATTTATCAATAATCCACTTTCTATTTTCTTATCAATAATATTAACAAACAGGTTATCAGTAAGTGTAGCAGTGTGAAATGTGATTCTACTGGGATGTGTTATTGTGGGATATAGACTCATACTGTACATAGAATTCATGAACTCTGTAATTACATTTTGTTGAAATGTATTTAGTAAATCAATATTGAAATCTCCACAAATTACAACCATTTTGTTACTAGTAATTATTACAATTATTATACAATTATACAATTATTGTACAGCTCGAATAATTTATCTCTGAATGTCTCAATGCAAGTTCCCGGCATTCTCTATATACAACTTATAATTAGATTGTTTGTTTTATCTTGGTCAATCTCAACAGTAACACATTCCAGAATCCCTGGTAATGCAAAGGACATTCCATTTACAAGCTTACACCTATACAGGTCATCAATATACAGTGCAACACCACCACCCTTTTTTTGAGATCTGTTAATATGAAACATTTGATATCCTTCTATTGCCATCAGAGGAGCCTGCTCTTCATTAAGCCAAGTTTCAGAGAATGTGAGAGCTGTAAATTTTCTGTCTAGCTGTTTTAAATAGTCCTGAATCTGTGGAAAGTTTTTGTTAAGACTTCTGCTGTTGAAGTGTATTATTGATTGTTTACCATCTAGTTGCACTTGACTTTTGAATTGCTTATCAGTGTAATATTCACAATGATTATGAATATTATTGAAAAAGTGGTTATCAGAATCAATATCATTCTCCATCTCTTGTAGTTTATGTTCAGCATAATGGCATATTTTCAGAGTTTGAATTTTCTCTCTCTGTGTCAAATGACTTCCTCCAACTGGGGATAATTGATGTCTACTCAAGCTAGTCATAAGGTTTTTTTTTGTTGTTTTTTGTTTTTTTTATAAGTACATTGACATGGTATGTCACAAAAGAACAATTCTTGCCTTGTGTGTGGATATGGATTATCATAGTCTCTTAATATTCTTAATCAATGTTCATCTATATTTATTTAAGTCAGTAAGATCTCTGATTATTATGGTCTTTGCATCCTCAGGTGTTCCATTTAGTTTGATCCATACTCTACAATTTCTTGTCCATGTTGCCTGTATCTTATTTTGTCTTTTCAGCATCCGTGTTTGCCGTGCTATTTCAGCATTAGTCTTTGTTAAATGTTCATTTAGGTAAACTTCTGTTCCCCGTAGCTTTCTGGCCTGCCTCAGTATATCATTCTTTACCCTTCTGTTCACAAAGCGCATCACAATCTGGCTCCCGTCCAACTGTTGCCTCGGTTAGTTCCTTCGGCCAGCCCCAATCACAAGATTCTAAGAATCTGCGAGAGAAGCTCAGCCGTCATCTACCGGGCCGATGCCGAGTCAGTGAGATGAACCGGGGACAGAGTCGCTCCTTTGTATTGGTGTTAGGTGCTACGACTAGCTATGGCATTAGCTATGGCGTTAGCTATAGCAATATCATTAGCTTAGCAAACACTTCAGGTAAAGCATAGCAGTGAACCACCAAAAGAAATGCTTATCAGTTTACTCATGAATGAGAGCAGTCCCAAAAAGTCCAGTTCTCACAGCGAGTGCAAAATAATCCTTCCTGATGTGACGATCTCCCCGTGAAGAGCATTACAATAGGGCTTTCGCCAACTCAATCCTGTCATTTTCGACTGTTTCTGAAAACTTTCTCCCACGCTGCTGACAGTCTTTCTCCCACACTGCTTTTTAAAATAGCGACCAGAATGCAACAAAAGGACGTTGGTAAGTGATGACTGTCTTTGTTTGTTTGTATGCAAATTAGATGCGTAAATTTACTGCTATCTGAAACTTTGAATCATATTCTACATCTTTCTATTTGACAGTAAGCCATTATCTCTTACCACTTTCAAGTCATAGCTCTGAAAATCTCTGACATCTGAACTGAATATTTTCTTGAAAAAAAATCTTTACCACTGTCGATCACTAGGGATTATGTGGCAGTTTGGCGACAAACACAGAGAGAGGGTTGGATTGCTCTGTGATCTGTTGGTCATGCATTTTTGCTCCGTGATCTGTTCTTTATGCCTTAGGGATCCAATAGAGGGAGTTGGTGGTCTGCACCTCACTTAATACAGACCAGTGAAGGCAGCAGATGCATGTGTGGTCATTTGAATGAATGAATGAATGAATGAATGAATGAATTTTATTTATTTCGGATAGTACATTACAGGTTAAAAGAAACTGTATAATATAACAACAAGGTCAAATTAGACAAAGACTCCTTCTACTATACAATTCCACGTGAGTTATCCGAAATGGGTGATGGCTGAAGCCGCAGCTTATATTGCCCACCCATATTCCATCCAAGAATTCAAAGGAGAAAAAAGAGAAAACAAGACAAGAGCGATTACAATTTAAAACAAGGCTAAGACAAAATGTGACTGAGAGAAAAAGAAAACTGAGCTAGTCTAAGTTAAGCGGTTACTATTCAAAAACAAATCTAAGACATAGTGTCACAGAGAAAAAAAGAAAAAAAGAAAAAATTAAGCTACAACACAACACAGGCTGGAAATGTCAATCCTTATGTGAGTTTACATGTCGTCTTGTAAATATGTTTGGAGTATTTCTTCCTTTAGTTTTTGTTTAAATTGTCCAAGCTTTGTACATGATTTTAATTCAGGTCCAAAATTGTTCCATAATCTGACTCCTTGCACTGAAATACAGTGTTGCTTGGTGGTTGTTCTCACTGTAGGCTTTTGAAATATACATGTTCCTCTGAAGTGATATCGTTTCTCCCTTGTTTGGAACAACTTTTGGATATTTGCGGGCAGTGATAGATTCTTCACTTTGAACATTATTATTGCGGTTTTAAAGTCAATCAGATCTTTCAACTTGAGAGTTTTTTGTTTAAGAAAAAGTGGGTTTGTTGGTTCCCTGTAAGCTGCTTTGTTGATTATTCTAATAGCTCTCTTTTGAAGCATAAAGAGTGGATATATGTTTGTTTTATATGTATTTCCCCATACTTCATTACAATATGTCATGTATGGGAGTATTAATGAATGGTACAAGGTGTATAGTGTGGGTTGATTCAGCAAATTTTTCACTCTGTGTAATATTGCAATTGATTTGGATACTTTACCTTTTATATAATTAATATGTGGCTTCCAACACAGTTTGTTATCAATTATTACTCCAAGGGATTTAGTTTCGGATACCCTTTCAATCTCTACACCATTTACACTGAGTTTGGGTACTGGGTAGTTGTGATGGTTGTTAAAGACTATAAATTTTGTCTTGCTTAAATTGAGCGTTAATTTGTTTGAATCAAACCACAGTTTCAGCTTTCCTAATTCCTTTCCGAGTGTATCCAGAAGTTGTTCCAAATTGTTTCCACTGCATAGCAGATTAGTGTCATCAGCAAACAATATTAAGTCCATTTTGTCTGAAACTTTACATATATCATTTATATACATATTGAATAATAATGGTCCCAAAACTGAACCCTGTGGGACTCCACAGGTGACCTTCAGTAACTCTGAGTTTTTGCTGTTAACACATGCAAACTGATATCTATTCTTTAAGTAACTCCTTAACCAGGACAGTGCTACCCCTCTAATACCACAATTTTGTAGTTTCTTTAATAATAGATTGTGATCTACTGTATCAAATGCTTTTTTAAGATCCAGGAATACTCCAACTGAATACTCTTTATTTTCAATGGCTGTTGATATTTTTTCTGTAAATTCCATTAAGGCATATGCTGTTGTCCTTTTGTGTCTGAACCCATATTGCTGCTCACACAATAAATCATTCTTCAGTATGAAGTTGTCAATTTTCTCATAGAATATGTTTTCAAGTATCTTGGAAAATTGTGGTAATAGTGAAATTGGTCTGTAGTTGGAGAGTTCCCCTCTGTTGCCTGTCTTGTAAATCGGAATTACTTTAGCTATTTTCATTGCATTGGGAAATATACCTGATTGGAGAGACAGGTTACAGATATACGTCAGTGGTTTCACTATGCATTCGATAACAGTTTTGACTAGTAGCATGTCAATACCATCGCAGTCAGTAGATGTTTTACTTTTGAACGATTTAACAATTTCAATGACCTCTCTTTCGTCTGTGTTCTTTATGAAGATGGTGTCTTTTACAGCAGTGTTATTGCATATTGTATCACCTGTAGGCGCCGTAGTGGGTATTTCTCGGGCCAGTTTAGGTCCAATGTTAACAAAAAAATTATTAAATTCATCTGTAGGTGAAGCTATATTCACATTCGGAGTCGATTTATTATTTCTTGGAATATTAGTTGGGTAGCTAGTATTTCTGCTTTTATTTCCAAGGATACTGTTGATTATTGTCCATGTATTTTTAATATTGTCTTTGTTTTTTTCCAGTTCTTTACTGTAATAGTCTCTTTTACTGCATCTTATTATATATGTTAACTTATTTTTGCTCTGCTTCTTTTGTCCTTTTCTTTATGAAAGCTTTATATAATAAATTTTTCTTTTTACACACCTTTTGTAGTCCTTTGGTTAACCATGGTTTGTCAGCAAATTTGTGTTTAAGCTTTTTTTTAACTAATGGGCAGTTTTTTTCATAAAGAGTGGTTACAATGTTTATAAATGTGTCATAGGCTTCATTTACATCTGATACATAGACTTCTGTCCAGTCTTGCTTCAGCAAGTCCTCTTTAAAAGAACTGATTGTGTTTGGTGATTTGTGTCTGGATGATTTTGAGATTTTTTCTGGGTTGGGCCCCGTGTGGCCATGGATAAGTGCAAAGATTGGCAAGTGGTCGCTTATATCATTTATCAATAATCCACTTTCTATTTTCTTATCGAGAACATTGACAAACAGGTTGTCAATAAGTGTAGCAGAGTGAACTGTGATTCTACTGGGATGTGTTATTGTGGGATATAGACTCATGCTGTACATAGAGTTCATGAACTCTGTAACTACATTTTGTTGATGTGGATTAAGTAGGTCAATATTGAAATCTCCACAAATTGCTACCATTTTCTTACTAGTAATATTATTGTACAGCTCGACTAATTTATATCTGAATGTCTCAATGCAAGTTCCCGGCGTTCTGTATATGCAGCTTATGATTAGATTTTTTGTTTTGTCTAGGTCAATCTCAACAGTAACACATTCCAAAATCCCTGGTAGTGCTGAGGACATTTCATTTACAAGCTTACATCTATATAGGTCATCAATGTACAGTGCAACACCACCACCCTTTTTTTGAGATCTGTTAATGTTAAACATCTGATATCCCTCTATTGCCATCAGGGGAGCCTGGTCTTCATTAATCCAGGTTTCCGAGACTGCAATGGCTGTGAATTTTCTGTTTAGCTGTTTTAAATAGTCCTGAATCTGTGAGAAGTTTTTGTTTAGACTTCTGCTATTGAAGTGTATTATTGACAGTTTACCATCTAATTGCACTTGACTTTTGAATTGCTTTTCAGTGTAATATTCACAGTGGTTATGAATATTATTGAAAAAGTGGTTATCAGGATCAATATCATTCTGCATCTCTTGTGGTTTATGTTCAGCATAGTGGCATATTTTTAGAGTTTGAGTTTCCTCACTCTGTGTTTCATAGTCAGTGTTCATTTGTATTTATCTAAGTCAGTAGCATCTCTGATCATTAAACTTTTTGCTTGCTCAGGTGTTCCATTTAGTTTAATTTTTGCATCCGTGCCTGCCGTGCTAATTCAGCGTTTTTTTTGTCAGGTGTTCATTTAGGTAAACTTGAGTTTCCTTTAGTTTTTTGGCCTGCCTCAGTATGTCATTTTTCACCCTCCTGTTCACAAAGCGCATCACAATTGATTTCTTTGTTTTGTTATCTTTCTTCGGTAAAGCATAACAGGCTGAGATCGCATTGGCTTCTACCTTAATGTCTTTATCATTAAGGAACTGAAGCACTTGGTTTTCTAGGGACATTGATTCACTTATGGAAGCATGTTCACCACTCAGTCCTGTTGCGGCATGGGCGTAGGACTGATATCTGATGTCTAGCCCATTTATAACTAGGTCATCAATGCGAGAACCTTGTTCAAGATCCTCGACGCGTTGCTCCAAAAGACGCCCGTGTTGCTCCAGGTCCATAATTTTTTTGTCTTTTTCTTTTATTATTGAATGTAGGGCTTGTACCTCTTGTATTAGGTTTATTATTTTGGCCTGTTGGTTAGTCATTTTGGCCAATTCTTCTAACACAAAGTTCAGAGATTTTTTAATTTCTTCCATTTCCTCTTTTTTGGGTGGCATTTTACTGACCTGTGGATAGAAATAAACAGAGAATCCGGCTAGGCTATCTCCGGCGCCTGCCTCCGTCTACCTGGCCAGTTATGTCGCACACCGCCGGCGCAGCCGGAATCCACCGATCACAGCCACTCGTCGCCGTCTGGCTGGGTGGCTCCTCCGCTGGGCCCCGTCACCGCCAGTTATGTCGCACTCCGCCGGCGTAGCTCTAATCCACCGATCACCTCCGCCGATCGGTGGCCGATCACCGTCGCTCGCTGTCGTCTGGCTGGGTGGCTCTTCCGCTAGGCCCCGTCACCGACCGCCGTCAGTCTGGTAGTTCCTCGGCTGGGTCTCGCAAATTGGGCTCCGATTCAGGCCACTGTCCTGCTGAATCCAGGTGGCCCCCGTCTCTCACCAACGCCGCGCCCGAGCTCCCAATCGCCGCCTCGGTTGGTTCGTCCGGTAAGCCCTCACCGGGGACTGAGCCGCTTCGTGTCGGAGTTAGGTGACGCACAGGGGCTAGTGTTAAGCTAACCAGTATTAGCTTGGCAGAAGCTTCAGATAGAGCGCAGCGGTTCAACCCAATTAAAGGGGCATTCCGACGGGATTCTGACGGGGGTGGAAATTCAGCCCGTGGGGTCCGTCACGAGCACCGATCGCTGTTGATTAGGTTCTTTTAATGGGAAGAAATCAGTGACTTTGTCTCAGCGTTGAAAAAGTGTGACCATCCCGGTCGCTATCTTGAAAAAAAAAAAAAAAAAACCTCACTGCTTTTCTTCCCTATTTAAGGTAAATATTGTATATAAAGCACTGTGAGTTTGAGGAAATGTATTAGATATTATTTTCCACGTATTGTTGTACTGTTTGAGTTTTACATGGCTTTATTGATGAAAGAATGTGAGCTAAATAGATTAAATTTAAGGTAGCACCAGGGAAACCCCGTAGCTGTTCTACCGTCTTCAACTGTGCAACATATGGTCGTTGTCTTATAAGCTAGCCATGGGTTCATGTGTGTGTGGTGATGAAAGCATATCTTATAAATTCATATGATGTTTAATGTGGTTAAGCAAAATACATTTACAGTTTGGCCTACTTTTACTGTGCCAGAGGTGTACTAAAGCCCTGGACTTTTGTAGAGCGGCTGAAATGTGATTATGCTGAAGATATTTACATGTTATTGGTCATGTTCAAGATTTAATACAGAGGAGTGAAGACAGCAGATGCATGTGTGATCATTTCTCCTTCCCTCACTGCTTTCTTCCCTATTTGAGGGTACAACATTTGGAGACACTGCTGGGATGATTTGGCTGGAAGAGTGTCCCTAAATGGTAGTGGAACATTCTCATCGATCATCCCTCAAATTTTCCAGGCATCAGAGGAGTTCAGTCCAGCAATTAAAGAGATCTCCAGACAAGTTTGCACTCTGCATCCTGAAGTGAGCAAAAGTGACCACTCGGGAGCGGCAAGTAAACAGTAAGGTCTCCTAAAGCCTCATTTTGCTGCTGAAGCTAACTTCTCAGATAAAATGGAGTCAGAATGTGAAAACTTGCAACTGGAAATTAAAGGAGCACTGTATAAACTGATTGTTGAAGAACTGATAAAGGTATGTAATGCACTACAGATTTCAGGGCAAGCCAAGGAACATGTAACAGGCAAAACTCGCAGTAAAGTGACCACACACATAATAAAGTGCCTGGAACTGGAAGACTTGTCTGAGTTAGAGGACAAAGGCATGTCAGCCCTTCTTAATATTCAGGATATAATTGACAAAATCCAAATGACATCATTAAATGAGCAGGAAAATGAACTGGGAGAAGAGATAGTGGCCGTGTTGTTGCAAGAAAAAGAACACTCAGTGCATGATCAAGTGGACAAGAGCATGATCCTCCCAGAAAAAGCAAGCACACCAGTGGGAAATGTGCCCACAGCACCTTATAGTGGCAACATGTGGCAAAAAGATCTTAAGATGTCAGGCCAGATTGGCGAGCTGGGGCAGAGAGATTGATTAACTTTCTCAAGCCTTGCCAGACAGATTGAAAGTAGGCTTGGTAAAGGCTACTCAGAGCTAGAGATCATTGATGCTGTTATTCGTGCCATCCAAACCCTCAAAACTTTCTGATAGCAGAAAGTATTTTAAAATATGATCCAGCACTAGTCCAGAGTATTTTTGTGCACACTGTCTTAACAGGCCTGCAGAACGACAATGTTAGAAGTGACCTACAGTCCTACCTCCTACAGACAAACACAGCAGATGAACTGTTAATGGAGAAACTGAACATTGCTTGCGACAGCAAAAAGGAAAGACAGGACAAAAAGAAACATGCTGCTCCATCTAAAGTAATGAATGTGAATACTGTACAGTCAAGTGAAGCCCAGGTTGCAAAGAAAAATACAACCCAATAGCACACAGTAGCTTTGCCCCCGATCTGCTATCTGAAATTAAAGAAATGTGCTCTGATATAATGTTGTTAAAAGATTTGAAAGCTGAGGTCTGCCAAATTCGAGAAACCCTGCAAAAGTCAACCCCTGCCCCTCCACAACCTTCATCACAAAGCAAAGGACCCACACACGTGTCTGCCACTTACCCAGTGTTTTCCTCCCCTCAATCATCATCCTATAAGCCTGAGTCAAATGCTATGCCCCCCTATAACCAGCAGCCACCAGTCCCACAGCAAAATTACCAGCAGCCCTACAGCCAGAGGTGGCTGCAGGGAACAGCACAGTTCCAGCAAAGGTTCGCACCACAGTGGCATTACCCAGCACCAGGGCCCCGACCAAGGTGTTTCTCCTGTACTCAGACTGGTGAAGACTACTGTCAACATTGATTCAGGTATGGAAGCAGTGAGCATTTCAGAGCAGGTTGTAAAGTGCAGAGACCATAAGAAACCATACAAAAGGGCTTTTTAAACTAAACAGGGTTGCTCCCACAGGTCACCGGGCAACCAGCAAAACAAATAAGTCCCAATTTTGTGCAAACTGTGAAAGAGAAGAAAACAGAGGGAAATTTAAATGCTGCTCGGTGTGTAAAACAACACTATACTGTTCAAAAAAATGTCAAAAGGCTAAATGGCCAGTACATAAAGAACAATGTAAACCATACAAGTGCTTAGCTGTGAAGAAGAAGGTAACTCAGCAATGTTAGAAAGTCAAGTGTTAGGAGAACACTGTACCAAAGAAAACACTGACTGTCAGAGACCTGGTAGACAAAAAGTGTCTCATCAGGTGTTTCATATACAGACAGAATGTCCAAGCACTTTGGGATACAGGCTCGCAGGTCTATGCCATAGATGAGGTTTGGAAAGAAAACTACTTACCTGATGTGTCATTAAGAGATGTCACAGGTGTGCAACCGAGAGGTTTCGCAGGTCCTTCCTACCTACGGCTGTCAGACTGTATAACCTAAGCAGGGCTGCTCACAGAGATAGCAAAAAAAAAACGTGATGACCTAATAGTATTGAATGCAAAAGATGCAATAGACTTACACAATGGTCCCCTCCAGTATAAACAACTAGGACAATATCGGTCGCTACAGAGGGTGACAATGTGTATGGGTACATATTCATACTATGTAGGATAACTAAGAAGACGGTTATGCTGTTTATTCCATCTTGCTACAATGCTCCGCACTTTGTATATATATTTATATATTTATTTATTTTTTTTTTTGTTACTTATTTGTACCCGTAGGTAGACTTGGTTTGCAGTCTGGTGACAAGCCACCGGCTGCTGGTTGCTGCGTGCGTGAGCGCCCTAAACCTACATGTTTTTGGTGTGCGGGAGGAAACCGGAGAAATCCCGGAGTAAACCCGCGCAACACGGGGAGAACATGCAAACTCCACACAGCTCACTGTTGGTCGGGGGCTGGGATCGAACCCACGATCTCATGATCCCCGCGATCCCCCGGCCGAGGGTAAAACTGTGCTGCCACAGTGCTAAACCACTGCGCCACCGTGCAGCCCATGTGCATACCATTATGTGTATGTATGTATATCCACTGCTCTTATTTATATCTTCTGTATCTTCTTAATTATTGCTCTGAGTGTTGCTATCCCTGTGCTGTTGCAATCCTGGAATTTCCCCATTGTGGGACTAATAAAGGCTTATCTTATCTTATCTTATCACAGAGCCTATCGATTCATGTGATCCTCTGCACCTTGAAGCTGCTGATGGTACAGAAATGCCCTATATTGGTTGGCTTGATGTACCCTTTAAGCTCACAGCTAATGATAATGAGTTAATGATACCCATATTGGTGCTTAAAGGAGAACAACAACAGTGTCCTATCATAGCTTCAATGTTATTGAACGATTAGTGTTGGATAGTGTACAGGGCAAGAAGAAGCCAGGTGGCAAAGAAAAACTGATAAAGGCAGTTAGAACAGCTTTTCCTTATCTCAGGAAAAACAAAGCAAGAATCTTTATCACTGCAGTGAGTATTGGGCAGACAGTTGAACATAATGTGAGGACAACAAACAAGAGGGTAAGTGTATGTAAAAACAGCTTATTACAGATTCAGTGTAGAGTACAAGCCCCACCTTTTAGAGAGAACAAAATCCTGATTTTTGAGCCTAATGAGAACTGCTGTTGGCCTGAAGGATTAGAGTTTTGTGACACCCTGGTTTCAGTAAAAGCAGGTAGAGCCCCAAAAATCCTTGTTAGTGTGCAAAATCCCACAAGTCATGACATTACGCTGCCTGGAAGGACTGTTATTGGAACTGTGCAGCCTTTGAGATCAGCATACCCTGTCAATCTGTTCAAAACTTAAGAGTCACCACCTGTATCTGTCCACCATGTCCAAACTCAGACATCCTCCAAAAGCACACCTGCCCACGAGCAATGGGACCCTCCTGTTGACTTGACCCACCTTGATGAAAATCAGGGACAAGTAGTCAGCCAGATGTTAAGAGAGGAGTCAGGCTTATTCTCCCGCACCGATGATGACATAGGCTGTATCAGCAATCTGCAAATGAGGATTTCATTAAAGGATACTGAGCCAATATCAAAAACTTATCTCTCTGTCCAAAAACCATTATACAAGGAGATGAAAGACTACTTACAGGATTTGATAGCACAAGGATGGGTTGAAAAGTCTACATCATCCTATTCTTCCCCTGTCATCTGTGTAAGAAAGCAGGATGGTACCTTGTGCTTATGTATAGACTACAGAGAGCTCAACAGAAAAAGTCACCCAGACCGCCACCCAATACCGAGGGTGCAGGACATTATGGACAGTCTGGGAGGAAACACACTCTTTTCACTGCTTGACTAAGGAAAGGCATATCACCAGGGGTTTGTTTCCAAAGACAGTAGACACTTAACTGCTTTTGTGACCCCCTGGGGATTATATGAGTGGATCAGGATTCCATTTGGACTCACGTAAGCACCCGCCACATTTCAGCGTTTCATGGAAGAGTGCTTGGATGGGTTAAGGGATGAAATATGTGTGTCTTATCTTGACGATATCTTTGCTTTTAGCAGGACATTTGCAAACCACGTCAGTGATGTCAGAAAAGTGCTGCAACATTTCAGAGAGCATAGAATAAAATTGAAACCCAGAAAATGTGAATTGTTTAAAGCTAAAGTGCATTACCTTGGGACGATTGTGTCTGATGGGTGGAATCCAATGGACCCAGCTTACACTGCTGCTGTAATGTCCCTTAAAAACCACCAGGTACTGTAGGTGGGCTGCGAGCCATTTTAGGACTGTTAAGTTATTATCGGCAGTACAGCCAAGACTTTTTACGTATTGCTAGCCCCTTGTATGACCTCCTTAAATCCCCTGTACAGGCTGACACCATGCAAAACAGAAAAAAAAACAAAGTGGCACAAAAAACAGAACAACAGAGGAACACTATCTAATACTCCGATCTAATGGAAGGATGTGCATCAGTCAACATTGGAGCAGTTGATAGACAGCTTTCTAAAGCCCCCTGTCCTTGGTTTTCCAGAGTTTTCACAGCCTTTAATCTTTCACTATGCGTCCAACCAGGGACTGGGTGCTGTATTGTATGAGAGACAGAGCGGGAGGCTTTGTGTGATTGCTTACGGCTCCCGTACTTTAACTACAGCAGAGAAAAATGATCACCTGCACTCAGGCAAGTTAGAGTTCTTAGCACTCAAATGGGCAATCACAGAGACATTTTGTGACCACCTTTACTATGCACCATTCTTCACCGTGTACAGTGACAATAATCCACTGATCTATGTGCTGTCTACCGCCAAACTGAATGCAACTGGGTGCCACTGGGAGGCAGAACTCGCTGATTTCCACTTCATAATCAAATACCGCCCTGGCAAGGCAAATATCGATGCAGACAGCTTGTCCAGGATGCCTTTACATATTGAAATGATTATGAAAGAGTGCACAGAGGAAATGACATATGATGCCATCGGTGCAGCTACACATGTGGTAGAAAACCAAAATGAATGCAATGTGTCTTGGTCCATGGGTGTTATGATCCAGTGCATGGGTGGGGGCCGTGCTTAGTTATTAGATTTATTTTGTCTTTTTCTGTTTATTTTTCTGTTCGACTGTTTTTGGTTTCAGTTTATTAGAGTCTGTATTTCCTTCTTTGGTTTTTGTTTTGATTGTTGCTGGCATGGCGACGGCTCGTGCGTCACTTTCTGCTATCAAACTCTATTCGTGCTCTGTCACAGCTGCCAGCAATAATCGCCATTCAGGCCCCGCAGGTGTTTGTGATCAGGGGCAGCCTATTTAAGCCATGGGCACCAATTCCCTGGTGCAGTGGCGTCGACAATCATTCACGTCTGGAATCCCCTGGTCATCCTGTCAAAGTTAAGTCATTGTTTACCCTTCCTCGTTTTTTGCATTTATCGCTCCAGCCTCTGCCCTGTTTTTTGTTGGGTTATGTTCTGCTTTTTATGTTCCTTTCTTAATGAAACTCAAAACTCACAGTCTGCGTTTGGCATCCTGTTTGCCCTTGAGGAGGGCTGGTTTATGACAGAACGCGACTGCCAGATGGACGCCAGTGGGCTGTGAGTTTTATTTTGTTTCCCTCCCATGTTTTTCTATAGTGTGCATTTTTCCCCTGCTGGCATGGCAGCATTACAGGACTTTAGTTGGGTAGGGCTTGAAGAGGAGGAGTGTTGGGCGGCAGAGGAGTTGCTGGATATTATATCAGATGTTTGCCTCACCAACACTCCCGAGGGGGAGTTCCTGGTATGGGACTGCATGGCACAGGTTATTGAGGGGTTCCCCAGCCTGTGGAGCATCCCAGAACTCACAGTCCTCGTCACCTCTGTTTTTTTAAGCTCAACGCCGGCTTTGCATGCTGGGGAGAGCCCCTCCGCCACCTGAACCTGTGCCGCTGAAGAAACGCTCAAGGGGACAGAAACCCAGAGCTCGGGGCCGCTACCCAGCTGTGATCCTGCCTCCCTCGTTTGGATCGAGTCCAGAGGCTGGCTGCATAGGGTATGCAGCCTACTTAAGTTTGGCTTCCCAACAACAATACATCATGATCAGGGTGGTGAGTTTGAAAACCAGCTGTTTACTCAACTAAAGAAGTACTGTGGAGTTGCAGGGTCGAGAACCACCCCCTACCGGCCCCAAGGAAATGGCCAGGTGGAAAGATTTAACAAATCATTACTACAGATGCTAAAGACACTGACAGAAAGACAAAAGACAAACTGGAAAAAGTCACTGAACAATTTGATTTATGTATATAACTGCACTCGCAGTGAAGTGACAGGCTTCTCATCCTTCTATTTGTTGTATGGACACTCCCCTCGTTTGCCAGTAGACATGCTGTTAAACTTGAATTCAGAGGCCAGAGATGGAAATCATCACAACTACATGGAAAAGTGGGAAAAAGAGCATGGAAGAAGCTTATTAGATCACCAGACAAAATGCTAACAAAGCTGCAATGAAAAGTAAGAGGCACTTTGACAGTAAAGTGAAAAGTTCAGTTCTACAACCAGGTGATCGTGTTTTAGTCAGGAACTTGACTCCGCGAGGTGGTCCAGGCAAGCTGAGAAATCACTGGGAGGATGCCGTTCACACAGTTGTGCACAGGATGGGTGAGGATAGTTTTGTGTATGAACTCAGACCTGAGAAAGGGAATGGGAGATTCAGGATATTACATCGTAATCATCTCCCTTGTGACCATCTACCACTTGAGACTTCTGTTCAGCCGTGACAAAAGAAAAAGAATGTGGTAAAAGTGCAGAAACAAGCTGAGCCAGACGGAGATGATGATGAGGATGAGTGCCATTTCAGCAGCAGCAGCCAAAAATACTCATATCTGAAGCTATGAATCCTCTGCCCACTGCCACACTGCCAGAATGGGACCATATTCAGTCAGAGGAAAACATACCTCCTGAGTTGGGGGAAGCATGAGAGCCAAGGAACCGGGATGACAACCACATGGAGGACCTACCTGTGCAGAATGCTGTTCCGTCACCAACCTCAAGTGTGTTCAGTCATGAGAAATTTCAGGCAGCTTAAGGTTTTCACATATGACAGGCTTGGTTCACCAGTTTGTTGCCCTCTGAGAGCACGGCAACAACACACAAATCCTCAGGAACCATGGACATACATTGGGCAGCCAGACCAATACCAACACTTTCAGCACTAAACACATACACAAGAAACATTGGACAATGAGTATTTGATACTCGCATGACAGAATGTATGAAAAGAGTTCCAGTCTGTAACAACACATTCCTAAATGCCAGATGTTGCAATAGGAGCATTGAACTAATATGTGATTCAAGTATTTTGGTCGTGAGAAGTTTGAACACCTTATTTGCGCTAGGGGTGGAGGGTTTTGATGTTGGGCACAACATCTATTTTGAGGGGGAGTGTGTAACAGGTTAAATGGGTCAGACATGGTTAACCCAATAGCTTCATTCTCCTTTAATGGACTGACTATAGTTTTATGCATTTGATAGAAATGGTTTCATACTAAGTTTTTTTTTTTCTTTTTTATGTTTCAGAATGTGTAAATAAGGCTTTTGCATATGCTTTGATAGACAAGGAAGACCGTAAGTTAATTTTGGATTGCTCTGTGATCTGTTGGTCATGCCTTTTTGCTCCGTGATCTGTTATTTATGCCTTAAAGATCCAGTAAAGGGAGTTGACGCTCTGCTCCTTACTTAATGGAGACAAGCAAAGGCTGCATATGCATGTGTGATCATTTCTCCTTTGCTCACTACTTTTCTTCCCTTTATAAGGTAAATATTGCTAGTGATGGCAGAAATGGAACGATCGAGAGATCGAATCATTTGGAACAATTGATTCAGAAAAAAATTTGATGTTTTGGAACATTTGAAACATCTCCCCACAGCGACATCTGGTGGCCAAATGTTATAATACTACACTGAACCAGTCAAGTGTTTTCGGGTCTTTATCTCAACGTTTCATGTTTTGTTTGGGTTTCTAGTATTATTTGTCTGAAAATATTTTTTTTTTCCAATTAGTATTTGTAGGGGGTGCTTGTTTACAAAATAGACATCAGTCACTGTTTTTAGGGGTGTTTGTGTACATTCAGTTCTTTTTGCCTTCCTGTCAAGGAACAACAAAAAGACTGAGTTTGGAGGAATGCTGTCATGCAACTTCATATATTGTAAATATATGTAACTATATGTAAAATATATAACTATATGTAAATGTACAACAATATGGCTTCTTTTAGTGATCAAATGCATAATTATATTTATTGTAAATAATAATAAAGGTGTATAAATAATAAATGTATACTCATATGTGTATTAAAAGAACATGAATACATGCCATAAACATCACGCTGGCCATGGCTTGATTCAGCACTCGGTTGTGTTGTGCTAGGAATGCAGGCGTCAGGATGTACTTTTGTCCGTAGGTGTCTCCACCTACTTGTTGTATTGTTACAAAATGCAAGATGTTGCATACAGTGCATACATTTATTTTTTTTCCCTCAAGAAGGTCATAGTGATCCCAGACAGCTGACCTGGGACGCTTTTTACCGCCATCCATTTCCAAATAATGTAAATCCAAAAGCACGCTCAGTACAAGACACTCAGAGAGGCAAGACTTTCACAAACAAACTGCACTTCAGAGGAGCTTTTAAATGTTTCAGGCATGTGGGCTGATGAATCAGCAGCCAGTCAGGCAAGGACACGAGAAATTAGTATTTTACATATATTTATATAATACATAAATTGTGCAAAGAATAGGCAATTTAATATTGTGTAATGGCAGTATTTTATTATTCCATGAGAAACGGGATAACACATGTAGAAGAAAATATGAAAATTAATAAATATGATCAGGTATGAATTATTTAATTTATATTGATGTATTGGAGTCTGAGATCAAATCTCGTTTCAAATACATCAGAAAAGTTAATAACACTCGTAGGGGCACCAGCTTCTATCTTTAAGAAACAATTTCAATTTTAATTTCACTTTATACCTGTTTAATCACTCAATAAATTAATTAATAATCAGTTTCAAAAATTTTCCGTGAATTCGATACCTGTGCTTGAAATAGACTCAGAATGAAATAAATTCTCAACAACTTCTCTCATTTTCACATATTTATTAAATGAAATGATTAACAGACATTGCAGTAATTTCATTAATCATAAAATCAATCTTGTAAATGATAGATTAACAATGTCAATATTTTCGGAACCAGGGTTAAACTGAGAAACCAATTTCTATCAGTTTAAGTTAACAGATTATGGAAACAACGCAAATTTATGGAGAAAGTTTACTAATTATATGAAAAGTCCTAGAGTAATCTTAAGAAAATGAAAACGGAATTTTAATGAAAAGAAGAGTTATGTTAATAGTTTCTTAATTTGCATCTGATTAGATACACAAATTATTACCGAACCTCAGACGTTTAATTCAGCAGATGAATTAAAGTTGCAGCTCACGTGATTCCTCGTTTGGCGTCGTCCTCAGCCCAAGATTTCGTGGACGTTAGGGGAAATATCTGCCCGCAGATATTTCAGGATCCACATTTCGACCTTTAAAGTCAAGCGGTCGAAGGGGCTGGATCTTGGCTGTATGACCCACAGTAACGTGGATAGGAGCCAGATGGTGCCGACGTTTCTTCAGCATGTGATGAACAGCTGCGCGTTTTCTCCTTCGTAGAAAAGAGGCTCCAGAGGTCTTCGAGAATAATTAGATCTAATCAGGTCTCAAATTAGAAAAAAAAGACTTTCGGACTTTAGATACAATAACAGCTTCTGGTGTGTGATTGGTCAAGAAAATTATTATAAAAATAAAGTCAAGATTAAAGTTTATATTAAAATCAAACAAACAGTGGTTTTACAGAAACTTTAACAAAGAAAAAGTGATGAATAAAAATTGGAGTTTAACTCTGATTAAGAATTGAGCTCAAAGAAATAGGAATTCCTAGGCATTTAAGAGAAAAAGAAAAAGACATTAAAATGCAAAGTTACATAAACAAATTATGAGTTATCTGCTCTGTGTTCAGAAAAACGACACGTGGTAGAAGTCTTTGTTCTTCCTTGTTCTTCCTTGCTGTGTGTAGACAATAGACAATAGAGAGAAACGAATGTCGAAAGAGATGAATCAGAGCGAAGAGAAAAAGGGAAGAGGGGACGAAGAGAAGGGGCCAAACCAGGGGGTCTCTCTCCTTTATAAGTTCTGTTGAGCTATCGCGGGCTTCCGGGTTGACCAGAATCTAAGCCAATGAGCGTCCTTCGTGGTTGGGCTCGATGAACCTTTAGTCCAATAACAAACAGTCTATTGTCTGGAGCTTTTGGGGAAAGAGTTGTCATGCAGAGATTGGCTGCTGGAGTCCCATGGTTTTAGAGGCAAATTTTTTGATACATACTGGAATGTGCTTTTTCCCCTTATGTGTTAAACTAAGATAACTTTAGTGATTAGTATAAATTATAAGCAGTGCTTCTAAATCAACATGCAAGAATAAACATTCATTTAAACATTTTTAACATGCATATACTGTATATATATAATCACAGATTAATGCATTTCACACATATTATTGATTTTCCAAATTAAAAACATCAGAGTCCATTTGTTTTTCATAGTCCTGAAAAGAAGAAGGTTTAGAATTGAGTTTGTAATAATGTACTTTAAAATTCAATGGTTAAATCCAGCATGTCCCAGAGTTTAAGGAAATTAACTGAGTTGTGGATCTGTGTGGCCAGGTCTCCATGTCTCCATGTTTATGGGGGGCAATAAAACTGAAGCCGGACATAGGGGGAATTCCTTAGGCTGGTTTTAACAAAGGAATGGGATTTCAGCTGTGGCCTGGAGGAAGAAAATCCATTCTTTACTGTCTTACTCCTTGGTGAAACAAAATGTCTTTAAGCAGAAGAATAATTATTGCTGAGCCAAAGTGAGATGATGCTACACACAATCACTACATAAAACAACGGTGAAGTTTGAAAACAGTTGGTGACGTAATGGAACGTGAAATGGAACAGTCACATGACATCCTCTTTCTGATACAGACCTCGGAACAATGATTTTTATTTATTTATTTATGTATTTATTTATTTAGGATCATTAAAAGTAAAGATTAAAAAGAAACAGAATAATATAACAAAGGGGGAAAAAATCCAACAAGGTCAAATTAAACAATAATTCCTCTGATTATACAGTTCAACATAAGTTATCCGAAATGGTTGATGGCTGAAGCTGCAGCTTATATTGCAATTCAATTGCTTATATTGATTCAATTCAGAAGTTCCACCTAGGTTTTGGTACGCACTAAAACACTGTTTTGACTTTGCCATCACTAGTTTTCATATAATAGGCATTTTAGTTTTGTTTAATGGAGGTCAGACATCATAGATAAAACTAGAGACACTTTAAATGACTGATGATTAAACTCATCACCTACACTAACACTAACACTTCCGGTGATGCAAAATAATAAACCAAAATAATAACTTAGTATTTTTGTTTTGACTATAAAACAATAAGAGCAAAATTAAACACAGGTATGTCCAAAAATTTGATAATATATTTTTTCTACCTAAGTTTAGAAAAGGACAAAACAAAAATGAGACCAAAAATTTGTTTTTTCTGATTTTATTTTGAAATGGAATTACAAATGAAGGAACCATACACGGATTTGTATTCACTTGCTGAAACAAAAATGACTGTGATGTTCCAAAACAATTGGGGGCGGAATGGAACGCGATATGGAACAGTCACGTGACACCATCCTTCTGATACAGACCTCGGAACAGCGTTTCGAATCACAAGTTCCGCCTAGGTTTCGGTACGTTCCAAAACACTGTTTCGATTTTGCCATCACTAAATATTGCACATAACAATGTGTTACATACATTGTGTCTCAGTGCAAGGGGTCAGACTGTGGAATGCTTTTGGACCTGAATTAAAATCATGTACAATGCTTGAACAATTTAAACAAAAATTAAAAGAAGAAATACTCCAATCATATATACAAGATGACATGTAAACAAATCAGATAAGAATGATCATATTCAGTGTTGTCTGTGTCTGTGCTGTTGCTTAGTTTTTTGTCACGTTTTGTCTTAGCTTTTTTCTGAATTGTAATTGCTCTTGTTTTGTTTTTCTTTTGAGTTCTTGGATGTAATATGGGTGGGCAATATAAGCAGCCATCACCCATTTCGGATACTTTATGTTGAACTGTATAATCAGAGGAGTTATTGTTTAATTTGACCTTGTTAGATTTTTTTTTCTTTCCCCTTTGTTATATTATTCTGTTCCTTTTTTTTCAATCTTTACTTTTAATCTATCCGAAATAAAGATTCATTCATTCATAGTGGACCGCACCACGCATTGGCCAGAGGCAATTCTGTTTGCTTCCACCACTTCTGCCAACGTAGCCCACACGTTTTTGTTGTCTTGGGTTGAACGTTTCAGTTCCCCTTTGGACATCACCTCTGATAGGGGTCCCCAGTTTGTTTCGGAACTCTGGTCCACCATGGCTGAGAGCCTGGGGGTCAAAGTTCACCATACCACCACATATAATCCGCAAGCTAATGGTTTGCGTGAAAGGTTCCACAGGTCGTTTAAAGCCGCATTTAAAGCCTCGTTGACTGATGTGAATTGGGTCGACTGCCAACCTTGGTTCCTACTTGGGTTACGCTCCACGCCCAAGTAGGATTTGGCCACTTCCCCAACTGAGCTTGTTTTTGGTCTGCTGTTGCTGGTCCCGGGTGATTTTTTACCAGAAGGTTTAGCGCCCGGCACCAACTCGTCAGCGCTTTTTTCGTTGGACTTGTCAGTGCTGTTTTCATCGGACACGATGCCCACAGGACTCCGCTGGGCCTGCTTTACGATGGCCCTTTCAGGGATTTGGAAACAGCTGCAAGACATTCTGTGTTGGATTTTTGGGGGTGCAGGGAAGCCATCTGCATAGATAGGCTCAAGCCCACTCATGTGTTGGCAGACAAGCAGGTAGTGCTGGCTCAGACACCCCGGTGTGGACGCCCGCCTGCTGTGGGTTTGTTAGTTGGTTTTTCCCCCCACAGAGGACCTTCTGCCAAGATTGGAGACTGAGTTGTTTTCTTCTCTGCCTCAGCCTGGTGACCCCTGGGCTGGTCCAGCTACTCCACAATACAGCCGTTATGGGCGATTGCTCAAGCCCAGGGTGCTGGACTGATAAGGCCCCTTCTGGGTGTTCCGGGATGGGGGGCCTGTGTGGCGGACCACTAGAAGGTTCCACTCACACCCAGTGACTTGGGGAGAAGGGGGGAGAGATGGGGGGACATTTTATGTATGCGCATTGGCGCCAAATGTTATTCCTAACTTTGCTGGAGTTGAATAAACTTTAGAACTGGCAGCTTTCATGTCTCATCACTTCATTCCTCCACAATGTCAAGGAAAATTCTTCACAGCAACATGTAACAGCAAAGTGTCTTTCTTCCTTTGTTTAACAGAACTCACATTATCAAGTGATCAAGTTTATCCATATGGGCAGAAATGTTTCAGTTTACCACTCATAGTTAATACTTGGTGGTCTAATAAGTCACAGAAGTATAATTTATCACTTATTTTTGTTTTTTTATGTGTCTACATTCCATCAGTTGTTTATTTGGTGAGCCATTCACCCTTATTTTAAAGGATTGCAAGACAAGATAGGAGCTCTTATTTTGAAAGATTGTTTGCTAAGTTCATTCACTTAGTGAGTTCAGACTTAAAATGTTTACCTTCTCCTGCCCCCCCCCCCCATTTCCTGTGCTTAAGGTGAGCCTACTTTTATTCTTTTATAATAATGGATTGCATTTATATAGCGCCTTTCAAGATACCCAAAGCACTTAACAATAGTCCATTACTCATTCACTCCACAGACAGACAATGGTAGTGGTAAGCTACTGCTGTAGCCACAGCTGGCTTGGGCAGACTGATGGAAACATGGCTGTCAATCTGTGCCAACAGCCTCTCTGACCACTATCAAACATTTATACACATTCATACCAAGTGTCCTGGACACTGGAGGCAAGGTGGGTAAAATGTCTTGCCCAGGGACACAACGGCAGGATGGCTGTGGAGAGCAGTATTTGAACCACCAATCCTCTGATTCTTGGAGAACCTGCTCTACCTCCTGAGCCATTGCCACCCCAAACATTTACCTCCTCCATTCTATTTTTGTTGAGCACCAAGCTGGACGGCAGGAAGTACCATTTTTATATGGTCTTTGACATAACCCGGCTGGGACTTGAACCCCGACCTCCCGGTTGTGGGGCAGATGCTAAAGGTCACCGGAGTGGTGAGAAATCTAAACTACTCACTGCAGTTTAGATTTCTCTGTGAGTATGCAGGGGGCAGCTGCATGCCGGAGCTAGTGAGCGTCCGCTTTCAGACTCTCAGCAGTGGCCAAGCTGCAGATCGACCTGTCTCACAGTGGCAGCTCATATTAATGTGATAAATACTTGAATATACGCCATATAATCATTTATGTATCTTGGGCGGCCAAATGTCTCGATACATCGAGATACACGAGATACAGCAGACCTATAATATCGACAACTTTAAAATTTAACACCACCAGGACTGTCTAGAGGAATGACCAGATCGATTGGACATCACATGCAACCACACATGCATCAGGGCAGCATGGAGCACAACAGAGAGGCAAGACCTGCAACCGAGAGTGGACACACATAGCTGGTGACAGAGCAGCTCTGGTCCTCTCAGCAGTTAGCGCACTACACATTCATTCTGTGCACAATCATCACTGCACAATCTCAAGACACTCCAAAAGTATTTTACTTTTCTGCCAGGGCAAAACTGTCAGACAACCATGTCTGATTACGTTTCTCTTCTCCTCCTGTATGTTGTACAGCAGGGTCTCTCAAAACAACAACAAAATCTGAATAAACAAATCAATACAGTGTAGCATCTTAATATATCCATGCTAATTTGGATATTTTTGGATCATTTTCTGTCTAGCACATTACCTCCTGTATATGACACAAGGCTTTTACATTTACTGTATGTAAAATCATACCGTTAGTAGACTGTAGTATCGGGTACATTAAAAGCTAATGACGGTTTCCGCAAAGCAGAAAAAATCCTGTGATAAAATACAGATTTACCAGTTGAACAACATGCCAGCTCGTATGCACGTGACCCTGGATAATGGCTGGAACTGCATCAGTCCTTAACAGCAGTTTAATGGTAAAACTCTTCTTAATTTGGGTCAAGTTTTCAGAGCAGCTGCTCAAAAATGTTAACTGGCACTGGAGGCTAAGCAGAATTCTCAGTTCTGCCCTTTTCCTCCGAGGCCATACCCAGTGATTTGTCCTGATTGGTTCCCTGTTCTACTGACATCATTAGAACAGTTTAAAATTGCCTTGTAGAAGAGGGAGGAGCTGAACTAAACTTTCACAGCAGAAAAATATAGAAAAGGGACATGAAAGGGATTTTGTTCTTGTAAGTCATAAAGAAATGTTGTAGCAATGTTAACAAGAAAAAAAAAATAATTTTCACCGGATTTTCATTTCAAATAATTAAAAAATCTAATAATGAATTTGAAGGAGCAGTGAATTTTTTGTCCTTTGTACACAGCTTTTTACATTCAAAATTAAATTGTAAAATGCTTTGGAAAGTTTGTTTTCACATTTTTCATGGCATATCAGATAGAATTATCAAAGAGGGGGTCTGATATTAAGCTGACTAATGGTGACAACAACTATTACTCAGATTATATGCCTTTTTTGACAAGTAAAGTGGTTTCGGTCTAGGATGAAACTGGCAATAAGGAAGACATCAAAATGGCCAGAAGGACATTTATCACAGATGCCTATATCGCTTCGGAATTCCTTTTGGACTATAAAGTAAAAAAAACAACAAAAAATACCTGCAGCCATGTGAAGCTGTCAACAAAGTCTGAAAAAGACCTTCAAGATATGTAAATTGTTCACAGTAGGATTTCTGTCATTCCTTTTAAACACTTCACAAAGACATTCAAATGATTCAAAAACCAAATAACAACTTGTTATGAAATGAGAAAGTGTTGAGTCTGACATGTTGACCCATTAATTCCCACTCCTTCACAACAGGATATAAAACCCATGCATTTTGGTATTTCGATATTAAATTTTGGTGCCCCAGCACAAATATGTGGAGGCAATGTATTAATTGGGAAAAGAAGGTTCTCTACCTGAGTCTATAGGCTACAAGTTGACATCCAGTGTTAATAAACTGTTTAATTTGAAAACTGAAATAAGTATTTCACACTCCTGTAACATTTGCCCTCAGGAAGACACAGGAGTGAAATCATAAAACACAAAAATTGCAATTAGTTTAATTCCTGAAGCAATTACGGTTGAAAACAACTCTCTCTCTCTCTCTCTCTGAAAATTAAAGTTTAACAGTGGGAAGAAAGTAATGACACAGAGAGTATAGATCCTTGAACATTATGTGTGTGTGTGTGTGTGTGTGTGTGTGTGGGGGTGTCATAGAGTTTTTAACAACTACAGTGCACTCAGGTGAGATGCAGACCCATATCTTTTGCAGCCCTAGAGATTTAAAACCTTGATCTTTGACCTTTTTACCCAAACCCATAGTCAGAAGTCAGGGTGTCAGGCCAAACCTGTGTACTGACTTTGGTGACCCTAGCTTTATGTGTTCTGTGTAATAGGCCTTAGGAAATGCAAATGTTGACCTTTGACCTTTTGACCCCAAACCCAAACCATCTGTAATTTCCCCATTGTGGGACTAATAAAGGTTTATCTTATCTTATCTTATCTTATCTTATCATTCTAGATCAGGATCCCATATTGAACCTGTGTACCAAGTTTAGTGGCCTTAGCTGTCTTTGTTGTTGGGCTATAGTTTATTTGACATTCTATCGGCATTACAGCAGCCGATAGGAAGAGAATGAAAAAACTGATCAAGAAAGCTAGATCTGTCCTGGGGCAATGCCTTGATCCAGTGGGGGAGATAGGAGAGAGTAAGATGGTGGCTAAACTGTCATCTCTGCTGGAGTCCGAGTCCCACCCTATGCAGGACATACTGAACGCACTGAGGAGCTCATTTAGCAGTAGACTACATTATCCTAGGTGCACAGCCGAGAGGTTTCGCAGGTCCTTCCTACCTACGGCTGTCAGACTGTATAACCTAAGCAGGGCTGCTCGCAGAGATAGCAAAAAAATGTGACAACCTAATAGTATTGAATGCAAAAGACGCAACAGACTTACACAAATGGTCCCCTCCAGTATACAACTAGGACAATATCAGTCACTACGGAGGGTGGCAATATGTATGGGTACATATTCATACTATGTAGGTTAACTAAGTAGACGGTTATGCTGTTTATTCCATCTTGCTACAATGCTCCACACTGTGTATATATACAGTATATTTATATATTTATGTGTATGTATGTATATTCACTGCTATTATTATTATTATTATTTTTTTTTTCTTATCTTCTTAATTATTGCTCTGAGTGTTGCTATCCCTGTGCTGTTGCAATCCTGGAATTTCCCCATTGTGGGACTAATAAAGGCTTATCTTATCTTATCTTATCTTATCTTAACCTTGACCTGTGACCTTTTGACCCCAAAAGTATGACCATAGTTACTAGTCCCAAGGTCAACTCATCGGGTAGCTGTAGCCTCATTCTCTGTCAAGTTAGAGCACGGACATAGCTGTCCTGCCAGTCAGATGGTCGGCTGCAAACAGCGCCGACCGCCCTATTGTAACTGAACAATTCTGTGCACAAACAAATGTTCAAACGCGTACAGTATATGGTGTCTGTCCCTGTTGCATGAACTGGCTTATTATAGTGAAATTCCCATGATGTCTTCAAGCTTACTTTGAAAAGTTCCCAGCTCCAATAACAGACTTAGGGCTGTATTACAAGGATGCAGTCACTGACGTGGAACATGTTTATGGGCATTTCCAAGTTTATTTCCTTATCACACCAGCGTAGAAACAAACTTTCTGCAAGGCACTTGGTGTAAAGGAGGCCAGTCTAATTATTCAGAGGTGTGTTTTGGATAATCCAATCCACAGCACTCCTTCCCATCCCTTTAATGCAAAGAGGTGCATTATCTAAATTGAACTGTGATCATGACGGTTTAAGATAGGTTATTCTGCCTTTATATTCTGAGTTGAGTAACACTCATTACATTGTCTTATGAATGTGAGTTTGGCGCCCTTTGTTGGTTTAATGAAAGTATTTTTTTGATCTTGTCCAAAGAGTATAGCACATTCGTAGTAAACTACATAGTGAAAGAACGATTTGAGGATCAGGCCGATGCATAAATGCTGTGAATGTTGTCTTAACTATTGTAGCCTTGGACATCATTAGTCCGTGAGTATGCTATATAATTTGATAATGTTAACAATTGTAATGCGAACCATACAGTTAATTAAGTCTGTGCATTTTAAGTTACTTTATGGTTTGTTGCTAACAGTGTAAACAAGCCAGGTCACAGTGAACGTACGTATTGTTATGAAGGGTTTTAATGTGAAGTGCGGTGTGATGACACCGCCTTCTTGTTGCATCATCACACTGCCCTATAACTATGGGGCAGCCACCATGAGGACTTCCTCTTGATCCGGATGACTCTGCTGGGTTCAGTCTGTACCGTGTTCCTAAATTACTCATTTTAAACACGCGTTCAGTGATACGTCTCTGTTAGCCTCATTCTTCACCAGGTTTGTGGACATAACATTTGGCAAACTCATTCGAGGATGTCATGGAGCTGCTAGCTAACCACTTCATCACCCCAGACAGCGTGACTATTCAGAGAAATCGCTTTCGCCAGAGACGTCAACGTGTCGTTGAGCCTATCCACCAGTATGTTGCTGATTTGAAGCAGCTAGCTAGCGAGTGTTGTTTTGGGCCACTACAAGATGAGATGTGCGTGATCAATTGACTGAGCACACGTGCAACACTGGACTGCGTGCTAGGCTATTGATGGCACCTAATGACTTGACAAGCTAGCTCTCCAGTTGGAAGCTGCTGAGAAGCTAGCTTTGGAGCTAAACTGGCGCCAGTCACAGAAGCCGCCAAAGCTGCCCGCCTCAGCTCATGTTGAGGACCGTGATAGTGAGGATAGGTTGGATGAAGATGATAATGAAACCAATGCTGCCAGCCAAAGGTCTGCCTCGGGGAACCCCATTTGCAGGGGTTGTGGGTCTGCAACGTACCGCCATAAAGCAAGAGAGTGCCCGGCAAGAGGGAAACAATGCAGTAGATGTGGACGCTTGAATCACTATGCCAGGGTGTGCTGTTTGTCTGATCCGGTGAGCCCACGGAAGAAATCACCTCGCCTGCCCCTGACAGCTATCCACTCGGTGAGTCCCAATACCAACGGATATACAGTACGTATTGTGCAGTGGAGTTAGATGGCGTGGAGGTGCCACTGTTACTTGACACGGCGACGGTGCGGTCGATGCTGAATCGGGCCACGGTGAAGAAGTTTTTCCCCCACCACAGGATTAGGAGTAATCCCGTGCCATTGTATGGCTACGGTGGTAGCAGGCTATGCACGGTAGGAACTGTGGAGCTGACCGTTCATTACAAGTCTGAAGCGATACTTAACTTCATGTTCCAAGTGGTGGCGCATGGTGATAACATCATGGGGTGTGACTTATTCTGTGGACTGGGTTTCGCCATCAAAGATAGCACTGGGAATGAATGGTCTGGTTGTGGCCACTGGGGCTTGTGGGCTGCGGTGGTCGGAGAGGAAGTGGTTTGGGATGATGAGTTAACGGACATCCTCGCTTTCAGGCCGGACCGATTTCGCTCAGTGTCGGTGCGGGAAAGTTCCAGTGCCTGTGCTCAGCAAGAGATAGTGGGGGGTCAAGCGTGATGGTGTGACACCCATGCCGATGACTGACACCATGCTAGCTCCGGACGCCCTCCGGTGCTCGGCTACAGTTGGGTGGGGGGTCTGCAACTACGACAGTGACTACTGTTACATTCTTAGAAGAGGGCGGGGCATGACCGACAAGCATGGAGTTACCGCATGCTCAGCAGCAGCATGTCAGGCCGAGTAAGGTCCCACTTCGGGTTATGAACTTGGTTCGGGTTCGGGGTGACGAACGACCACGGCGAAGTTGAGTCAGATGACAGCTGGCGAAACATCGAGCACACCTGCGGATAGTGGGGAAGTTGGGAGCGGCGTGCTTCCGGTTGTTTGACGGCTTGATGAGGAATGCTAACCACCTGTGGTGTGTCAGGGAGGACACGTGGCGAGGCTGGATGGGAGTTGGTGAAGGTGGTTTGGGATCTGGGCTCCAGCATTCAGAAGATCAGCCTTCACCCCAGGGGCCTGTCACCTCCAGGGGTGCACCTGCTGCAGGGCTGGCCAGGGCCCCCCATGCCTGTCCCACCTTTTCCCCAAGTGACTGTGCTGTGACAGTTTAATGTGTTTATAGTTCTGTTTAATGTTCTGTATTTAGTTTAGGAGCACGGCGGGTTTTTTTTTAGTTGAAAAAAAAGACTTAGCTTTAACAGTGGCAGAATAACCCACTGTGCCGTGCGGACTGTGTGGTAGTCCACCCACCGGTCCTATTTTAGTTTTTTTTGTATGAATGTGTTAGGCCTTCACTTGATTTAGTTTAGAGTGTGATTGGGGGTTTTAAATTAAGGTGGGTTCGATTTGAGTAAGTGGTTTGGGACCTTGTAGGGGGGGTATGAAGGGTTTTAATGTGGAGTGTGCGGTGTAATGACGCAGCCTTCCTGTTGCGTCATCACACTGCCCTATATTATGGGGCAGCCGCCATGAGGACTTCCTCTTAGGCTGGATGACTCTACTGGGTGCAGTCTGTACAGTGCTCCTAAATTACTCATTAAACACATGTTCAGTGATACGTCTCTGTCAACCTTATTCTTCACCAGGTCTGTGGACATAACACGTATGTCACATCATGTTACTACATGGGGTGTTGGAAAAAATAAACAAGGTAGATGGAGACATCTTGTCATCATTGAAACCTGCACCACATGTGTTAGCTTGCTGTCTACCAGTTGACAACTCAGAAGCTTGATGGGAGGGCAGTAAATGGGTTTTGCACTGGCCAAAGCCCATGCTTGTGAGCCAAAATGCATGTGATAGTAATACTACTTGGTAGTAAGGATGACATCAATCACACTTGATGCCCAGTTATTTATTTTAGAAAGAGCAAACTGGGAAGAATGCTGAGCTGAAAAATCAGCTGAACACAGACACACAGACATGAATGGGTTTGAAACTTCAGGAAAAGAGGATGATGCCTGTACAAAATTTCATAAACTTTCATTTACAATGGTGTGGAAGTCACTCCCGGCTCATGGGGAGATGGAGTGCTCCCTTTCCTATTGCTTTCGCTGACTGAGGGTCTCCCCCGTCTTGTGTGGGTGTCTGCCAAGGTTTGTGGCTCTCTGTCCCAGTCCCTCCCAGTCGGGAGGGAAACAGAACATCAGGCATGGCTTCTTGTCTGCTGCAAACCCCCACCACAAAGCTCTCTCTCTCTTGGTGGTCCCTGCTGGGGGCTGATGAGTGGCAGTTTGGGAGCTTGCTGGGGGAGAACCACAGCCCAAGGCGGGCGGCCTTGGCCCGGCTAGAAACCCAGGGTGTGTGGCCAAGGCAGATGTGGATGCATCTCCTGTCTCTCTGGGAAATCACAGTCAAAAGTAAAATACTCCACACTCCCTGTTTATTCATCTATCCCCTTAAAAAAAAACACACACACATTAATTCCTAATAAGTCCATGATAAAAACGAAAATGTGGGTGGAATAAATACATGTATCTTAAGACTGAAACGCCTCCCCCATGCACCGCACCTCACACTGTAATGCACACATCCTCCCTGTTCATTCATTCATTCCCCTAAAAAAATCCTATATTAATGCCTAATTTATAGACTCCAATGGTAAGGTCGCAATTAAAATAAGAGTGTGGATGGAATTAAAAAAAAATAGTGTGTGATGATCTTCATATAATTAAAATGACGGGTGATTATATGATGACTGTTACAACTCTCGCCATTAAAATAAAAGAATATCCCAGTACATGCAGTTTCCTCATGCTCTCCGGTGACACGTTTCAGGACCCAGGAGACAGACACAGACACGGGCAGATACGAACAATTATTCTTTATTAAGAGTGAGAGAGTGTAGTGCGTGTGTGAGTGCAGATATGGCAGTCTGGTCACCGGAGCTGAGCAATTCAGATGACGACCTGGCAACCTTGAGGAAACCACAGGTTGTATTCTGCTGACTCCAAGTGTCCGTGTGATGTGGAGGTGTTTGTGCTCGTAGCTGTGGTGGTGGTTGCTCCTGTAGCTGTGATGATGGTTTTGGCGAGGGTGGTAATGATACCTGCAGCTGTGACGATGATTGCTCCCGTAGCCGTGGAGGTGATAGTGTTTGTAGCTGTGGGGATGATGGCTCCTGTAGCCGTGGCGGTAATTGTACCTGCAGCTGTGGTGGCGATAGTACCTGTAGCTGAGGTGATGGTTGTACCCGTAGCTGTGGTGGTAAGGAGGAGCTCCGAGAAGGAGAGGGAGATTCCCCGTTGGTCGGGGAAGCTGGTCCGCCGCCTGGGAGGTCCACCTGTGCACAGGGGTTAAGATTTGGAGTAGAATAGCAAAGGGTATTCTTACGTGGCTGGTCTTGACGTGACGTTCTTGGCTTGGCTGTAGAACGAAGCTCTGGCTCATACTCAGACGAGGAAGACAGACGACTCCATGCCGGGCTGTCAGCGACACTGGCTTTTAACAACCACTGATTGGCACCTGCCGGTCTGTGCGCAGCTGGAGCTGATGAGACAGATGATGGCCCAGCGGCCGTCATGACAGTACTCCCCCCTCTAGCAGTGCCTCCAGGCACCTGCCCAATTCTACCTGGATTCGCCCGATGGAAGTCGCGGATCAACTGCTTATCCAAGATCAATACTGGGCGGATCCAAGAACGATCCTCTGGTCCAAAGCCCTCCCAGTCCACCAAATACTGAAGACCACGACCCCGCCTGCGAACGTCCAGGATGGCAGTCACCCCCCAGGCTGGATGGCCATCGATCATCCTCGGGGGGGCAGGCGCCGCAGGGGGCGGGCACAGAGGGTCCAAGATGTACGGTTTAACCTGGGAGACATGAAAGGTGGGGCAGATGTGCACAAGGGGTGAGAGACAAACACACAGACACAGGATTGACAATTCGAGAAATGGTGTAAGGACCAATGAAGCGCTTAGTGAGCTTGCGCTTCTCGGCCGGTACACCAATATTCCAAGTGGACAACCAAACCTTCTGACCCACCTTTTAGTCCGGGGCGGGTCTCCTGTGACGGTTGGCCACCTGGATGTTGCGTTCAGTGGTCTTCAAAAGGGCCCTGCGGGCGATGGACCATACTCGCCGACAGCACCTAATGTGGGTCTGGACAGACGGGACCGCTACCTCTTTCTCCTCCTCCGGGAACAGTGGTGGATCGAACCCAAATGAAGCCTTGAAGAGAGAGAAGCCCGTGGCCGTAGAGATCGTGGTGTTATGGGCGTACTCTATCCAAGGAAGGTGCTTGCTCCAAGAGGACGAACAGGAGGAGATGACACAGCGCAGCGCGGCCTCAAGCTCCTGGTTAGTCCGTTCACACTGGCCATTACTCTGTGGATGATACCCTGAAGACAGGCTAGCTGCGGCTCCCAGCGCCGACAGAACGCCTTCCAGACCTGAGAGACGAACTGTGGTCCCCGATCTGACACTATGTCAGCGGGAATACCGTGGAGGCAGACCACATGCTGAACAAGGAGGTCCGCCGTTTCCTGGGCCGAAGGCAAACCCCGAAGAGGCACAAAATAGGCTGCCTTCGAAAAACGGTCCACAATAGTCAAAACATTGTTGAAGTTATCTGAGGGGGGCAAACCAGTCACAAAATCCATGGCAACATGAGACCAAGGGCGGGAAGGGACAGGCAGGGGATGCAACAGACCCGCTGGGGGAGATGATGTCGTCTTCCCTGTGGCGCATTGAGCGCAAGCCCGGATGTAACTCACCACGTCCTTCCGCAGCCCTGGCCACCAGAAGGTCCTCTGGAGCAGGTCCACAGTCCGACCTACTCCCGGATGACAGGCCAGCTTGGAAGCGTGACCCCACTCAATCACCTGACCCCGAATAGAGCGTGGAACAAACAAGCGCTCCCCCCCCCCCGGGATCTGGCTCCGTCTTCAACGCTCTCCGGACTTTGGTACAAATACCCCTGACATAACGCACGGCTCATGAGACGCACACACACAGGCTTAGAGTAGTTCAAAGAGTTTATTAACAGCAGGAGTGAATGAGTGCGTGTCTGCGGGGTGTAAATGTGTTGGTGATGGCGTCTGCTTCAGGCACAGAGGCAGGTGACCGTTCAGCCGAGCAACCCTATGGAGAGAGCACAGGGAGAGGGTGACGGGCATACACCAACACAGGAGGGAATTATGGCGAGAGAAGGACTTACTTGGATTGTCAGGATAGCTGGCACAACAAGGGGGCGAAGCCCGGAAGACAGCCACCTGGAGAGCTCCGTACAGCAGCGAGGAATGGGCGATGGAGTGGAGATGTCCGCCGCCGGGGAATCCACCTGTGCACAGGGGAGCAGACTGGGAAAGAGAGGTAAGGGTTCTTACCCAAATAATGTTGCTGAAGAGAAGTAGCTCACAACGGTGAGGGACGAAGTCTGACGGCTTCAGGCCGAGCCTCCGGGCGAGACGGCCTTTATCCCTCGCCGCTGATGATTGTCAGGTGTGTGAGCAGGTGGCGCCGCTGATGAATGGCGCGGCGTGACCACCCCAGGACAGAGTGCCCACAACACAGGAGGGTGGTAGGATGGGTGCTTCCTGATGCTCGGTAGATGGTGCATCGAACTGCCGTGAGAGGGCGTCCGGTTTTCCGTTCTTGCTTCCTGGCCGATAGGTGATGGAGAAGTTGAAACGGCCGAAGAAGAGGGACCAGCGAGCCTGACGTGCGTTCAGCCGCTTCGCCGTCCTGAGGTACTCCAGGTTGTGGTGGTCAGTCCATACAACGAACGGCTGAGCGGCCCCCTCCAGCCAGTGTCTCCATTCTTCCAGGGCGAGTTTCACCGCCAACAGTTCCCTGTCTCCAATGCTGTAGTTCCTTTCCGCCGGAGACAGGCGACGGGAGAAGTAGGCACATGGTCGGATCTTGCCGTTCTCAGGAAAACGCTGGGAGAGTACCACTCCCACCCCCGAATCCGAGGCGTCCACTTCCACCAGGCACTGGAGATTCGGGTCCACCTGGGTTAGAACACGGGCCGAAGCAAACTCTTCCTTTAATTTCTCAAATGCTCTGGCTGCCTCCTCACTCCAGCAAAACGGGGTCTTAGGGGAGGTGAGCGCAGTCAGAGGGCGAGCAATATTCCCAAAATTGGGCACAAACGGACGATAAAAGTTGGCAAAGCCCAGGAACCCCTGGAGCTGCTTCCTGGAGGTCGGAGCGGGCCAGTCCACTACCACCTTAACCTTGGCCGGGTCAGGGAGCACCTGGTTCCGGGCAATGATGAACCCAAGGAAGGAGGTCTGGTTTGTGTGAAACTCGCATTTCTCTGCCTTGACGAATAATTGATTCTCCAGGAGGCGCTGTAACACCCTGCGAACATGTACCTGGTGTTCCTCCAATGTGCTGGAGAAGATCAGTATGTCATCAAGATACACAAACACAAAGGAGTTAAGGAAGTCCCGCAGCACATCGTTTATTAGTCGCTGGAAGACGGCCGGAGCGTTGGTCAACCCAAACGGCATTACCAGATACTCGAAATGGCCGCTTGGGGTCCGGAAAGCCGTCTTCCATTCGTCACCTTCTCTGATGCGCACCAGGTGATAGGCATTCCGGAGATCCAGCTTAGTAAACCAGGTCGCCGCCTGGAGGGAGTCAAAGGCGGTGTTCATCAAAGGCAGAGTGTATTTGTCCTTAATCGTGATTTCGTTAAGCCCCCGGAAGTTGAGGCAGGGGCGTAGCGAGCCATCCTTCTTCCCAACAAAGAAGAAACCGGCACCCACGGCCGAGGATGACGGGTGGATGATACCTGAGGCCAGGGATTCTTTAATGGAGGTGTCCATGGCCTCGCGCTCTGGGGCTGACAGGCTGTACAGGCGGCTTGCAGGAAGGGGGGCCCCAGCCTTCAGATTAATAGCACAGTCGTACGGCCGATGGGGGGGTAGAGACAATGCCCTTGACTTGCTAAAACTAACCCCGGGTCATGGTAAACCTCTGGTACCTTGGACAGCTCCTGGGGTGACGTCGAGGGAGAAGGCACCTTGACAGATGGGGCACATGTCGCAGATTGGAGACAGGCACTCAAACAGAAGGTACTCCACGCTGTAATACTCCCTCCCTGCCAGTCGATGGTGGGGCTGTGAAGCCAAAGCAAGGGGTAACCCAGGATGACGGGCGAAGAGGAGACAGACAGGATCAAAAACCTAATCTCCTCCCTGTGATTACCTGAGACGATCACGGACACTGGGGCCGTCTGATAGGCAACGGTGGTCAGTGACGCCTTGGACAAAGTGATGAGCTTGACAGGAGGATCCAGAGGCTGACAGCTGAGGCCCATCTGGGTTGCCAGGTCTCTGGAAACAAAGTTTTGCTCAGCTCCTGAGACTACTAGGGCTAGCGTGGAATGTTCTGTGTGTTTGTGGATTAGTCTAATGGGAATACAGAAACTCGTGAGGGGTTTTTCTAAGTCCGTATCCATGAATCCCCCTACTGCGATCCACGGACCTTCCCTTTTAACCGACTAGGGCAGGGGTGTCCAACCATGTGCCATGGAGAGCCAAGACCCTGCAGGTTTTACCTCCAACCAGTGTCTTCAACAGCAGATTTCTGTGAACTTCTTCCCACTGATTGCTGATAAGTGAAAACACCTGCTGAAGAGACTGGGTAGAAGAGAAAACCTGCAGGGTCTTGGCTCTCCATGGCACCTGGTTGGACACCCCTGGACTAGGGCATTCGAAAACCCCATGTGACTCCTTTCCACAGTAGAAACAAAGGCCTAGATCCCTACGGCGCTGTCTCTCAGCCGCTGACACTTTAGATTGGCCTATTACCATTGCCTCTTGACCTGGAAACTCCTCTGATGCCGGAAGAGCGAGCAGGGGAGAGCTGGTGGAACGAGGGCGGGGGCTTAACTGGACAGGGAGTAGACCGTCGTTCAGCTGCTCGTTCCCTTAACCTACTGTCTAGGCTTATAGCAAGGGCAATTAGCTCTCCTAAATTGTCAGGTTTGTCCCGTTCCGCTAACTCGTCCTTTAACTCCGCGTTGAGACTGCGGAGGAAAATACCGCAAAGTGACGGTTCCCCCCCCCCCAATCTCAGTGGCAAGGACCCTGAAATCCATAGCATAGTCAGCAGCTGATCTAGTGCCCTGCTGCAGGCTCAACAGCCGTTCAGTCAACACCTCACCCCTATCTGAGTGGTCAAACACGGACATAAACTCCGCCACGAACTGCTGGTAAGTCAACATAGGATAATCTGGTTTCGCCATCACTGTATATGCCCAGTCTAAGGCTCTACCCCCCAAAAGGTTGATGATATATCCTATTTTGCTTGAATCAATGGCGAAGTCTCCTGGAACCCGGAGAAAAAATGACTCACATTGTAAAATGAATCCACGAGCCTCTCCGAGTTTCCCACTAAAACGGGCAGGAGTTGGCACAGGGGTGAGGCGAGATGTGGATGTGATGTTAGCTTGACCTGGCGCTAAGCCTGCAGGGGTTGAAACGCTAGTGACCGGGGGAAACGCCTGGTGTCCCTCCAGGTGATCCAGCCGGCCGTTAATTTGAGTAAGTTCATTAAGAATAACTGTCTGCTGATGTGAAAGCATATCTACCCAGGCGCTAAGGGTGTTTAATCTGCACGACAGTGTGCTGTGCGCTGGGTCAACATGACGGAGTCGTACTGACATATTTTCAGGACCCAGGAGACAGACACAGACACGGGCAGATACGAACAATTATTCTTTATTAAGAGTGAGAGAGTGTAGTGCGTGTGTGAGTGCAGATATGTCAGTCTGGTCACCGGAGCTGAGAAATTCAGATGACGACCTGGCAACCTTGAGGAAACCACAGGTTGTATTCTGCTGACTCCAAGTGTCCGTGTGATGTGGAGGTGTTTGTGCTCGTAGCTGTGGTGGTGGTTGCTCCTGTAGCTGTGGTGATGGTTTTGGCGAGGGTGGTAATGATACCTGCAGCTGTGGGCACGGCTACAGGATGGCTCCTGTAGCCGTGGCGGTAATTGTACCTGCAGCTGTGGTGGCGATAGTACCTGTAGCTGAGGTGATGGTTGTACCCGTAGCTGTGGTGGTAAGGAGGAGCTCCAAGAAGGAGAGGGAGATGCCCCGTTTGTCGGGGAAGCTGGTCCGCCGCCTGGGAGGTCCACCTGTGCACAGGGGTTAAGATTTGGAGTAGAATAGCAAAGGGTATTCTTATGTGGCTGGTCTTGACGTGACGTTCTTGGCTTGGCTGTAGAACGAAGCTCTGGCTCATACTCAGACGAGGAAGACAGACGACTCCGTGCCGGACTGTCAGCGACACTGGCTTTTAACAGCCGCTGATTGGCACCTGCTGGTCTGTGCGCAGCTGGAGCTGATGAGACAGATGACGGCCCAGCGGCCGTCATGACATCCGGAGCTGCATGATTTCAAAACACACCACTGTAAAAGCATTAAACCATGCCCTTCTTACCATACATCTCCTTTTTCCTGATCAAAAGCAGATTGTCATGACATACACTATAATAGCACAGGGTTACAAAAATATCTTTTTGTAAGATGTCTGTGTTTTTTCAAGTGATTTAAGACAATTTTGCAATGCTGAATCAAAAAATGACATCTGTTTCTCTCGATCAGGTGCTAAGTAAAAAACTGTACTTACTTAGTATTGTGCATGTACTTACCTAAAGGTAAGTACATGTAAATTGAATGTTTCATCATCATTGTTCAAAATTCAGAGAATTTCAAGACATAAAAAAGAATTTTGCATCATATAAAGCAAAAATACCCTTAAACGTAAACAAAAACGTATAAAACAACAATTGGCCATAATTCAAAAAGTTGACCTGATTGAGCAAAACCAAGGTGATTTTTGGATTCAGCACATCAAAATTGTCCTAAATAAGCTAAAAAAAACTTAGACAATAAATCTGGTGTTGACCAGTGTCGTAATCCACATTAGGTTGCCTCTTTGAAATGACCCTCTTTGAAATGAGCCTCCACCTCTAAGCGGGAGCACTGTCTACTGGTAATTAGATGGTGTGATGCAAACCATAAAAAAACAGGCAATGCACTGACAGAAACTGACAAAAACACTGGCATACGGCAGAAAGTCTGGGAGAAAAGTCAGTCGGGGGCAATGGATCAGCGTTCTCGTCGCGCCCTCCGCCAGTACCCGGGCTCGCCTGGGGAAGCTAATGATCCTACCAGCAGACTAAATTCGAAGAGACGACGCCTCTGTGCCAAGTCAAAGAAGAATCCTAGTCACAGTCCTAAAGCTGAAAGCAAACAGCCCCAAGAGCACTTTGTGGTAGGATCTGCCCTTCGCATATTACAACTAAACGTTGAAGGCCTATCTGCAGCCAAGCGAAGCCTTATCGAAGTCCTCGCCTTCCAACATTCGATTGATGTAATCTGCCTCCAAGAGACTCATATTGGCACAGAGGAAGCTGGCCGCTTCACCATCAAAGGCTTTGACCTCCTGTGCTATGTTCTACATGCTAAACATGGGCGTGCCACCTATGTGCGTTCTGACATAGTTGAAGCAAATCACCTGATAACAACACATTTCTCAGACATCATAATCATTGGTGGCTTCCATATTGTCAATGTGTACAAGCCCCCTAATGCCAACTGGGATCTGCAGGTCTTACCCACCCTACCCCACCCTGCCATCTATGTGGGGGACTTTAACAGCCATCACCCTGACTGGGGGTACCCAGCAGTGGACAGTGATGGGGAGGCACTTTCAGACTGGGCATCCAGAAATGACCTCGCTTTGATATACGACCCCAAACAAAGAGGAACCTTCCACTCTGCTAGGTGGAAGAAGGACTATTCTCCTGACCTGTGTTGGGTCAGCTCTTTGAATGGGGAGCCATATCCTACACAGATCCTCATTCTTGATGATTTTCCACACAGCCAACACCGGCCCCTGCTTGTACACATTGGCCTACAACTTCCAGTCATATACAGCCCAAGGAAGATGCGCTGGAACTTCTGCAAAGCCAACTGGAAGAAATTCAGTGAAACTCTGGACCGGAGCGTTGTTACCATCCCACTCCACACCATCACTGTAGATGAAGCATACAACCGCTTCTGCAGCGCAATCTTCAAGGCTGCCCATACTGCAATCCCATGAGGCTACCGACCCCTCTATGTCCCATGTTTGGACGGAGAAAGTGCTGCCCTCCTACAATCCTATCAAACATCAGGGGACCCAGAGATAGCAGACCATCTCATTGAATCGCTAAATACAGCCTGGCGAAAGAAATGGGAGGAGACAGTTGCTGACCGGAGCTTTACCCACTCTAGCAGGAAATGTTGGAGCCTCATCCGTCGCCTAGGAGCTGCACAGAAGCCCCCTAGCCAAAGCCGAGCATCCGTCACACCCAACCAAGTTGCATCCCACCTACTGACTATCGCCAAAGCACCCCAAGACAAAGACACCAGAAGAGCAGTTACAACTGAGCTAAAAAAAACACCAAAAAATGCCTGTAGAGGAAACGAACCCTGAACCCTTCGAGGCTGCTGAACTGGAGAAAGTCCTACAGGGCCTGAAATGTGGAAAGGCAGCAGGATACGATAACATCTTCCCAGAATTCATGAAAAATCTTGGCCCCCGAGCCCTAACCTGGTTGACACAATTCTACACAAGGATCACACAAACAAACTCGATCCCAAAGAAATGGCGGACAGCAAAGGTCATTGCCATCCCAAAACCTGGCAAAGACCACAAACTACCAGCAAGCTACCGCCCAATCTCCCTACTCAGCGTTCCTTACAAAATCATGGAGCGCCTAATACTGCAACGCATTTCCCCAGAAATAGAGGATATTCTAAGTGTGGATCAAGCAGGTTTCCGCAAGGACCGCAGTACAGGAGAACAAGTACTGGCCCTAACCACCTTCATTGAAAATGGCTTCGAGAGCAGACTGAAGACAGGGGCTGTGTTTCTCAATCTTACAGCCGCCTATGATACGGTCTGGCACAAAGGCCTCCTCCTGAAACTTAAAAAGGCGATCCCTGCTTGGGCAACAGCAATTATAAAAACCCTGCTGACCAACCGAAGGTTCAGAGTCCACCTCAGTCAGAACACAAGTGCATGGAGAATGCAGAAAAACGGACTCCCACAAGGCTCAGTTCTAGCTCCAACTCTGTTCAACCTCTACATAAACGACCTGCCTACTACAAAATCCCGCAAATTCATCTATGCAGACGACATCTGTTTGGCATTCCAAGCACCAGACTTTGAACCACTGGAACGGGTGCTCACGGAAGATCTTGCTAAACTGGACCAGTTCTGCAAAATCTGGCGCCTAAAACCAAGCCCAGCAAAAACCGTCTCCAGTGTATTTCATCTCCACAATGCAAAAGCCGCCAGAGAACTAAACATCCACCTGAGCGGACTCAAGCTTAAGCATGCCCCAAATCCAACTTATCTTGGAGTGACCCTTGATAGGACCTTATCCTTCAAGGAACATCTAAAGGGGACGGCTGCTAAGGTGAAAGTACGAAACAACCTGCTCTGCAAGCTCGCTGGTGCAAAATGGGGGGCGGCAGTCTCCACCCTGCGCACCTCAGCACTGGCCCTTTCATACTCTGTAGCAGAATATTGTGCCCCTGTCTGGTCAAGGTCATCTTACACACACCATGTAGACACCCAGCTCAACTCAACCATGAGAACTATAACTGGAACAATCCGCTCAACACCACTTCCCTGGCTCTCTGTACTGTCAAACATAGCCCCTCCACACATCCGGCGAGCAGCATTAACTCAAAGGATGCTCCAAAAAGTTAAAGATTTTCCTCACTTACCAATCCATGCAGATATCTACACCCCACCCACTGCCCGACTTTCATCCAGACGGCCGATTTGGAAAAACCCTCCCCCAGCTGACTTTACCATCCAGACAGCTTGGCAAGAGGAATGGGAGACCAAGGAGGTCCCAAACAAACAGCTGGTGATAAACCCCAACCAACAGGTCCCGGGCACCAACCTCCCAAGGAGACAGTGGTCTACACTCAATCGCTTCAGGACTGGACATGGCCCCTGCTTGGCCAGCCTTCACAGATGGGGCAGTAGCCCTAGCCCACTGTGCGCATGTGGAGAGGAGCAAACAATGGAACACATCATAGAGGCTTGCCCGCTCCAAAGACTGGAAGGAGGATTACACACCCTCCATACAGCAAACCAGGAGGCAACTGCTTGGCTTAAGGACTTTGCATTCGCTAAATAAATAAATAAATTTGAAATGACCCTCTTTGAAATGAGCCTCCACCTCTAAGCGGGAGCACTGTCTACTGGTAATTAGATGGTGTGATGCAAACCATAAAAAAACAGGCAATGCACTGACAGAAACTGACAAAAACACTGGCATACGGCAGAAAGTCTGGGAGAAAAGTCCACTGATGATCGTCAAAATAGGACCTTAAATGTCATGCAAACCTTCTGGGTTTCTCATGACTTTTTTTTTTTTATCTCTCTCGATAATCATGACTCAGACAAATGGCTAGTGACATTATTCTAACAATGTATGACAAAGCTTGCATCCAGGTAATGTTTTGTTTTTCTTTTTTTTTTTAAATTATTTAAACAGAACCTTCATTTACAGAAAAAAACAAAAAAACAAAAACAAAAACACATGAATTTCACATACACTACCATTCAAAAGTTTGGGGTCACCCAGACAATTATTTTGTGTTTTCCATTAAAAGTCACACTTAATTACCACCATGAGTTGAAAAATGAATAGAAAATATAGTCAAGACATTGACAAGGTTAGAAATAATGATTTGTGTTTGAAATAATATTTTTTTTCCAGATACTCAACCTGCTCAAAGGAAGGTTAGTTTTATAGCTTCTCTAACCAGCTAAACTGTTTTCAGCTGTGCTAACATGATTGCACAAGGGTTTTCTAATCATCCATTAGCCTTCTGACACAATGAGCAAACACATTGTATCATTAGAACACTGGAGTGATAGTTGCTGGAAATGGGCCTCTATACACCTATGTAGATATTGCACCAAAAAACAGACATTTGCAGCTAGAATAGTCATTTACCACATTAGCAATGTATATTAGATATTAGAGTGTATTTCTGATTAGTTTAAAGTTATCTTCATTGAAAAAAACAGTGCTTTTCTTTCAAAAATAAGGAAATTTATAAGTGACCCCAAACTTTTGAACGGTAGTGTATGCTTATATGTGAAAAACAAAAAAAATGTTCAAAAACAACATTTCCATGTGCAAATAAGGTGTAGTATATTACATGAAAATGTTTTAAAACCACATTTTCCTGTGTAAATAACATGGGAAACATGTGTTTTTGCAGATGGAAACATAGTTACGTATACGAGGACTGCTCATTTAAGACTTCCCCTGACCCACCCAGTTATAGAGGGTATGCACAGGATGTCACTGACCAGAACTCATAGCAGTTAAAAAAACACTGTGGCAAAAATGAGTGTCAGCATTAGGGTGCATGTAGTAAAACAAAAAATACACACAGTATTCAGTCACAGAGTACCTTCTTGCATTGTGGAGAGTTAATCTTACCATTCCATCTTGTATTAATTGGCAAATAAAGAATTAAAAGTCCTGTTCAGTTCCTCAGTTACCCTGTGCTCCTTGGTCTTTATCCACCCAAGTAAATGGTGTGGTATTAACATCTAAAGTAAAAAAAAAAGGTACTCTGTGCACTGCTGTAACTAAATATTTTGTGTGATTTTTATGTTTTGCTATATGCAAAATAAAGATGTCACTCAGTGCTGTGCTGCTATTGTAACTGTCCTATGACTGCCAATAATTCTATTCCAGTGCATCCCCTCTATTGTAGGAAGCTGAAATTGCACATTTATAATAACACACGCCTTCACAGGTCACATGGTTTCTGGCAGATCTGAACTCCTAAAGGTGCCTTCAAACCAAACGCGAACAGGTGGCACAAATACATACAGGTGTATCTCAATAAATTAGAATGTCATCGAAAAGTTTATTTATTTAAATAATTCAATTCAAAAAGTGACACTTATATATTATATAGATTCATAACACACAGAGTGATCTATTTCAAGTGTTTATTTCTTTTAATTTTGATGGTTATGGCTTACAGCAAATGAAAACCCCAAACTCAGTTTCTCAAAAAAATAGAATATTTTATAAAATTTATTAAAAAATAGATTTTTAATAGAAATGTTGGCTGACTTTAAAGTATGCCCATGTACACACTCAGTAGTTGGTCGGTGCTCCTTTTGCATAATTATTGCATCAATGCAGCATGGTATGGAGGCAATCAGTCTGTGTTACTGCTGAGGTGTTATGGAAGCCCAGGTTGCTTTGATAGCGGCCTTCAGCTCGTCTGCATTATTGGGTCTGATGTATTTCATCTTCGTCTTGACAATACACCATAGATTCTTTATGGGATTTAGGTCAGGAGAGTTTGCTGGCTAATCAAGCACGATGATACCATGGTCATTAAAGCAGGAAATTGTACCTTTGGCAGTGTGGGCAGGTGTCATGTCCTGTAGGAAAATGAAATCAGCATCTCCATGAAGCTTGTCAGCCTGTTAGATAGCTGCACTGACATTGGACTTGAGTGTAAAGACACCAGCAGGTGACATGGCTCCACATATCATCATTGACTGTGGAAACTTCACACTGGACCTCAAGCAACTTGGATTCTGTGCCTGTTCACTCTTCCTCCAGACTATGGGACTTTGAATTCCAAGTGACAGGACTTGGCATCTGATTTGGGGAGCCATGTCATCTGCTGGTGTTAGTCCACTGTGTTTTATCAAGTCCAAAGTCAATGCAGCTGACTACCAGGACATTTTAGAGCACTTCATGCTTCCCTCTGCTGACAAGGTTTATGGAGATGCTGATTTGATTTTCCAGCAGGACTTGGCACCTGCCCACACTGCTGCCAAAAGTACCAAAGACTGGTTTAATAACCATGGTATCACCATATTTTACTGGACAGCAAACTCTCCTGACCTAAACCCCGTACAGAATCTATGAAGTATTGTCAACAGGGAGATGAGAGACACCAGACCCAACAATGCAGATGAGCTGAAGGCCGCTATCAAACCAACCTTGGCCTTCATAATACCTCAGCAGTAACACGGGCTGATCACCTTCCTGCCATGCCACAGTGATGCAGTATTAATTCATGCAAAAGGAGCCCTGACCAAGTATTGAGTGTGTGCATGGAAATACTTTTAGTCGGCCAACATTTCTATTAAAACAAAATCTTTTTATTTATTTTTTTTTAATTCATCTTATATAATATTCTAATTTTTTGAGAAACTGTTTTTTTGGGTTTTCATGAGCTGCAAGCCAAAACCATCAAAATTAAAAGAAATAAACACTTGAAATATACGTATCACTGTCTGTAATGAATCTATATAAAATATGAGTTTCATTTTATGAATTGAATTACTGAAATAAATCAACTTTTTGATGATATTCTAATTTAGTGAGATGCACCTGTACAAAGTCAATATAAAGAGTTGAGCACACGCAAATCTCATGCATTTGCACGCTCACATCTGAGGGAGAACATTATCTAGTAATGGCCTGGAGATTCTGCTGTGACTGAAGTAAAAATATCAACATTGGAGAGTAAACTACTTTGAAAATGAGACTGACGCTTAACTGAATTGGAGTGGCTAAGTATTTTACCCACGGACTCCTGCCATGGATGTGCTAACAAGACTAGCAGGCTAACAGTGTAAACAACCAATTATCCAGGTGAAATTTTGGAGGCAGGGACAATTTTTTTCAGGACAGACCCCCCCATCGGATAACGTAAACCTAAGCATGACGGTGTTTAAGGAATTTCTACAGCAGGTTGAACACAGCTGCAAAAGTTATAAAGGCAACTTTGCCTGTCTGCAACTCATTCAGATGGTGAATTCATGTCTATTTGCGTGTTTACATTGAGTTAAAATATAATCGGGCCACGTGAAAAATTCGCTCATTCGCGTTTGGTCTGAAAGCACCTTAACAGTTTGTCTTTTACAGGTGCTAAGGTGGAGTAAGGTGTGATAATGGAGCTAGTTGAATGCAGAACGTTCATCAGGTTCCCGTACTTGTGAAGGTGCACACCATGAGAGATGGAGTAAAGTATATTTTAAAATGGATCTGATTTTAATTAGTCGCTGAAAAATTTGTTAGCAAGAATTAAAGCGGGACATGTTTAAATACTTTTTATTTATTTATTTGAGCTTGGAAGTGCTGCTTTTCCTTTGGATGACTTATGCTGATTTTCAGTCATATAATATGAAGACAGGATTAAATTCCAGTTCTGGATACCTTCCATAGTGAGGCACTGTTTGATGAGAAATTATACATCCGTGACACAGAAGTCCCACCATTTTGAAAAAAAACAAAACAAAAAACTTTTACAATGCCTGCTATTTCGCTATGTCACATCTGTTTAAAAAATAGGCAGTGCTAGAATCAGATTTACTGTCTCGATTAACAAACCACAATACCTTTGTAGTGATGGACTCTTTATTTCATCTGAAAATGCCAAGGAAAAGCGAGAAAAGCATGTGATCACTAGCATGCTAACTACTAGCCACTGGCTAGCTGCGGCATATTGATCTCGGGTCTTCTGCTGTACCGACTCAACAGAAACACCAGTATGTAAACTTACTTTTGCACTTGACAATATTTATTTTTTTTACATGTGTGTGAAATGACAATAGACATCTTCATGCTGATTAAGATATTTATCAAAGAGTTAGTCGTTACATTTAGAAGGGACTATTTTTTCTTAGCTGTGCAAAATAATTATGCAGCGCTTGTGCTGCTCACGCCATAGCCAGACTCCCCTCATTCGGTGTACCGTAACTCAGCTTTCACTCTAGTGCACTCACTTCAGAGGATTCTGAAAGCTGAGACTGTTATGTATGAGAATATGCGTGTCTGGGATGCCGTGCCCACCCATAGGGTGACGTCAGGCAGACACGGCCCACTCTTTATATAGTTGAGTGTTCGGCCTAATAAAGTACGTGTCTGACAGCAGAGGTGCAGCATGAATCCAGCTTGAAAGAAGAATATAGAGTGATGATTTAGAGTGAAGTACGTGGCAGTAATGCACCTGTAAGCTGGTTGCCAACCGCCAATCAAATTTAAAAGAAGAAGAAGAAAGTTCAGTTGTATGTTCCTCAAGAAGCTCTTCGTGTGGTGTAATTTACCATATAACAGAGACGTTGCCCTTTCGACTGATATATGATGCATTACGGTAATCCCGCAAGTGACGTCTTACAGCGGTGTCAAAATACAGCCCGAATCCACTGAAAATGCAAATTAGTCACAGCTGCGCTGTGCTGGCTGCACCAGTAACACGTGAGTATATTGTCTATTTTTGATGTTATTTTGGTGTTTTTGCTGTGTATATAATAGTTTAGTATAGTAAATAGAAGTTTTAGTAGTGATTGGGAGAGTTTGGGAGTATTTTTATTGTGTTTTTGTTATTATTTACCGTTTTTTCTTGAAGCATGTGTCTCCTATTGTGTTCTCTTCTCCTCCTGTATACTCCTGTGAGAGTCAGGTTGGGGCAGGGGGGCTATGTGCTGGGGGGGGGGGGGATTTGGATCTGTGGCGGGGGGGGCAGCGGGGGATGTATGGGGGGGTGGGCTCCTTTTTTTCAGGAGAAGTGTAAATTTCAAAATCTGGCATTTGTCATTATTATGCATTATAAATGCTTAGTGGGCTTTTCAACTGTAGTACATGCATTTTACAGGTTGTGTAAATTATAGTTTAGCATAGTAAATAGTTTGAGTTTGAGTTTTTTATTGTTTTTATTATTTTACGTTTTTTTTGGACCATTTAGTCTCCTATTGTTACATTTCATTATTCTTGTAGAAAGCGCAAAGCTCATCGTAGACTCATGGAAGAAACCAGAGTAAGTTTTATTCCCAATTTGATTACAGTATTTTTTTTTTTTTTTTTTTACAGTTTCTAGTGTATTTTTCTCTCATTAGCTTTGGCTCAAATTGCTTTATCATTGTACGTTACTTTTCCTGTCTTTCTTTTGGATAAATCCATCCATCTTCTTCCGCTTAATCCTTTTCGGGTTGCGGGGGTTGGGGGTGGGGGTGGGGGGGCTTGAGCCTATCCCAGCATCTTTGAGCGAGAGGAAGGGTACACCCTGGACAGATCGCCAGTCCATCACAGGGCCAACACAGAGAGACACACAACCATTCACTCTCACATCCATACCTAAGGACAATTTAGAATCCCCAGTTTTGATGCCAATTAACCTAAATCTTATATAAAACCTTATGTTATATTTTTAGAGTCTTCAGATGAAGAGCCAGCTCCCAACTCCAGCAGTGGGACAGGGTGGGGAAGGAGCCAGATCCGACACAGTCGGGGTGGTCGTCATGCTCCTGCAGACCTTCCCCGTAGCAGATCACCTATTCCCAGTTATTAGCTTTGTCTCAAATTGCTTTATCATTGAATATTACATTTCCTGTGTTATATTTATTACTAGGTAACGATAGTTTATTTCTACACTGTTGAACATTTTTTGTGGAGAAATACCTTTCTTTTCTATAAATATAATATAAAATCTTATGTTATATTTTACTCTATGCAAAAGGAACACCCCCTGGATGTGTAGGGAGTGCATTGTAGGGCTGTGTATTCAGGTGGATAGGAACTGTTTTTTTTTTACCTTTCACAGCACCTAAAAACACCCGGACATGATAACAAAAAATGCCAGTAAATTGGACACAGAGCCATCCAGACAAACACAAATTTTGGACAACATGTATAATAGGTTTATTTTCACTTTTGATACCTTAAATATTCTGTTCATGACATGTTCTGTAACCTGTCATTTCAAACTGGTAAATTTCCAAACAAAATGAAAATAGCAAAAGTAATGCCACTATACAAAACAGGAGACAGTCATTATTTCACAAATTACAGGCCGGTCTCTTTACTCTCACAATTCTCCAAAATACTTGAAAAAAATCTTCACTCAGAGATTGGATGATTTCATTGAAAAACACAACCTCCTTACAGACAGCCAGTATGGTTTTAGAGCAGATAAATCTACATCTTTGGTACTGATCGAACTTATAGAAGAAATTACTAGTTGTATAGATAAAAAAAAAGTTTGCTGTAGGAGTATTTATAAATTTAAAGAAAGCTTTTGACACCACTGACCACAGAATTCTGCTGAGGAAATTGGAAAGGTATGGGATAAGAGGGGTTGGACTGAGTTGGGTGGAAAGTTATTTAAGTAACAGACAACAATTTGTACAAATTGGTGAGCACAAATCACCCTTCATGGACATCACTTGTGGTGTGCCCCAGGGGTCAGTTTTGGGACCCAAACTCTCTATCTTTTATATAAATGACATATGCCAAGTATCAAAAATTCTGAAATTTATTTTGTTTGCGGATGACACAAATATCCTTTGCACTGGTGAGAATTTGCAGCAGGTTTTAGAGGTGGTCTCAACTGAAATGAAAAGGTTAATGGAGTGGTTCAACAAAAATAAATTATCCATAAATCTGAAAAAAAAAAAAACAAAGATTATGTTGTTTGGAAATTTTAAAATAAATCATGAAATAATGGTAACGATAGATGATACCAGAACAGAAACAGTACAGGAAAATACGTTTCTGGGGGTGACGCTAGACAATAAAATCTGCTGGAAACCTCACATCAGTCACATCCGGGCCAAGTTGGCAAAATGTATAGGGATACTGAGGAAGACAAGACACATCTTGGAATATAAATCATTGTTCTTACTGTACAATTCACTGTTTTTACCTTATCTTAACTACTGTGTAGAGGTCTGGGGAAACACCTACAACACCAACCTACAGCCAATATGCACATTACAAAAAAAGCTATAAGGATAATAAAAAGTGTAGGATATAGAGACCATACCAATTCGTTGTTTTTAGTCACATGTCATAAAGTTCATCGATTTAGTTAAATTTAAGACAGCACAAGTAATGCACAGGGCAATTAATAATCAACTCCCAACTAATATACAAAAAATTTTCAAAAAAAAGAGACAATGATTATAATTTGAGAGGAGACTTAAACTTTACAAAACCTAAGATACGAACAACTAAGAAAAGTATGTGCATATCTGTCTGTGGGGTGGATTTGTGGAACTGTCTGGAGCTGGAACCGAAACTATGTACAAACAGAAATCTATTCAAAAATAGGTATAAACATTATTTGCTGAAAGAATATATGTTAAAAGGGTAGTATTTATATGTACGATTCACTATGCTCACTCTGGGACACTATGTAATGGTAGGTGTGACAGTACTGTGTATATCTGTGTTGTTTGAGGCTGGGTTTTGATGTATGGACTGTATGTATGTTGGGATGGATGGGTGAAAATGTTGATATGTACAAAATATAGTTAATTGTTTACTTGGGGTCTTATATGTGGTAATTTGTATATGTTTCACTTGGGTTGTATTCATTTATGGAAAAGAGGAGCGTGTTTACTTCTTCCTTCTCCCTTTCGAGCACTGTATGCTGTCACTTTATCACACTTGTCATTTGTTTTGTTTTTTACTTTTTGTTTGAAATAAAGTATCTATCTATCTATCTATCTATCTATCTATCTATCTATCTATCTATTTCAAATGTTTATAAAGGATAAACTGATGAAAATTCAAAACCATTTTTTTTTTTTTTTTTTGTTATTGTCATGAATTGCCCCTCAGGGCAGAGAGGAGAGACCCAGACGCTGAACTGCAGTTTGTGATATTTATTAACAAAACACAAAGTCCAAACAGTGTGCAAACACAAAAATCCACACTGCAAAAAGTAAACTTACAAACAAAAATGGCAAAGGAGAAGACAGGATTCCACAGGGAACAAACGTCAGAACTGGACCAGGGGTGTGACGCAAAACGATTCTTAAGACTCCAGCAGTGAGTGACAGGATCCACAGTCCTTAAATAGGCCATGCAAACAATAAACATAAATGATAGCAGGTGTGGATCACATGAGCAGGAAGGTGGTGAAGATGATTACAATCAGCTTTGAGCCATGAGGAGAGGAGACGGGGCTTACAGCTTGACAGGGGCACCGCCCACAACCAAGGAAAAGCCCAGAAGTGCCTCTGACAGCTGCAACCCTGGAGAGAGAGAGAAAAAAACAGTAAGACACAAATATAATATGATGACAAATAAAGATACAAGTAAACCCAAATATGTAAATGACAAAACTACAAGGAACATAAACAGGAAAATCAGTCACACTAAGAAACAATATAGAAAATGTGAAAACCAACCAAAGATAAAATAACAGGAAGTAGAACTCAAAAATCAAACACTATACAAACATGAAAAAAAAGGCAAAGAGACTGAGCATGGCGGAATCCCCCTGTGCTCAGATTGTGACAGACCCCCCCACACACACACAGACACACACACAAGGGGTAGAATCCAGACACCCCGGGCAACATTGAAAGGGAGGAAAGAAGGACCCACCCACACAGAGAACCCACCCCACCAAAAAAACAAGAAAACAACCCCACCCCGGGCGGGAGGAGGGGGACCCAGGCATGGAAGGACCAAAAAAAGAACAGAGAAAACAAGAAAAACCCTCATGACTCACACCCCAGCACAACCCAGGCTAGGAGGGAACCAAAAAAAAATGCTCAGGATCCACACCAGGCAGAACCGGGCACCTAGGCCCCCTGGACTGGAGAGCTGGACAGTTCAGGCAGCCGGCTAAAGTCCCAGACCTTGCAGATGACATGGTGGTAAGAGTCAGGTGGCCTGCTAGAGAATGTGGGAAACCTAACCCAATAGCACAGTCTGTCAGGTGGTCTGCCAGAGTTATTTAATCACCTAAACTGAAAAGGTTGTCCAGGGGGTGGCTGCCCAACAGGGACAACCAGCAATGAAGTGGGTGGAAGAATAGGGGAGACTATGTCGACCTCAGGCAGAGAAGAGGGAACAATGGCGGCCTCGGGCAGAGGAGAGGGAACCACAACAGCCTTGGGAAGAGGAGAGGAGACCACGACGGCGTCTGGCAGAGAAGAGGGAACCACTACCAGCCATCAGTGTGTGAATGTGTGTGTGAATGGGTGGATAGCAGGATCTGTAAAGCGCTTTGGTCATCAAGGGATGAGAATAAAAGCGTTATATAAGTGAATGCCAATTACCATTTACTACAGCATCTGGCAGAGGAGAGGTGACCCTGATGCTTTTGGACATCTCTGCAGCACCCTCGGTGGTCCTGGACTAGGACATCACAGCACCCAGGGTGGCCCCGGGCTGGAGCAAAGCTGCACCCACAGTGGCTCTGGACTGGAGCAAAGCTGCACCCACAATGGGCCCGGGCTGGGCAATAGCTGCACCCATGATGGACCCGGACTGGGCAATAACTGCACCCACATTGGACCTGGACTGGGCCATAGCTGCTCCCACGGTGGATCCGGTCTGAGGAAAAGCTGTGCCCTAAGAGGCCCCGGGCTGGGATGGCGCACCCGTGATGACCTCAGCTGATGGGGAAGCTTCACCCTCAGAGGCCGCGGGCTGGAACAGAGCACCCACAAAGACCTCGACCGGAGGAAGGGCTGCACCCATGGAGGTCCTTGGCTGGGATGGAGCACCAGCGGTGACTTCAGCTGATGGGGAAGGAGCACCCTCGGAGGCCCTGGGCTGGAACGGAGCACTCGCGAAGACCTCAACTGGAAGGGAAGCAGCACCCACGGAGGTCTCCAGGTGGGACGGAGCACCTGTGATGACCTCAGCTGGAGGAGCTAGACCCATGGAGTTCTCAGGTAGTGAGGCCGGACCCATGGAGACCTCTGGCAAAGTTGGATGCTCCTCTGTGACCCTGGGAAAAGGCTCAGAAAGGAGGGACAAAGACACGGGGTCAGGGTCACCAGCAGCAGTGGAGCCCAGCGAGGTGAGCTCAGGTGCAGCTGATGGCTGTACTTGGCTGTCCCCACCAAGAGCCAGACAAGATCTTTCAAAAATGGAAGCAATGAAAACAAAGGAGAGCACTTGCCTGAGCTCAAGCTCCATTGCCATCCAGGACTCTGTCGATCCAGGCGATGATGTCTCGGGCCCGGTCCTCTGGAGGCCCAACTTCACCTCTGCTGCGGCGGCCCGTGAACCAGACATGGTGGTAGGTGGTGTCCCGGGATCCCCCAGCGAAGCTACTCATGCAGGTGGCTCATCCAGCTTGGATACAGGAGGTTGGGTCCCCGCTGGCACTGGAACCTGCTCTGCTGAGGCCAGGGGACGTTCCAATGTCAGCACAGGCTTCAGCTCAGTCACAGCGCTCTCCCTCTGTCCAGACCATGGCTGTGGGCCTGTAACCTGGTCCTCCAGGGCCACAGGCTTCTCCATTGTCTGGCGGCTCAGTCCTAGGACCGGTGGACACTCAAGGGGAAAAGGAGGAGACACGGAGAGAGCAAGTGAACCATGTATGGCTGCAGCAGAGGGGACGGAAGTTGCAGCAGCAATGGAGGCGGAAGAGGCTGATGGGACAACTGGCAAAGGAGAAGTAGAAAGAGGAACAGCTGTGGGAATTGTCAGGCTCGGCGTGGGAGATACTGCTGCCTGAGAGGTGAAGGCGTTCCTCCGGCGAGATTTTCCCCGGCAATGGTGGGAAGCGGGAGGTGGAGACATCAGCTCATGGTGAAGTGGGGAAGGCCCAGGAGTTAGGGAATGCTCACTCATCAGCTCAAACTCTGGTATCCCCGGTGAAACCTCCTCCAACTCCTGGGCAAAATCCGGGAGGAGCTATGGCTTATATTCTAGCAGAAGCTCTGTCTCCACTAATGTGACCCACCTCCGTTCCTCCAGCTCCTCAGCCGATGGTGCGGGCCAGTGTTTGGGAGGAGGAGGCTGAGCTGCCGCTGGAGAGTGGTGAGAAGCTGGAGGCTTCCGTGTACACGAACGCTTGCTCTTCGTCGGTGCTGGCATGGACATCAGAGTGATTTCCCCCAGCCTGCGACTCATAGGTTGTTGGGCAACTATGGAGAAGAGAAGGTCAGCGAGCTCCGGGTGGTCCCACAGGCTGGGACATGCCTCGAATACCTGTGCCACACCCTCCAGGTGCTGTCAGGCTGCCTTGGGGCACGGAAGGCATGAGCCTGCATGAGGATGTCCTCCAATAAACTCAATAAACTGGTGAATCCAGGATGGCAGACATGGCGAAACCCCCTAGTGAAAAACAAAAACTGGGGAGGAGTAGAAGAAAAAGGTGAACCCTCACTTCCGCTGGTGTTTTGAATAGGCCGGGTTCCCTTTTGGCCATGTTCTGCTGCCAAAACCGTCAAATCACAGGTGAGTGAAACAAAAAATAACCACAAACTGCAGCAGCTGGGTCGCTAACTGGCTGGAGACTATTGTCATGAATTGCCCCTCAGGGCAGAGAGGAGAGATCCAGACTCTGAACTGCAATTTGTGATATTAATTAAAAAAACACAAAGTCCAAACAGTACGCTAACACAAAAATCCACACCATGCCAAACGTAAACTTACAAACAAAAACAGCAAAGGAGAAGACAGGATCTGGCAAGGTTCTGACACAAAACGATTCTTAAGACTCCAACAATGAGTGACAGGAACCACAGTCCTTAAATAGGGCATGCAAACAATAAACATAAATGATAGCAGGTGTGGATCACATGAGCGGGAAGGAGGTGAAGATGATTACAATCAGCTGTGAGCCATGTGGAGAGGAGACAGGACTGACAGCTTGACAGGGGCACCACCCACAACCAGGGAAAAACCCGGAAGTGCCTCTGACAGCTGCAACCCTGGAGAGAGAGAGAAAAATACGGGAAGACACAAATATAATACGATGACAAATAAAGATACAAGTAAACCCAAATATGTAAATGACAAAACTACAAGGAACGTAAACAAGAAAATCAGTCACACTAAGAAACAATACAGAAAATGTGAAAACCAACCAAAGACAAAATAACAGGAATTAGAAATGAAAAATATGAAAAAAGGCAAAGAGACTGAGCATGGCAGAACCCCCCCCCCCCCCCCCCCCGTGCACAGATCGTGACAGTTATACTTTGTTTTAAGCATTTATAACACATAATAATGACACATACTTGGTAGATTTTGAAATTTACACTTCTCCTGAAAAAGGGAGCAAAATATTTCACAAAAAAAACATTGTAAAACATATTTATTGACAAAAAAAGGTAAAAAAAAAAATTATCAGGCAAACTATTATAATTACAGGAGTAAGAGGGTACAAACAAATCATATTTTGTCCAGTGTTGCTGTCATTTAATAAATTGTGCTTGCCGTAACTGTTATATAAAAGCAATATTACAGTCAAGGCTGTTACGGTATCATGAATATACAGTACCAACTATGGGCGGAGGGCATTGGAGTGTCACACCCGAGTTACTACATTCATTGATACCGTAACTCCTTCTTGTGTAATATTGCTTAAAAATATTTTTCCTCAACTACCAATATTTTTATGTCCCATTTATCTGCATACAATCCATTCCACCACAGATGTATTGTTAGAGGTTACGTGAATATTTTTTGTAAAAAGAAAAACCCACTAATATTGATGGTGCACTAAAGTATGCAAATCTACTTTCAGTATGCACATGATGTCACTGACCAGAACTTGTGGCAGTTACAAAACACTGAGTAGCAAAAATGAGTGGCAGCAATACGGTGTATGCAGTAAAACAGAAATAATAATAATAATAATAATAATAATAATAATAATTAAAGCTGCAAGCAGCTGTATGCACGCCTTTGCGCCCCCCCCCCCCCCCCCCCCCCCTGCACCCATGGAACCCGGCACCCGTCGTACCTTGCTGGCTCGGAAAATTTCCCATCATCCCTACAAGGGCTGCATGAATAATAAAGTAAACCCTTTGGCAAGAACTTCCTTTGAGCAGTAAGTGGCGCTATAACTTTTGTCAAATATTTTTATGTAGGAGCGTGTGGAGTGGGACTAATCTCCATCATGGCAATTATGATGAAAATCTGACACAGTTTGTCCAATTTACAACTGTCCAATGTATTGCAATAAGGTAAACTTACATTTTAGGTACATGTTGCAAACCAATACAGAACTACAGAAGAGAGACTTATGTGGCACATTTGGTGACCCTTGGACTTCCTCAACCCTCCAAAGTATAAAATGTCTTGAATGGCAAGGAGTGGCTTTCCATGACAACTGTGTCACGCCGCGCCATTCATCAGCGGCGCCACCTGCTCACGCACCTGCCAATCATCAGCGGCGAGGGATAAAGGCCGTCTCGCCCGGAGGCTCGGCCTGAAGCCGTCAGACTTCGTCCCTCACCGTTGTGAGCATACTTCCCTTCAGCGTAACCATTTTGGTAAGAAGATCGCTTACCTTTTCTCTTCAGTCTTCTCCCCTGTGCACAGGTGGATTTCCCAGCGGCGGACATCTCCTCTCCATCGCCCAATCCTCGCTGCTGCACGGAGCTCTCCAGGTGGCTGTCTCCCGGGCTTCACCCCCTTGTTGTGCCAGCTGTCCTGACCCACCAAGTAAGTCCTTCTCTCGCCATAAATTCCTCCTGTGTTGGTGTATGCCCGTCACCCTCTCCCTGTGCTCTCTCCATAGGGTTGCTCGGCTGTACGGTCACCTGCCTCTGTGCCTGGAGCAGACACCATCACCAACACATTTACATCCCGCAGACACGCACTCATTCACTCCTGTTGTTAATAAACTCTTTGAACTACTCTAAGCCTGTGTGTGTGCGTCTCCTGAGCCGTGCGTTATGTCAGTACGGCTTCAGCAGAGCGGCTCGGCGGACGGCGGGCTCGCACACCGGTTTTCCACTCTCGAGGCTAGAGTGGATCAAATAGCTTATCAACAACAGGTGATCTTTAATCAATTATTGAATTTAACTAACCGGTTGGGCCGCTTGGATCCTCAACAGCCGTTCCCCCCGGCTCGCCAGGGTGGCGCGGCTCCTGCTGTTCCAGCGGCCGTCCAGCCGGCTCCAGTGGCACCGGTTCGGCTCACACCGATTCCGACCCCCGCCCGCTTTAGCGGTAAGCTCGGCGGAGCGCGGGGGTTCATTATGCAGTGTGAGTCCGTGTTCCACCGTGTGCCCGGAGATTTTCCCTCGGATCACAGTCGGATTGGTTACATAGGGAATCTTCTGGAGGGGCGTGCGTTAACTTGGACCTACGCCGTAATGGCGAGGCCCAGTTATGCCACCCTCACCTATGACCAGTTCGTGAGGCGCTTCCTGGAGGTCTTTGACCATTCTCAAACCGAGACGGTCCAGGTCGATCGGCTCCTCGCTCTCCAGCAGGGAGGCCGGTCGGCAGCGGACTACTCGGTCGACTTCCGGGTAGCGGCGGAGGAATTGGGCTGGGAGGATCGCTCCCTCTGTGGCCTGTTCCTCCGCAGCCTCAATAGTGATCTGAGGGATGAACTGGCTGGACGGGATATCCCTGGGACGCTAGCGGAGCTGACATCCTTAGCGATAAGTTTGGATAACAGGCTGCGCGAGCGCTCCTCGGGGCGGAAGTCTTCTTCTTCTCGCCCTCGTGGAGTCTCGCCGCACCTGTTCCAAGCTCGCCCCCTGGCGGCGCCGCCAGCATTGTGCCCCGAGGAGTCGGAGCCGATGGTGACGGGCTGGACCAAGCTTTCCCCTGCGGAGAAACAACGCCGCCGTGAGTTGGGCCTCTGCATGTATTGCGGAGGTGACCAACACACTGTGGAGCGTTGCCCGCGGAAAGCCAGTCGGCGGGGTCCGCGAATCGCTGTAGGGAGCCTCGCGGATCCCAACCGGTTAGATTCTCTCACCCAATTAAAGCTGCCCATCCGTTTTTGCCACAATCCCACTGGGCACCTCACCCACGCACTGGTGGATTCGGGCGCAGAGGGCAGCTTCATTTCACAAGGCCTGGCAACCCGATTGGGCATCCGCTGTCAGGCATTAAAACACCCCATCTCCCTGGTCCATCTCTCCCGTGCCTCCCTTGGGAGAGTTTCTCACCAGACCATGCCTGTCCCAGTCATCATCTCAGGGAACCACCGGGAGGAGATGGTATTTTACGTCCTGCCCAACTCTGTGTCGCCCGTCATCCTGGGGTATCCCTGGCTACGCCTCCACAACCCTGTCCTGGACTGGAGGTCCGCTGGGGTATCGGCATGGAGTACCTTCTGTATGGGCACCTGCCTTCAGTCCGCTGCCTGCTCCCCATCCGCGGCTCCCCCTGTGGCGGATACAGCACCTCCGGACCTGTCACTGGTGCCTCCAGAATTTCACGACCTGGGTATGGTATTTAGCAAATCGAAAGCTATGTCTCTTCCCCCGCATCGACCATATGACTGTGCCATCAACCTCCGCCAGGGGGCTCCCCTGCCATCTGGTCGGCTCTACAGCCTGTCGGCGCCGGAGAAGGAGACCATGAATACATACCTAAAGGAATCTCTGAGCGCTGGGATTATTCGCCCATCGTCGTCACCCGTGGGGGCAGGGTTTTTCTTTGTCGGGAAAAAGGACGGATCCCTCCGCCCCTGCATAGACTACCGAGCGCTGAATGACATCACTGAGAGGGACCGTTACACCCTGCCCCTCATGGACACTGCCTTTCACTCCCTCCAGGGGGCGACCTGGTTTACCAAGCTGGATTTACGCAGCGCTTACCACCTCGTCCGGATCCGGGAGGGAGATGAATGGAAGACAGCCTTCCGTACCCCGAACGGCCACTCTGAGTATCTCGTCATGCCGTTCGGGCTGACCAACGCTCCTGCCGTCTTTCAGCGCCTCATTAATGACGTCCTCCGGGATTTCATCGGCCTTTTTGTGTTCGTCTACCTGGATGACATCCTTATCTTCTCCAGGTCCAGGGACGAGCACCAGGTCCATGTGAGGCGGGTCCTCCAAAGACTGCTGGAGAATCGTCTGTACGTGAAGGCTGAGAAATGCGAATTCTACGCTAGGACCACATCCTTCCTGGGATTCATCATCGCTCAAGATCAGGTGCTCCCAGACCCAGAGAAGGTGAAGGCGGTGGTGGAGTGGCCTACTCCCGCATCCCGGAAGCAGGTGCAACAGTTTGTTGGCTTCGCCAATTTTTACCGCCGCTTTGTCCCAAATTTCAGCTCGATCGTCGGACCGCTGACCCGCCTCACGTCCCCGAAGGTCCCGTTCCGGTGGACTGAAGAGGTCGCTGCTGCCTTTAGGGCGCTGAAGGCGGAGTTCTCCTCCTCCCGGGTCCTTCGCCAGGTCGACCCCGCGCTGCAGTGCATTGTGGAGGTGGACGCATCGGACACGGGAGTGGGAGCAGTGTTATCCCAGCGGTCACCTGACGATGGCGCCAAGCGGCCGTGCGCCTTCTTCTCCCGGCGCCTGTCCCCGGCGGAGAGGAACTACGATGTGGGGGACAGAGAGCTCCTGGCCATTAAACTCGCCTTACAGGAGTGGCGCCACTGGCTAGAGGGGGCGGACCTGCCGTTTGTGGTCCTGACGGACCACAAGAACTTAGAGTATTTACGATCTGCCAAGCGCCTGAATGCCCGCCAGGCGCGCTGGTCTTTGTTCTTCGCCAGGTTCCGCTTCTCGATCACCTTCAGGCCGGGCTCCAAAAACGGCCTGCCTGACGCCCTCTCTAGGCAGTTCACCCCCGTGGAGGCTGAGGAGACGCCCCACACTATCCTGCCCAGGTCGTGCGTCCTCGGTGCCATCTCTTGGGACATTGAAGACAAGATCCGGAAGGCGCAGGAGGTGGAACCTGATCCTGGCGGCGGACCGGAGGGAAGACTGTTCGTCCCATCTGCGGTCCGAGGAGAGGTCATCCACTGGCTCCACACCTCCCGGCTCACCTGTCATCCCGGCACCTCTCGGATGATCAGCCTCCTCCAGCGGTCCTTTTGGTGGCCAGGCCTGCGGAGGGATGCAGCCCGCTACGCCCGGGCTTGCCCAATCTGTGCCACCAGCAAGTCGGGAAATGCCCCCCCAGCGGGTCTGCTCCAGCCTCTGCCCGTCCCCGGCAGGCCCTGGTCGCACATCGCACTGGACTTCGTCACCGGACTCCCCGTTTCCAACTCCTTTGACACCGTCCTGACCATTGTGGACCGTTTCTCCAAGGCGGCGCACTTCATTCCCCTGCGGGGTCTCCCTACTGCCCTGGAGACGGCGGGCCTCCTCGTCCAACACGTGGTCAGGCTGCACGGGATTCCGGTGGACGTGGTCTCGGACCGGGGCCCCCAATTTTCGTCCGAGGTTTGGAGATCCTTCTGTAACGCCATCGGAGCCAAGGTGAGCCTCTCCTCCGGCCATCACCCCCAGTCTAACGGGCAGTGTGAGAGGACCAATCAGGAGCTGGAGGCTGCGCTCCGCTGTGTTACCAGATCCAAGCCGACGTCCTGGAGCAACCATCTCGCCTGGGTGGAGTATGCCCACAACACCGCCCGCTCTTCTGCAACGGGGATGTCCCCCTTCAAGGCGTCCCTGGGTTACGACCCCCCGCTGTTTCCAGCGCAGGAGAACGAGGTGACTGTCCCCTCCGTTAGGGCGCACCTTAGGCAGTTCCGCTCCACCTGGGCTGCCGCGCGTCATGCGCTTTTACGCACAGCGGAGCGCAACAGGACCGTGGCGGACCGGCACAGAAGACCTGCCCCGGCGTACAGAGTTGGGCAACTCGTGTATGTGTCTACCCAGGACGTCACATTAAAAGGCGAGAGGAGGAAGCTGGCACAGCGATTCATGGGTCCCTTTCCCGTCACCCGGATCATCAACCCGGTGGCTGTGCGCGTGGCTATCCCCCCCTCCCTCCGCATCCATCCCACTTTCCATGTGTCGAGGGTGAAACTGGCAGTCACTGACCCCCTTTGCCCTCCTCCTGCAGCGCAACCCGCGCCCCGGATGGTTGGTGGCCATCCGGCCTGGTCCGTCTCCTCCATACTGGACTCCCGGCGCCGAGGCCGTGGGTTGCAATACCTGGTGGACTGGGAGGGCTATGGGCCCGAGCATCGGCAATGGGTGCCCCCGTCGTTTGTGTTGGACCCATCGCTCATCGCGGACTTCCACCGAGCGCACCCGGATAAGCCATCGCCAGGAGGCGCTGCTAGAGGGGGGAGTACTGTCACGCCGCGCCATTCATCAGCGGCGCCACCTGCTCACGCACCTGCCAATCATCAGCGGCGAGGGATAAAGGCCGTCTCGCCCGGAGGCTCGGCCTGAAGCCGTCAGACTTCGTCCCTCACCGTTGTGAGCATACTTCCCTTCAGCGTAACCATTTTGGTAAGAAGATCGCTTACCTTTTCTCTTCAGTCTTCTCCCCTGTGCACAGGTGGATTTCCCAGCGGCGGACATCTCCTCTCCATCGCCCAATCCTCGCTGCTGCACGGAGCTCTCCAGGTGGCTGTCTCCCGGGCTTCACCCCCTTGTTGTGCCAGCTGTCCTGACCCACCAAGTAAGTCCTTCTCTCGCCATAAATTCCTCCTGTGTTGGTGTATGCCCGTCACCCTCTCCCTGTGCTCTCTCCATAGGGTTGCTCGGCTGTACGGTCACCTGCCTCTGTGCCTGGAGCAGACACCATCACCAACACATTTACATCCCGCAGACACGCACTCATTCACTCCTGTTGTTAATAAACTCTTTGAACTACTCTAAGCCTGTGTGTGTGCGTCTCCTGAGCCGTGCGTTATGTCAAACTGTGCTTATTGCAGGACAAAAGTGACTTCCACTGAGGGTAGTCCAATGCACTCTGAGAAACCACGGAAAATGTCATGTCATTCTGACTACTGGTCTTTGCGCAAAATTTGATACAATTTTATGCAGTACCTCATGTCAGCAGTAGGTGTTGGTGTGACAGTTTTGTGAATATTGATATACAGATGTGTTCAGAGTGGGATTAGTATGATTTGTGTAAAGTTTGGTCCAAATCAGACGAGGATTGTCTGAGCTGTAACTGTCATGTTTTGCATGGTGAGGAAGCCATTGAAGCATGCCAGTCGCCATGGAAACAGTTCTGTACTATGTACATGTACTGTCAATGAGCCCTAGTCATTTATTCATGTCATTTTTTTCACCTGGTGACAGAAAAATAAAGAAAACAGTTTTCAGCACTTCTTCCTTTAAACACTAGGGGGTGCTATAACTTTTGTTTATTATTTTTATATACAGTAGATGCGTTCGGGGCAGGACTAATATCGATCGTAGAAAATTTGGTGAAAATCGTACAAAGTTTGTTCGGTTTACAAGGGTCCGATGTTGTAACCACTAGGCAACGCTCTAACATTTGTTATTTTTATATAGGAGCATTCAGGATGGGACTATTATCCATTGTCAAAAATTTGGTGAAAATCAGAGAAAGTTTGTCCAAGATACAACTTTCCAATGTTCCATGGCGAAGAGTCAACCTTCGCCATGTCACCATGGCAACACTTCCCTGTCAGTTATGTGTTGTCCACCCATACAGGACAACATAGAAAAGTCACCTTAACCTATGTTGCAGATTTCATGACTCCAGGTCATTCCTAACCCTCCAAACAAGGTCAAGGATTGAATGGCAAGGAGGACATGTCCATCATAACAACACTGACGCCATGCTAAAGGTGATATGCAGTTATGATCAAACAGGAGGTCTGATAACCCTCAGAAAATTTCAAGTCATTCTGGACAGCGTTGCATGAGTAATAAATAATAGAGTTTTCAGCAATTCTTCCTTTAGCCACCTGGGAGCACTATAATTTTTGTTTATTATTTTTATATAGACGCTTTCGCAGTGGGACTAATATCGATCATGCCAAATTTGTTGAAAATCATACAAAATTTGTCCAATTTACAAGTGTCCTTTGTTCTAACCACAAGGTGGTGCTATAACTTTTGTAAATGATTTTTACATAGATGTGTTCGGGGTGGGACTAATATCCATTGTAGAAAATTTGGTGAAAATCGGATGAAGTTTGTCCAAGTTGCAACTTTTTGATGTCCCATGGCGAGGTGTCATCCTTCGCCATGTCACCATGGTAACACTTACCTGTCAGTTATGTGTTGCTGACCCATGTCGGACTACATAAAACAGTCACCTCAACCTATGTTCCAGATTTCATGACTCCAGGTAATTCCCAACCTTCCCCACAAGCTCACAGCTTGAATGGCGAAGAGGGCATGTCCATGGTAACAAGAGTGACCTCATGCTAAAGTTGATATGCAGTTATGATTATTCCTGTGGTCTAATAAACCTCAGAAAATTTCACATCATTCTGGCAAGTGGCATGTGACTAATAAATAAAACAGTTTTCAGCAATTCTTCCTTTAACCATTAGGTGACACTATATCTTTTGTCAGGTATTTTTATGTAGACGCGTTCAGGACGGGACTATTTTCCATCATGGAAACTTTGGTGGACATCGGGACAAGTTTTGCTCAAGTTACAGCTGTTTGACCGCGACTGTGCCCTGTCCACACCTTTTGAGATTTTGACTTAATTTATACATTTTTTTTAATGGTCAATGCCTATAGATGTCACCATGTAAAAATGAGCTCAATCGGAGCAGGTCACTAGGACTAGTTCATTCAAATGTAAGGTGTGATTTTTTTTTGAATTGGAGGTGAGGCGACTTTGAGGCAAGATGGTGGCCTTCCTGTTGGCAGTGGGTGAGGGCCACAATTATGTTTTTTGCATGTCTCGAAGTGATGCACACCTCAACCATAATTTTTTGTCTCTACAGCAAAGTTTACGGTCGCCTGTGTCCATAGACCTTGTATGTTTGGCCCCTCCCACAAAAATTAGGGGTGGGGGGCACATATCTTTTCCAGTTTATCGAATTTTTCACCGGGTCTGAGGGGTTTGCCAAAATCGCGTTTTGGTTTACGTTCAGAGGGTGAAAAATGTGATCATTTGGGTGGAATAATAATAATAATAATAATAAATAAACAGAGCAAATACAATAGAGCTTTCACCGACTGACATTGTCAGTGGCTTAGGCCCTAATAATAATAATAATAATAATAATGGTTTACATTTATCCATCCATCCATCTTCTACCGCTTTTCCGGAGGTCCGGGTCGCGGAGGCAGCAGTTCAAGCAGAGAAGCCCAGACTTCCCTCTCCCCAGCCACCTGCTCCAGCTCTTCAGAGGGGATACCAAGGCGTTCCCAGACTAGCTGGGAGACATAGTCTCTCCACCGAGTCCTGGGTCTGCCCCGGGGTCTCCTCCCAGTGGGACGTGCCTGAAACACCTCAAGTGGGAGGCGTCCAGGAGGCATCCTAATCAGATGCCCATACCACCTCAACTGACTCCTTTCAATGTGGAGGAGCAGCGGTTCTACTCTGAGCCTCTCCCGGATGACTGAGCTCCTCACCCTATCTCTGAGGGTGAGTCCAGCAATCCTACGGAGAAAGCTCATTTCAGCCGCTTGTATCCGCGATCTCGTTCTTTCGGTCATTACCCAAAGCTCGTGACCATAGGTGAGAGTAGGAACGTAGATTGACTGGTAAATCGACAGCTTTGCCTTAGAACTAAGCTCCCTCTTCACCACAACAGACCGGTACAACGTCCGCATCACTGCAGATGCTGCTCCAATCCGTCTGTCGATCTCTCGCTCCATTTTCCCCTCACTCGTGAACAAGACCCCAAGATACTTAAACTCCTCCACTTGGGGCAGGAGCCTGTCCCCAACCCGGAGAGGACAATCCACCTTTTTCCGGCTGAGGACCATGGACTCGGACTTGGAGGTGCTGATTCTCATCCCAGCCGCTTCACACTCAGCGGCAAACCGTCCCAGCAAGAGCTGTAGGTCATTGCTGGATGAAGCCAACAGGACAACATCATCTGCAAACAACAGAGATGAGATCCTGTGGTCACCAAGCATGACACCCTCCATTCCCTGGCTGCGCCTAGAAATCCTGTCCATAAAAATTATGAACAGGACCGGTGACAAAGGGCAGCCCTGGCGGAGTCCAACTCTCACTGGGAATGACTCCGACCGAGTGTTGGCAATGCGAACTAAACTCTCACAACGGTCGTACAGAGACCGAATAGCTCGTAACAACAAGCCCGATACCCCATACTCCCGAAGCACCCCCCACAAAAATCCACGAGGGACGCGGTCAAATGCCTTCTCCAAGTCCACAAAACACATGTAAACTGGTTGGGCAAACTCCCACGAACCCTCAAGAATTCTCGAGAGGGTAAAGAGCTGGTCCGATGTGCCACGGCCAGGACGAAAACCACATTGCTCCTCCTGAATCCGAGGTTCGACCAACGGCCGGACTCTCCTCTCCAATACCTTGGCATAGACCTTCCCAGGGAGGCTGAGGAGTGTGATCCCTCTAAAGTTGGAGCACACCCTCCGGTCCCCTTTTTTGAAGAGAGGAACCACCACCCCGGTTTGCCATGCCAAAGGCACTGCCCCCGACCTCCACGCAATGTTGCAGAGGCGTGTCAACCATGACAACCCAACAACATCCAGGGCCTTGAGGTACTCGGGGCGAATCTCGTCCACCCCCGGGGCCCGGCCACCAAGGAGATTTTTAACCACCTTGGCGACCTCAGCCCCTGTGATAGGCGAGTCATCCCCCTCGTCCCCAAACCCTGCTTCCTCTGTGGAAGGCGTATCAGTGGGATTGAGGAGATCCTCGAAGTATTCCTTCCACCGCCCGACGATATCCCCAGTTGAAGTCAACAGTGTCCCATCCGCACCATACACAGTGTGGACGGGGAGCTGCTTTCCCCTCCTGAGCCGCCGAACAGTTTGCCAGAATCTCTTTGAAGCCGACCGAAAGTCTTGTTCCATGGCCTCACCGAACTCCTCCCATACCCGGGTTTTTGCTTCAGCAACCACCCGAGCTGCACTCCGCTTGGCCTGCCGGTACACCTCAGCTGCTTCGGGAGTCCCACAAGCCAACCAAGCTTGATAGGACTCCTTCTTTAGCTTAATGGCCCCCCTCACCACTGGTGTCCACCACTTGGTTCGGGGGTTGCCACCACGAGATGCACCGGCCACCTTGCGGCCGCAGCTCTGGGCTGCCGCTTCAACAACAGAGGTGGAGAACATGGCCCATTCAGACTCCATGTCTCCAGACTCCCTCGGAATGTGGTTGAAGTTCTTCCGGAGGTGGGAGTTGAAGACCTCCCGGACAGGGGCCTCAGCCAGACGCTCCCAGCACACCCTCACTATACGTTTGGGTCTACCAGGTCTGAATGGCTTCCTCCCCTGCCATCGGATCCAACTCACCACCAGGTGGTGATCAGTTGACAGCTCTGCACCTCTCTTTACTCGGGTGTCCAAGACATACGGTCGCAGGTCTGATGATACGATAACAAAATCGATCATCGACCTGCGGCCTAGGGTGTCCTGGTGCCAGGTGCACATATGGACACCCTTATGCTTGAACATGGTGTTCGTTATAGACAGACTGTGGTTAGCACAGAAGTCCAATAACTGAACACCACTCGGGTTCAGATCGGGCAGGCCGTTCCTCCCAATCACCCCCCTCCAGGTTTCACTGTCGTTGCCCACGTGCGCATTGAAGTCCCCCAGTAGGACAATGGAGTCTCCAGGAGGAGCACCCTCCAGCACCCCAGTCACAGACTCCAAAAAGGGTGGGTACTCTGAAACATCATTTGGTGCATAGGCACAAATGATGGTCAGGACCCGTTTCCCAACCCGAAGGCGCAGGGAAGCAACCCTTTCGTCCACCGGGGAAAACTCCAAAATAGAGGCAGCAAGGTGGGGCGATACAAGAATACCTACCCCTGCTCGTCGCCTCTCGCCCGGGGCAACTCCAGAAAAGGCCAAGCTCCAGCCCCTCTCCAGGAGACTGGTTCCGGAACCGGAGCTGTGTGTTGAGGTGAGGCCAACTATATCTAGCCGGTATCGCTCAATCTCGTACACCAGCTCAGGCTCCTTCCCCACCAGAGAAGTTTACATTTATATGGTGCTTTAAATGTCAATTATTCCATTATTCATTCACTCCAGACAGACATTGATAGTGGTAAGCTACTACTGTAGCCACATTTGCCCTGGGGCAACACACACAGTATTCAGTCACAGGAGTATACAGATTACCTGCTTGCATTGTGGAAGGCTAATCTTACCATTCCACCTTGTCTTAATTGACAAAAAGTAGAAAAATAAATAATTACAGGCCCAGAAGCAGTTTTTCACTGTGTGCTCTTATCCACACATCATTACAGTCAAGTAAACAGTGTGGTATTGATATCTAAAGTAAAAAAGACACTCTGTACTGATGTGATTAAATATTTTTTGTAATCTCTGTATGTTTTCCTGCAAGCATACAAACTAAAGCTGCAACATGGGTTTGCCACTCAATGACATAACGTTCGGCTCAGGAGACGCACACACACAGGCTCAGAGTAGTTCAAACTGTTTATTAACAACAGGGATGTTTGGGTGCGTGTCTGCGGAATGTTAATGTGTTGGTGGTGGCGTCTGCTTCGGACCCAGAGGCAGGAGACCGTTCAGCCGGCAACCTTGTTTGGGCAGATGACTGGCGCTTCAAGGATGGAAGCCCGGGAGACAGCCACCTGCAGGGCTCGGTGCAGCAGCGAGGAGAGACGAGGGACGGGATTGTCCGCCGCCGAGGAATCCACCTGTGCACAGGGGAGCAAACTGGAGAGATGAGGTAAGTGATCTTCTTACCGGTAAAGAGGATGCTGAAGAGAATGTGGTAGAAGTCCATGCAAGGGAAATGAAGTCTACGGCTTCAGGCCGACGCTCAGGGCGAGGCGGCTTTTATCCTTCGCCGCTGACGAGTAGCAGGTGCGTGGGCAGGTGGCGCCGCTGATGAATGGCGCGGCGTGACAGTACTCCCCCCTCTAGCAGCGCCTCCTGGCGATGGCTTATCCGGGTGCGCTCGGTGGAAGTCCGCGATGAGCGATGGGTCCAACACAAATGACGGGGGCACCCACTGTCGATGCTCGGGCCCATAGCCCTCCCAGTCCACCAAGTATTGCAACCCACGACCCCGGCGCCGGGAGTCCAGGATGGAGGAGGCGGACCAGGCCGGATGGCCACCAATCATCCGGGGCGCGGGTTGCGCTGCAGGAGGAGGGCAAAGGGGGTCAGTAACCGCCAGTTTCACCTTCGACACGTGGAAAGTAGGATGAATGCGGAGGGAGGGGGGAATAGCCACGCGCACAGCCACCGGGTTGATGATCTGGGTGATGGGGTAGGGACCCATGAAGCGCTGTGCCAGCTTTCTCCTCTCGCCTTTTAGAGTGACGTCCTGGGTGGAAATGTAAACAAGCTGCCCAACTCTGTACGCCGGGGCAGGTCTCCTACGCCGGTCCGCCACAGTCCTGTTGCGCTCCGCTGTGCGCAATAGCGCATGGCGCGCGGCAGCCCAGGTGGAGCGGAACTGCCTGAGATGGGCCCTAACTGACGGGACAGTTACTTCACTCTCCTGCTCCGGAAACAGCGGGGGGTCGTAACCCAGGGACGCTTTGAAGGGGGACATCCCTGTAGCAGAAGAGCGAGCGGTGTTGTGGGCATATTCAACCCAGGCAAGATGGTTGCTCCAGGACGCGGGTTTGGATCTGGACACACAGCGGAGCGCAGCCTCCAGCTCCTGGTTGGTCCTCTCACACTGCCCGTTGGATTGGGGGTGATGGCCAGAGGAGAGGCTCACCTTGGCTCCGATGGCGTTGCAGAAAGACCTCCAAACCTCAGATGAAAACTGGGGGCCCCGGTCCGAGACCACGTCCACCGGAATCCCATGCAGCCTGACCACATGTTGGACGAGGAGGTCCGCCGTCTCCAGGGCAGTAGGGAGGCCTCGCAGGGGGACGAAGTGCACGGCCTTGGAGAAGCGGTCCACGATGGTCAGGATGGTGTCATAGGAGTTGGAGATGGGGAGTCCGGTGACGAAATCCAGAGCGATGTGCGACCAGGGCCTGCCAGGGACGGGCAGGGGCTGGAGCAGACCCGCTGGAGGGGCATTTCCCGACTTGCAGGTGGCACAGTTTGGGCAAGCCCGGGCGTAGCGGGCTGCATCCCTCCGCAGGCCCGGCCACCAAAAGGACCGTTGGAGGAGATCTATCATCCGGGAGGTGCCAGGGTGACAGGTGAGCTTGGAGGTGTGGAGCCAGTGGATGACCTCTCCTCGGACCGCGGATGGCACGAACAGCCTCCCCTCCGGTCCGCCGCCAGAGTCAGGTTCCACCTCCTGTGCCTTCCGGATCTTGCTCTCAATGTCCCACGAGATGGCTCCCACGACGCACGACCTGGGCAGGATGGAGTGGGGCGCCTCCTCCGACTCCACGGGGGCGAACTGCCTGGAGAGGGCGTCAGGCAGGACGTTCTTAGAGCCAGGCCTGAAGGTGATGGAAAATTGGAACCTGGCGAAGAACAGGGACCAGCGCGCCTGGCGGGCGTTCAGGCGCTTGGCAGATCGTAAGTATTCCAAGTTCTTGTGGTCCGTGAGGACCACAAACGGCAGGCTTGCCCCCTCCAACCAGTGGCGCCACTCCTGCAGGGCGAGCTTGATGGCCAAGAGCTCTCTGTCCCCCACATCGTAGTTTCTCTCCGCCGGGGACAAGCGCCGGGAGAAGAAGGCGCACGGTCGCTTGGTGCCATCGTCCGGTGACCGCTGGGACAGCACTGCTCCCACTCCCGTGTCCGAGGCGTCTACCTCTACAATGCACTGCAACGCGGGGTCGACCTGGCGAAGGACCCGGGAGGAGGAGAATTCCGCCTTCAGCGCCTCAAAGGCGGCAGCGACCTCTTCGGTCCACCGGAACGGGACCTTCGGGGACGTGAGGCGGGTCAGTGGTCCAACGATGGCACTGAAGTTGGGAACAAAGCGGCGGTAGAAATTGGCGAAGCCAACAAATTGCTGCACCTGCTTCCGGGATGCAGGTGTAGGCCATTCCACCACCGCCTTTACCTTCTCTGGGTCGGGGAGCACCTTATCGTGGGCGATGATGAACCCCAGGAAGGACGTACTCCTGGCGTAAAATTCACACTTTTCTGCCTTAACGTACAGACGGTTCTCCAGCAGCCTTTGGAGGACCCGCCTCACGTGGACCTGGTGCTCATCCCTGGACTTGGAGAAGATGAGGATATCGTCCAGGTAGACGAACACGAAAAGGCCAATGAAGTCCCGGAGGACGTCATTAATGAGGCGCTGGAAGACTGCAGGAGCGTTGGTCAACCCGAACGGCATCACCAGATATTCAAAGTGGCCGTTCGGGGTACGGAAGGCCGTTTTCCACTCATCTCCCTCCCGGATCCGGACGAGGTGGTAAGCGCTGCGTAGGTCCAGCTTGGTGAACCAGGTCGCCCCCTGGAGGGAGTGGAAAGCAGTGTCCATGAGAGGCAGGGTGTAACGGTCCTTCTCCGTGATATTATTGAGGGCCCGGTAGTCGATACAAGGGCGGAGGGACCCATCCTTTTTCCCCACGAAGAAGAACCCTGCCCCCACGGGTGACGATGATGGGCGGATAATCCCAGCACTTAATGATTCCTTCAGGTAGGCGTTCATCGTCTCCTTCTCCGGCGCAGACAGGCTGTAAAGGCGACTAGAAGGTAAGGGAGCCCCCTGGCGGAGGTTGATGGCGCAGTCATAGGGCCGATGAGGGGGAAGAGACATAGCTTTCGCTTTGCTGAACACCATACCCAGGTCGTGAAATTCTGGGGGCACCAGAGACAGGTCCGGGGGTGCAGCGTCCGTCGCAGGGGGAGGAGCGGACGGAGAGCAGGCAGCGGACTGAAGGCAGGTGCCCATACAGAACGTACTCCATGCCGAGATCCCAGCAGATTTCCAATCCAGGACCGGATTGTGAAGGCGGAGCCAGGGATACCCCAGGATGACGGGCGACACAGAGTTGGGAAGGACGTAAAAGGTCATCTCCTCCCGGTGGTTTCCCGAGATGATGACCGGTAGGGGAACAGTTTGATGTGTCACTCTCCCGAGGGTGGCACGGGAGAGGTGGATCAGGGAGATGGGAGTGTTGAGTGCCTGGCAGCGGATGCCCAATCGGGTTGCCAGGCTTTGTGAAATGAAGCTGCCTTCTGCGCCCGAATCCACCAGTGCGTGGGTGAGGTGCCCAGTAGGGTTATGGCAGAAACGGATGGGCAGCTTCAATTGAGTAAGTGATCCTAACCGATTGACATCCGCGAGGCTTCCAACAGTGACTCGCGGACCCCACCGACTGGCTTTCCGTGGACAACGCTCCACGGTGTGTTGGTCGCCTCCGCAATACATGCAGAGGCCCAACTCACGGCGGCGTTGTTTCTCCACAGGGGAAAGTTTAGTCCAGCCCGTCACCATCGGCTCCGACTCCTCGGGGCGCGATGCTGGCGGCGCCGCCAGGGGGCGAGCTTGGAACAGGTGCGGCGAGGCTCCACGAGGGCGAGAAGAAGAAGACCTCCGCCCCGAGGAGCGCTTGCGCAGCCTGTTATCCAAACTTATCGCTAAGGATGTCAGCTCCGCTAGCGTCCCAGGGATATCCCGACCAGCCAGTTCATCCCTCAGATCACTATTGAGGCTGCGGAGGAACAGGCCACAGAGGGAGCGTTCCTCCCAGCCCAATTCCTCCGCCGCTACCCGGAAGTCGACCGAGTGGTCCGCTGCCGACCGGCTTCCCTGCTGGAGAGCGAGAAGCCGATCGACCTGGACCGTTTCGGTTTGTGAGTGGTCAAAGACCTCCAGAAAGCGCCTCACGAATTGGTCATAGGTGAGGGTGGCATAACTGGGCCTCGCCATTACGGCGTAGGTCCAGGTTAACGCACGCCCCTCCAGAAGATTCCCTATGTAACCAATTCGGCTGTGATCCGAGGGAAAATCTCCGGGCACACGGTGGAACACGGACTCACACTGCATAATAAACCCCCGCGCTCCACCGAGCTTACCGCTAAAGCGGGCGGGGGTCGGAATCGGCGTGAGCCGAACCGGTGCCACTGGAGCCGGCTGGACGGCCGCTGGAACAGCAGGAGCCGCGCCACCCTGGCGAGTCGGGAGGAACGGCTGTTGGGGGTCCAAGCGGTTCAATCGGTTAGTCAGTTCTAATAATTGATTAAGAACCACCTGTTGCTGATAAACAATCTGATCCACCCGAGCCTCGAGGATGGTAAACCGGTGTGCGAGCCCACCGTCCGCCGAGCCGCTCTGCTGAAGCCGTACTGACATAACGTTCGGCTCAGGAGACGCACACACACAGGCTCAGAGTAGTTCAAACTGTTTATTAACAACAGGGATGTTTGGGTGCGTGTCTGCGGAATGTTAATGTGTTGGTGGTGGCGTCTGCTTCGGACCCAGAGGCAGGAGACCGTTCAGCCGGCAACCTTGTTTGGGCAGATGACTGGCGCTTCAAGGATGGAAGCCCGGGAGACAGCCACCTGCAGGGCTCGGTGCAGCAGCGAGGAGAGACGAGGGACGGGATTGTCCGCCGCCGAGGAATCCACCTGTGCACAGGGGAGCAAACTGGAGAGATGAGGTAAGTGATCTTCTTACCGGTAAAGAGGATGCTGAAGAGAATGTGGTAGAAGTCCATGCAAGGGAAATGAAGTCTACGGCTTCAGGCCGACGCTCAGGGCGAGGCGGCTTTTATCCTTCGCCGCTGACGAGTAGCAGGTGCGTGGGCAGGTGGCGCCGCTGATGAATGGCGCGGCGTGACACTCAAAACACATGTGGAAGCTTGTGTGACTATGGTACCTGCCCAGTAACTAAGAGTTCTGCCCCAATGCATTCCCTCTATTGGTGTATTAAAAATATGTAGATCAGAAAGAAAACTGCAGGTTAATGGAGTTTTTGCCTCACAAACTGATAAAAAAACAAAAACAAAACAAACAAACAAACAAACAAAAAAATGAAATGCAGAGCCTGTCATTAGGAATAAAATGTGTCCTATTGAAATATACTCAAACTAGTTAAATCACAAATCAAAAGTTATAAAAAAATACTTTTCTCCCTAATTATGTAGTTTTAAGAAAACCTGTAATTAAGAACACTGTGATTGTTATAGACTGGTGTGTGTTTGAAAAAAAGTCTAGAACAAATGAAGTGATTTCTTCAGACTGCTAAGTCTATGATTTACAGTACTACCAACTTGCATCTGTGGTAACAGTTTAGGGAAGGAAAGGCTTGGAGACAGGCTATTTTGTGACCATATTACTATAGTTTAGAGCTTTTCTTTCCTCCTATTGAAATTATCTTTCATCTATATTTAAGCAGACAACTCACCTGCAGCTTCCTTGGTAACACTATTCAAACAGGGGAGATCAAAGTTAGAGAACAATGTATTAATACTTGATTTTTTCTGAAATATTGTTATTCTTCATTCTTCGGAACTTAACAGAATATCAGCTATGGCTATACCACTGCTGTACTAGCATGTTTTTTTGTTTATTTTTAAATAACCAAGGTACTTCAACAAAAACATTTATTTTGTAAAAAAAAAAAAAAATAAAAAATAAAAACTAAACAGTGAGCAAAATTAGAGAACAGTGACCACTGTGTCCTGAGAGATTTCAATATTTTTTTTTATTTTTTTTTTAAGGGCTGTGGAACTCAAACATTAATAGGAGGTGTAGAGGCCCTTGCTTTGTATGACTTCAGCACATCTGTGCCCACAGGATATCTCTAGTTTCTCACACTGCTCTGGTTTGATCTTGGTCTGTTCTTCTTGCAGTCTCTTAGTCATTACTTTGTCACCAAGGATTTTCCACAGATTCTCTATGGGGTTTAGAGCTGGACTCTGGGCTGGCCATTTCATTGTTTCAATATAGCTAGAGTCAAGGAACTGTTTAACCCGATTTGCAGTGTGACGGGGCATTGTCTTGCATGAAACTTGCGGGCCGATTGAGAGGCAATTGCAGTGAAGGAATTGCATGTTGCTGAAGTAGGTTCACATAAACATTTGCATTAATCCTGCCATGCACAGTGGTGTGAAAAAGTGTTTGCTCCCTTCCTGATTTCTTGTTTTTTTGTATTCTTGTGACACTTAAACGTTTCAGATCATCAAGTACATTTAAATATTAGGCAAAGATAACACAAGTAAACACAAAATGCAGTTTTTAAATTAAGGTGTTTATTATTAAGGGAAAAAAATTCAAACCTACATGATCCTGTGTGAAAAAGTGATTGCCACCTAAACCTAATAACTGGTTGGGCCACCCTTAGCAGCAACAATTGCAATTGGTTGCAATAACTGGGAATGAGTCTTTTACAGTGCTGTGGAGGAATTTTGGTCCATTCATCTTTGCAGAATTGTTGTAATTCAGCCACACTGGAGGGTTTTCAAGCATGAACCGCATTTTTAAGGTCATGCCACATCATCTCAATCGCATTCAGGTCAGGACTTTGACTAGGCCACTGTGGCCTGCCTGGGCCGGCTGGCCTTTCCCCCTGAGTGGGGCTGGGTCTGGCCCTGGGGGGGTGGCGTTCCCCCTCTGGGTCGGGGTCGGGGTCGGGTGTGTGTCGGTGGTGTGGGCCGGCCCTGGTGCGTCCTTGCGCAGCGGGGTCGTGCCCTCCGAGAGGGCCTGACGGTGCTCTGGGGCAGGTGCCTGCATCCTGGGGGGTCGCCCTCCCCGTCCTCCGGGATCTGCAAGTGTGGGAGTGCGTGTGTGTGTGTGTGTGTGTGTGTGTGTGTGTGTGTGAGTATGAGTGTGTGTGTGTGTGTGTGTGTGTGTGGTGCGGAAGTGGGTCCATGTGCGTGTGTGTTTGTGTTGTGTGTAGGCATGTGGGGCTGTGTGTGGGTGTAGGTGGGCATGTGTTGATGGTTAGTGTGTGTGTGTGTGTGTGTGTGTGTGTGTGTGCACATGAGGGTGGGCGAGTGTGTGTGTGTGTGTGTACGGGTGCGGATACCTGTTGGTGGATGTGCGGGGGTGGAGGATGTGTGGGTGGGTGGGGGAACCTTATTGGGTGGCGGGGGTAGGGCAGACCAAATAGTGGCATGGGGGTTGGCGATTCGGGGCCTGCTTGTCCCGGCCACCCTGCCGTTGTGTCACGGGGCGGGGCACGTTGTCGCATTGCCCCTGGTGTCTTGGGCACTGGGTGTGTGTGGGTGGTTGAGGGGGCCGTTGGCGCAGGTTGGCGGCCATGTTACCTTCGGGCTGCTCCATGGTGGCTGTGGCTGCGAGGTGACCTGCTGCTGTTGGTGTGTGTCTGGGGTGGGTGGTCGGTGGGCTTGCGGCGGGCGCTTGGAAGTGTCACTTGGTGTTGGGGGTGCCGTATGGATCAAGCCCATTGTTCACTGTTGTGACTATTGTTGTTGTGCATGCTCATGTGTGCGAGATGAGTGAGAGTGTGTTTGGCTGCTCCATCATGTTTGTGGTGCTGGGAGTGCGGGGGCGCAACAGTGGTGGGTCCTGGGCTGCTTGGCCTGGCGGCCCTCGCCCTGGGTTGAGATTTGGGGGCACTGGGTGGCATCCTGAACCAGTTTGCGAGCTGGCTTCTGGGGGTGGATGGGCTCACTTTTGGACCGCCTCCCTCCCAGTCTTATTCCCTCCGCCCCTTCCCGATTCTAGGTGGAATGTACATCTTCTTGGATACACTTAGGGTTTTGGGGTGGGGGTGTGCTGCACTGTGCCGATGAAGGGGATACCTCTGTTGCGCAGTGGGGCTGCCCTCACCTCAATTTTAATTGCATTTTAGACACTGAGGGCTTGGGATGATGGGGGCCCTGCTGCCTATCGCAGTGCCTAGTGGTGCTCCAACCCCCCCCCCCCCCCCAGTTTTAACTGCACTACGGTAGTTCACACACCTGCACATAATCACATCATACAACCGACACACACCTATCATGATTTGTGTGCAAGGGGGAGGAGGGTGGGGGTCGTCCCCCACCCCTGTTGCTCTCCTTGTGCCGGGGGCCTGTGGGCCTGGTGGGGGACCTTGGACCCGTCATATTGTCAAAATCCCTGGGTGCTGCTGAATGAATAGATATGAGCAAGGGAGTGAGAGAGGGATTGAACAAGAGAGTAAGCGAGAGTGAGGGAGTGATGAGTGGAGATGGTGATGGTGGGCTGGTTTTGCATGGCGCTTTGTGTGTTGGGTGGTATCTTGGGGCACCTTCGGTGGTCTGCTGATCAGTTGCTTGGGTGGGCACTGAGGGTGGGGGTCTGCTTCTGTAGCCGCAGCTGCCCTGTGGTGGGTCAGCAGGGGGGTGGCTGCTGGCCTACACCGGCAGTCTCCCCAGCCACTGCCGGGTGCTGGTGCATGTTCAGGCTCGCTGCATCTGCATCACAGTTGCCCTAAGAAATAAGGGTGAATGAGGGTGGGTGAGTGTGAGGGGGAGAGCACGAATGGATGTGAGTAGGTTGGAGTGTGAGTGAGAGTGCATGTACGGTTGAATGTGAGTGAGTGTGGGTGACCCTGAAGGCAAGTGGGAGCAAGATTGAGTGGGTACAGGAGTGAGAGAGAATGGGCGGGTCTGGGAGTGCGAGTGTGGGACTATGTGAGGGAGTGGGTGTGTGAGAGTGAGTGCATGTGGGTGCCTATGAGAGCATGAGGGTGTGAAGTTGTGAGAATGGGCATGTCTGCTAGTTGGGAGGTGCTGCACTGAGGGGGTATTGCTTCTCGGCTACGTGGGTTACCCTGGGTGGGGCTTCTTTGGGTGTAGTGGTCCCCAGGGTGTGCAGCGGTGGTGCTGGGGGGGCGGGCCTGCTGGGGGGGGTGCCTAGGGGGCCCACGCTAGGGGGCGCAGGCCAGTATCCAGCCCGGAGGATGAGGGTGCTGGCCTCCTGGTGCCAGGGGTCTGGGGGCTGGCGTTGGCCCCGCTGGGGGGGGGGGGGGGTTGTTGGGCCAGGGGGCATGTCCCTGTTGCGCTAGCCGCCTGGCGGCTTGGCTTCCCTCAGCCGTCCCTCCGGGGGCAGATGCCTGGCTTTCCTGGGGCTTGTTGACCTCGGGTATTTGTGCCCTGTGGGGGGTGGTGGTGCTGCCTTGCCTGCTCAGGGCTTCCGGGGGGCGCGGGGTTGCTGCAACCGGCCCCCCTCTTCGTATGTTTCCTGACAAACCCCTCACATGCACACACTTATTTTGCGTGCGCTCTAATACACACGCCTATGTATGCACACACACACACAAATGTCTCCCCTTTCACTAGACTCATGTTGAGACCTCTTCGGTGGAAGAAGCAGTCTGTCTTCTGTTTGTTTTAGTTGTTGGTTTGTTTGTCTTTTTTGTCTGTTCCTCTCCCTTTTCTTTCACCCCCTCCACACTTCCTTTCCCCATTCCCCATCCTGCCGGGTCCTTTGTGGGTAAAATAATTTAAATGAAGTATTAAAAGTTATTACAGGAGGAGTTTACAACAGTATACAGTATATAGATCTTCTGGCATCCTCACCTCGAAGAGGCGATGGTTAGCACATCAAGGGTTGGAGCAGCGCCTGGAATGACTGTACAGCCCAGTCCTTGAGTGGCAGTCTTTGGAGCAGTTGGCTCAGATGAAGATTGATGGTGCACATGCTGATGCTGCGCATTCTTTCCTCTTCGTCACCATCTGGACTCTCATGTTCGCTTCCATCTTGAGAACACCCTCTTTGACACTGTGGTGCCAGGTGACTCAATCTTTGGCAATAACCTCCCAGTTATTGGCGTTGATCTGTGCACACCACATGTCGTGTTTCAGGTTCAGGTTCAGGTTCAGGTTACTTTATTTGTACCCGTAGGTAGATTTGTTTTGCAGTCTGGTGACATCCATATTTACAAGCCACAATTACATTCAACATAAACACAAACACAGGCACACATGAAGCTGACTGTGAACATGATAAAAATATTCAAGACTCCATCAATCAGGATATAAAGACAAAGAGATGAGAGAAAAAACAGAGATATGAGAGAAGGGTCATATTAAAAAGTTAAAGACTAGTCAACGAGGTTAAAAACTCAAAAGTCTAAAACCCAATAAAAGATTTAGAACCCAAATAAAATCATACAAAAATAAGTAAATATAAAATGGAGTTAACAAATAGGTACCTAAATTATGTGCAATATATTGTTACAACTTGTTCAACTCTTTGACAGCAGCATGAACAAAGCTGTTTTTGTAGCGCTGGGTTTTACTTTTTGGGACAGCCAACCTCCATCTTGAGGGAAGAAGCTGAAAGTTGCAGTGCAAAGGGTGGGAGTCATCATTTAAAATGGAGGTAGCAATCCTCTGTACCTGTCTGGTGTTTGCAGACATCTTTAAAACGCAACAGCATTCGGCCCACATGGCGGACGCCCACCCGCAGTTCTCCGTAAAGGATTTCTCTTGGCAGGCGGTCAGGCTTCATGCAGTGCACGTGGCCTAGCCACCGGAGTCGTCTCTGGCAGAGAAATGCAGGGATACGTAGCAAGTAAGTGTGATCAAGGATCTCGGTGTTGGGGACTCTGTCCTGCCACTTGATGTGCATAAGGCGCCTAAGACAGTGGAGGTGGAACCCGTTTAACCGCTTCTCCTGTCTGGCATAGGCTGTCCAGGACTCGCTGCCGTACAAGAGAGTGGACAGCACGCAAGCTTAGTAGACGAGTAGCTTTGTCTTCAAACTCAGCAGATTGTTGTTCCGCACACGCTTGTTGAGTTTGGCCATGACAGCAGCTGCTTTGGCAGTTCTGGAGCTGATCTCGGTGTCCAGTGAGAGCGTTTTTTAAGCAGTGGACCCTAGGTAGGTGAAGGTGTCCACAACCTCCAGCTGTGTGTTGTCAATGGTAATGACAGGAGAGGAGACAGAATCTTGCACCATGATGTTTGTAACCCAGCTGAGAAAATGACCTTTTTTTTTCTCAGATGTCAATTGTATTAATACAATTGTGTGATTTTATTTTGAAAAATGGTTATTTTGGGAAGAGGAAGTGTGATCCTCGTTATCCAACTTTTAAATTCCCGTTTCATGGTCACGTTGGGTGATCTGGGTCTTTTCATTCGTTAAGAGCGATATTAGCCCTGCCTTCCGAGCAGAGTGCTGAGGCGCTCTGCTGGTTTGTTGGTCTTTTACGATCTGAGAGTGGGCGAGAGAGGCTGTGGATGGTCTGGTTCACACTGATACCTCTTCTTGGTGAGTTTAATTTACAAAGATGCTATAAATTGATCTAAACACTGTCCAAACGCTAATTTGAAACCCTTATTATCCTAAGTTGACGGGAGCACGAGCTTGAGAGGCATGGTGGATGTATCCTTTGCTGTGTTCACGCTGATATCTCATCTTGGTGAGTGGAAACCAAGTGTGTGATAAAGAGAAGCATGCTAGCATTATACTAATGCTAATCACGAGTGGATTTTTTCCTGTTTAAAAGCAATGGAAAAGGCTATTTTTGTGTCTGTATGGGTTTCCTAAATGTGATTTCAGTTCCCAACAGTATGCTGAAGTACTTTTAGTTCTTATGCACTATTTCTGTCGAATGTAATGTGTAGTTTGATGCTAAAAGCACATGGTGTTGGTCTCCTATGTAAATTCATAGGTTATGCTAAACCCAGTAGCTCAGACAGGGTTTTACCGATTTAAAAGGGATATATTGGAAGTAATGGGACAGTATATTCCCTGGTTATGTGATAGATTAATTGTATTTCATTTCATGATTTACAAAGACAAGGTTAAAAGGGATTAATCATAATTTCATGGTTAAATTCATTTAATTGGTTACATGAGAAAAAAGTATTTCATGTACTACCAGAGAGATTTTGAGAAAAGAAAACATGCCTGAAAGGTGTGAAATGTGAATTGTAAGATCTTACTATATTACTGGATTGTAATAATAGTAATATGAGAGAAGAATTTAAACACTAAGCTATGGTGTTATATAAGAAGGGATTGGAAAATGAATTACTCTAGCTGTAAACAATAATACCATTATTGTTGTGCAGGCTAGGTTTTTTTTGGTTGCCGATCAAGAACCTTCTGGATCCTGGATTCTCTCCGAATGGAGATGGCGAGCCTGACCCGAGACTGAACCGAGACTGAACCGAGATCTGACCGAGACCTCGACTGAAGGGCATCCTTCCTCTCTCCAGTGCACAACATTGAAGTGGTAACAACTCAAGCTGCTGCTTTAAAAGAGGAGAAGAAACCTGAGTCTGGAGATACAAGATATCTTGACTGGTCAATTATTTCATACCGGCCGTTGTTATATTTGTATAGTTGTAAATTGTTTGTATATATTGTTCGCTTTATCCCTACAAATAACAACCATTATTGCTCATTTCTTGCCTCCAGCTATTTCATTCCACAATCATTTTAATTCCCTATTGTAACCCTTATGAACCTAACAACTGGTCTACACTTAATTATTCCCCTTACCTAATTAACATAAGGCAAGGGTTACATGTTGGTTTTTCTTGAGGCTGATCATGAGCCTGAGCTCCTTGCAGGCATGGGGCAGTTTGTCGACCAGGTGCTGCAGGCCCTCCTCGCTATGTGATGCTAGAGCAGCGTCGTCTGCAAACAGCAGCTCATGTATGAGGACCTTGTAGACTTTAGTTTTAGCACAAAGGCTTGTGATGTTGAGGAGTTTTCTGTCTGATCTCGCGTAGACGTAGACACCTTTAGGACAGTCGGCGAAGGCGTAGTGGAAGAGCATTGAGAAAAAAATCTCAAAGAGAGTCGGTGCTAGAATGCAACCCTGCTTTCCTCCACTGCTGACTGGAAAGGCATCTGAGGTGGCTCCATCAAAGCAAACAGTACTGTGCATGCCCATGTGGAAGGAGGAGATAATTGCAAGGAGCATTGGGGGACAACTGATATTTCACAGGATCTGGAAGAGCCCGCTTCGACTAAGTCAAAGGCTTTGGTCAGGTCCACGAATGCAAGGAACAATGGCTGCTGCTGTGCTTGACATTCCTGCAACTGACGGAGGGACAAAATCATATCCACTCTGGACCTTCCGGCTCTGAAGCCACACTGGGACTCAGGATAGACTCACGAAGCGAGACTCTGCAGGTGGAACAGGATGACCTGGGCAAAGACTTTACCAACTATTCTCAGAAGAGTGATGCTGTAGTAATTGTTGCAGTCACTGCGGTTGCCTTTGTTCTTATACAGCGTGACTATGTTGGCATCTCACATATCTTGGGGAATGTGACCTTGCTCCCAGAAAAGGCAGAGGAGATCATAGAGTGGTTGTAAGATGGCTGTTTTCCCGTGTTTCATTTGACTGCCTGGTGCAGATTGATGCTTGCTTGTCGGGAGAGACCCCTAAGCTCTACGCACCCAGTAGAGCAGGCAAGCCATGGCGGGGTGGCACCTTACTGGCTGGGGGCTGCCCAGCTTGAGGCAGGCAGTAGCTGCCCAATGAAGCTGCGAGGGCTTCTTCCACTATCGGACAAGACTCCTGGCACTCCTCCCTATGCCAGTCGGTTGGAGCTTATAACTGGTAACTGCCTTGTCCTGTGTTGTGCCGGAATCTTGCAACGCCGCTGGAGTGGCCTCTCCAGTTTTCGCTAAAAAGCCTGGGCGGGGTAGTATGGAGACACTGAGCTGCCCATATGTCAGTGTCCCCCTCTCGGTGTCACTGGCTGAGTCCAAGGGAGAGGATGATCCAACACAGCTTGGGACCAGTTCCACTGCAGGAGTTGCCCGAAAGTAGCGCTGAGCATCTACCAACCGCCTTAGGGCCCAACTCCATATTTACCCTCGAGGTTTACTCCTGAAGCCTTTCCTGTGATCAGGTATAGCCACAAGGCAGCGGAGGTTAGTACATAGATAAGTACTGTATAAAGCAACTTTTGGCAAAGTAAATCTGTTTTGGGACAATAAGGATAGCAGATCTCTGTTCTGCTCACCTAGCTGCCTGACAGGACAAGGGGAAAAAAATAACACTCCTGGGAAGTTGTTTTTTTTTTTTTTCAAGGTTCACCACTGTTCCATGTTTTCGTCATTTGTGGATAATGGATCTCACTGTGGTTCGCTGGAGTCCTAAAGCTTCAGAAATGGCTTAAGAACCTTTTCCAGACTGATAGATCTCAATTACTTTTTCTCATTTGTTCCTGAACTTCTTTGAATCTTTGTCTATTTCACATTGTCAGGCATGTCCTATTTAAGTGATTTCTTGATTGAGAACAGGTGTGGCAGTAATCATGGCTGGGTGTGGCTGGAGAAATTTAACTCAGCTTTCCAAAGATGTGATAAACCACAGTTAATTTTTGTTTTAACGGGGGGGGGGGGGGGGCACTTTTTCACACAGGGCCATGTATGTTTGAATTTTTTTTTAATCCTTAATAATAAACATCTTCATTTAAAAACTGCATTTTGTGTTTACTTGTGTTATCTTTCTCTAATATTTAAATTTGTTTGATGATCTGAAACATTTAAGTGTGACAAACATACAAAAAGATGAGAAATCTGGAAGGGGGCAAACACTTTTTCACACTACTGTAGCTGTACAAGAGGCCCGACTGCTCCTGCAAAAAACATGTCTCAAACTATGACACTTCCTCCTCCAAATTTAACTAACGTCTTTACACACTTTGGGTTCAGTCTCTCCTCAGTTTAACAACATAAATACATATGAAGAGTTTGTTTACAAAAAACGATAAACACCACTTCCATGAAAATTTCACTCTTTACGTCAAACAACTGTTAATATTACCTACTTATAGAAGTTCAAATAATTTTGTCTCAAAAGCTGATATTGTGGAGCGTGTAAATGAAGAGGCAGATTTGCTTTAGCCGATTTATTACACATCTCTCACATCAAGCATAGACAGAATGACATTCAAGTATAAGCTCTTCCCTTAAATACCATGACATTCCTCTAGAATCTTCTCACACACAAAAGATGATCTCGTCCAATCACAATCAGCCCACTCATCCTTAACACCTCCCTGTTATCTTACTAGGGTATGTAGAATCTTCTCACACACAAAAGATGATCTTCTCGTCCTTTGTTCCTGTCTAAGATGGTATACAAATATATTATTATAATCCCAAGGTTGCCACCACCACCCCCCCCCGCCAGCAACTTAGATAGGACAAAAGGATAACAGTCCACATGCTGTAATAGAACCATTAACATCAGTCCATATGCTGCTTGGGCTTCAGTCTTCTCCCGTATCTGCTGTTACCAGAATTTGCCGCCTCCGCGGCTCTGCCCTGCCTTTGGGAGGCTGATGTTTGGGGGGAAAACCTTTCTGTCTGTCCTTGTGGGTGCTCTGAGGCATCGTCTCTCTGGGGAGCTCCCCGTGGGAGTCTTCCACGCCGAGGGGCCCTCGCCAACAGCACTTGCTCGTCTGCCACAACGAAAGCAGGTTTGAATCTGTCTATGCCAATTTTTTCCCTCCTACCCCCCAAGTCTAGCAAAAAATGCTTATCCCCTGTTTCCAGCACTCTGAACGGTCCATCATAGGGTGGGAGCAGTGGAGGGCAGTGGGCGTCGTGTCTGACAAAAACGAACTCCGCGTTCTTCAAAGTTTTAGGCACAAAAACGCGCGGAAAACTGTGGGGGGCAGGGCCCGGCAGCGTGCCTGTGTTTGCGCTACGCTGCAAAAGCTGAGCCGGGCAGCTGCCCGGTGCGGGATTATCTGGCAGAAACTCCCCGGGCAGCCGGAGTGGTTGTGCAAAAACGAGTTCTGCCGGGGAAGCTTCCAGATCCTCTTTAGGTGCACAGTGCAACCCCAATAAAACCCACGGTAGCCTGTCTACCCAATTTGCATCTGTCAATGAAGCCCTGAGAGCCGCTTTCAATGATCTATGAAAACGTTCGCATAACCCATTAGCCTGTGGGTTGTACGCGGTTGTGCAGTGAATTGTAATACCCAGGCTGCGGGCCATCGCTGACCAGAGTTTGGAAACAAATTGAGGGCCTCTGTCGGACGTAATGTCCGACGGGACTCCAAAACGCGCTACCCATGCTGTTAAAAAAGCGCGTGCCACCTCCTCGGACGTGGTTGCCGCCAGCGGAACCGCTTCCGGCCAGCGCGTGGTGCGGTCCACCATTTTCAAGAGGTGCGTGCACCCCTGTGATGGTGGGAGGGGGCCCACGAGGTCCACGTGAACATGGTTGAACCTCTTAGCCGGAATACAAAACGGCTCCAAGGGAGCCTTCGTGTGTCTGTGTACTTTGGCTCGTTGGCACGCCACGCAGGCTGCCACCCACTCTTTGTTTGCGAAGGCTCGGCCACACGAATTTCTCCCCTACCATTTTGACCGACGCGCACACTCCCGGGTGCACCAAAGAATGAATCGAGTCAAACACGCGGCGGCGCCACGTGGCCGGGACCAGGGGACACGGGCACCCCGTGGAGACATTGCAGATTGGGGGGGCATGCCGTCTTGCAGCACCCTGCTCTCCAGCCTTAACCCTGTTGGTCCAGACTGGAGTGCGCGCACGTCCGCGTCACTAACCTGCTCCGCGGCCATGGCTGCGTAATCTATCCCCACGCAGACCGAGGCCACCACGACGCGCGAGAGGCAGTCTGCCACTACATTCAGTTTACCCGACACATGCTGAATATCGGTAGTAAACTCTGAGATCGCGGCCAGCTGTCTCTGCTGCCGGCCTGACCATGGTTCTGAAACTTTGGCCATCGCGAATGTTAGTGTCTTGTGGTCAACGAACGCGGTGAAACTGCGCCCTTCCAGCCAGAACTGGAAGTGGCGAATGGCCAGGTGGAGAGCCAGCAACTCCCTGTTGAACGCGCTGTACTTACGTTCACTGTCGCGCAAAGTCGTGCTGAAAAAGACGTGCGGCTGCCAAGCCCCGGCTACGTGCTGCTCCACGACCGCCCCTATGGCCACATCTGAAGCATCAGTGGTGAGCGCTATGCGGGCCGTTGGGTCTGGATGTGCCAGCAATGCAGCGTTTGCCAGGGCTGCTTTGACTTCCGAGAACACCCGCTCTCGCTCCGGGGTCCATTCGACCTTATCCGCGGGTTTCTGTTTTTTGAGCGCGGCGTACAATGGTTGCATGAGCTGTGCTGCGCGGGGAAGGAAACGGTTCTAAAAGTTTACCATTCCCAAAAATTCTTGTAGCGCCCTGACCGTTTGCGGCCGGGGAACATCTGCCACTGCACGCACCTTGTCAGGCAGCGGGATCGCTCCTTCGGGAGAGACGCGGTGCCCCAAAAAATCAATATCCATCACTCCGAACTGACATTTCGCTGGGTTGATTATTAACCCATGCTCTTCCAACCTCTGGAAAACTGTCATGAGGTGGGTTTCATGTTCGTCTTCGGACACGCTGGCTACCAGGATATCGTCCAGGTAGACGAACACGAACGAGAGATTGCGCAGCACTGCATTCATCATGCGCTGGAACGTCTGTGCCACTCCTTTCAACCTGAATGGCATGCGCAAAAACTCGAATAAACCAAACGGAGTTATCACAGCTGTTTTGGGTATGTCCTCAGCGCACACTGGGACTTGGTGGTAACCGCGGACCAGATCTATCTTGGAAAAAATGCGCGCCCCGGCGAGGTGAATGGAAAAATCCTGTATGTGGGGAATTGGATAGCGATCGTGCGCTGTGGCGTTGTTCAACCTGCGGAAATCCCCGCACGGTCGCCACGAGCCCTCAGCTTTAGGGACCATGTGTAGCAGGGATGCCCATGGGCTGTTTGAGCGCCTGATGATGCCCAATTTTTCCAGATTGGCAAAATCCTCGCACGCTATGGCCAGTTTAGCTGCATCCAAGCGCCGAGGTCGTGAAAAAATGGGCGGCCCGGTGGTGGTGATAAAATGCTCCACCCCGTGTTTAGCGATGGCTGCCGAAAACATTGGGACTGTGAGTGCTGGGAACTGGGTGAGCAGTGTGTGGAACTTATCGCCTGCTGCTGTGACGTTAGCTTGTGCTGTTGGCCGGGTCACTCGAGCTATACAGGGGAGAGAGTCGAAAGACAGTGCATTAACTCGGCGCCTGTTAGCGAGATCAACCAGTAAATTATGTGCACACAGAAAATCAGCCCTCAGTATATGATAATCCAATGCTGCTATGACAAAAGTCCACTCCTATGTACGGCCGTGTAGAGACAAGAGTAGAGTCTTCTCACCAAAGGTCTTAATCTCCGAGCCGTTTGCTGCCGCCATCTCGGGGCCGCTAGATCCTGCCAGCCGGTCAGCATAGGTCGGCCGGATGAAACTCTTCTGGGCGCCGGTGTCCACGAGGAAATGCCACCCCGAGCGTGCGTCCGCCAGGTAGAGCAGCTCGTTCTCCTCCCCGAGGGTCACCGCTGCTACTGACCCTCGGCCTTGGCATTTTCCCGAGCTCTGGAATTGGCACGGTGGCATACATCTGCATGCGTTCTCTCTGAAGCGGCGGTGGTAGGAACAGAGTGTGTCCCTCTGGCGCTCCTTGGCCCCCGCTGCTGCTGCCGTCGGTGGCTCCTCGCCTCCTCCGGTCGTCGCGCCGAGCTCCGTCACTGCTGCGATGGTCGTGAACGCCCTGGTGGTGATGATGATCCGGTCTGCTTCCCGGGCTAGCGCACGATAGTCCCGCTCGGCCGGCAACGGCGAATTAGTCAGGGTCGCTCTCGCCGCTGTCGGAAGGTTCCGGAGGAAGAGGTGGGTAAACAGAAAGTGGTCATCGTCCATGCCCTTTAACCTCAGCATCTTCTCCATTAGGTTTATGGCAGACCCATCTCCCAACTCGGTCCGCGTCAGAAGTCTCTCTGCTCTCTCACCGTCCGAGAGTGTGTAGCGCCGGATGAGCGCAGCCTTCAGCGCCTCATACTTGCTGTCGGTTGGTGGCTGATCGAGCAGGCTCTCTACGTGCTGAGCTGTGCGGGCGTCGAGCGCTGCGACCACATAGTGGAACTTGGTGTCATCTGCCGATATCCCCCGGAGGGCGAACTGCGCCTCGATGATGTGGAACCAGGAGCGCGGGTTGTGCTGCCAGAAATCCGGTAGCTTGATTGCGACAGCACATGCGTGGCTGGAGGTTCCCGTCGAGGTCGGCTCCGGGGATCTTGATTTGTGTTCCATGATACGTCTTGGGTCACCAGTGTGGAACGTGTAAATGAAGAGGCAGATTTGCTTCAGCCAATTTATTACACATCTCTCACATCAAGCATAGACAGAATGACATTCAAGTATAAGCTCTTCCCTTAAATACCATGACATTCCTCTAGAATCTTCTCACACACAAAAGATGATCTTCTCGTCCAATCGCAATCAACCCACTCATCCTTAACACCTCCCTGTTATCTTACTAGGGTATCTAGAATCTTCTCACACATAAAAGATGATCTTCTAGTCCTTTGTTCCTGTCTAAGATGGTATACAATTAGGCTCTCCCCAGGTTGCCACACCATGTCCTATGTTACAGACGCTACAAATTCATGTTTTTTTTCAAAAGCCGATAAACACCGGTAGCGTTTTTTTTTTTTTTGTACAAAAGCAGATAACCCCACAGGGCAAATAAACGCTTGGTATTTAGGTCACGTGACTCATCTTGGCTGCCTTCCTGGTCTGCTTGTTCTGACTGATTTCCCTGGCTGTGTTCGGAATGATCACTCACTCCCTCCCTACCTACTCACTATATGGTGAATTTAGATATAGTGGCCTATACAGTAAACTCAATATAACAATAAAATTAACCGCTTTCTGACACTATTGGGGTTGTTTTCGCGGCACGGTTAATGACATCATCACGCCAGAGTAAAATGTAACAGACTAACGGTGATAAAAAAAAAAATAATGAATACTTGCTTGCAATTTGTAGTAAATATGTATTAAATCAAATTGTTTTTACTGAATTTTTAAATATAAATACCTTAAGGTAGTTTATGTTGTGATGTGATGCTCTTCTCTCACTGCTCCATTGGCTGCACATTCACTATATAGTAGACTATATGTGGAAGGAGTTTCTTTTTTCCCAGCCTTATTCCTTTAATTTTTATACTGTGCATGTTATGGCGCCCATAGGGCCTGCACCTGTTTCAGCTGTGCGCACACCTGCTGCTGATCATCAGCGGTCTTTAAAAGCCAACCTTGCCTGCGATTCTGCACGGAGACGTCTGCCACACTCAGGAAGGCACATCGCCCATCCTCAGTCTCATCCTGTACCTACAGCCACGGAAGAGCAACACGGCAATGCATGTAAGCGCTCCTCACCTTTACCTTGTCAAGCTTGTCTCCCCTGTGCACAGGTGGACCCCCCAGGCGGCGGACCCTCTCTCCTCGGCGGCAGCTCAGTATCTCCCCAGCGTCAGAGCCACCTCCCAGTTTCACGACACCGAGCAGGATGCTCGTTCCCTGGCAGCCGCTAGTCAGGCAAGCAGAAGCGCTGCTTCCCCTCCTGCAAAGTAAGCAGCAGTTCCTTGTTACATCTCTCTCACTGGTGCAGCGCTAATACTTCTGCTTTGTGTTCATAGGGTTGCCAGGCGAAGCTAAGACCTGCTCAGCTCCAGCACGAGTCCAGCACTACACCACACACTACACTTTCACACACGCATACACCTTTCACTGGGCAATAAAAGGTTAATTATATCTCCTCGAGTCTGTCTTCTGTCCCTGGGTCCAGCAAACATGTCAGTACGTCTCCATCAAAATGACCCAGCGGACAGCGCTCGAGTGGAGCAAGTTCTTTACCAGCAAAATGTTACCCTAGTCCAGTTATCTCAAATTAATAGCCGGTTGGATCGCCTGGAAGGGCAGCAGGCTTTTCCATCAGCTTCCAGGGCTCCTCCAGCCCCCGCTAGCTCCTCACCTAGCCAAACGGGCCCAGCCCCGTCACCCCATCTCACCCCGGTGCCTACGCCCGTTTGCTTTAGTGGGAAGCTCGGGGAGGCCCAGGGGTTTATTCTTAAGTGTGAGACGGTTTTTCAGCGGGTCCCGGGTGACTTCCCCACTGACTACAGTAAAATTGGCTACATCGCTAACTTGTTAGAGGGTAGGGCGTTAGCTTGGGCTTATGACGTTATGGCGAAGCCCAGCTACGCCACGCTATCTTACCAACAGTTCCTAGCTGATTTCACGGAGGTTCTTGACCACACTGACCAGGACACAGTACTAACTACCCGGCTGCTTAATCTTCGCCAGGGTGGGAGGTCCGCTGCGGATTACGCAGTTGACTTTCGGGTTATAGCCGCTGAGGTTGGGTGGGAAGATACTGCCTTATGTAGCATATTCCTCCGTAGCTTAAGCCCTACTCTGAGGGATGAGTTTGCCACACGGGATAAGCCTGAGAGGTTGCATGAACTTATTTCACTCACCATCAGTGTACACAACAGACTGAGGGACCGAGCCGCCAAGCAGAGGGCTTTCAGCCACTTGGGCGCGTAGTCCTTACGCGTCCCTCAGTCCTCACAGCTGGCCCTGCCTCCCCCGGAGCAACTTCCGGGGCAAGAGGATATGGTGATAGGGCACTCAAAGATCCCGCCTGCTGAGAAACAGCGCCGCAAGGAGCTGGGATTATGCCTTTACTGCGGTAGCAGCTCACATGAATTGGCTGATTACACGAGTTGGTTAAAAGAGGAGGTCCGTGGGTCACAGTAGGGGGACTCGCGGACGCTTCTCAGTGAAAACCCCTCACTTGTTGTCTCATGCCTATTCGCCTTATTTAGAAGCACACTGAACATTCCACACATGCACTGGTTGACTCGGGAGCTGAGCAGAGCTTCATATCAAGATACCTGGCAACCCAGCTGGGGCTCCCGTGCCAAGCTCTCCAGCTCCCGCTCAAGCTCATTGCCTTATCCAAAGCCCCTCTGACTGCCATCTCCCAACAGACTGTGCCGGTGTCAGTGATCATTTCTGGGAATCATCGGGAGGACCTGCACTTCCTGGTGCTGCCTTCGTCCACTTCCCCGATCATCCTGGGTTACCCCTGGTTACGGCTGCACAACCTGTCTTTTGACTGGCAGACAGGGAGTATTTCTTCGTGGTGTATATTCTGTCTCAGTGCGTGTCTGCAGTCCGCAGCCTGCGCCCCTTCTGTGTCGATGGCCCTGCCCACGTCCCCGCCCCCGGATCTGTCCAAGGTACCAGTGGAGTATCATGACCTAGGGAGGGTTTTTAGTGAGTCACGGGCGCTGTCTTCCCCCCCCCCCCACCGCCCCTACGACTGTGCAATTAATCTCCGGGCTGGTGGTCCGCTTCTGGCAAGCCATTTGTATAGCCTGTCGGCCCCGGAGCGGGAAGCGATGGACACTTACATCAAGTCGCTCAGCTCGGGGATCATCCGTCCATCATCTTCGGCAGTGGCGGCGGGATTCTTCTTCGTGGGAAAGAAGGACGGCTCCCTGCCACCCTGCATGAACTACAGGGGGCTTAATGACATTACTATTAAAGACAAGTATACCCTACCTCTTATGGACGCAGCCTTCGACTCCCTCCAGGGGGCCTTGTGGTTCACCAAACTGGACCTTCACAATGCATACCATCTCGTGCGGATCAGGGAGGGAGATGAGTGGAAGACGGGCTTTCGGACACCAAGTGGCCACTTTGAATACCTGGTAATGCCGTTTGGGCTGACCAACGCTCTGGCTGTCTTCCAGCGTCTTATCAACGACGTTCTCCAGGACTTCTTGGGGGCCTTCGTCTTTGTGTATTTAGATGACATCCTCATCTTCTCCCGTTTGATTGAGGAGCACCGAGTGCACGTGAGGTGGGTCCTCCAGTGGCTTCTGGAGAATCAACTATTCGTGAAGGCTGAAAAATGTGAGTTCCACGCCCAGATGACGTCTTTCCTCGGGTTTGTAGTGGCTCACAACCAGATTCTTCCCGACCCAGCCAAGGTCAAGGCGGTGGTGGAGTGGCCCACCCCCTTGTCCAGGAAGCAAGTGCAGCAATTCATAGGGTTTGCCAATTTCTACCACCGCTTCGTGCCTAAATACAGTGGTGGCCCGCCTGCTGACCGATCTCACGTCCCGGAAGACCCCTTTCCGCTGGACGGAGGAGGCTGCAGTGGCATTCGACACCCTCAAGAGGGAATTCTCGTCATCCCGCGTCCTGACACAGGTGGATCCGGCTCTCCAATGTCTGGTCGAGGTGGACGCATCGGACTCCGGGGTGGGGGCAGTACTTTCCCAGCGCTCCCCAATAAACGGGGTGATCCACCCCTGTGCTTTCTTTTCACGCCGCCTGTCTCCAGCTGAGAGGAATTATAGCTTCGGCGACAGGGAGCTGTTGGCGGTAAAGCTTGCGCTGGAGGAGTGGCGCCATTGGCTGGAGGGTGCTGCCCAGCCATTTGTGGTTTGGACCGACCACAAGAACCTGGAATACTTGAGAACAGAGAAATGGTTGAATTCACGTCAGGCCCGCTGGTCTCTTTTCTTCGGTCCGTTCAGTTTTACCATCACCTACCGCCCCGGAGAGAAGAACACCAAACCAGACACCCTCTCCAGGCAGTTCTCGGTGGACACCTCGGAGGATCAGGAGCAGACAATCCTCCCCCCATCCTGCGTCGTGGGCGCCCTCCGATGGGACATCCGGGAGAAAGTGGTGAATGCGCAGGAGGCTGAGCCCGATCCAGGAGACGGCTCCCCGGGGCGGTTGTTCGTCCCCACGTCGGTCCAGGGTGAGGTCATCCACTGGGCTCACTCCTCAAAGTTGGCATGCCACCCAGGGATTTCACGTACAGTCGGGCTCCTCCAAAGGGCGTTTTGGTGGCCGGGTCTGCGGAAGGACGTCGGTGATTACGTCCGGGCCTGTGCTCAGTGTGCCACCGGGAAGTCTTTCTCCTCTCCTCCGGCTGGACTGCTCCACCCCTTCCCGGTTCCGGGTCGTCCCTGGTCGCACATCGCGCTGGACTTTGTGACAGGCCTCCCACCATCTAACCAGTGCACCACGGTCCTAACTGTGGTTGATTGTTTCTCCAAGGCAGCCCATTTTGTCCCTCTCCGGGGGTTGCCGATGGTGCATGAGACAGCGGACTTGCTGGTCCAGCACGTCATTCGCCTCCATGGAATCCCTGCAGACATCGTCTCGGATCGGGGGCTGCAGTTTGTCTCTCAGGTGTGGAGGGTATTCTGCCAGGCGTTAGGGACAATGGTGAGCCTATCTTCTGGTTACCACCCGCAAAGTAATGGGCAGTGCGGGCGGACGAACCAGGAGCTGGAAGCCGCCCTGTGGTGTGTCATTTCATCCAGCCCTTCCTCATGGAGTAACCACCCGCCCTGGATTGAATATGCCCACAATTGCATGGTCTCATCGGCGATCGGGATGTCCCCCTTCAGGGCATCTTTGGGGTATGATCCCCCCCTGTTCCCGAAAGAGGAGAGGGAGGTGGCAGTGCCTTCTGTCCTCGCTCATGTCAGGCGCTGCCGCCGGCTCTGGACCATCACCCGCTGGGGCCTCCTCCAGACCACTGAGCGTAATATGAAGACTGCCAATCGTCATAGGAGACCGGCCCCCAGGTACAAGGTGGGTCAACAGGTATGGCTCTCTACCCGTAATATTAATCTGAAGGCTGAGAAGCGCAAACTGTCCAAGCGCTTCATTGGGCCGTATACCATTGATCGCATTATTAACCCTGCTGCTGTTCGCCTAGCACTCCCCCCCTCCCTCCGCATCTGTCCCACCTTTCATGTTTCCCAGGTCAAACCCTTCGTCTCCAGTCCTCTCTGCCCGTCCCCCCCCTCCCCCGAGGATGATCGATGGTCACCCGGCGTGGGGAGTTACTGCCATCTTGGATGTCTGTCGGCGGGGCCGAGGTCTACAGTACTTGGTGGATTGGGAGGGTTTCGGCCCTGAAGAGAGATCCTGGGCGTGTCCGTCGCTGATCTTGGATAAACAACTCATCCGCGACTTTCACCGGACGCACCCAGGTAAGATTGGACAGGTGCTAGGAGGCACCTCTAGAGGGGGGAGTACTGTTTTGGCACCTGTAGGGCCTGCACCTGTTTCAGCTGTGCGCACACCTGTTGCTGATCATCAGCGGCCTTTAAAAGCCAACCTTCCCTGCGATTCTACACGGAGACATCTGCCACACTCAGGAAGGCACAATGCCCATCCTCAGTCTTGTCCTGTACCTACAGCCACAGAAGAGCAACACGGTAACACACGTAAACGCTCTTCACCTTTACCTTGTCAAGCTTGTCTCCCCTGTGCACAGGTAGACCCCCCAGGCAGCGGACCCTCTCTCCTCGGCGGCAGCTCAGAATCTCCCTGGCGTCAGAGCCCCCTCCCCGCTTCACGCCACCGAGCAGGACGCTCGTTCCCTGGTAGCCGCCAGTCAGGCAAGCAGAAGCATTGCATCCCCTCCTGCAAAGTAAGCAGCACTTCCTTGTTACATCTCTCTCACTGGTGCAGCGCTAATACTTCTGCTCTGTTTAACCCAGTGTTAAAAATGGGAATAAAATTATAAATATTGATACTGCTTTAACAAACACTCATTTCACAATGGGAATAGATATTTTGAAGATGGGTATATGAATACAATATAAGCCAATGGGGTCACGCGCTTTCTCGCTCGGTCTTGGTGTAATCCGCAGAACGCTTTCAGACACTGCTGAGACACGACCGAGAGAATGCGATCCCTCACTGAGACGGTGAGCTAACGTGCTAGTAGCAGCCTTTGCTTGGACAAAACTTTGAGACTGATTTGAACCCAAAGGCTGTGAACTCACGTGAGCGCGGGAACCCTTTGGAGCACGTGTTGCTTAGCATGGTCAGGTTTTTCTTTTTTAACCTGGATTACAAGAAAGCGTGGATTCTCCAGATCTGGATGGCGAGCCGACTGCCCGAACATACCGCCTGGTAAAGGTGACTCAAGTGATCACCTGGAACAAACACTAGAAAATTGTGCATACTGTAAATATTTTTGGAGTACTTTAATTTTATTTTTTCCCTTCTATTATTGTATTCATAAGCACTGTGTTTTTGTTTAAGTGTACATACCTGTAAAAATACACATAGTTGCAAGTTCCCATATATCTGTGTTGTGTCATCTGTTGTTACGCCCTCCAGGCTCCTACGAACCTAGGGTCTATCTGACCTGGCCCAATTGTCCCTTCTATCCATGTAGAAAGGTTAAAGGTAACTACACTGCCATACCCAGTACTACAAAAGGGTACAAAACTGCACCTAAAGCAGTATTACATACCTAAAGTGCTACAAGAGGTGTTACAGTGGTCTTACGTCTGTGTTCATAGGGTTGCCAGGCGAAGCTAAGACCTGCTCAGCTCCAGCACGGGTCCAGCACTACACTACACACTACACTTTCACACATGCATACACCTTTCACTGGGCAATAAAAGGTTAATTATATCTCCTTGAGTCTGTCTTCTGTCCCCTGGGTCCAGCAAACATGTCAGTGCACACCAGTGAAGAGAGAGAGAAATGCCATTTCAATTCTCCTGTATGTCCTGTATGTATAGTAGTAATGACAGTAAAATCGTTGCATCTTCAATCTTGATTTTTAGCTTATTATAGCTATATTTGACCATTTTTGTTATGGTGCGGCCCTCACGGACCGCTAATGAGATGGTATAGGTGATCAGTGAGTTTGTGTATTTATTAAACAAGGCCAAAAGGTACAAAATAATATTTATATTTAAATTATTAAATTTGTACCAAAAGGTACAAAATAATGAGCCTTGAGGGGCAAAACACAGAATCAGAATCAGAATCAGAATCAGGTTTATTGCCATTGTTCATGTAGTACACAAACTAGGAATTTGTCTCGGTACAATGCTGCAACATTAAACATGATAAGATAAGAGAAATAAACTATACATGTAATAAAGTGTAGGATAAGATTAAGTGATACTGGTCAACAGTTAAAATATATATTAGCCAGCAGCAGATACTGTGGAGAACTATATAGTGCAGTCGGTAATGCAGGAAGAAAACAGTGATGATTGACATGAGTCTGGTTGAGCTGCTGTACATGGTGCACGAGAGTCACTTAGTGTTCAGCAGTCTAATGGCAGAGGGGAAGAAGCTGTTCATGTGACGGGAGGTTTTAGTCTGGATGGACCGAAGTCTTCTACCAGAGGGGAGGGGGGCAAACAGTACATGACCAGGGTGTGAGGGATCGGCTATGATCCGGCCAGCACGCCTCCGGGTCCTGGAGATGTACAGATCCTGGAGAGATGGGAGCTTGCAGCCGATCACCTTCTCAGCAGTGCGCACGACGCGCTGCAGCCTTAGTCTGTCCCTGGCAGTGGCTCCTGCGTACCACACGGTTATGGAGGTGGTGAGGATGGACTCGATGATGGCTGTGTAGAACTGCACTAACATCTTGGTGGGTAGCTTGAGCTTCCTCAGCTGCCGCAGGAAGAACATCCTCTGCTGGGCTTTTTTGATGAGTGAGCTGATGGTCAGCTCCCATTTGAGGTCCCTGGTGATGGTAGTGCCTAGGAAGCGGAAGGAATCAGCAGTGGTGATGGGAGAGCCTGAGAGGGTGAGGGGGGGCAGAGGAGTAGTGACTTTCCTGAAGTCTACAATCATCTCCACTGTCTTCAGAGCGTTCAGCTGCAGGTTGTTATTGCTGCACCAGGACGCCAGCTGGGCCACCTCTCTCCTGTAGGCGGACTCGTCGCCGTTGGAGATGAGCCCGATGAGGGTGGTGTCGTCCGCAAACTTGATCAACTTGACAGACTGGTGGCTGGAGGTGCAGGAGTTGGTGTAAAGGGAGAAGAGTAGGGGGGAAAGTACACAGCCCTGGGGTGATCCGGTGCTGATGCTAGTATAGTCTGAGACAGTCTTTCCCAGCCGCACATGCTGCCTCCGGTCCGTCAGGAAGTCGATGATCCACCTGCAGAGGGAGTCAGGCACGTTGAGCAGGGACAGCTTGTCCCGGAGCAGAGCGGGGCGGATGGTGTTGAATGCGGAGCTGAAGTCCACAAACAGGATCCTGGCGTAGGTTCCCGGGGAGTCCAGGTGCTGCAGGATGGAGTGGAGGGCCAGGTTGACTGCATCGTCTACAGACCTGTTGGCTCGGTAGGCAAACTGCAGCGGGTCCAGGAGAGGGGTGGTGATGGACTTGAGGTGGGACAGGACCAGGCGCTCAAAGGACTTCATGACTACAGAGGTGAGCGCTACAGGTCTGTAGTCATTAAGTCCAGTGATCCGTGGCTTCTTGGGGACAGGGATGATGGTGGAGGATTTGAGGCAGGACGGCACGTGGCATAACTTAAGGGAGGTGTTAAAAATGTCTGTGAATACAGGAGCCAGCTGTTTCGCACAGAGTCTCAGGGTGGAGGGAGACACGCCGTCTGGGCCGGGGGCCTTGCGCGGGTTCAGTCTGGAGAACTGTTTGAGCACATCCTGCTCACTGATGATAAGGGGAGGGGGGGAGGTGGGGGGGGGTGCCTTAAATGAAGTAGGGAATGTGGAGGCTGTGGAGCTGGAGGGAGGGGGGGAGTTGGACACAGATGACGAGGTGTCAAAACGGGCATAGTGTTTAGGACTAAGGCAAAGATACACTGACGATACACACAGATTAAGGAATAAACTTACAGAGAGTAGCAAGGAATTAGAGGATGACTGGAGCCGGGACATAGGGACTCCAGCCTAACATTGGGGAGACCAGCGTTATCCATACACGAGGCCGCAGCCCAAGGCAAACAGAGCTGCTCCCTTAAATAGGACTTGACAGATTAATCAGCTGATGAAAGGTCATCAGCTGATTGGAATCCAGTTGTCCAGCGGAGCTTGGCTTCTGACAGCCGGAAGCACGGTTGAGACGCTGTCATAATAAAAGCCTGGAGGCCTAGTGGTGCGCCAGAGGAGAGAACGGAGAACAACCGGACAACCTGAGTGCAGACAAAGTCAGCACACGGACCATGACAGTTGCCCTCATTCATGAGGTGGATTCCAGACGCCGTGTAACATCAAGTCCCCCCACCTGAAACGTCAACAGGACCGCCCCAGGGAGGGAGGAGGGGGAAAAGGCTAAGGAGGGCCAGAGTCCAACCTCATCACAGAGGGAGACAAAATAAAGGAACAACATGCTACCACAACCAGAACAGAGTACGGAATACAAGGGCCAAAGAAAAAAAAAAAAAAACCACAAAAAAACAGGCATATACACTGCACCTAAAGAGAATCCATGAGGAGAAGACAGAAAAAACCCAAATGGCTACACACAGAACACTACAATCAGTCCAACAGAGCCACAGGAGAAAAAACAAAACAAAAAACATCTTCACACCTCACAGAAAAAACAGGAACCTCAAGTATAGGTACAAAATGCGGCGTACTCCCATAATACCAGGGAGGGAAAAAAAAAAAAAAAACACATGCTACAAAAGCAGTGATCAATCCAGCACACAGTAGTCCAGGTAACGGGCAGCCAACAATGAAACAACCTTCAGACTACAGAGGGGAGAGGAAAAAAAAAAAAACACGCTAAGGAGCGGCAAAACACAGTTCAGTCACCAACACACCAGCGCATCCCTAAAATTACAGCAGAGCAGGGAAAAAAAAAACATAGGGATGACAGCAGGCAGAGCACAATGGCATGAACGCAAATAGTTCGGGAGGTCTTCCTGCGTCTAGCGTCCAAATCGCTGGCAGGGGAAAAAGGAAAAGTTCGGGCGGCCAACCCCAGTCCCAAGCCAGGAAAAACAGTACCTCTGGTGGCTGGACCAGATCACCGAACAGAAATTCAAGTTTGTCGGGTGGCCGACCCAGAACGCCAAACGGGCGAAGCAGTTTCTCAGATAGCCGATCCGCGTCATTCCGCCACCAGGACCGCAGGGGAGAATCCGGAGACGGCCTCCCTGTTGAGAGGGGTAGCGAAGGAGAGCCGAGCCGATAACGGGGAAACCCAGCGGCCCCAGGTGGAAGGGAAAAGGGGACGGGAAAAGGGGAAGGGACCACTCCGGCGCTGATCCGCGAAGAATCTGCAGCTCCTTCTCTGAACCCCACATGGACTGGCGCTGCGCTCACATTGGGTCTCAAGTGGGATCGTGCCGCACCCATGACAGACCCCAACTGGGTCAGAGCAGTGTCCACGACAGACCCCAACTGGGTCAGAGCAGCGTCCACGACGGACCCCGATTGGGTTGCAGCTGCACCCACGACGGACCCCGATTGGGTCGCGACTGCACCCACGTTGGACCCCGATTGGGTCACGGCTGCACCCACGTCGGACCCCAATTGGGCTGGAACACAACCCACGACAGACCCCGACTGGGTCAATGCTGCACCCGCGATGGACCCTGACTGGGTCGGCGCAGCACAAGGGACGGCCTCCAAAACCGAACCCGGAACCTCCAGCACAGCGACCGGGATCGACTCCGCACCGGTGACCCTGGGAGAAGGCTCAGGAGAGGAAAAAGAACCAGGATCAGGATCACCGGTAGCGACAGAGCCCAACGAGACAAGCTCGGATGCAGCGGACAGCTGCACCTGGCTCGTCTCCCCGAGAGACAGGCAAGAATGCTCCAGAATTGAGAGGAGAAAGATAAAATAGAGCACTTGCCTGATCTCGAGTTCTGTCGCTGTCCAGGACTTCGACGATCCAGGTTCAGATGGAAGAAGGTCGTCATCTGGTTCCCACTCGGCTATGGCGGGCTCCGCAGCCGGCATGATGGAGTCCGCAGTCTGGAGATTCCCTGATGCAGATGACCACACCGAGGGCCCACACGGCATGATGGCAGGGGATCCGTGACCTGCCGGGTCGGACTGTCCCTCCGTGAAGACCTGGGGATGCTTGCTCATCGGCGCAGGCTCCAATCTGCAGTCCGCCCTCCTCCTCCTCTGCCCGTGTTGTGGCTGCGGGGCTGGATCCAGGCTCTCCAGGCCCGCAGGCTCCCTCCTCGTCCAACGGCGAAGCCCTGGCACCGAGGAATGCTCAGGGGAAGGAAACACAAAGGTGTCAGGTTCATAATTAATTTCTGCAGCAGGTGTAGGGAGCTCGGGGTACTGGGAACCCCAAACTCCACCCCCAGGAATCAAACAAGACAATTCACCCAGTGAAGGAAAAGAATGAAGAGACACTTGCCTGGTCCGCTGAGGGCCGATAGAACCTGCTGCAGTGGGCTTGGTTCTTCCCTTCCCCCACTGGATGGAGACGGAGGACCCCTCGGGAAGAAGAAGAGAAGCCTCTCGCACCGGATCAGGAACGGGAGCAGCCAGAGACGGACTCGTGGAGTTCACAGCAGCTGAAGGGGGTGTCGAGGAATGGGGAAGAACAGCTGAGGCAAACCGGGATCGAGGAGCTGATGGGACAGCGGGGACAGATGACCCGGAGGCGGCTATCTTACTCCTCCGACGAGACACGGAGGCTGCAGCTGGCTGGGAGACAGAGTTTGTGCGGCTACCAGGAACTGGATCCGGACGGGGTTCTTGCTGAGGCTTGCAATCAGCATGGTGATGACGTTTACTGGCAGAGGGTGAGGCAAAGGTGAGATCAGGGCAACGTTGCTCCTGCGCAGAAACCGAGGTAAGCAGGTCAACGTATTTGGGGTAATCATACAGTTCTGGATTCCTATCCAACAGCCTGACCGCCGCCGTCACATGCTTCATGATCTGTGTAGGATGGAAGGCGGAGCGAGCTGCAGCAACTCGGTCCCGGATGGAAGCTGCTGTCAACTGTAAATCCTCCGGGGGAATCCCGACTGACGTCTCACTCCATTGGGGATGACCCCTAGACGGTGCATACTCCTGGACTGGATGAGGGACAGGAACGGGATCCCGAAGCAAGGAGTGAGGATGCCTCCTTTTCGGCTTCCTGCTGGAGTTTCCCTCCAGCCCAAGGAGCTTCTCCCATTAAGCAGAGATGTCCGCCATCCTTGCCGTGATTTCAGGGTGGTTAGCGTAGTGAGGATGGCGGTTAATGATCGCCTCAGCAAGGTCCAGGTACCAGCATGCATCGCTGGGAGTGTCGTAGAGGCAAGCGGTGAAAAGGATATCATCAATATCGTCGAGGGCCTTCACCAGCTCGTAGCCCAGACTCCTAGCGTAGCCCTTGAGTGGCACCATCTCCCAGCACACTGGTACGCTGAACAGGGAGAACTAGAAGTCCAATTAGGCAAACTCACGGTCACCGGCGTCTCTTTTGAGCTGCGACCTACTGTTATGGTGAGGCCCTCACGGACCGCTAATGAGACGCTATAGGCGACCAGTGAGTTTGTGTATTTATTAAACAAGGACAAAAGGTACAAAATAATGAGCCTTGAGGGGCAAAACACAAATAAGGACTAAGGCAAAGACACACCGATGATACACACAGATTAAGGAATAAACTTACAGAGAGTAGCGAGGAATTAGAGGTTGACTGGAGCCGGGACGTAGGGACTCCAGCCTAACGTTGGGGAGACCAGCGTTATCCATACATGAGGTCGCAGCCCTGAGCAAACAGAGCTGCTCCCTTAAATAGGGCTTGACAGATTAATCAGCTGATGAAAGGTCATCAGCTGATTGGAATCCAGCCGTCCAGCGGAGCTTGGCTTCTGACAGCCGGAAGCACCGCCGAGACGCTGTCATAATAAAAGCCCGGAGGCCTAGTGGTGCGCCAGAGGAGAGAACAGAGAACAACCGGACAACACGAGTGCAGACAAAGTCAGCACACGGACCATGAGAATTTTATTGAGTTGATATGCCTAAATCAGCGTGTCAATCATACTACATTGATTCTTATAAACATTCCAGCATGTTCCACACAAAATAGCATGGCTTTCGGGACTTATCTATTTTTGAAAAAAAATGGCTTGTGGACTTATCTGTTTTTGCAAAAAAAAACAAAAAACAAAAAAACAAACATGCTAATAAATTGCCAAAAAGTAACAATGAGTTGATGTTTGATTTTTTTGCTTTATTATGTCTGAGATACTCATATTTCAAGTAACCATGTCTTAGAAGCTGATTTGGAAATACTAACACCTATAAACCTACAGATGAAAAAGTGTTTTTTCTCATTTTGAACTCAACTGGACTAATCTGTTTTTGCAAAAGAACTCTTCATATTGTTTCCATCAGACCCAATTAAATTGAACTTACTCTCATCACTGAGGTGCACTCTGGACCTGTTCTCCTCTGTCCAGACAACATGCTCCTCAGCAAAGGCAAGTCTAGCCTTTTTATTCTTTCTGCTGATGAGAGGTTCAGTCACTGCAGAGTGAGCTTTGAGTCCAAATTGCCTTAAACGAAGAGGCACTGTGTGCCGAGACAGATCCTTGCCCTGTTCAGCAGTGAACTTGAGCAATTCCAGCTGCAGTTTTGAACCAATTCCCCATTGAGAGTATTTGCATAATCCTGTCCCCCAAACCAGAGCAGTGTGAAAAACTAGTGATGTCTTGTGGGCGTGGATGTGCTGAAGTCAATCAAAGCCAGAACCTCTCCACTTACTATTATTTTTTTTTCATCCTATAGCCCTAAAAAAGATTGTTTCAATCTTCTCTTCTGACACAGTGTTCTCTAATTTTGTAGGTTGTTTTTTTTTTTTTTTTAAACAAAATAAATGTTTGTGTTAAAGTGCCTTGGTTATTAAAAAAAAACAAATCAAAACATGCTAATAAAGCAGTGGTATAGCCACAGCTTCTGTCAAATTCTGAACAATGAAGAATAACAATATTTCAGAATAAATCAAGTATTAATACATTGTTCTCTAGTTTTGATCTCCACTGTATGTAACTACATCCCTGATACTGACCCTCTGGCCTCTTCTAATACTCTGTGTTGGCAGTTTGGTCTGCATGTGCTGTCAATGTTCAGATTCATAAAATGGATTTGCTTTTAGCAAACTCTTCTATGGACAAATTGTGCACTTTATTTGAGTGCGCTTCAACAAGTATTTATTATGGGCTTTTTTTCTGCTGCACTTCTTGGTCAATTTGTATTGTTACAACTTGGAAACTGTATTGTTAGGAGATTGCTTACATCCCTGCTCTTGTCAGAACAACTTCTTTGCATTGCTCTGGTAGACATTGTAAAAATTAATTTTCTGGACAGTTAGCATAATCTTTTCAGTTAACCAACACATGATCACATAAGAAAATACTATTTCTCAGCTTAACTTTAGTGAACCATGCAGGAAGTCAGAGTACACGGGCCATGGGACCTCCCAGCTCTGTCTCCTGGGAAGGACCCAGAACAACGAAATTCTCTCCTACATATAGTTTCTGAGTTGGTGGGCGGTTCCCAGCTACTCTCCACAATACATGTCCATTTGTTAAAACTGGTCTTCTCAGGTCCAAATAGCTCCCACATCCTTCCTCTCAGTGTCCAGGTGTCTCCTATTTTATGGCTTTATGGCTTTTTAAGGCTTCCACATCCTCTTCACGCGACCCCCATGCCTATATATGGAAGCAGGAGACAGAGACTAGAGATTTTGTGGGTGTGCATGTATGCTTGTGCATGTGTGTGTGTAGAGCTGAAGCACCCCTTGGGTGTGTGTGTGTCTGTGTGTGTGTGTGTCTGTGGGTGTATGTGTGGATCCAAGAGATATGTGTATGTAAGCATCCTGTGTAATATGTAATTAACTAATCTTCACTGTTTATTTAATATAATAATTATTTCCTCCCTTGACTCCGTTTTATGGAGTCAATAACTATAATGAACCAGTCCCTCCAGGATTTCGCAGGGTATTTTTATGATTGTTGCTGGCCAAAAAGCCTGAATTTGTGGGAGCTTTTTTAAAAAGTTGCGATAAAAGTTGTAATGTTTTTAGGGTGTTTTCTGCACTAAAAGTTGCGGGAAGAATTCCAAATTTTAAAGCAGATACTTTTTTTTCCAGTTAATGTAGTGATATTCTAGATAACAACACAAGAAAAGCTCAGGATTGTCAAAAATTTCCAATTATAGTGATTTCTAAATTCAGCAGAAACTTATGTTGTACAGAAAAACTCTTATGCAACAACAAATACAAACATTAACACAATATCCATTAGAACAGCTAAATTGCATTGAATGCATGTTAGAGTATAGATTTGGAAATTATTGGCAGCACCTTCATTTGAAAACTCCCTACGGTTCCCAACCACTCAGTACCAAGCATAGAGGAAAAATAATAAATTATTCTGTTAACTGTATTGACTATTGGAGTCTGTGTTTTTCTGAAAAAAAAAATACAGAGAATATTTTCTCTCTTTCCATGCCTACCTGTCTGCCTGCTGCATGTCAGTCTTCACACACACACACACACACATCGTTCATTTACAGTGGGACGGCGGTGTGGGGGGGGGGGTGGATGGATGGGTGCGTGTGTCCGTCCAGAATCCACACCGGATATTAACATTTTTAAAGCTCATTGACCAGATGTAGTAAGGATTTTACCTCTGAAGATGTATAAATGTTCAAACACTGGCTGTAGTGTAGTGTACTCTGCTCACGTACGCTCCTGTGACGGGGTGCTTTTGGCGCAGACGCATGATTTTCAACACAAACCCAGCGCTTCGCACATGCTGTCAAGACAGAGGCGTGGCAAGGCTTCCACGGGCAGGCTGGGGGTGACGGAGGAAGGGACAGTGTTGAAAACCTCATGGTGAGTGTTTTTTTTTTTTTTTTTAAATCACACACTCTGTTTACTGATGTGTTCTGTTACTCACTGTAAACACGGAAGTGAATGCGGTGCAACGATGCATTTGATTGGTTAGACTGAGCATTTCTGCGCCAGTTAGAGACAAATTTGATTGGTGAAATTGGCGGAAGTTGACGAGGTTTGGCCAAAATTGGGGGAAAGTTGCAGTGATTGAACAAAGTTGCAAGGTCGCGCAATAGTTGCGCTGATTGGCTGATTTCACGTGAATTGGTGCAATCGCAACATTGCAAAATCCTGGAGGGACTGATAAACAGGTGTCAGACACCTGATGTTATTTTCATGTGTGATGAGTGAAAAACCTATAAGCAATATACACTTTCATGAGTAATCACTGTAATGCAATTTCTTTTCTGTCTTCATTCTTTGAGCATTTCAATTCAATTCAATTCAATTCAACTTTATTTATATAGCGCCATTTCACAACAACAGTCATCTCATAGCACTATCAACTGTAGGGGGGACCCCCACAGTTGCAGAAAGACCCCAGCAATCAGGCGATCCCCTGTGAGCAAGCACTTGGCGACGGTGGAGAGGAAAAACTCCCTTTTAACAGGAAGAAACCTCCAGCAGAACCAGGCTCAGGGAGGGGCAGTCATCTGCTGCGACTGGCTGGGGGATGAGGGGATAGAGAAGAAGAAAAGAACAGACATGTAGACAGCAAACAGCACGATGGGGACTCAATCTATGGGAGAGAACAAACAAATGTTAATGACCAGCAAAAAAAAAAAAAAAATTCATAGAGAGTGAGGAAAGGAGTGAGGCCCAGTGCATTACTGGAGGTCCCCCAGCTGACTAAACCTATTTGCAGCATAACTAAGGGAGGGTTCAGAAACACACGATCCCTCCCTAATTGTAGGCTATATCAAAAAGGTAGGTTTTAGCCCTATTCTTAAAAACAGAGATCGAGTCTGACTCCCGAATCCAGATTGGCAGCTGATTCCACAGGAGAGGAGCTTGATAACTGAAGGCTCTGCCTCCCATTGTACTTTTGGAGATTCTAGGTATTACAAGTAATCCTGCATTTTGGGAGCATAGTGCTCTGTTAGGATGATACGGTAGTATCAGATCTTTTAAATAAAAAGGAGCCTGATTGTTTAAAGCTTTGTAAGTAAGAAGAAGGATTTTAAACTTAATTCTAAACTCTATGGGAATCCAATGAAGGGAGGCCAGAACCGGAGAGATATGATCTCTCTTTCTAGTACCTGTTAAAACTCTTGCTGCAGCATTTTGGATCAGCTGAAGACTTTTTAAAGATGTTTTAGGACAGCCTGATAATAAAGAATTACAATAATCTAATCTCAAGCTAACAAAAGCGTGGATCAGCTTCTCAGCATCACTCTGAGACAAGATGCTCCTAATCTTGGCAATATTACGCAAATGATAGAAGGCAGTCTTAGAAACAAATTTAATATGTGAATTGAAGGACAAATCCTGATCAAAAATAACTCCAAGGTTCCTCACAGAGCTATTAAGAGAAAGAGTAACTGCATCCAAACTGAAAGTTTGATTTGGAAAGGAATTTCTAAGGTTTTTTGGACCAACAAGAATGACTTCAGTCTTATCTGAATTTAATAGCAGGAAATTACAAGTCATCCAAGCTTTGATTTCCTTAAGACAGGCTTCTAACTTGGCTAATTGATTAGTATCATCTGGCTTCATTGACAGGTATAATTGTGTGTCATCTGCATAACAATGAAAATGTATACAGTGCTTTCTAATAATGTTGCCTAACGGAAGCATATCCATCCATCCATCCATCAATCTTCTACCGCTTTTCCGGAGGTCCGGGTCGCGGAGGCAGCAGTTCAAGCAGAGAAGCCCAGACTTCCCTCTCCCCAGCCACCTGCTCCAGCTCTTCAGAGGGGATACCAAGGCGTTCCCAGACCAGCTGGGAGACATAGTCTCTCCACCGAGTCCTGGGTCTGCCCCGGGGTCTCCTCCCAGTGGGACGTACCTGAATCACCTCAAGTGGGAGGCGTCCAGGAGGCATCCTAATCAGATGCCCATACCACCTCAACTGACTCCTTTCAATGTGGAGGAGCAGCGGTTCTACTCTGAGCCTCTCCCAGATGACTGAGCTCCTCACCCTATCTCTGAGGGTGAGTCCAGCAATCCTACGGAGAAAGCTCATTTCAGCCGCATGTATCCGCGATCTCGTTCTTTCGGTCATTACCCAAAGCTCGTGACCATAGGTGAGAGTAGGAACGTAGATTGACTGGTAAATCGACAGCTTTGCCTTAGAACTAAGCTCCCTCTTCACCACAACAGACCGGTACAACGTCCGCATCACTGCAGATGCTGCTCCAATCCGTCTGTCGATCTCTCGCTCCATTTTCCCCTCACTCGTGAACAAGACCCCAAGATACTTAAACTCCTCCACTTGGGGCAGGAGCCTGTCCCCAACCCGGAGAGGACAATCCACCTTTTTTCGGCTGAGGACCATGGACTCTGACTTGGAGGTGCTGATTCTCATCCCAGCCGCTTCACACTCAGCGGCAAACCGTCCCAGCAAGAGCTATAGGTCATTGCTGGATGAAGCCAACAGGACAACATCATCTGCAAACAACAGAGATGAGATCCTGTGGTCACCAAGCATGACACCCTCCATTCCCTGGCTGCGCCTAGAAATCCTGTCCATAAAAATTATGAACAGGATCGGTGACAAAGGGCAGCCCTGGCGGAGTCCAACTCTCACTGGGAATGACTCCGACCGAGTGTTGGCAATACGAACCAAACTCTCACAACGGTCGTACAGAGACCGAATAGCTCGTAACAACAAGCCCGATACCCCATACTCCCGAAGCACCCCCCACAAAAATCCACGAGGGACGCGGTCAAATGCCTTCTCCAAGTCCACAAAACACATGTAAACTGGTTGGGCAAACTCCCACGAACCCTCAAGAATTCTCGAGAGGGTAAAGAGCTGGTCCGATGTCCCACGGCCAGGACGAAAACCACATTGCTCCTCCTGAATCCGAGGTTTGACCAACGGCCGGACTCTCCTCTCCAGTACCTTGGCATAGACCTTCCCAGGGAGGCTGAGGAGTGTGATCCCTCTAAAGTTCGAGCACACCCTCCGGTCCCCTTTTTTGAAGAGAGGAACCACCACCGTGGTTTGCCATGCCAAAGGCACTGCCCCCGACCTCCACGCAATGTTGCAGAGGCGTGTCAACCATGACAACCCAACAACATCCAGGGCCTTGAGGTACTCAGGGCGAATCTCGTCCACCCCCGGGGCCCGGCCACCAAGGAGATTTTTAACCACCTTGGCGACCTCAGCCCCTGTGATAGGCGAGTCATCCCCCTCATCCCCAAACCCTGCTTCCTCTGTGGAAGGCGTATCAGTGGGATTGAGGAGATCCTCGAAGTATTCCTTCCACCGCCCGACGATATCCCCAGTTGAAGTCAACAGTGTCCCATCCGCACCATACACAGTGTGGACGGGGAGCTGCTTTCCCCTCCTGAGCCGCCGAACAGTTTGCCAGAATCTCTTTGAAGCCGACCGAAAGTCTTGTTCCATGGCCTGACCGAACTCCTCCCATACCCGCGTTTTTGCTTCAGCAACCACCCGAGCTGCACTCCGCTTGGCCTGCCGGTACACCTCAGCTGCTTCGGGAGTCCCACAAGCCAACCAAGCTTGATAGGACTCCTTCTTCAGCTTAATGGCCCCCCTCACCACTGGTGTCCACCACTTGGTTCGGGGGTTGCCACCACGAGATGCACCGACCACCTTGCGGCCGCAGCTCTGGGCCGCCGCTTCAACAACAGAGGTGGAGAACATGGCCCATTCAGACTCCATGTCTCCAGACTCCCTCGGAATGTGGTTGAAGTTCTTCCGGAGGTGGGAGTTGAAGACCTCCCGGACAGGGGCCTCAGCCAGACGCTCCCAGCACACCCTCACTATACGTTTGGGTCTACCAGGTCTGAATGGCTTCCTCCCCTGCCATTGGATCCAGCTCACCACCAGGTGGTGATCAGTTGACAGCTCTGCACCTCTCTTTACTCGGGTGTCCAAGACATACGGTCGCAGGTCTGATGATATGATAACAAAATCGATCATCGACCTGCGACCTAGGGTGTCCTGGTGCCAGGTGCACATATGGACACCCTTATGCTTGAACATGGTGTTTGTTATGGACAGACTGTGGTTAGCACAGAAGTCCAATAACTGAACACCACTCGGGTTCAGATCGGGCAGGCCGTTCCTCCCAATCACCCCTCTCCAGGTTTCACTGTCGTTGCCCACATGCGCATTGAAGTCCCCCAGTAGGACAATGGAGTCTCCAGGAGGAGTACCCTCCAGCACCCCAGTCACAGACTCCAAAAAGGGTGGGTACTCTGAAACATCATTTGGTGCATAGGCACAAATGATGGTCAGGACCCGTTTCCCAACCCGAAGGCGTAGGGAAGCAACCCTTTCGTCCACCAGGGAAAACTCCAATATAGAGGCAGCAAGGTGGGGCGATACAAGAATACCCACCCCTGCTCGTCGCCTCTCGCCCGGGGCAACTCCAGAAAAGGCCAAGCTCCAGCCTCTCTCCAGGAGACTGGTTCCGGAACCGGAGCTGTGTGTTGAGGTGAGGCCGACTATATCTAGCCGGTATCGCTCAACCTTGGACACCAGCTCAGGCTCCTTCCCCACCAGAGAGGTGACATTCCACGTACCAAAAGCCAGTTTAGAAAGCTTGGGATCAGTCCGCCAAGGTCTCCGCCTTTGACCGCCACCTAATCCACATAGCACCGGACCCCCATGATCCCTCCTGCAGGTGGTGAACCCACTGGAGGGCGAACCCATGTAACTCCTTCGGGCTGAGCCCGGCCGGGTCCCATGGGTGGAAACCCGGCCACCAGACGCTAGCCTTCGAGCCCCTCCCCCAGGCCTGGCTCCAGGGTGGGGCCCCGGTAACCCCATACCGGGCGGGGTACACTGAATCCTTGATATACAATTTATCATGAGAGTCTGTTGGATCGTTCTTAGTCTGGCCCTTCACCCAGGAGCAGTTTGTCTTGGGAGACCCTATCAGAGGCAAATTGCCCCCGGACAACATAGCTCCTGGGATCACTGGGGCACGCAAACCCCCCCACCACGATAAGGTGGCGATCCATGAGGAGGACGGAAGCATATATAAACTAAAAAGAGTAGGGCCTAGCACAGATCCCTGTGGAACTCCATGACTAAGCTTTGAGCTGAAAGAAAACTCATCATTTATATGACCAAACTGGAACCTATCAGATAAATAAGATCTAAACCACTGCAACGAAGTTCCATTAAGTCCAACATAGTGTTCTAATCTATCAAGTAGAATATTATGATCAATAGTATCAAAAGCTGCACTAAGGTCTAAAAGGACAAGTACAGAAACTAGTCCATTATCAGATGCAATGAGGAGGTCGTTAGTGACCTTCGCTAAGGCTGTTTCAGTACTATGATGGATTCTAAACCCAGATTGAAACTCTTCAAGTAAACCATTTCCCTGCAGGTGGTCAAATAATTGCGTAGCAACAACTCTTTCTAAGATTTTTGAAATGAAAGGGAGATTGGAGATTGGTCTATAGTTAGCTAAAGCTCCTGGATCTAGCATTGGCTTTTTGAGTAAGGGTTTAATTACAGCTGTTTTAAAAGCCTGCGGTACATGGCCTAAAGTTAATGAAGAATTGATTATATGAAGAATAAAGCTACCAATAAGTGGGAAGACTTCTTTAAATAACCTGGTAGGAATAGGGTCTAAAAGACAAGTTGAAGGTTTGGATGAGGAAACTATTTTGTCTAACTCACAAAGGTCGATTGGAGTAAACTCATCAAGACAGACATCAATAGAAGGAGTTGTAATAGTTACAGTATTTAAGTTAACTGTGGGAAGAATCTTATTGATTTTATCTCTGATGGATGAAATTTTATTATTGAAAAAGTTCATAAAGTCCTGACTAGTAAGCTCTAAGGGGATGCTAGGATTGACAGAGTCCTGACTCTTTGTCAACCTGGCTACAGTACTGAAAAGAAACCTGGGATTATTCTTGTTCTCTTCTATTAATGCAGAGTAATAACTCGTTCTAGCTTTTCTAAGAGATTTTTTATAAATTAAAAGATGATTTCTCCAAGCTAAATAGATTTCATCTAAATTAGTAGAGCGCCGTTTTCTTTCTAATTGACAAGTCTTCTGTTTTAAGCTACGAGTTTCTGTGTTGAACCAAGGAGTTAAAAATCTCTGATTAGACTTTTTCTTTTTTAAGGGGGCCACCAAGTCTAGAGCCTGATGCAGAGAAGCTGAAACACTATCCACCATGTTATCAATTACAGAAGGAGCAAGCTGTCTATAGCTTATTTCCGTTGTGTTGACACATGACATAGAGAAAACAATCTGCATAAATTTGGAAACAGCATCATCTGAGAGGCATCTACTGTGATAATATTTTTCTTTAGGAGCCAAATAGTCAGAAATAGCAAAATCAAAGGTTAACAGACAATGGTCTGACAGTACAGGGTTATGAGGAGACACTACAAGATTTTCTATTTCTATGCCATATGTCAGAACAAGGTCCAATGTATGGTGGAGGTAATGAGTAGAATTTCCTACTTTCTGAGAAAACCCAATCGAGTCTAATATTGAATTAAAAGCCACATTAAGGCAGTCACTATCTACATCCACATGTATATTAAAGTCCCCTACTATAATTATTCTATCAGATTTCAGCACTAAATCAGCTAAGAAATCAGCAAATTCAGATAAAAATTCTGAATAGGTTGATGGGGGACGATAAACTATGGCAAATAAAATTGGGTTTAACCTGAAATTGCTAAAGTGCCCAACACTGAGGACCAGGCCCTCAAAGGAATTATAACATGTTTTTTGCTTTACATTAACTAGTAATTTGGAATGGTAAATTGTTGCTACTCCTCCTCCACGACCAGAACTTCTGGGATTTTGACAGTTTAAATAACCAGAGGGAGTTGATTCATTTAAACCAACATAATCCTCTTGCCCTAACCAAGTCTCTGTAAGGGAAATTAAATCAATCTGAGGATCAATTAACAGATCATGGACTAACAGAGACTTGGGAGTTAGAGACCTAATATTTAATAAACCACATTTAATTTTTAAATTATGAGGAGGAACAGAGGCCAAATCATTCAATTTAGTGGCTTTATGTTTAATTTGAGTTTTACCAATAATTTGCTTTATCACTTTGGGATGCTTATACATTATATTTTTATTTACTTTGGAGGGAGCAGACAACGATTCTCTGATGGGGAAGACAGGGGCTAAGCTGAGGGGTAGCGGATGAAGAGGAGCTGCAGAGAGGCTGCAGAGAGCCTCTCTGCAGAGCCATTTATACAGGAAAAATTCTCACCTCGTTTCTACGACCTTTGGCAACTATAAAAATGGGTTATCATTTTCAAACATACTGTAGTGATTGCGTTACCTGCCTGTTGCCCTAATTTCCTCCACAGCTGTGCGCACACCTGCTCTTCTCATCAACCTGCCTATTTAAGCCATGCTGCCCTCAAGTCTGCATGGAGACGTCAAGCTCCCTGGTCTGGCAAGACCTCTTCACCTTCTCATCATCTACATGTTCCGGAGTTCCATTTCCTTTGATTCCTCCCTGCCTTGTTGTCCTCCTGGGAGTCATAGCTCCCCAAAACCAAGTAAGCCTCTGCTTAACCTCATCTCCTTGCTTTGCTCTGCTCCCCTGTGCACAGGTGGAAATCCATGGCGGCGGACCTCCTCCTCCTGGTGGCGGACTGAGCTCTACTTGCACCTCACCAAGCTCACTGCTCACCTCTTCACCTTGCACCTCCTCAGCAACCGGCACCGAAGACACTGTCCCTCTGGCCGGAGCCTCCGGGATCTCACCTGGGTGACACACCAACTCGCCTACAGTAAGATTGAACTTTTACTGAACCATCACTCCCGATTCCTGTCACTAATTCCCTTGTCTCTGCTCTTCCCTAGGGTTGCCAGTCTGCACTGTGCTCTGCTTACCCCGGCTGTTACATTCTTGTACACATCCACTCTCACACTTCATAATAAAAGATAATTGAGTTTATTCTGGAGTCTGTGTCTGCCTTCTGGGTCATAAGTCATGTCACATTCAAGTTTCAAGTGATCAAGTTTGCGGACGACACCACCCTCATCGGGCTCATCTCCAACGGCGACGAGTCCGCCTACAGGAGAGAGGTGGCCCAGCTGGCGTCCTGGTGCAGCAATAACAACCTGCAGCTGAACGCTCTGAAGACAGTGGAGATGATTGTAGACTTCAGGAAAGTCACTACTCCTCTGCCCCCCCTCACCCTCTCAGGCTCTCCCATCACCACTGCTGATTCCTTCCGCTTCCTAGGCACTACCATCACCAGGGACCTCAAATGGGAGCTGACCATCAGCTCACTCATCAAAAAAGCCCAGCAGAGGATGTTCTTCCTGCGGCAGCTGAGGAAGCTCAAGCTACCCACCAAGATGTTAGTGCAGTTCTACACAGCCATCATCGAGTCCATCCTCACCACCTCCATAACCGTGTGGTACGCAGGAGCCACTGCCAGGGACAGACTAAGGCTGCAGCGCGTCGTGCGCACTGCTGAGAAGGTGATCGGCTGCAAGCTCCCATCTCTCCAGGATCTGTACATCTCCAGGACCCGGAGGCGTGCTGGCCGGATCATAGCCGATCCCTCACACCCTGGTCACGTACTGTTTGCCCCCCTCCCCTCTGGTAGAAGACTTCGGTCCATCCAGACTAAAACCTCCCGTCACATGAACAGCTTCTTCCCCTCTGCCATTAGACTGCTGAACACTAAGTGACTCTCGTGCACCATGTACAGCAGCTCAACCAGACTCATGTCAATCATCACTGTTTTCTTCCTGCATTACCGACTGCACTATATAGTTCTCCACAGTATCTGCTGCTGGCTAATATATATTTTAACTGTTGACCAGTATCACTTAATCTTATCCTACACTTTATTACATGTATAGTTTATTTCTCTTATCTTATCATGTTTAATGTTGCAGCATTGTACCGAGACAAATTCCTAGTTTGTGTACTACATGAACAATGGCAATAAACCTGATTCTGATTCTGATTCTGATTCTGATTCGGACATTCAGTATTACAATTTTAATATTAAAAATAAAAACTTAAAAAAAACTTCCAATAAATGTATTTACATAATTTTCAGCTGTTACATCATGCTTTAGTCATTATAGGCATATTGTCAATACCAACATTTTTTCCTTGCAGAGACACTGGTAGACATGATTTAAACCTGACTGTCCTCATCACTTGAATCTTTGTCGCTCTCCTCTTGCTAAGCTTATATGAGATACTGGCGTGCAACAACAGCATGTACTGTTTCTTGAGTAAGGCCTCTACAACAGGGAATGCAGCAACATCTTACACACATAAGGATGACAATTCCAATCATAAGGGATAATATTATGTTTTTTTTAATCACTCCTGCCCAAAGAAGGATTGTAGTCAGGCAGTGACGATCTCGGGTTCATACTCAGTATCTTGGTCAAAACTCCGTCCTAAGAATATTCTTTCCGACCCTTGTCCAAGGAAATAGTGCGAGTGTGACCTTTTGGCCAATGCTCCAATGTTAAAATTCAACTGATCTATTCATTGCTCAGACTGCATCATGTGGTTTGTATTCCAAGTCCCACTTTCAACGCCCTGACTGTCTGACTTAATCCAGACATATCATGATAGTGTGGTCAGTCAGTCATACAGCGGCGCAGACACCTGCCAGTGAGAGGCAGGTGTGAATAGACCCTATACCAACAGAGCCACCATCCTCCATTTAGTTCAAAGGTGTTGTTCTGCCCTGGCGCCATTTACGCTGGGACTGCAGAGGATGGTTTGGAGGAATGTTTGAAATGTTCCTAAGTCCTGAGCAGGAGAAATGTGTTTTATTTGTCCTACTAGCAAGGAACTCAGCATATCCCCACCAATAGTTTGTTGTGAATACCTGTTCTACATATCTTTGTGTATGTTTGAATATAGTGTTATTGTTTCACAGTTAGGATAAGGATGAATAGTAAACCATGTCTACGCTCTCTAAGGGGTCCTTTCCAACTACATTTACTCAAATATAAAATTGTCCACATTAAGAGTCATCGGGTCATGTGTGACTGAACACATCAGCCCAGTTACATGGAGGAGTGCACATGTACTTATGACTCTTTTCATACATCACAGACTCAGATTCATAGTGCATGGAGTGGTCACAATTATACAGCCGCAGACAAAATTGTTGGTACCCCTCTGTTAATGAAAGAAAAACCCACAATGGTCACAGAAATAACTTGAATCTGACAATAGTGGTAATAAATAAAAATTCTATGAAAATTAACCATTGAAAATCAAACAATGCTTTTGAATTGTGGTTCAACAGAATTACTTTAAAAAATATACTCATGAAACAGGCCTGGACAAAAATGATGGTACCCTTAGAAAAGATTGAAAATAATGTGACCATAGGGACATGTTCAACCAAGATGTGTCATCTAATTAACATCACAGGTGTCTACAAACTTGTAATCAGTCAGTCGGCCTATTTAAAGGGTGACAAGTAGTCACTGTGCTGTTTGGTGACATGGTGTGTACCACACTAAACAGGGACCAGAGGAAGCAAAGGAGAGAGTTGTCTCAGGAGATTACAAAGAAAATTATAGACAAACATGTTAAAGGTAAAGGCTATAAGACCATCTCCAAGCAGCTTGATGTTCCTGTGACTACAATTGCACATATTATTTGGAAATTTAAGATCCACGGGACTGTAGCCAACCTCCCTGGACGTGGCCACAGGAGGAGATGGATAATACGAATGGCAACAAAAGAGCCCAGAACAACCTTTAAACACATTCATGGTGAACTCCAAGGTCAAGGTACAGTACATCAGTGTCAGATCGCACCATCCGTCGTTGTTTGAGCCAAAGTGGACTTCATGGGAGACGACCAAGGAGGACACCACTGTTGAAAACAAATCATAAAAACGCCAGACTGGAATTTCCCAAACTGCATGTTGACAAGCCACAAAGTTTCTGGGAGAATGTCCTATGGACAGCCAAGACAAAACTGCAACTTTTTGGCAAGGCACATCAGCTCTATGTTCACAGACACCAAAATGAAGCATACCAAGAAAAGAACACTGTCCCTACTGTGAAACATGGAGGAGATTCTTTTATGTTCTGGGGCTGCTTTGCTACATCTGGCACAGGGTGTCTTGAATCTGTGCAAGGTACATGAAATCTCAAGACTATCAAGATATTCTAGAGAGAAATGTGCTGCCCAGTGTCAGACAGCTTGGTCTCAGTCGCAGGTCATGGGTCTTGCAACAGGATAATGACCCAAAACACACAGCTAAAAACACCCAAAAATGGCTAAGAGAGAAACACTGGACTATTCTAAAGTGGCCTTCTATGAGCCCTGATCTAAATCCTATTGATCATCTGTGGAAGGAGCTGAAACATGCCGTCTGGAGAAGGCACCCTTCAAACCTGAGAAAACTGGAGCAGTTTGCTCATGAGGAGTGGGCCAAAATACCTGCTGAGAGGTGCAGAAGTCTCATTGACAGTTACAGAAATTGTTTGATTGCAGTGATTGCCTGAAAAGGTTGTGTAACAAAATATTAAGTTAAGGGTACCATCATTTTTGTCTAGGCCTGTTTCATGAGTTTGTTTTTTAAAATAATTCTGTTGAACCACAAATCAAAAGCATTGTCTGATTTTCACTGGTTAATTTTCATAGAATTTTTATTTATTGACACTTTTGTCAGATTCAAGTTATTTCTGTGACCATTGTGGGTTTTTCTTTCATTAACAGAGAGGTACCAACAATTTTGTCGATGTGTATATCACAACAGTTAAACTAGACTACACAAGCTTTATCTTCAGTGCACGTTATGGTGGGTGGTGTCCCGTTATCCTTAATGTCAATGTTTATTTATTTGCCACTTACCTTTTAAAATAGCTACTGAGCTGCACAACAACCGTATCAGGAGGACTACGACAAGGACAAGCACGAGGAACACACGTTTTTCATTCAAAAAACTGGAATCTATGTCAGTAATCTCTGAGGGGTCTTTCATTGTTAACCATTTTGAGTGTATTCTACCTGCTGTGGACTTTTAATTCCTTCATCAAGGTTTGAGACAATCAGGACAGCTAAAATACCTGGCTCCCTTTGAAGCCCCCGACTTTCTTCACAACAACGACACTCTCTAAAGCTAGCTTTTATGGTTTGTTTTGATAATAATCTGCAGTGTGTAAGGTGTACCCGAGTGTCTCTGCCTTGTGCTTTTACAGCTGTTGGAATTGACAATGTTACCTTATACGGCCCCTGCCAGGGGGGCTTCTGACCAGGTGTTCTTTTTAACAGTCTTTGTAAGGACTTGGTCTGTCTTCGGGTTTTATGGTGATGATTCCTCCTATGTGTTCCTTCCTAGGAATAATAGCATGAACAGAATCTTTTTGAGTCAGCATTTTTAACATGTAATCTGCTTAACCAAATCTCTTCATCTTCTGGGTTGAATGGTCTAAGAGGGGGTACTAATTAAGGGTTTTCATGTAAACTTCAAATGGAGATAAACCTTGTCTTGTAGGCATTATTCTCATATAAAATAGTATCAAGGTAAACAATAAATCCAATTCTGTCCTGTTTCTTCCATTGTTTTCTTAATCTTTCTATAATGGTCCAATTATGTTGTTCCACAAATCCTGTAGACTGTGGGTGATATGCTGTATGGTGTTTCAAATCACTATTAAACACTTTCCCTAAATGTGAAATAATCTGTATCTATATCCACTATAACTAAACAATATCTCTTCCCTTCACATTTGGTCAGTTCAATGAAGTCCATGCAAATGTTCTGAAATGGGTATGTTGATGATGGAAAACTACCCTTCTCTGGTCTTGACATTGCCCTGGATATTATTTTGTGCACAAATTATACATTATTGGCAAAATTTTGTAACAAAACTTTCAAACCCATAGAATTTTCAAATCCACAGGCTGTGATAACTAATAACCAATAACACCATCCCTCCCTTGAACACATGACAGAGTCTATGTGTTCAAGTAGCAGCATAGTGAGATATTTTTTTTTTTTTTTTTTGTGGGAGGATGGGTTTACCCTTTGGCCAGGTATAAATTTGGGAACCTTGATTGGGAACACAGCACCTTTATTTAATCACCTATAGTCTCCCACCTGCGGATATATGTTTTTTTTGCATATTTCTTCTTCAGGAGATGCCAGCAATATATCATAAAGGAGCAATTGACTCCTATTAGAAAATATAAAATGTGCAAAATTTGCTAACATTGCCTTCGAAAAAATTGTAGGAGACTCGCAGAAACCCTCTGGAAGTCTGGTGAATATGTACTTTTTGTTTTCAGATATGAATGCAAACCAGAATTGATGATCTGGGTGTACTGGTATGTCGAAAATGCATGGCTAATTCTTCTGACAAAGGCTGCAGCGCACAGTCGAAACATGTAAAGAAGGTAAAAACATCTCCTTTCTATTTTTGTCTTTAATAAGAACAAAAGGTAAATAATTAAAAGAAGACAAAATGAACCTACTTGAGCTATGCATGGCTAATGACTACCACTGAAAAATTGCATTTGGAGTTTTAGTTCATTCAACAATGTGTGATCCTGGTACACAATGAGCACAAATAATTATAGCTTTGTTTATTCCTGCAGGTCCTGCATCATCAGGATGTTTCCCTCAGGAATGGGGAGGCTGAGCATGACACTATGACATCTGCTGCTTTTAGCTTTTTTATGACCCGTTTAACACCTTTTTGAACTTCTAGACAGAGAGGATATTGTCTTTTATATAGTCTATAATGACATACCCTGTCCCTTATTATTAGATCAACATCTGTTTTATCTTTTTACCATAATGAATTTAGAATTTGCTTGAAATTTTCTCATCCTCTCTTCTGTTAATGTTAAGATTGGTCATATAGATTGCTGGGTGTCAATTGTGCACAGCCTTTTGTGCTGTGGTTACCCAGTTAAATGACAATGCATGTGTTTCTAATTTAGGAGAATATTCTATCTTAACCCTCCTGTTGTCCTTGGGTCAAAATGACCCGCCACTGTGTTAAAAACCAAAAAAAAAATCCCCCTAAACAATATTTTTTCAACTTAAAATTTTATGACTTTTCCTAGATTGACCCCAACATTAGGATAAGTGAATTGTTGCCTTTATTCACATTTCCATGTAAGCTATACGAAAAAAGGTACAAAGGTCGTCTTTGGGTCAAAATGAGGTGCTGCAGATGACAGTACCCCGAATTCTCTCTGTGCTGAAGCCATGAGTGCATGTTATACCGTCGAACAGGCTATTGAGCTGATTTTTTTCAGATGTCCAGCAAGACAACTCTGATTCAGAAGAGGAAGTGGAGGATGTATCAGAAGAAGAAGATAGGGAGGAATACAACCCAGAGCATGATGAATCATCTTCAGAAGAAGAAGAAGAAAACCCTGAAGCTGAAAGAGAGACTTTCCTTTTAACAAACAAGAAACAAGGATGTAGTACTTCTGAGCACACAGCACAAAGATGCTGCCATTAGCGATCGTGAGGACAGGAAGCCAGCCATCATCCGACTGATTAAGAAAGCTAGCTCTGTCCTGGGGCAGCGCCTTGATCCGATGGAGGAGATAGGAGAGAGAAGGACGGTGGCTAAACTGTCATCTCTGCTGGAGTCCAAGTTCCACCCTATGCAGGACATACTGGATGCACTGAGGAGCTCATTTAGCAGCAGACTACATCATCCCAGGTGCACAACCGAGAGGTTTCGTAGGTCCTTCCTACCAATGGCTGTCAGACTGTACAACCTAAGCAGGGCTGCTCGCAGAGATAGCAAAAAGACGTAACAAACTAATAGTTTTTTTGAATGCAAAAGATGCAATAGACTTACACAATGGTCCTCTCCGGCATACAACTAGGAACATACCGGTCGCTATGGAGGGTGAGAATATGTATGGGCACATAATCATACCATGTAGGATAACTAAATAGACGGTTATGCTGTTTCATCCCACCTAGCAACAATGCTCTGCACTGTGTGTGTTTATATATTTACATATTTATTCCATCTAGCTACAATGCTCAACACTGGGTGTGTTTATATTTATATATCTGTATATTTATTCCATCTAGCTACAATGCTCCGCACTGTGTTTTTATATATCTACATATTATTCCATCTAGCTACATTGCTCCGCACTGTGTGTGTTTATATACTTGCATATTTATTCCACCTAGCTGCAATGCTCCGTACTGTGGGTGTTTATATATTTACATATTTATTCCATCTAGCTACAATGCTCTGCACTGTGTTCATATATTCATATATTTATTCCATCCAGCTACAATGCTCTGCACTGTGTCTGTGTGTGTGTGTGTATATATATATACTGTATTTTATAGTAATATGTACATATGTATATTAGCTGCTCTTGCTTGCTTGTTTTTTTTTTTTTTTTTTTTTTTTTTTCTTGCCTTCTGATTGTTGCTCTGAGTGTTGCTATCCCTGTGCTGTTGCAATCCTGGAATTTCCCCGTTGTGGGACTAATAAAGGCTTATCTTATCTTATCTTATCTTATCTTATCCTAGACTACAACTGCAACAAAGGAGGTGTGGACAACCTAGATAAGGTGATTGGGACATACAGCTGCAGAAGAATGACTGCCCGCTGGCCCCTGGTCGTCTTCCACAACATCATTGATGTTTTCTCCTACAATGTCTTTGTAATTTGAAGAGAGCTCAACCTGACCTGGATGCCTCGTAAGCAGAACAAGAGGAAGGTGTTTCTGGAGCAGCTAGGAAAGGCACTTGTAACTCCACTCATTGAAAGAAGGAAGCATGTCCCCCGCACAGAAGCCTCTGCAGCAGTTGTGAAAGCTATTCAGAGTGCAGGAACTCCTGATCAACCTGAGGATCCAGCTGCCACAGCCGCTGCCCCAGCTGGGGCAAGTAAGCGGAAGAGATGTCAGTTCTGCCAGCCAAAGAAGGACTGTAAAACACATACAGTGTGCTGCAGGTGTAAGAAAAAATATCTGCAAAGGCTGTGCACTTGCATACTGCCCTACGTGTGCTAATTAGTTGAATGAGTTATGTTGTTTTTCACATTTTTGTATTGTATATTTTCTTACATTGTTCACTAGCAAAAAAAAAAAAAAAATCAAAAGAAACTGAATCATTGGGATGAATAAAAATGCATTCAAAACTCATTTTTGCACATTTCTATTCTTTCTTATATAGTTGAAGAGGGAAAACTCAGGTATTCACACATTTTGTGATGAATGACAAGTTGTTTCTTCAAGCAAAATAAAATTTGGTGTTTAAAATTCAATTAAGCTGCTTATATTGGGGGTTTAGTGAAGACGGGTCATTTTGACCCGGAGGACACGGGGTGTATACAGAATATGAGGACAGCAGGAGGGTTAAGGTCAGCTGTTGGCTTCCCATGGATGGCTATATTCCTCAACAGAGGTGACAAAATGTCCAACATCTTTCCAATCCACGTGTTTGGGTCTGACCAGTGAGATGTGTGGAACCCTCATTGTTTAAAATCTCTCTTATCCTCATCAGATAAGACAACGGATGCTTCCACATATCCCCTTGGTGAACAGTATAACTTTTTTATGACCAATCTGGAGGATGGATTTGCAAAAAATGTTTGTTCATAATTTGGATCAGATCCGTTCAATTGCCTATAGTACATGGTACAATGATACTGATTTGGAGATTGCCAATCAGTAGGAACTGTGGATGTAAAATTCTGTAATATAACTGAACATGGTCCATCATGACCAGGTCGAGAGAGTATCAGTATTTCAGTTTGGAAGTCTCAAAAACTATTTTTTTTTTGTTACTTATTTGTACCCGTGGGTAGATTTGGTTTGCAGTCTGGTGACAAGCCACCGGCTGCTGGTCGCTGCGTGCGCGAGCGCCCTAAACCTACATGTTTTTTGGTATGCGGGAGGAAACCGGAGAAATCCCGGAGTAAACCCGTGCAACACGGGGAGAACATGCAAACTCCACACAGCTCACTGTTGGTCGGGGGCTGGGATCGAACCCACGATCTCATGATCCCCGCGATCCCCCGGCCGAGGGTAAAACTGTGCTGCTACAGTGCTAAACCACTGCGCCACCGTGCAGCCATAAGTAAACTATGTTTACTTCCTCAACATGTGGGTAGCCTCTGACAAAATGAACCGTCCTTCAACAATGTTGCCAGTAGTAGGATCCTTTACTTTTACAGGTTTTGATAGGTATTCTACTGTTAGTTTGCCATTTGCAGATTTTAACTGTTACTTTTCCTTCTGATTTTGAAAAGCCCTAAATGTCATAACCTGAAATTACTGATCTACATGCACCTGCATCACACAAATTTAATCGGAGTATCTTGAACTTCCAACATTACTTCTGGTAAACACTATATTGTTAACATTAGATCAGAGTCAGGTAAATGGAAGATGTCTGCTATGTCAATTTTCTGTATATGTGTAGGAGTCAGTCCACTTATCTGTTTTAGTCTTAATCATGCAGTCCAGTTTTGTTGTAGTGCATCTGTCATGTGTCTGGGGCAATTTGGCCACCCCAGACACAGACTATTATTGTATTTTGCCTTTCTGTTTTGGCCGCTTATGGCCTTGAGTTATCCTGTGTTTGGTTTTGCTTCTCCCTCTCCCTCCAGGCATTTCCCATTGGCTGCTCAGGCTGCTGCTGCAGTAGGCAGCCTGCAATCAGTACACCGGTGACTATTAGGCACGTGTGTTTAATCTGCTCCATTAGCTGGCGGTGTATTTCATTCCTGTCAACTCAGTCACTCTTCCCCGCAGCGTTAGTCTGCATTCTTTACTCGGCCTGCCAGTCTGTTCATTACTCCTCATGTTTGAACTATTTACATTTTGGACCATGTACTGTGTTGTTTGCTCCAGAGCTCTGCTGTGCTCCGATGCTCTCATGTAAGTTCCTTCTCCTGGTTTCCAATTCTTGTTTTCCCCAGTGGCCAGCTTTCCCTGGGGTGTGAAATGAGCTGGTTTGTTCACAGCCAATCCTGAGTCTGCTGAACTGTGTTCGCCTGTTGTGTAGGTTATTATTTTGGATAGCGCATGTTGGACATTAGCTGTATTTTTGATCTTTCATTCAACAAATGCACTCTGCACCTGCAAGTGGTGCTGTGGGGGAACCCCCACAGTTGCAGAAAGACCCCAGCAATCAGGCGATCCCCTGTGAGCAAGCACTTGGCGACGGTGGAGAGGAAAAACTCCCTTTTTGCTGGAAGAAACCTCCAGCAGAACCAGGCTCAGGGAGGGGCAGTCATCTGCTGCGACTGGCTGGGGGGTGAGGGGATGGAGAAGAAGAAAAGAACAGACATGTAGAGAGCAAACAGCACGATGGGGACTCAATCTATGGGAGAGAACAAACAAATGTTAATGACCAGCAAAAAAAAAATATTTCATTGAGAGTGAGGAAAGGAGTGAGGCCCAGTGCATTACTGGAGGTCCCCTGGCTGACTAAACCTATTAGCAGCATAACTAAGGGAGGGTTCAGAAACACATGATCCCTCCCTAATTGTAGGCTATATCAAAAAGGTAGGTTTTAGCCCTATTCTTAAAAACAGAGATCGAGTCTGACTCCCGAATCCAGATTGGCAGCTGATTCCACAGGAGAGGAGCTTGATAGCAGAAGGCTCTGCCTCCCATTGTACTTTTGGAGATTCTAGGTATTACAAGTAATCCTGCATTTTGGGAGCGTAGTGCTCTGTTAGGATAATACGGTAGTATCAGATCTTTTAAATAAAAAGGAGCCCGATTGTTTAGAGCTTTGTAAGTAAGAAGAATGATTTTAAACTTAATTCTAAACTCTATGGGAAGCCAATGAAGGGAGGCCAGAACCGGAGAGATATGATCTCTCTTTGTAGTACCTGTTAAAACTCTTGCTGCACCATTTTGGATCAGCTGAAGACTTTTTAAAGATGTTTTAGGACAGCCTGATAATAAAGATTTACAATAATCTAATCCCAAGCTAACAAAAGCGTGGATCAGTTTCTCAGCATCACTCTGAGACAAGATGCTCCTAATCGTGGCAATATTACGCAAATGATAGAAGGCAGTCTTAGAAACAAATTTAATATGTGAATTGAAGGACAAATCCTGATCAAAAATGAACACGTGCTGACTACAGATGATTCACGAACGCTGTTTGCGCATGCTTGGAGAACTTATGAGCAGTTTGTTGAATCTGGAGTGGCTTGTTAGTACTAACACAGCTTCCTGGCAAAATGCACAATTTACACAGATTAATACTAAAATGTTCTTGAATGAGATTCAATATTTGAGCTGTTATTAGAAAAGTAAATGGAAAACAACAGTATAATGAATTTTATTTACATGTGGTTGGTTTGACCATCTTTGTCCCATCTCTCAATGTCCCTTTGTTTTAAATTCTTTTACTGTAGTCACAGAGGGAGGAGGGGGCCATTAGGCAATGGCGCGGAGGGAGGGTGGACACAGCCAATTCAAGTGGGTCTGAAGACGAACTCACACGGTCGCCGGGGTAGGGAGGTGGATCCGGCCCAGAACCACAGCCACCACCATCGTCTCAGATTAATTAAGATACAAAAAAAAAAAACCATTAAACAGTGTCTTTTTTTCATTTTTGTCATGTTTATTATTTTTCCATCTCACCATTGCAGCGGCAGTCTCATTTGTATGTTTTTTTTCTTTCCTTCTTCCAATCACTTCTCCATACTTTTCCCTTAAATCCTGCACAAAACGTTCACATTCATCAGCCTTCAATTTTCCTCTAAAACCAAACTTCTTCCTCCATTTCTGTCCACTCTCAGCATACAAACTTCACTTCACCATACATGCACATCTCCACATTTATTTTTTCTTCTTTTTCCGTTTTGTTTTCTTCAGTAGAGTTTTGAATTAACCCTATTTTTTTTATATAATCTCAACCTAGGATTTTCACAACAACACATTCCGTTTTATAATTAGGAATAAATCTGCTAATTCTCTCCTGCCCAGATTAAAGCTGAACCTCTTCACTCTCCAGCTGATTAGGGGCAGCCTGTCTGTATGCCTCACTGCATCAAACCTAGCTATTGAGCCAGTGTGGGAGGACTTTTGTTCAGCCGTGCACACAGTCTTTCAGAGCGGTGGCTCCTTTCAGCCAGAGAGATACTAAGGTCCCCAAAATTGTTGGAAAAATTTCCTTTAAAGTTAACTTGAAGCTCAACTTGGAGATAAATTTATGAAAGAATGCCATTCTTATAGTTGACCACAAGATGGAGGGAATTCCTTCTGCACTCGAGGAGGAGACACAGTGACATCGCTTGGAGGCATTTCAAGATGGCGTTTACGCTGTTTAATATGCACATGTACAGTTCTCATACAATGAGATGTCGCGTGGCTGTTTCAGTCACACACAAATGTGAACGTGCAACGTGGCTGCGAGGTCTGTTGACCACAAACCACGCTTTTTTTCTTTTCTCCAAAGGAATCGGATGCCATCTCCTTAAGTTCAGCTCTAAACATCAATCAATCTTTATTTCAGATAGATTAAAAGTACAGATTAAAAGAAACAGAATAATATAACAAAGGGGGAAAAAAATCCAAAAAGGTCAAATTAGACAATAACTCCTCTGATTATACAGTTCAACATAAGTTATCCGAAATGGGTGATGGCTGAAGCCGCAGCTTATATTGCCCACCCATATTCCATCCAAGAATTCAAAAGAAAAACAAACACGAGCGATTACAAATCAGAACAAAGCTAAGACAAAATGTGACAAAAAAACAAACAAACAACCAAGCAACAATGCAGACTGGATATGACAATCCTTATGTGATTTTATGTCATCTTGTATATATGTTTGGAGTATTTCTTCCTTTAGTTTTTGTTTAAATTGTCCAAGCGTTGTACATGATTTTAATTCAGGTCCAAAATCGTTCCAAAATCTAACTCCTTGCACTGAAACACAGTGTCGCTTGGTGGTAGTTCTCACTGAAGGTTTTTGAAATATACATGTTCCTCTGAAATATTGTTTCTCCCTTTTTTGGAACAGCTTTTGGATATTTGCGGGCAGTGATAGATTCTTCACTTTAAACATTATTACTGCCGTTTTAAAGTCGACCAGATCTTTCAACTTGAGAGCTTTTAATTTAAGAAAAAGTGGGTTTGTTGGTTCCTTGTAAGCAGCTTTGTTTATTATTCTAATAGCTCTCTTCTGAAGCATGAAGACTGGATATGTTTGTTTTATATGTATTTCCCCATACTTCAGTACAGTATGTCATGTGTGGGAGTATTAATGAATGATACAAGGTATATAGTATGGGTTGATTCAGCAAATATTTCACTCTGTGTAGTATTGCAATTGATTTGGATATTTTACCTTTAATATAATTAATATGTGACTTCCAACACAGTTTATCAATTATTACACCAAGAAATTTAGTTTCGGATACCCTTTCAATCTCTACACCATTTACACTGAGTTTAGATACTAAGTTGTTGTGATGGTTGTTGTCTTAC